>JAPXFQ010000683.1:3150000-3780000 GCA_028564705.1 Apricaphanius iberus | reverse complement strand
CTGCATAAGAATAACATCTAATAAAGCAAAAAAGCAACTGAAAATATGTGTGCGCATCTTCAAATGTGCTTGGTTAAAAAATGACTAGCTTTAGTAAAGCTGGGACGTTTTGACCTGACTATATCAAATCTTTTCAGCATTCTTCCGCTCGTCGCCGCCTTTTGTCCCTGGAAAAAAAACCCAGAGCTCTTACAAAAACAGGAAAAGGGGAGAAACAGGTTCTTCGGCTCAATTGGTTCTGTTCGCCAATGTCCTCCAGTTGTGCTCTTGCAGAGGGATGTGAGATCAGACGAGCTGCAGAATGAGATCCTGGACGGTGTCCAGACCCTGGCAGCGCTTTCTCTTGGCTTCCTCGGAGTCCAGCTGGGCAGCGAGGAGGAACAGCTTCCTATCATCGGTCACGACATCCAGAGACAAGGCTTCATGGAGTTCTGCCACACTCAAGGCGTTCAGCTTATCCTGGGGCGAGCATGAGACAAATAAAACAGATTTTTAAAAGCTTTACTGAAAGCTGGTGTCAATGCCGGACCATAGCGTTATCGGTTCCTCCATTACAGTGATTGAAACCATCTTCACAGGTTTAATAAGCAATTTATATTCATTATAAAAATTCTTGCAGGCCAAACTGAAGACTGACCACACAATATAAAAGCAAAATTAGCTGCGAGTCGTAAAGTAGGCTAAATTGGTAAAGAGCAGACCCAAAACTAACCGTTTGCTAAATATAAACTTTAATAGCATTACTAGTTACAGCACAAAAGTAGAGTATATCATATCAAACGGCGTATTTGATATGTTAAATGATAAGCCAAAGCATAAATTTATCAGTTTTATTGCTGATTAGCATAGAGCTAATCGCAAACGAACAAACGTCACTCCAGTTTTGTTAAACTTTTTATTAAAATGTGTCAATTTTTCAGTTACATCTCAAATGCGTCTTTATTTACCGCCCTAGGATAAAATTGGTTTTGCTTTGCTAACGTTTACCTTGATGCATCCTTTACTGTTTAAAGCAGGAAGACGTTTAGCTAGCATGTAGATTTGGCTAACTGTACGCTTTATTAGCATTATCATCTACTTTATATTACTTTGAGTTATTATTACTGTAAAACTGTTTAAACAACAATTGTAATCATAAACAGAAGCTTCCTAGTTAGCTGTGTTTAACGTTCTAGGACAATTTGTACAAAAATATATTCATAATGCTTTGCTAGGTCTATAGCATGCAGCTAGCCAACTTCAGATGGGCAACTCTAATTGTTTTTTTCAATTTTTACTAATTTTGACTTGTTTTACTAACTTTTTACTAACTAGCTAGACTGGCAAAGGAAAAATATTAATTGAAATAACAAAAAAAGGAGTGGTTTAATGTAAGAAAAGGTAATTCTTAATCTTATTGGATTCAAGAATGCAAAACTTACAATAAAAACAGCATTTTCACAAGCATTTTCTCCTGAAATAATTTTAAATCATAGATTAAATCAAATATTTTCTACTAAAAAAACGCAAATACAAATTTCTGACATCAAAACATTGGGCTGCAGTTACTGTTGGAGCTCATTTACATGAAAGTATTGATTGCACTGCAGCCTTCCTACACGAACCATCAAAGCCACGCTAGCCACATCATAGTCCTTAATGTTAACGGTAATTTAGCTGAATGTGATAAAAAGAAAAGAAAGTAAGTTTTGGATGGAGTAAACGACTTCTATAACCACCATTTGGATGACTTATTTTTAGCCTTATCTAACCCGAACTCAACAGTTTCTTTGTGTGTGATGGTCCCAGGCTTACCAGTAGACTGTAACTGAAACCCATTTGTGCAGATTTTAAAAGTTTGAGAAGTCTTCAGAAGACATTCTGTCTTATTCTCCTTAATTTCCCTGAAGAAGCAGAGGAGGAACGGTAGTGACCGGGAAGATGTTGATGCTTTCTGCATGAGCTACGCATCATTAAGGATCATTGTGCAGCTTGAGTTGAATTCATTTTTAGCTCATTACACCTTCAGTCCACAGCAGAGAAGAGGATGAAAGCAACGCTGCTCCGACATTAGATGTGATAAATATTCCTTCCTCTCGCCAGGAGTCATGCATAATTCCAGAAGTAGAAATATGAGCGGAGGAGGAGGTGTAGGCATGTTTATTTCAGGAGTGCGGATATTTCTGCACGATACCTGCTTGATTCAGTAATTTCGTAACTGAGTATCTGGTGTTATATATAGCTGTCCTTTTATTGTAAAAGAAAATGACAAAACTTACTACAGCAATTCCATTTTATTTTTAGGAATGACCAAATCCGATCACCTAATTGGAAATCGGTCCCGATCACATGGTTTCAGGCTCAATCGGAATCGGACGTTACATCCCTATCAGGACTCTGAGATATATGTATTCTCATTAAGTTTATTTAAGTTGAGGTGCGATTTGTTTTTAGATGTTTTTCTATATTTACTGTTGCACCAAAGTCAAAAAACGAAGAATTTTGTTTATTACTTGATTGTCCAAGCTACCTCACAGAAGTGCTCTGTTAACAGAGTTGTTAAATGTTGCAATGAGATCAAATTAAAAAAAATAATGAACATCCTTGATTTATTTCTTCGCTCTTCGTTATCCTTTTTTTAAAAAGTATTCTAGAAGTGTCAGATCGGGACTCTTTATTGGTAGATACTCCAAATAACTCTGGGTCCCCCAAAAAACGATTGGGATATCCAAAAATGCTTTTATTTCATTAATTTTTACATGTCTTGTTAGTAAAGCAATCTGAATTGTTTGATAACCAAGAAGTCCATATGATTTACTTTTACAAGTGGAGCGTTACAGATTTCGCTATCATGCACCACTTATATATATATACACATATATAAAATTCAGGGTTTTTGTCACCAATTCTATTTCAATTTTGAATGAAATAAAGATAATCCGTCTGCTTCATGTGTAGCGCCACTTGCAGGTCTCGTCCGTGTGAATTGAAAACTTTTACGATTAAATTTTCCGATGTGAACAGGGTTCTTTTTTTAAAACCGAAAGCCAGGGCTGTGTTGCAATTTTATTTTAAATCCAATCCGAATCGATTATTTTAAAAATTCTAAGAATCTAATGGAATCGATTCACAAGTTCAAAAATCGGTTTATTCGTTCAACATAGTTTGATCTTTTTCTTTTTAAGGCCAAAATAAGAATTTAAAATCCAGACAGTCATTTTAATACAGTTTTTTTCCTGGTAAACTGTTACTCTCCCAGTGTCAAGTTAATGAATTATAGGAATATAATTAAGATAACAGCTAAAAAAAAAGAAACGTTTTTAAAAGCCTATATTGAACTGGCTCAGATTGCGATGATCGATTCCAACTCATGAGAATCTGATTTGATTTTTGACATTTGAATCGATACCGAGCGCTGTCGGCAGCCTGTGCGTCTGCCAGCGAGATTCATATTTTGTTTAAAACAAACAAAAAAACAATCCTCTAATGGTTTACCTGCTTATTCCCCAAGACGACGACGGGCAGCTGTGGCTCCACCCTCAGGAGGCGGTGCAGTTCAGCCTTGGCCAATGGGAGGCGGCTCCTATCCGAAGAGTCCACCACGTACACCAGAATGTGAGTCCGTCTAAGGTAGTCTGACCAGTACCGCCGCAGATCCTCGCCGCCGCCAACTGCAGAGGAAACAAATCCCTCTAGAATTTTACGCTGATTATTCGCAGCTAAAAAGCCAGAAAAATTCAGTCAGTTGACTTAACTTCAAGCACAAACTGGTGTGAAAACCTGGATGTCTCTTAATTTTTCTCTTTTAAACATTTTTGGACAAACTTCTAAGTCGGTAATTTATTCAGGATGGCATCACTTTCCCCATACATTCATAATGTAGAACATCTGGACGTCTTCTTCGACTAATAAATACCCTAAAATGCTATAATAACCAGCAAGTACGCCCAGCTTTCACCTGCACATTTTCACACTAGTAACAACGGGGTGTCACGATCTTGATATTTTTAAATCGAAATTACGTTACGACTTCACGCATTGAAATCCAAAAAAGATTGCAGTTAACCAGTTTGCTCATAGCAGATTTATTTCCTAATTGCAAAGAAACCATGCATTTTGTATTTTCCCTAACAACTACTCTCACCAGTTCTTCTACAACTCACTACAACACCCAGTAACATTATTAACTGCTGTATAACAATAAGAGCATCCTCCGTTAGCACATTAGCTAGCACCAGCTAGTAGCTATTAGCTAAGCTACAGTTAAACCGTGGTGAGCACAGATTACGAACATGAAGCAGCACGACTGTAGCTCTCAAATCACTCGTTCCTGGTGAGTTAAATCCACATTCGTGTTGTAAACGAGAAGACCAGTTTGTTGCACATTTGCTCCCTCCTCTAAGCCGTCGTGTCTTTTATTTTTGTGCGCGCTGCAGTAACTAAAAAGAGTCGTGACGGCAGCCACCCTCTGTAGCTACTCATTATTGTCTATTGTGTTTGCTGTGTTTCACTTGAGTGAACAAGATTGTTACACATATATACACATTAGTGCCTAAGGTGATTATAATACACAAGAATAATGGAAACTGCATCACTTATATGTAGTCCATGTTTGGAAATAAAATGGACTGTACAAAATGTAATGAATAAAACCAATCGTACACAAGACTTGTCTAAAAATGCCATAGGGCTCTGTGCTGTAACAAAAGAAAAAGAAAAAAATCGAATCGAGGATTTGGAGAATCGTGACAACCCTAATATTAACCTGTCCTAGACTTTTGCTGGCCACACTGAGAACACACATAGTTGAAATCAATCAATCGATCGATCTGCAAAGAATAACAGTCATTTCTAAGGCTTTGGGAATCCAGTGAACCGTATGTAGAGTCAATTATCCACAAATCCCCCCAAAAATGTGTTGAACAGTTGTATCACTGGAGTGTCTGGCCCAACATAAATTACTTTAAAAGTAGGTCAAAAACACGTTGAGAAGATCACATTTGGAAATAAGCTACTCCAGAAACAAGTAAAAAAATTCATACAATATATTTTTGTTTACAATAAGCTAAGAAATATTCCCAATGCAATAAGTGAAAAATATATTGCAAATGTTTTTTTGAAATGAGACTAGATATTTAAAAAATAATGTCCGTAAATAAGGAATTTTTACTTTCTTAAAAAGATTTTTTCGCATCGCAAAAGAACTCGGGACAACATCTAAAGCACTGCGGGCCTCACTCGCCTCGGTTAAGGTCAGAGTTCAAGATTCGACTATAAGAGAGTTTGACGGCAAAAAACAAACATTTTATAAAAATGTTTTGGATGTTTTTTGGTGTTTTCTAATGTATGGCTTTGACAAAAAAAAAGCACGTTTTGGATTTGGCCTGGTAAAAGTCTGATTGAGGCTATAATACGAACAAACCGTCAAAATGAAACAATTAAATAACTATTTTTATACCCCTTTATCACAAATAAATGAAATAATTGAATACTTTTTATTTACCCTAGTTATCTTTGTCTAAAATTAAAACTTTTGTGCTGAAATATTTAAATGGGAAGGATATTTTCCGTTCCTTCTGGGATTTTCTCCACTGTTCCTGTCAGCAGCCTTTACTGCTTCAGGTAGAGGTTTAATAAATAAGCGGAGAGCTTGACAAGAATTAGATGAGCCCCTTTAGACAAATCGGCCTCTGATTTATTTCAATTTTCTGACTAGCCGAACGGGATTTTTCAATAAAGGAGGAAACGAGCTTCGTCTCCACGTCCCCTCTGGGGGAAATTGGTTTTTAGGGTGGGAAATCTAATGGTGAATCTTCCTTTCTTAATCTAATCTTTGGTTTTGCCACAGAAGATTGGCCATACGACTTTAGTAATCCGTGTTTGATTGACTTTGATTTTCTTTTCTTCCTTCTTTCCATCAGAAAAGCAGTGGGTTTAACAGAGGACAGATCTCATTATTTCCTGTGCAGCGTTCATGAATCTGATTACAGAAACAGCAGTCTATTCCTTCACCGTGTTATAAAGATGAGTGTCGGGGGGGGTATGAATAGATTCCAGCAGGTCAAATCTGATCCGTGAGGAGGAAGAGCTTTCTGCAGAATTACGCACAGTGTGTTGGCAGAGGCATCCGTTTTGGCGATTCGAGCGAGGGAAAGTTTCTGATGTCCTCGGATGCTCCTCACATGCCGGCAGGCCTGACTTCCCGCCCTCGCTGGCAAGCTTCGATTAGAGGCGGGTTGCTAGGAGACTGTTCCTGCGGGCTGATGTGATTTGGCAGCGGTAAATACCTGCTCGTCCCCAGAGGTGACGTATGGAGTCTGGGCACGGCGCTCGGCTGGGAGCTCAGCGGGACGCCGGTGCTGGCGCTCTGCACGCCTCCTTGTTAGGCTGCCCACACACATACAGAATCTACTGAGTCATACATGGCTGTGAAGCAGCTTGGCAAACCTCATAATCACCCTGGGAGGTGGCTAACGTCAGCCTCGCCTGCAAAGGTTCAGCTGGTTGTGAACTCTGGTAGCCTGTGCATCACTGCAGAACCAACAAATACTCTGTATAACATTACAGATAGGGCTGGGCAATATAGCTTACAAGTTAAATCTGATTTTTATCAATTTTATCATACTAAATCCATTGTTTTAGCTCTTTTCTTAAGAAGAAATTGCAAATGATGAAAAATATTTTCAAAAACTTATTTTATTTGAACAGCAGACCTGAAGTCCAACTAAAAACAAGACTTTAAATATCCTTAAAACAAGATAATACGTCCTGTGCAGATTGACATCACTTCCATAGCTCATAGATGAGCTATGGAACTCAAAGTAGTGCATTGGTACAAAAAGGTATATATTTTCGTAAAATTAAACATTCATAAACAGAACATTTGATTAATCGATACAATCTATTCACCCAGCCCTACTTATGCTCAATTGGCCTTACTCCGAAGGTGAAGGGACCCACACACTCGGGTCGGCACACTTTGGACCTTGTAGTGACGTACGTCAAAGTAGGGGCGTGCGATTTGACGATTTAAGACCGTGAAGCGATCCACACGTGTGACGATCTGTCATTTTTGGGAGATCGTTTAATCCCGATTCACAGTTCTGCTGCTGTATTTCTGCCTCTGTCTGCGATTAAAATCCTCCCCTCTCTTCCTGCTCTGAGCGAATTACCCCCCGCCCCTCTCCTTCCTCCCCCTGTGCATGTGCGCAACCTGTAAACAAACATGGCGTGAATGAAGTTTTCGTTCCGAAGACAAAGTCCTCATCCGTTGAATGGAACTGGTTTGGTTTTTTTACCAGACGACAAAGAGGAAACAAACATTAATTGGAAAGTTTGCACGGAGAGCGTCAAGGCAAGTGATCCCAACACCATAAACTTGTTTAACCACTTGAAGAGAAGGTATAACAAACAATACAATGAGCCGTCTGGCCGCTAAAGCTATAAAGCCGACTGCAGCAGCAGTGGCTAGCGCTTCTTCTTCTTAGTTCAGCAAGCGCTAGGAAAAATAATCATAAAACTCACTCCCTACGACACAGACGGCAGTTGTCTAGCTGCCTTTTCCCCCCAAACACCGCCATTCCGTATGAATGCGCAGAGAGTTACAGGGAATATTAACAATATGTTTGGATGGAAGAATAATTAGAACACAGCAGCACTTTGTATACCGTTGTGTTTTTACACTACATTGTTATCACTTACGTTTTTATTAGGCAGCTTTATGTGTGCCTGTTTATAATATCAGCATTCTGCAAAAAACATTTGAACCAGTTAAAGCTGCATTTACCGCGTTTCAGGAGGATTATTAATTGGCGTATTATAGATTGCACAATACATCTTGCACATATTTGCAGCTGCATGTTAGTCTTTTTATTTTAAAAGATTCGATTTTATTCTATTTTCTGAATATCATATTTTTTAACTAAAGCAAGTTCATATTTGACTGTTTTAGTAGACAAGTCAAGATAAAAATTTTATAAAATACATTTAAATACGTTTGATTTAGATGTATTTTTCATTGAGGTTATTTGAAAAATGAATAAAATATATATATAAAGGTATATATATAATATATAAAGGGTTCGTATCCCGGCCCAGGGCCTTTCTGCATGGAGTTTGCATGTTCTCCCCGTGCGTGCATAGGTTCCCTCCGGGTACTCCGGCTTCCTCCCACAGTCCAAAAACATGACTGTCAGGTTAATTGATCTCTCTTGTCCTTAGGTGCATGGTTGTTTGTCCTGTCTGTCTCTGTGTGGCCCTGTGATGGACTGGCGACCTGTCCAGGGTGAACCCCGCCTCTCGCTCATTGACAGCTGGAGATAGGCACCATGAATTTATTTATTTATTGTTTCTCTTCTTTAATTTAAGATTTTTTTGGCGATCATTTAAAAAAATCTTGATAAAATCGAAATCGTGATAAAATAACTGAAAAATCATGATATTCTATTTTTGCCATTTCGCCCACCCCTACGTCAAAGTAGTGCGTTGGTATAAAAAAAATTTGATTTTCCAAAAATTAAACATTCATAAACAGAACATTTGATTAATCGATGCTTTCTGTTAACACCACTACCCACAAAAACAGCGTTTTAATCAATATTTGGTTTAATCCAGGAAAGTAGTCGGAGTTTATTTGGCCTAAAAGAATTAATCAGAGGTAATTGCTAATATTAGCTGAGACGATCTGAAGCACAAAAAAAAAAGAAAGGTTAAAATAAAGCATCAGGTAGTAACAATGGTAACACAACAATCCAACCATGAACATTAAAAAAGTAATTAAAATGTTATTTTAATTGGATTCAAAATTTAAATATAATTAACATAATTTTCTAAATTAAAAAGGTATAGTATATACATTTGAATTCCTTTAAATGTATTTAACTTAAATATTTTTTGCATGGACAAAAAAATGATTAAAATAAAAATTTTATTTTAATAAAAAAGATTAATAAAACAATTACTTACAAAAATATTTGCCAAATTACTACACAAAACTAAAATAAAATTGAGTAATATTCTCATTTTCATAAAGTCTAACATCTGTAGACTGTTCAATCTCAGCATTTACGGGGGCCCCCGGATGGGTTTGGGGACCTAAGCAACCGCTTATTTCTCTTCTGCCTTGGGCCGGCTCTGTTTTATGTACTGGATATAACAGCTGCACTTAGCTAACTTTATGCCTGGAATTGGATCCAAAGTTCACCTAAGCCGAACTTTGACACATTCCATGTTTTATCTGAGTTTGCTTCCTCTAAAACGCTGTGTTTCCACCTGTTAGCATGGAGGTGACGGTGTCACTCCGTCATATATTGTAAACCGTTATCTGGTAGATAGTCTGCAGGTTGGACTCATCAAAAGGGCGTTTATTTTTCTTCCGTTTCCGTCGTGGTTTTAAAACCTGTACTCGCTCTTGGGCCTCAGAAAACCGAAAGAAAAGATGGCTCACGATTTTAGCCAAGATGTTGAGCAATCTCTGGAGCCTCACAGTTCGGCCCATACTTAACAGAAACACCATTCCAAGGTTATTCTCTGGTGCAGAAGGTTGCACCTGACTGGCCTGAATTAGCATTTTGATACTTTTATCATTTTTACATAATATATTATTATAAATGATGTTTATTTATATATCGTACAAGCTTTTCACAATAGTTTGCTAGCCTTTTGGCCCATTCCTCCCAACAAAACTGGCTTAACTGAAGGCTTTCTTGTTCTCGCACACATTTTAGGCTTTGACCATTAATTTTTTATAGGAAAAGATCTGGGGTCTCATTTATAAAACTTAGTGAAGAACACTGAAAAAAAGCGTACTTGAGCTCAGCCAAAAAAATGACTTATGCCTAATAAGTTTGTTGATCTATCAAACTTGGAGTACGCTCAGTTGGATGGATTGATGGATGTTTAATTGGATGGATGGATGGATAGAAAATTACTTAAACCAAATAAGTTTTTGATCTATCAAATTTGGAGTATGCTCAGCTGGATGGATGGCTGGATGATTAATTGGATGAATGGACGGATGGATGGATGGTTAATTGGATGAATGGAGGGATGGATGGATAGAAAATGACTTATGCCTAATAAGTTTTTAATCAATCAAACTTGGAGTACGCTCAGCTGGAGGGATAGATGGATGGTTAATTGGATGGACTGATGGATGGTTAATTGGTTGGATGGAGGGTTAATTGGATGAATGTCGGTTGGATGGATAGAAAATGACTTATGCCTAATAAGTTTTTAATCTATCAAACTTGGAGTACACTCAGCCGGTTGGATAGATGGATGGTTAATTGGATGGATGGATTGATTGTTAGACGGTTGTTTTATTAGATGTTTTTTTTAATGGATGGACAATTAATTGGATGAATGTTGGATGGATTGATGGATGGATTGATGGATGATGATTGAAAATGACTTATGCCTAATAAGTTTTTGATCTATCAAACTTGGAGTACGCTCAGCTGAACGCAGTTTCCGCCTCATGAATCCCACTCTCCCTAGAAATGCGCTCTGGTGTTACTAAATCATATCTCATCTCCTAAACACCCACTTTCTGCCATAAACGGTCAATGAAAAGTGTCTAATGAGTATTCTGCATAGGCTTAGACCAGGTAGAATGGGGCTTTTTTTTTTATGGGTTACTATGGCGACCGAGAAGTGGATAAAGCAATTTCCACTGAGAGTAAAGGAGGCGACCAAAGTGCTTCAAATTAATATACAAATATATAGTCAGCATTAAGAAAGACAAGACAATAAGAGTTAAAAGATTAAGGGTGCATTCAGACCAGAAAAGTCCTTTAGGACGTTTGTTTGGTCCGGAACAAAAAGCAAACTATTTTCCTTTCCTTTGGTGCGGTTTGCATTTAGACTGTTAAATTTTGCAAGTGGACTATATTTTGTAATCACATCCACGTGTGTGACGATCAGTGCTGCTATTGGACGGCGATGACGTGGCTGGAACTAGCAAAGACCCGGAAAAGGAGGTAAACAGCCGTGAAATCCTATGCTATCCTATCAGAGCTGCAGTGATGGATGCGAGGGCGAAGAGTTGTTTCGGCGTTCCAGACGCGGAGGAGAGCCGGAGCGAGATGACAAAATACTGTGGTAGCTCTACAAGTTTAAAAACGTGTAAATTCCTCTAACCCACTGAGCTGTCGGTGTCTTCCATATCCAAAATGTGCGTAAGCGAGGTCCTACGTGTGCTTGAAGTTGAGCACATCGTTCCGTTATGTTTTTTTAATTTTTTTTAAATCCAAACCTTGGCGTAGAAAGATGCTTACACAGTTTTCAGAACCTGTTTTGTTAATCAGCTAGCTTTATAATCGAGACCCCAGGTTTCTATGTTGTCTGCAAGCGGCGTTGGGAAAGTTCAAATTCTATTCGAACGAGGTCAGTAGTAACTTTGCTCTGCTAGATGAATTCTCTCAAGATATTGGAATTTACCGAACTCAAGAGAATCCATCTTGTACCGCTCCAATCTAAACCGTCCGACTTCCGACCCATATTTTTGCCAGGCCAATCATTTGCCAGCACTGCGCTTTTGGGCGGGAGTTCAGATGTGACGATTAGCGGTGTCGCAATCTCGATTTTGTATCAAAATCGATCAAAATTACGTTACGACCTTGCACATCGAAAACCAAAAGAGGATCGCAATCACCTCCTGTCATGTTTACTCCGTAGCAACAGTTAGCACCGTCTCATCACAAGGAACCACACATCGCATTTTCCCTAATAAGTAACTCATTAGTTCTCATACAGCTCACAACAACACCTGATAACATTTTAACTGCCTGTATCACATCACCCGTGATCAGAGCACATTAGCTGATGCTAGCAAGTAGCTAAAAGCTAAGCTGCAGCTCGACCACGGCTAGGATAGATGAAGCAGCGGGACAGGAGCTAAAGCCGCTCCTTCTACTCTCAAATAACCGGTGAGGAAATTCTGAGTTCCCAGCGAGTTAAATCCACATTCAAATTGTAAACAAAAGGACTACTGTTAGCTGCATTTTGCTCGGTCCAATGAGTTATCTGGAGCATTGCATCAGTCGTTCTGCAGTAACTATAAAGAGTCGTTAGATGGCAGCCACCCTCCGTTACTAATCATTTCTGTTGTTTAAACAATACCGTTACACTTTTATTGTAAATAATAACTACCATGACCGATGCCTAATGTGATACATTACACAAAAAATAAAAATTGCATCACTTTTGTCTTTTAAAATAAGATTTACTGTACGAAATTTCATAATAAAAATAAAACCAATGATCGTAGACTACTCCAAAAATGACGGCTCCACACAGTAAAAAGAAAAAATATATATAAATAAAAATCGGGAATCGAATCGTGACCCTAAAATCAAAAATCAAATCGAGGATTTGGAGAATCGTGACACCCCTAGTGACGATACTAAGTGCCCAACTAAGAGAAATGAACATGGCCGCACCGGTTGACGCTCGCGTAGAAGTGGCTTTTGAATCGGTTGTAGAGGAACTGGATACTATTTCTTCGTTAAAAAATGAGCAAAGGGAAGCACTTTGTGAAAAATGAAACAAGGGAAACAAACATGGCCGCACCAGTTGACACTTGCGTAGAAGCCAGTGCCAGGCGGGCGCTACCTTGCGCATCCTCTAATCAGCTCAGAGTATTATTCTACCAGTTTCTGCTGCAAAGATTCCAGATCAAAATGTTTAGGCTGGGGCGGGGCTACACATATTTCTGACTGATGCTAAGTTAGTTCAGCAGTTTAGGTAACTCATAATTCAACTCAATTCACAGTTCCAAAAACAAACCAATTCATCATTCTTTTTTCTATTTTTCGCCAACATGTTGCGGCGGCCTATTAGGCTTTTCCCAGTTGTTACCGCCCATTCAGGAAACACTTAGTCTGGCTTTTGGGGTCCCAATGGAAACTGGGCACGTTGTAACGTTCATCACACAAAGTATAGCGAGCTCAGTTCAACAAAAATAGGAACGAGTTCAGGGACACTGTCCTTGGGCCGCTCTGTAGTCCCTAAGGTGAAATTACTTTTAGGGTTGATATCCATTTAGACCCATTTGTACCTAAGCTAGAACTAATGTTCTTTTTGCATCTGCTTTGCGAACTGATCCCAAACTAAAACAGCCACACATCATGATGCTACCACATCCGTAATTCTCAGTAGGGATGGTCAGAGTACAGGACATGTCGCCAAAAATAAAGTTACTGGTCCTTGAGTGGATAAACTGAATTCCGGCTGTTTACGTTGCTTTTAGAATTGTGGATTGTTCCTTTTTCTGAGCGGCCCTTAAGCCCAAGTTGGCAGAGGAGTCGTTTTTACAGTGGATATTGAAATGTACTACTTAGCTTCTCAAGCTGTGTTTGCCTTTGTTGTATGGTTTGCTACCAAAGTTTGCACCAAAACATATCAGGGACACGAAACCTGAAGTCATTCCCAAAGATGAATCACACCCGTAGGGGTCCTCCAAGTTTCTTCCTAAAATCTCTGCATATTTCTTTCTATTTTTTTTTTCCAGTTTTGTTTGATGCAGCTCATAGAGGAGCTTGCAGAAAAGCCACCTACAAACCTGCCTCTGCACCAGCGTCACAGAGACAATGCTCTGACATTTACCGCTCATCCTCTGAAGTACTCTGAGTCGGTGGCAACGTGGGATCCTCTCACAGAGATGAGAAACCGATTAGATGTTCAGATCATGAATAAATCAGCCGCCATGCATGAAGCATTCCCCCGGAGCCTTATGCAGAAGCTCGTTCTGATGCCTCAGGATTTCGCGCTCCCTTCATTACTGAATGGAGTCATTATTTTATTTCAGCGCAGGGATATTTTTCAGGCTTTAAAATTCTGTTTGAAAGTCATACACGGCATAACTGGGCCTGCTTTAGTCGATCAAATAAAGGCCGCCTCTGTTCTGTAAAGAGGGGTAATTTCTGTCTTTCATGCTCTTAAAACAGAAATGCCCACAGATCAGGATGAAAGGAGACTTACTTTCCAGAAAGTCGAGCTGACAGCTGGGGGCGTCGAGGCTCATGAAGTTAAAGCCGCGGGTGGGCCGGCGTCGGCCCCTTTTGGCCGCCGACTCCCCAGGGTTCAAACCCTGCAACATGCTGCTCTTCCCTGCTCCGTCCAGGCCCAGAACCAGAACCTGCCGCCTCTCACGCTCCATTTCCTCCTGCAGACAGAGTCAGATGAATATGAATACGAATATGAAATGTTTTACATGTTATGACACATTTTATACTTCTTAGATCAGAGCAGAACAAAAAACGCTGTGGAATACACAGAGACAAGACTCTGGATGGATGGATGATATTTGGACGGTTAATTGGATGGATGTTTGATGGATATTGGATGTTTTATTGGATGCATGTTTGTTTAATGGATGGATGGCTGGTTAATTGGATTTAGGGATGGATGGAAGGATGTTTGATGGATGATTGGATGGATGTTTGTTGGATGGATGGATGGTTAATTGGACGGATGGATAATTAGTTGGATGGATGGATAGTTGGATGGATGGATGGATGGATTGTTAATTGGATGGTTAAATGGATGGATGAATGGATGGTTAACTGGATAGATGGATGGATAGTTAACTGGATGGATGGATAGCTGGATGGATGGATAGATGGAAAGTTAATTGGATGGATGAATGGATGGTTAACTGGATAGATGGATAGTTAACTGGATGGATGGATAGCTAGATGGATGGATAGATGGAAAGTTAATTGGATGGATGAATGGATGGTTAACTGGATAGATGGATGGATAGTTAATTGGATGGATGGATGGATGGTTGGATAGATGGATGGATGGATAGTTGGATGGATGGATAGATGGATAGTTAATTGGATGGATGGATAGATGGATGGATGGATAGATGGATGGTTAATTGGATGGATGAATGGATGGTTAATTGGATGGATGGGTCAATGGATGGATGAATGGATGGTTAATTGGATGGGTGAATGGATGGTTAATTGGATGGATGAATGGATGGTTAATTGGATGGATGGATGGTTAATTGGATTGATGGGTCGATGAATGGATGGTTAATTGGATGGATGGATGGATGGTTAATTGGATTGATGGGTCGATGAATGGATGGTTAATTGGATGGGTGGGTCGATGGATGGATGAATGGATGGTTAATTGGATGGATGGATGGATGGTTAATTGGATTGATGGGTCGATGAATGGATGGTTAATTGGATGGATGGGTCGATGGATGGATGAATGGATGGTTAATTGGATGGATGGGTCAATGGATGGATAGTTAATTGGATGGATGGATAGTTAATTGGATGGATAGATGGATGGTTAATTGGATGGATGTTTGGATGGATGGTTAATTGTATGAATGGTTAATTGTATGCATAAATGGATGGATGGGTAAAATTCCATCTCTCCAGCCTCTTAAATGGCCTGCATTTTGTATAGCGCTTTTTCAGAGGACCACAAAACGCTTCACACTACATTCACCCAATCGTGGTGCGTTCAGTGTTCTCTATCCGGCACACATTCAGCACGTCGGGTTAGGGTAGAAAAAATGAAATTCAGATCTCATACCACCAGTTTTGTAACTTCTGATGGCAATAAATTACACCAGAGTTCTAGATTTTGTTCCTCATCTGTGGTTCTAAATGTGATTACAGCGGACAGCCTCCTTTTCTTTGTTTCTTTCTCTTCTTTTTCGTTTTTTAAATCTAAGAGTCAAAAGAAATAGAGATGGGGAAGCTGAAATACCTAGGCGCATTACTAATTGAGATGGTATTGGCTGGTGTTCCCAAAGCAGCCAATCGAGGAGCAGCATTGGGAAAAGTATGAATATTAGCTTCTGAAGTCGTGCTATGATGGTTCCCACTGTGTGTATTAACGCAGATTATGGTATATTAAGTCTTTGAACGATTAAAATAAGCAGTATTAGCATTGTCAGTGAGAGTTTCAAGTTTCTGTGGATTTTCTTGTCATGGTATTCCCCAATGCCAGGGGTCCACTGCATTTCTTGGTGTAAATACTTTTGCAAAACCCTGTTCTTAGAATTATAGACACAGAACATAAACTGTCCAACCATTTTTTTAAAGGAATAATAACAGCCGGCTTAATGTTTAAACACTTCCACGTTTATTTTTATCTTGTTAAGTATCTAAGCAGATGTACAGTACAGTTTATTCACCAACAGCAGAGGCATTCGCTTCAACCGCAGTCCAGATAAAGGAGTTTTTTCCTCAATTCAGCCACAAGCATAACTGGATCAGACAAGGATTATTTATGCATCGATGTGCATTTATTACCCTCTGATGCTTCTTATTTAAAATGACCAGAAACATAAATCTGATCATCAGAAATGAAAATCAAATCTTACCGGATTGCATTACCGAGCATTACGCTGATAAATGAGCTGTCTCCATTGGCCTTTACCCTACAACTGATTGTCTCATACAAGGTTTAGTACATTTAAATACCGACACCACACATCCTCTCCATTTTTGGAACCCAAAGAAGCTTTGCTTTAACTCTTGCAGCCAGTTAAAGTTATTTACTACTCTCTAAAAACATCTGGGTTAAAAATGACAGATTTATAGGCTATTTGTAACCAAATTTAGGTTAAAAAAAAAACTTTTGTAACCCGAAAATGGAAATAGCAAGACAAAGCAATTCAACATGCTTTACAGGATTGTTAAAACGTAAAACAGAGAATCACCACAAGAAAGCTGTTTACATTCCTCTCAGGGGCATTTGATTATGGACCAAGTTGAAGGTCTACAAGGGAGCCAAAATAAGAATTATTTGGACAACAGGGACAGCAAATTTCCTCTCTGCCCTTCAGTCCGTCAGTGGTTTCTTTTATGAATCTAATTCAACCAAATTAAAGTTCAGATTAAAGTTCCGGATCCATTAATTTCCAGTTGCACCACTCCGCACCGACGGTTTCTCCGAGTCCGATGACAATGAGTCCCAGAGCGCCGTCCGGATCGCCTCTTGCAGCGTCTCAGCTCACCAAGAATCTGGTTGTGAGTCCCGTCAGCTGGAATCAACGCTTCCGACTGTTCCTCCAGCTTTCCAATTGCTTCCAGAACCGTCTCCAATCTCGACCGTGATGGTCTGAAATTTCAGTGACGTTGGTGCAGTGACGTTACTGCGCTCTACGACGGATACGGTCCATTTGGTCATTTTGTTTGTGCGATTTGGAAACACGCAAGTGCTAACCAAGTTGACGTCTGCAGTAGAAAGTTCTGTCTAACCGTCTGCCGCCGTAGAGGGAGAAGTACCGCTCAGAGTGCAACCGGCGTGTTAGTGTAGTTTGACTAAAAGCTTGTGTAAAACAACCCCTTGCAGAAAACGAAGAAGCACCTCTGAGACACCCCGAACTCTTTGAGGGGAATTGTCGTAGCGATGAATAAGAAAACATGGGTAAATGGAGGAGTTTTGGGGCAGATAATGCCTTATTTAGAGGTGGCACTTTGCATGCCCCCCATTGACTCCCATTATATGGATATATATGTTGACCGCGACTGCATATGCACTTCTACCGAAGGACTCCAAGTGGCTCAAAACTTGTCTGGGTGAGTAAATGAACGTAATATTTGCTCAAAATAAGGTCCACGGTTGAAAAGAAAAACAGATGACTTGGGTAAAATATCTTGGGTTTCCTTCCTTCAGCTTCCCACCGTAGCTTGCCGGGATTTTGGCCCACTACTCCTGACCGAACCGGTATAACTGAGCGAGGTTTGTAGGCTGGCTGCAGGGTGGCGTAGTTGGTGGCACTGTTTGCTCTGCAGCAAGCAGGTCCCTTTCCGGTTGGAGTTTGCATTTTCTCCATGTCCATTCGGAAGACCCATTTGTGTCCAAGCTTCAGCTTTTTAATTGAGTAGTTGTTGCTTAAATATTTCCGTCATCTGTTTTGTAAAGCCTGCCAGGCCTTCCTGCAGCTAATCGCCCACACACTGCCACCCGTGTATGCGACAGCTAGCAGTTTTTCTTCTAAATGTAACAATAGTTGTTGGTTAAATTTTACCTTCATCACATCCACAGAACATGTCCTCAAAAATATTTTTAATAGTAACCAGTAGGGGGAAGTGTTGAGCGCTATTTGACCGTCTGTGGGTAAAGGCGGTGAATGGCGGCAAAACCAGTAAGAAAGAAATCAAAAGTAGCGGTAAATATGTTTTACGTACCATCTACGATACTTCTGCCGTCTTTTTTTCTGTTTTTATCTGAATATTAACCAGCTAATAATCTCCTAAAGTCGCCATGTTTATTTTACTTCTTCTTTGGCAGAATCCGGTCTGAGTCTGTACTCTGCCCCCTAGTGGGATTCTTCAGTACTACATGCAAAGCAATTAGAAGATGCAATTTGTTGCTTACACCAATACTTTCAGCCTTAAAACATCAAAAATGTCTATTTGAATCATAATTATTTTAATTATTTTCATATCATTCACCTGTGTCTGGAAAAAACAACATGATGCAGTCCGTATGGCAGTCAAATGAGCTATTTAAAGCACATTTTTATATTCTTTATTCTTATAGGATAATGTGGATATGAACGGTCTTGAATGGAAAAAAAGACATTTAAATACCGTAATACTGTTATGTTTTTTTTTTAAATACAGGGAACCCAGAGTCCAGGTCAAGGAACAGGGACTGCCACCCACCCACTACCCTATAGAGATAGTTTCCCGTCCACTACCCAAAACTAATGAATTAAAAGTTAATGCTAGTAGAGCAAAGTATAAAAATCTCATAAAGATAAATAAAACTCGGACTGAACATAAAAACAAATCAATTAAATGTGGTTTACTAAACATAAGATCTCTCCCCTCAAAAACACTCTTAGTAAATGACTTAATTTGTGAAAATAATATTGATTTGTTTTGTCTTGCAGAGACATGGTTGCAGGAAGAGGACCATGTCACAATAAATGAGTCAACTCCCCCTAGCTACTTAAACTTTAGTGTCCCTCGAAGTACTGGTCGAGGAGGTGGAGTAGCAACTATCTTTCATTCCGATTTACTAATTAATCTCCAAAAAAATAATAGTTACAGTTCCTTTGAGCATCTAGTTTTTAGCTTTCCTCATACACATAACAAAGCAGTAAAGCCACTTTTGTTTGTGGTCTTATATCGTCCACCAGGACCTTATTCTCAATTTTTAGATCAGATTTCAGATTTTCTATCTGACTTAGTTTTAAACACTGATAAAGTCATTATAGTCGGAGACTTCAATATTCATGTTGATAATGAAAGTGATAGTCTAAATACAGCTTTTAAGACTATCCTAGACTCAATAGGCTTTACTCAAAATGTGCAGGGACCAACACATTCTTGTCACCACACTTTAGATCTTGTGCTGTCTTATGGCATTGACTGTGAAGAAATAACAGTCTTTCCACATAACCCTATCCTGTCTGATCATTTCCTTATCACTTTTAAACTTACTCTAATGGATCATATCAAACCTGAAAGAAAACTTCATTATACCAGAACGTTATCAGACAACGCTGTAGCAAATTTTAAAGAAGCTCTTCCAACTTTAATTTCCTCAGTTTATAAATGCAGAACAGAAAACAGTGATTTAACTCGTGACCCCTCACAACTTGACATTTTAGTTCATAGCGTTAATTCCTCCCTGCGTCGGGCAATAGACAAAGTTGCCCCCTTGAAAAGGAAGGTGGCTAGCCATAGAAGATTAACTCCCTGGTTTAATTTAGAGCTACGTACCCTAAAGCAGAATGTTAGAAAACTAGAGAGAAAATGGCGCTCCACGCATTTACATGATTCCTTTTTAATATGGAAAAATAGTTTATTGCTATATAAAAAGAGCCTTCACACAGCTAGAACAGCATATTATTCATCTTTAATCGAGGAGAATAAAAATAATCCTAGGTTTCTTTTTAATACAGTTGCCAAACTCACACAGGATCATAGCTCTATCGAGCCAACCATTCCCCAAGCTCTAAGCAGTGACGACTTCATGCAATTCTTTATAAATAAAATAGACTCCATAAAGAATAAGATAATTGGGAACCTTCCCAATATGCTTGCTTCCTCCTTAGTTAATGAGGCAGCCTCAAAAATGGTGGAACCTAATATATGCTTAAACTGCTTTAATGCAGCCGAACTTTGTGATGTACTAAAATTATTAGCTTCATCTAAACCTTCAACTTGCGTTTTAGACCCAATCCCAACTAAACTCTTAAAAGAAGTTTTCCCTCTGATCGCTGCTCCAATTTTAAATATAATGAATCTATCCTTAGTCAATGGATATGTACCACAGGAGTTTAAGATTGCTGTAATTAAACCTCTACTTAAGAAACCATCTCTTGATCAAAACGACTTAATTAACTATAGACCGATATCTAATCTTCCCTTCTTATCTAAAATTCTTGAGAAAATAGTTGCACACCAGATATGTGAGCATTTAAACAATAATGAGCTGTTTGAGAAGTTTCAGTCAGGCTTTAGAGCTCATCAAAGCACTGAAACAGCTCTGGTGAAGGTTACTAATGATATTCTCATAGCCTCAGACAATGGACTGGTGACCATTCTGGTTCTGTTAGATCTCAAACTTCATGCTTCTAAATTCTGATAAAACAGAAGTTGTCGTCTTTGGACCAGAAGCTCTGAAAAAGAAACTACTTAGTCAGCCCCTTCACCTGGACGGCATTAAATTAGCCTCCAGTAATAAAGCAAAAAACCTCGGTGTCATTTTTGACCAAGATATGTCATTTAGAACTCACATTAAAGAAGTCTGTAGGATTTCCTTTTTTCACCTTAGGAATATTGCAAAAATTAGAACCATCCTGTCCAGGAATGATGCTGAAAAACTAGTCCATGCCTTTGTTACTTCAAGGCTGGATTACTGTAACTGTCTATTATCAGGTAGTCCACAGAATACAATTAAAAGTCTTCAGTTAGTTCAAAATGCTGCTGCTAGGATTCTGATGAATATTAAAAGAAGAGATCACATTTCCCCTGTTTTAGCTTCTCTTCACTGGCTCCCAGTAAAATCTAGAATAGAATTCAAGATCCTCCTTCTGACATATAAAGCCCTTAATAATCTAGCTCCATCATACATAAGAGACCTGATTGTTCCATATGTTCCTAACAGAGACCTTCGCTCTCAGACTGCAGGTTTACTGGTAGTTCCTAGGATTTCTAAAAGTAGAATGGGTGGCAGATCTTTCAGCTATCAGGCTCCCCTCCTATGGAACCGGCTCCCAGGGTTGGTTCGTGAAGCAGACAATTTGTCTATCTTTAAAACTAGGCTAAAAACTTTCCTCTTTGACAAAGCTTACAGTTAGAGATATGTTTATAGGTAGTTAGAGTCAGGTCAGACAGGTAGATAGGAAGAGACAGGTTAATGTTAGTAGTCAGGCAGAGTGTCAAAAGTTAGGAAGAGATAGGAAGAGGTAGAGTAGCTAGGTAGAGATAGATTAATGTAAGCCAGGTAAAGATCCGGAGCCGGTCGCGGCTTACCGCCGCGGAAGAAATGCGCCCCACAGGGGCCAGCCAGCGCCGGAGAGAGGTCCCTCAAGGGGATCCTCCCGCACAGTGCGGCCGCCCATTACCTGCCGGGTTGAATCCCCCGGGCAGACTGTGCGGACCCCACCCGTTTATCTCTTAAACGTTTCTCGCCCTCTTCAACTCTGTCCTCTCAGTTCTGTCTATTTTTCCTTAAGATAGTTGTCGACTATCGGTCTCGTGCCGGTATTTAGCCTTAGATGGAGTTTACCACCCACTTTGGGCTGCATTCTCAAACAACCCGACTCCGAGAAGACCCCGGCATGACGGGGGCCGTTACCGGCCCTACACCGTCCACGGGTCAGGAGGACTCAGACAGAGTGTTGGTAGCCAGGTCTCCTAGTAGCTAGGAGACAAGTTAATGTTAGTAGCTATGCTGCTTTAGGCTAGGCTGTTGGAGGACATTATTAGGGTCTGTTCCTACTTTCTCTCCTACTTCTCCCCAACTGCATGATGTGCTGTCAATTCAAGCACTAACCTGTTTTCTATTATAGTAGGTGCTCCGGATTAGCCCTGCTTGACGACCCTGACTAAGATGGCATTGCAGTGACGGAAAATTCTCCACGTCCTGCAACAAACTTCTGCATCAGTTCTATCGCTCTTTCTGTGTCTCTGTTATGTATTCTCCAAGCCACAGACGGTCGCGGCAGATAACCGCTTGTGCTGAGCCTGGTTCTGCCGGAGGTTTCTTCCTGTTAAAAGGGAGTTTTTCCTTCCCACTGTCGCTGCATGCTTGCTCAGTATGAGGGATTGCTGAGAATTCCACGACGCAATCTTCTGTGGTTCTGTAATTTCTACACTAAACATTGTATTGTAATAACTCTTTTTGTAAAGTGCCTTGAGATGACATCTGTTGTGAAATGGCGCTATATAAATAAACTGAATTGAAATATGAAAATTTTGCCATACCGCCCACCCCTAATTCACAATTACCTCTGATTGATTTTTAGGATAGACTAAATAAACTCCCTCCTATCCCAGATAAATTCAAATCTTGATTGAAACGATGTTGTTGTGGGTATTGGTCTTAACACCACCAATGCAAACCTGAAAAACTGATTAAAAAAAAGCAAATTCCCAACTGTTTTGACCCTATTTAGAGATTATAAAAAAGATCAGGAATTAACACAATCCAGTTGGTGGGAAAATGTGGAAACTTAAGGTAAATGTGGCGTAAAAGCTGCCTTGTGATACCAGATAAAGGAAAGTGATACCCCGCCTTTTACTCTGTGACTGTGTGGGAGTGACTAATTTTGACCAGAAGTCGTTGGGGAAAAAACGCAGAAACTGGTCAGGAATGGGAAAAATGCGACCTGACCTGTCTTGAGCCAAAAACACCAAGCTGCTTTATTGGATATTTTGGTTTTCTCCAAGCCAGTTTTTCCATTTTAACATCTAAATTAACGTCACAATGGGTGTTTAGTCCTTCGCTTCTCCTCCAATCTTCTGTGGTCCTTCCCTCCGTCTGTGATTATGACGAACATTCCCACCCCCCTCTGGTAGCGCCGTCCTCTGAATGCGGACTGAGCCGTTCAGAGACGGCTGCTGGCGGCGTCGGGGCAAATCTAAATCAGAGACGCGCTTAAAAAACACTTCCACTTGGTCTGAAACCGCCGTTTCAGTGAATGAGGAAAAGTGACACAGCGTTTTGCTTTCAGTTAATGGACAATGAAGAACGGCGTCTCCATCCATCAAACATCCAACCATTCATCCATCAAAAATCCAACCATTTATCCACCAAACATCCAACCATTTATCCACCAAACATCCAACCATTTATCCATCAAACATCCAACCATTCATCCATCCATCAAGCATCCAATCATTCATCCATCCATCAAACATCCAACCATTTATCCATCCATCAAACATCCAACCATTTATCCATCCATCAAACATCCAACCATTTATCCATCAAAAATCCAACCATTTATCCACCAAACATCCAACCATTTATCCACCAAACATCCAACCATTTATCCATCAAACATCCAACCATTCATCCATCCATCAAACATCCAACCATTCATTCATCCATCCATCAAGCATCCAATCATTCATCCATCCATCAAACATCCAACCATTCATACATCCATCAAACATCCAACCATTTATCCATCAAACATCCAACCATTTATCCACCAAACATCCAACCATTTATCCACCAAACATCCAACCATTTATCCATCAAACATCCAACCATTCATCCATCCATCAAACATCCAACCATTTATCCATCCATCAAACATCCAACCATTCATTCATCCATCAAACATCCAACCATTTATCCATCAAACATCCAACCATTCATTCATCCATCAAACATCCAACCATTCATACATCCATCAAACATCCAACCATTTATCCATCCATCAAACATCCAACCATTCATCCATCCATCAAACATCCAACCATTTTCCATCAAACATCCAACCATTTATCCATCCATCAAACATCCAACCATTTATCCATCAAACATCCAACCATTCATTCATCCATCAAACATCCAACCATTCATACATCCATCAAACATCCAACCATTTATCCATTCATCAAACATCCAACCATTCATTCATCCATCAAACATCCAACCATTCATCCATCAAACATCCAACCATTCATCCATCAAACATCCAACCATTCATCCATCCATCAAACATCCAACCATTTATCCATCAAACATCCAACCATTCATCCATCCATCAAACATCCAACCATTCATCCATCCATCAAACATCCAACCATTCATTCATCCATCAAACATCCAACCATTCATCCATCAAACATCCAACCATTTATCCAATCCACAAACATCCAACCATTCAATCATCCATCACACATCCAACCACTCATCCATCAAACACCAACCCATTTATCCCCCAAACATCCAATCCATTTATCCATCAGAACATCCAACCATATCATCCAACCATCAAGCCATCCAATCATTCATCCATCCATCAAAACAGCCCATCCATTCATCCATTCCATCAAAACATCCATCCATATATCCATCCATCCAACATCCAACCAATTTATCCATCCATCAAACATCCTCCATTTTATCCATCAAACATCCAACCAGTCATTCATCCCATCAAACATCCAACCCATTCATACAATCCATCAAACAACCAACCATCAAACCATCCCCAACCATTTTTATCCATCCCATCAAACATCCCAACATTCATTCATCCATCAAACATCCCAACCATTCATCCATCAAACATCGCAACCAAATACCACCAAACATCCACCATTATCCATCAAACATCCCACCCATTTCATCCATCCTCAAGCATCCAAGCATTCATCCATCCATCAAAACATCCAACCATTTATCCATCCATCAAAAAACATCCCAACCATTTATCCATCCATCAAACACTAACCATTTATCCATCCATCAAAATTCCAATCATTTCCATCCATCAATCCAAAACAGCCAATCATTCATCCCATCCATCAAACGAGATCCCATTCATTCATTCCATCCATCAAAACCTTCCAACCATTTTATCCATCCACAAACATCAACATTTATACCATCCATCACACATCTAAAACCATATTCTCCCATCCATCAAACAGCCAATCCATTCATCCATCAAAACCAAACAGCCAATCATTCCCATCCATCAAACATCCAACCATTTATCTATCCATCAAACATCCAAACCCATTCATCCATCCATCAAACCATCCAACCATTCGCATTTCATCCATCAAACAACCAAAACCCCATTCATCCCATCCATCCACAAAACACAACCATTCATTCCATCCCATTCAAAACCTTCCAACCAGTCATCCACAAACATCCAAACCATTTAATCCACAAACATCCAACCCATTTATCCCACCAAACATCCAACCCATTTTATCCACCGAAACATTCCATCCATTCTTCCCCAACCCATTCAAGCATGCCATTTCAGTACATCCATCCATCAAAACACCAAATCCACCCCCCCCCATTGTTTTTCATCCCAATCCATCAAACATCCAACCATTTATCCATCCATCAAACATCCAACCATTTATCCATCAAACATCCAACCATTCATCCATCCATCAAACATCCAACCATTCATACATCCATCAAACATCCAACCATTCATCCATCCATCAAACATCCAACCATTTATCCATCCATCAAACATCCAACCATTCATTCATCCATCAAACATCCAACCATTCATCCATCAAACATCCAACCATTCATCCATCAAACATCCAACCATTCATCCATCCATCAAACATCCAACCATTTATCCATCCATCAAACATCCAACCATTTATCCATCCATCAAACATCCAACCATTTATCCATCAAACATCCAACCATTCATTCATCCATCAAACATCCAACCATTCATACATCCATCAAACATCCAACCATTCATTCATCCATCAAACATCCAACCATTTATCCATCCATCAAACATCCAACCATTTATCCATCAAACATCCAACCATTCATCCATCCATCAAGCATCCAATCATTCATCCATCCATCAAACATCCAACCATTTATCCATCCATCAAACATCCAACCATTTATCCATCCATCAAACATCCAACCATTTATCCATCCATCAAACATCCAACCATTCATCCATCCATCAAACATCCAACCATTCATCCATCCATCAAACATCCAACCATTCATCCATCCATCAAACATCCAACCATTCATACATCCATCAAACATCCAACCATTTATCCATCCATCAAACATCCAACCATTCATTCATCCATCAAACATCCAACCATTCATCCATCAAACATCCAACCATTTATCCACCAAACATCCAACCATTTATCCATCAAACATCCAACCATTCATCCATCCATCAAGCATCCAATCATTCATCCATCCATCAAACAGCCAATCATTCATCCATCCATCAAACATCCAACCATTTATCCATCCATCAAACATCCAACCATTTATCCACCTCAAACATCCAACCATTTATCCATCAAACATCCAACCATTCATTCATCCATCAAACATCCAACCATTCATACATCCATCAAACATCCAACCATTCAAACATCCAACCATTTATCCATCCATCAAACATCCAACCATTCATTCATCCATCAAACATCCAACCATCATCATCAAACATCCAACCATTTATCCACCAAACATCCAACCATTTATCCATCAAACATCCAACCATTCATCCATCAACATCAAATTCATCATCTCCATTTATCCATCCATCAAACATCCAATCATTCATCCATCAATCAAACATCCAATCATTCATCCATCCATCAAACAGCCAATCATTCATCCATCCATCAAACATCCAACCATTTATCCATCCATCAAACATCCAACCATTTATCCATCCATCAAACATCCAACCATTTATCCATCCATCAAACATCCAATCATTCATCCATCAATCAAACAGCCAATCATTCATCCATCAAACATCCAACCATTTATCTATCCATCAAACATCCAACCATTCATCCATCCATCAAACATCCAACCATTCATTCATCCATCAAACATCCAACCATTCATCCATCCATCCATCAAACATCCAACCATTCATTCATCCATCAAACATCCAACCATTCATCCATCAAACATCCAACCATTTATCCACCAAACATCCAACCATTTATCCACCAAACATCCAACCATTTATCCACCAAACATCCAACCATTCATCCATCCATCAAGCATCCAATCATTCATCCATCCATCAAACAGCCAATCATTCATCCATCCATCAAACATCCAACCATTTATCCATCCATCAAACATCCAACCATTTATCCATCCATCAAACATCCAACCATTACATCACAACATCCAACCATTCATACATCCATCAAACATCCAACCATTCATACATCCATCAAACATCCAACCATTTATCCATCCATCAAACATCCAACCATTCATTCATCCATCAAACATCCAACCATTCATCCATCAACATCCAACCATTTATCCAAACATCCAACCATTTTCACCAAACATCCAACCATTTATCCTCATTTTCAACATCACCATTTACCATCCATCAAACATCCAACCATTCATCATCCATCAAACATCCACCATTCATCATCCATCAAACATCCAACCATTTATCCATCCATCAAACATCCAACCATTATCATCCATCAAACATCCAACCATTTATCCATCCATCAAACATCCAACCATTTATCCATCCATCAAACATCCAACATTCATCCATCCATCAAACATCCAACCATTCATCCATCCATCAAACATCCAACCATTCATCCATCCATCAAACAGCCAACCATTCATCCATCCATCAAACATCCAATCATTCATCCATCCATCAAGCATCCAATCAATCATCCATCCGTCAAGCATCCAATCAATCATCCATCCACCAAACATCCAACCATTTATCCATCCATCAAACATCCAACCATTCATTCATCAAACATCCAACTATTCATCCATCCATCAAGCATCCAATCATTCATCCATCCATCAAACATACAACCATTCATCCATCCATCAAACAGCCTATCATTCATCCATCCATAAAACATCCAACCATTCATCCATCCATCAAACAGCCAATCATTTAACCATCCATCAAACATCCATCTATTCATCCATCCATCAAACATCCAACCATCAAACAGCCAATCATTCATCCATCAAACATCCAACCATTCATCCATCCATCAAACATCCAACTATTTATCCATCCATCAAACATCCAACCATTCATTCATCCATCAAACATCCAACCATTTATCCATCCATCAAACATCCAACCATTCATCCATCCATCAAACAAACAGCCTATCATTCATCCATCCATCAAACATCCAACTATTCATCCATCCATCAAACAGCCAATCATTTAACCATCCATCAAACATCCAACCATTCATCCATCCATCAAACAGCCAATCATTCATCCATCCATCAAGCATCCAATCATCCATCCATCCATAAAACATCCAACCATTCATCCATCCATCCACCCAGATTTCAATACATTCCTCCAGATATCCAATAATTCCTCCAATTTTGCATAATTCAGTCCAATAGTCCATAAAACAGACGATCCATTTGTACATTCATCCAACTGTAAATGTTTCTGTCATCCATCCATAAAACATCCAACCATCCATCCATCAGTCCAGCTCAGAACCTCTAGCTACCCCAGATTACTCATTCAGAGTAAAGGAGAATCCCCCCTTCATCTAAGAGGTTTGGAGCCTGAATAGACCAGTAAGCTTGTCCATCCACCAGCCTCCTGGTTTCCTCCATCCTTCACCCAGGAACGAGATGCTGGAACTCCTGGGAACCCACTGGTGACCTGGAGGGATCACCTCCCACCCGGAGTACCACCACCACCCATCATGGTGGAATCACAGGGTTATCTTCATCACTTTTCATCATTTGCTTTTCCTTTTCTCGCATTTGGTTTGTCTGCAGCAGAACCTCTCACCTCTGTGATGGTGCAGTACGCCGCCTGCGGGGACCATACGCGCCTCCTGTACAAGTAGTTGAGCGCGATGAAGAGCGCGGAGCCCAGAGCGGCCACGGCGGCGGTCAGGGCGATGGAGATGTGCCGGAGGAGAACCATGGGTGGGGCGGCGGAGAAGCGGAACCAGAACTGGAGAGACCGGACTCTGCTGCTGCTGCTGCTGCTGCTGCTGCTGCTGCACGCGCTACATGTGGCCGCTCGCTCTCTGCTTGTTTTTATGCCGAGCGCGTGAAGGACTATGGAAATGCGGTGCGTTCGAGTGCCGCCCGGAAACGGGAAGCGTGTTTTGGAAAGATGTATTGGAAGCGAACAAAAGCACGATAAACAAAACAAAGCAGTCAGACCTTCTTTTAAGTTTTCCAAAATGTTCCGAATCCATGTTTTTAGGACGGACTATTAGGGCCATTCCTCAAAAAAGTAAAATTCCGCCGAAAAAAACTCGAAAAATACTGAGATTCAAGTCACACGTTTTCCAGGAAAAACTCAGAAACTCTCTGTCACAAAAGTAATAAAATTACGAGTTCAAAGACAGAAATTTTTAAATTAATCTCGGATATTTTCTAGGGGGTGGGGGTAACGCAATTCTCTGATGTAGAAAATTTGCAAGAAAAACTAAGAAATGTCTGTGACTGTGATTAAGCATAAATTGTCGATATCTTATCAAAATTGTAGTAAAACACTTATTTAACCTCAAGAGGATTTTTCTTTTTAACTCATTTTAAGACATTTGTGATTGAGAATTTGGAGGGTTTTTTTCTGGAAAATTGCAATTAATCTTAGAGATTCTGATTTTTTTAATTACAGTTTTACTTCTTGATATTTTTTCAGTCTGGTTTTCGTAGACACCACAGCACAGAGACGGTCCTCGTCAAAGTTTTCAATGACATCCGTTCAAATACTGACCGTGGTAAAACCACAGTACTGGTACTATTGGACCTCAGTGAGGCGTTTGATACCGTTGATCATGATATATTACTGGAACATCTAGAGATCTGGGTTAGACTCTCTCGTACAGTACTCGATTGGTTCATATCCTACCTTAAAAAAAGGATCTTCTTTGTGTCGATTAGCCAATTCTCATCACAAAACACAGAAATCAAATTCGGGGTCCCCCAGGGCTCAAACCTAAGGCCCCTCCTAATTAGCACCTACATGCTCCCACTAAGACAGATTATAACCACAAACAATATTAACGACACTCAGCTTTATATCTCAATCTCACCAGGTGATGTTGAACCCGTCCAAATCCTCAATAAATGCATTGAGGAAATTAACAGCTGGACGTCCCATAATTTTCTTCCAATTGAACAAAAACAAAATAGACGTACTTATCTTTGGATCCAAAAAACATCGATTAAATATCAGTAATTAGCTTAAACAGGCCCAACTAGAAACTAGCAACCATGCCAGAAATCTAGGAGTAATAATGGACTAAGACCTGAACCTCCAGGGTCACATAAAGGCAACAACAAGGTCAGCTTTCTATCACCTGAGGAACATTTCTAGGATTAAAGGACTGATGACACAAGGAGACCTAGAAAAACTCATCCATGCATTTATGATTACTGTAACAGTATCTTCACAGGTCTACCTAAAAAATCAATCAGACAGCTGCAGCTGATCCAGAACGCTGCTGCTCGTGTTCTGACTAGAACCAGGAAAGTAGAACACATCACCCCAGTTCTAAGGTCCTTCCTCTGGCTCCCTGTAACTCAGAGAATAGACATTATAGCGCTTTTATTAGTTTATAAATGTACATTAGAGATCTGCTATCATGGTACAAACCATCCAGATCAATCAGGTCCTCCAGCTCTAGTTTACTGATCGTCCCTAGAACCAGAACCAAACATGGAGAAGCAGTTTTTAGTTTCTATGCTCCTCATATCTGGAACAAACTACCAGGAGAATGCAAAGCTGCAGAGACATTGAACTATTTTAAATCTAAAATTTTATCTTACCTATTTAGACTCGCTTATGAGTAAATGTTTTTACTTGTTTAATTTGGGTGAAAATTAAAAACATAGTCTTGATCAATGTAAATGCTTTCTTTCATTTTAATTTTATTGTTTGTTGTTTTTCTTACCTGCTTTAATATCAGAATTTCTGTTTTTTTGGGGGGGCTGAAACTTACTGATTGTTCCCATTTTTAGCTCACACAACAGTGGTTCTAGCAGTACTTATTTGGATTCCTAGACATTTAATCTCAGGACAGTATTTAAAAAAAAATACATACAATAGAAAACTGAAATTTTAACCTTAAAAAAAACTAACACTTTTAGTGTTAACTTTGTCAGGGAGTTTCAAATATACTTCTGTCTTTGCTAGCAAGAAGAGATTGTGACTGAGCAAAGTGAGTGTTACCCGTCTAGCTTGTTTCTGATTGGAGGAACTCAAGGTGTTACAGCTTGTTTCAGCAGGTGGCGCTTCTATGGAGAGAAAAACACTGAGAGAAAACAAGGTTAACAATCGCAATAACAGGAGAAAATATACATCTGGAGAGTAGTAGGAGAGAAAAGTAGCAGAGTGAAGAAAAGTGGTCAGTCCATCCTCCAACAGTCTAAGCCTATAGCAGCATAACTACAGAGATAACTCAGGATAACCTAAGCCATTCTAACTATAAGCTTTATCATAAAGCAGTATTTTTAATAAATTAAATAATTTTTTTTAAAACTATGAGGAACGCAGTCGTTTTTAATAATTTAGAACAGCTTTTCCTAACCTGGTCCTTAAGGCACACTGAATTAGAATATCTATCCCGATGAGGCTCGTTTGACAGCTTAAAAACAACTTTTGAAAATAACCTTTAAAGAGGTATTAAACAAACTTGTCACTAAGCTCACGTTTCTGTATTAAAAATACTTTATTTGTCTGCTGTAATATTTTACATTGGTATCTAAAATGTTGTGTTTTCATTAGTGCTAAGCAGAAAACCCTTAAAATTAACAGAAATAAATCTGTCAGCGTGGTATTTATCTACACAATGCATTTCACTCAGTGACTTGAGCTGCTAAATAAGTAAATCTTTCCATGATATTCTAATTTATTGAATATTACTGGGCATTCTTTTCAGTTTGTGTGAACGAAACCCCAAATCAACAATAAATATTTAAAATAACTTTAAACAAATCACTACTAAGTTAAATCCATCTAGTTTGCTTTTGCTGTTCTTCTCGCTGAATGGTTGGCGAATATGGGATCACAATGATGTCAGCTTGGAAAGAAACTGAAAAGAAATATTGACACTGAAAATAAAATTAGTCTTCGGAAAATATAATTTTCGAATGAAAATCTTAATTTGGAATCTGAAATAAATGTAGTGAAAATTTCTGTATTGATAGTGAAATAAAAAAAATTAAATTTTCAGTGCAAATATGCCTTTTCAGTTTCATCTTAAGCTGATATCGTCCTGATCCCGTAGAAATGGAGAGAGAAAACAAAGATTATATGAAACAAGAACAGCTGAGCTCAAGTAGAAGTATCCTACAGGACTTGAAGGCATCACAAGCAACAAGGACCGATAAATGGATGTGAAAGTTTACGAATGTGACCAGAAATGAAACGGGTGATCAATTCTGGTTCGAAAGGTCTGAACTGAGATAGGTGTTTTTTTCTGCCTGCATGTGGTGAACCTGGGGTTAGAGCGCCATCTAAAGGTAGTTTGATGCTTCTCAGAAAACTAGATTCGGTCATCCTTTGCCTTATGTTTTTTTCTTTTTATACATACCCCTTAATCTTATAAAAGCTTAGAGTATCCATAAAATCCCTTGTGATGTTTAAGGGATTTCTTATGATCTGATCTGAGTGTCTAAACCAGTAATGCCCATATATAACTCCAAAAATAATGATTTTGAATATCCTTCTCAAGCCCTTTAATTTAAAAGCAATAGCGTGTTATAATTGTTGTTTCTGTGGTTTCAAACTGTTCAGGACTAATCATTTTATGCTCTCATAGCTAAAGCTTTAAAACAGAAAGAAAAAAACTGCAAAAGGATGAAGAAGCTGATTTAAATCATATAACTGAGTAAAAAAACCATTGTAAACAAAAGACAAACAATTTTCTGCCCCACAAAAACTCAAATTCTGAGATTAAGTCACATATTTTCCAGAAAAAAAATAACTCAGAATTCTCTGTCAAAAAGTAGCAAAATTTCGAGTAAAAACTACGATTTTCTGTGATTATTTTCAGATATAATCTAGGAATAAAAACGCAATCTTCTGATTATAGAAAAGTAGAAAAATTGCAAGAAAAATATCTATGAATTAAAGGAATAGTGGTTTTTTTTAAACAATTTTTTTTTGACTTTACAATGTCAGAAATATCTTATTGTAGATATCAAAAATGTATGCCTTTAATTATAGGATTTTTTGGGGAGTTGTTTTTACTTGCAAAGTTTCTACTTTTCTACATCAGAAAATTACTTTTTTTCCCTTAGAAAATATTCTCTAAAAATTTATTTTAACTTGTAATCTTACAACTTGTGACAGAATTTCCAACTTTCTTCTGGAAAATATGTGCAATTAATCTCAGAAATTGTGTTTTTTTGGGCAGAAATTTACACCAAAATATTTTTCTTTTCTTAACAATTGTCCCAATTACGACTGAGTACTAGGGCCATTGTTAATAAAATAAAAATACTTTGGAGTAAATTTCTATTCTGAGATTAATTCACATATTTTCCAGAAAAAAACTCAGAATATCTCTGTCAAAAGGTAGCAAAAGGACATGTAAAAACTCAGAATATCTGAGAATAAATCAAATATTTTCCAGAAAAAAAACAACTCAGAATTCTCTGTCACAAAAATCGTAAGATTACAAGTTAAAGACAGAAATTTTAAGATTAATTTAAGATATTTTCTAGGAAAAGCATAATTCTCTGATGTAGAAAAGTAGAAAAATTGCCAGAAATAAACAAAGAAATTTAAAGGCATACATGTTTTATATCTAAACTAAGATAATCCTGATATTGTAAAGTCAGACAATTTAAAAAAAAAAACTTGTAATCATAGAAATTTTAGTTTTTTCTCACAAATTTGCTAAATTTCTACATCAGAGACTGAAGAAAAAAATATATATTTCTGACTTTTTATTCTTAGAATTCTTTTGGTTTCTTCATGAACGCTGGAAAAAAGTCAGAATTCTGAGAAAAAAACTCAGAAATATATATATCTTTCTTGAGTGGCCCTAATCCTTTTACGTAGATTTTCCTAGAAAATATCTGAAATTAATCAAAAAAAATTCTGTCTTAACTTGTAATTTCCGATTTTTTCCCCCCTGGAAAATATGTGCAATTAATCTTAGAAAGTTATAAGTTTTTAATCGTAATTTTTAGGGGTGCAACGATCCGACTTTTTCAGTCCCGATACCGATACCGATGGCTGGATTTTTTGTATCTGTCGATACCCGATACCGATCCGATACTATTTGTGACAGTGTGGAGGTCCTGTCACCATGGCTCCGATAGATCATGTGCCCTGGCTGCTTGGCCACATGGATATCCCATTGGCTGACTGGTTAGCGCACATGACCTTCACCTAAGAGTCGTGGGATCAAATACCACCTGGGCCCTCGTTGTGTACCTTGCAGCATATTGTTGAATTAGTAAACTGTATAACTTCTGGTGCCTTTCTTGAAGAGACTAAAGGCACCATACTTTACAAACTAAACATAATTGAGACAAAATAAAAGATGTAAAATATAAAATTACCACAAAAATAAAATTTCAAGTTTAATATTAATCTTTTTTGGTGAATTTGTTGCAGATTTTCCCCATTTTGAGTATCTGTTCTTGGTATCTGTTAAGTTTAACCAATAACGATACCAGTACATTAGGCAGTATCGGGGCCGATACCCGACACCAGGATCGGTAATTTTGCTACTTTTTGACATCAGAGATATTAAGTTTTTTCTAAAAAATATGTGACTTTAATCTCTGAATTTTCGAGTTTTTGGTGAAAATTTGCTCCAAAATATATATATATTTTTTTACAATGGCCCCATATCAGATTTTATTGAATTTTGCGTAGAGAAAATCCCTTCGGTGAATTTGAGTTTTAATAAACGTGAAATAGTGGGGCTCTCCTTTTTACTCAGCAGGGGGCGCTGTTGGCCTGTAGATCTGTGCATCCAGACGTGACAATCATACTTTTAGGGTAAAAAAAGAACAACCTCCCTAGAGTTGCCACTTCTGATAATAGTAAAATAACGGTAAATAATTGGCTGCTCTTAAAAAGATAGCATCCAACTATTAAGATCCACATACTCTTATTTTACAAACTCACTACAGTCACATTTCTAATCTTTTCCTATTTCTGGTATTTCATTTATGTATTGCAAATTATTTGGTTGAAGTTTCCAAGTATTGTTAGCATCTGTGCAAAGGCAAGACTTTTACCAGTTTGAGCGAAAATGCATTTTTGAGGGGATTTACAAAGACGGAATTTCCTCTCTAAAAATAATAGGAAAGTATCACTTGGGTTTGCAAAGTTGCATCTGAATGAACCAGAAAACCAACAAAAATTGAAGAGTATCCCTTGGAAAGATGAATGATTTATTAAATTATTATTTATTATTTATCAAATATCAAGTAGGATGTGTTGCAGATGGTTTGTAATTCAATGAACCATTAAAAATGTATATGTACTTTTCTAGATTTCAAAATCCTCAAGTTTTTTTTAAGTTTAATAAAATCTACAGTCTGAGTGAACAAAATACAAATTAAAAACACTTTTAAAATGACATAAAACTCTAACTATAATGAAATATTGCTGTATATGTTTTCTAGGCTGTGTATAAATACTCTAATGATATTAAACTTTAAAAATAAGCTCAAACTTTATGTTGGCACACTTTAAATCCATGGTTATATGAATTAGAAAAACTCAACTATAAACCATGATAAAAGTATAAAAATGTACTTTGAACATGTAAATAATAATGCATGATATAATGTAACAAATTTCTAATATAAAAAACTTAAAATTAAAATCTAAATAATATTTTAACTATTTGCTTTAGTTTTCATAAAAATGGCAATAAAATAGACTATACAGAAATAAAGATATCAATTGTTTTATCAAGTCACTTTTAATTAATAATGATATAAGTAAGTATGTTGTTATAAGAGTAATTTATATAATGTATTTTTAAATTATTATTATTATTAGTAGTAGTAGTATTAACAAAAATATAAGTAAGACTTCTAAACATAGAAGTAATGGTAAAACCCTTGCTTGGTCTACAAATCAGATAAGAGGTGAGTAGTAACTACTTACATGTACTCAATTACATTGACTTGAGTTCCTTTTAGAAAAAAACAAACTTTTAAGAGTAGTTTTACTACATTGTACCGATTAATTTTACTGAAGTAATATTATTAATAAGTATCAAAACTCTTACTTTGGTACTATCTTTGGATGTTTTGTTCAAGTGAGTAAATTTACGATGAATGACGAACAAATAGTTTTATTGAAAAATACACGTACAATAAAAAAAACTCTTACTCGAGTAATTTTTTGGACGGCTACTTTCTTACTTTTACTTGAATAAAAATATGTTGATTGCTTGTCTTCTATTCTTTTTTTTATACTTTGTGTAGTTTAAAACTGTAATTTGTCATACTACTAATATTAAAAACATAAAAATCTCGTCTTTAATGCTTTAATGCTTTTCTACATTCAGTTAAAGGTTCGATATGGAACCTGAGCACGATAGCGACATCTAGTGGGTCTAGGTTGTAGTTACAACCATAAAAAACGTAATTCCAGCTGTTGGGTTGCCAGTTTTGCAGTCGATGCTTCCAGTGACCTACCTGAATTGTGTCCAGTGAGGAACGTATCCTAGAGGAGTTTAACTTACGGCCAACGTTAGCAAAGTTAGCTAGTGAGTTAGCTTACCGATACAGGAGGAAAGTCGCCATTTCCTCGTGTGTTTGATAGCGTTTGAATGTTTTATGTGGGTCCATCTAATGTAGGCTTAACCTAAAACTACTCTGGTTTACTCTAGTCCACTCCTGAGACGGATAAGGAGATCTTTAGAGCTCTGAAGCAGCTGCTTGGACTGCAGACGCCGCCATTTTTCCCAGTACCACCCCAGCTGTGCTGATAATAAGGCTGGCTGATTATGAAAATAAAATAATCAAGATTTTCGATTCAAATTTGTCAAATTAAAACAACTATAATAATTATAAAAATAAATATAATATAGACTTCACTATTAATGTTTCATACAGATCGTGCTCCTGTTGTATTGCTATAACATCACTTCACTAATGCTAACTGCTAGCTTTGGTCAAGTGTCAACAATTTGGTCATCTTTATCGTCTTCCCTGTCGCCCATTATTCTTCTAAATTCTTCGCCAGCTCTGCACTCTTGATACAATGCTTCATTTTACCTACCAGCAGGGGGCGTCCTGCTTCTAAATTATTTAATGTTTTTTTTTCTGCGACTCAATTGGCCAGTTAGCTTGACAACAAGGCAGCGCTTCGACTGTATTGGTCTGTAGGCATAGCTATGAAAAACGGCACGCGATTATTGAGATCTAGCATTTTAGTATCGCGATTCAAATATGATTTTTTAAAGGAAATGTACTTTCATTTTATATCTATGATGGAGTATTATGGCCATTGTAAACTAAACAAAAATATTTTGGAGTAAATTTCCACCCAAAAATGCTCAGAATTTTTTAGATTAATTGCACGTATATAAAAAACAAAAACTCGGAAATTCTGTCAAAAAAGTTGTAAAAATACTAGTTAATAGACCGAAATTTTTAGATTGATTTCAGATATTTTCTAGGAAAAAAAACACGTAACTTTTTGATGTAAAAAAAAATTTGGGAGAAAAATTTATATGATTAAAAGCATATTTATTTCTTTAAAAATTTTCTGAATTTACAATGTCAGAAATATCTTAGTTTAGATATCAAAAATGCATGGCTTTAATCTGAAGAATTTCGTAGTTTTTCTTGCAAATGCTCTTATTTTCTATATCATAAAATATTTTACGTCTTTTATGAAAGAGGATTAGGGCCACTGAACAAAAAAAATATATATATATATATATATATATATATATATATATGACTTTTTTCTCAAAATTTTGACTTTTTTTCTCAGAATTCTTATTGTTCCTTCATGAACACCAGCTTGAAAAAAGTCAGAATTCTGGCCCTTATCCTCTTCCGTAGATTTTTCCTAGAAAATATCTGAAATTAATCTAAACAATTTTTTGTCTTAACTTGTAATTTTACGATTTTTGTGACAGAGAATTTCTTTTTTTTTCTTCTTCTGGAAAACATGTGCAATTAATCTAAGAAATTCTCAGTTTTTACTCGTAATTTTGCTACTTTTTCACATCAGACAATTTCCTATTTTTTTCTGGAAAATACGTGATTTTTTTGGGTGGAAATTTACTCCAAAATATTTTTTATTTTGTTTACTAATACTCGTACTTGTCTGTTTGTGTCCGCATGTTTTATTTTTTCATGTCAACTCGATCAACAGGTGTTTTATTTTGAAACCGGAAGTAGAGGGCATTGAACCCCGCTAGCGGCTAGCTTGATCGCGGAGCGGCGGACAGAAGTGATCGGAACTGAGAGCAAGACTTTACCGCCGCAGCCTCCAACCCGTTTCCACACTTCGAACGGAGATTTTTAACGGGGGAAGCGGGCCGTTCTGTGTCGCCGTTACGGGATCCAATACGCCGCGGAACGTCAGGGCTTGTTTTGCGACCCCGGTCGGTGCGGCTCGGAGTTGTCCCACCTCCCGCTGGCTGGCTGGCTGCTAGCCTCGGTTACCGCTGAGCAACATGGTGGCCTGCTGGTGAGGAGATCCCTGGAGCTTCGTGAAGAGGGGAGGCATTTTTTTATTTTTTGGGGGGGGGGTTTTCCAGCCCGCAGCCCGAACCGTTTGCGGTCGCCGATGCCGCGGATACGTTAACGTCCCGCTGCGGGTTTCATCTCCGTTCGCTTTGTGGAGCAAACCGCGGGTTTTGTGGCGTGGACTGTGGATAATTGGAGTCAAACTGGGAAAAAGTTTTCCCGCAAGTTTGAAAACAGATTAATCCAATTAATTTAAGCCTTTTTTGTTTTTTATAAATAATGCTGATAAAGTGAGCAAGTGCAGCGTCCTGGATCGCTTCCATCCTCTTAACATCCTTCTCAGTTTTGTTCTCCTCCTTATTAATTTGTGGATTATTATTCTGGATTATGGATTCATCAGAACCGCAGCGGACCGTCTGATTTTTGGGGAAGCAGGGGGGGGGGGGGTAAAGATCCCTATTATTTTAATTTGTGTTATTTTTTGGGGGAGGGGGGGAGGTTGTGATGATGACAGAGAAGAGCGATGGTCTCCCTTCGTTATGATTCAGCCTAGAGAGCGGTTCATTACATGGAGACTCGCCTGACATGCCGAGGAAGGAGTTGCCACTACCGCACGGTTGGGAGGAAGCCAGAGACTTTGATGGGAAAGTTTACTACATCGACCACATTAACCAGTGCACGAGCTGGATCGACCCCAGAGACAGGTAGGGCAGGTGTTTCTGACCTTTGACCCCCCTCCCCCCGCCTGACAGGTGGCCCTCGGGCCCTGTTAGGATCCCCAGAAAGTGACCTAATTCTGCCGATTCCAAACCTAATTCACCCCTAAATAACAGAACAGCATCATGACCCGTCTGCTGCGTTTTTTGTTCAAGTTTTAATCCGACTTCAGCAATAAAACATGACTAAAAACTCTCTGTCCTGCTACGATAGGGATGCACCGATGCTGGTATCGGGTATCGGCCCCGATACTGTCTAATTTACAAGTGCCGGTTTAACCGACACCATGAATCCATACTTAAAATGCGATAAAATCTGCAATAAATTCACCATAAATATATAATTTTTCACTTTAAATTTTAGTTTTATGGTGATTTTATATTTTTCATCTGTTAATATGTCGTAGTATGTTTAGTTAGTAAAGTTTGGTGCGTTTAGTCTCTTCAAGAAAGGTGGAAGTTGATTAATTCGGCATCGGGTATCAACAGATACGCAAAGCCCAGGCATCGGTATCGGTACTGAAAAGGTCGGATCGGTGCATCCCTATTCTACGAAAGTATTATGGTCGTTGTTAACAAAATAAAAATATTTTGGAGTAAATTTACGCCCAAAAAAACCCCCTCAAATTCTGAGGTTAAAGTGACATTTTTCCGGTAAAACCTCGGTAATCCTCTGATTTCAAAAAGTAGTAAAATTACAATTAAAAAATACGAATTTCTGACATTAATTGCGCATATTTTTTGCTGAAAAAAATTCTCTCTCACAAAATTCGTTAAAATTAATTGCAGATATTTTCTATGAAAAAAGTAGAAAATTTGTGAGGGGGGAAAAACCAAAAATTTCTGATCGAGGGAATATATTTTTTCTGACTTTACAATCTCAGAAATATCTTTGTTTAGAAATCGAAAATATGCCTTTAATCATAGAAATTTCTTAGTTTTTTCTCGAAATTTTTCTACTTTTCTACATCAGAGAATTAGATGTTTTTTTCCTTGAAAATATGTGAGATTAATCCTTAAAATTTCTTTCTTTTAATTTGTAATTTTTTTGACTTTTGTGACAGAGAATTTCAATTAAATGTAAAAATGATACTTGTAATTTTCCTATCTTTTTACATCAGATATCTTCTGATTTTTTTTTTTCTCTGAACAATATTGCTTTTACCTCCGAATTTTTGGGGGGGCAGAAATTTACTCAATATTTTTATTTTGTTTACAACGGCCCTAATACTCTATAATATCAAACGCTTTAGGAAAAGAGCAAAAAAATGCAGGACTCTGAACTCCGAAACGTGTTGGCAGCATCATGCTGCGGGGATGCTTTTCCTCAAACACAGGGACGCCTGTCAGAGTTGATAGAAGCTGAATACTGACCAACCCTGGTAGAAACTGTCTTGGAGGCAGAAAATTTGGAACGGCCTAGTCAAAGCCCCAAATTGAAATAAGAGTGCCTATCCTAGATGTGCATTTTTTTCCCTACATTTCAATGTCTGTACTGAAATTGGAGCAAAATATTCCCCCTCCTAACAAAAAATATCCCTTAAAAAAACATAAAAGCGGGCCGAATCGCACATTTAACCGAATGTAAAATGAACCAAACTCGAGTAAAATTCAACTAGAGATGGAAAACGGTGGAAATAAAACATGCAGAATTACTGCCGCTGAGCAAAGACTGATAAGAAGGATGGGACAGCAAACACCGGTGATGGATGCAAAGCGATCAAGATTAATATGTAAAGCTTCAAACCACTTTTTAAGTCTTCGTGTAACACCAATAAATTAGCTACTTCTTAAGAATCACAATTATTTTTAGGGATAAATGTTGTTTCTGCGGTTTATTTAAATGTCTTTGTTTTTTGCAAACAGGGTGGGAAACTTGTGTTCTTTTGCACTTTTCTTTTCTTACCATGTTTTTTTTTTCAAACGATACCGATCCCTGGATCTGAGTACTTACCGATACTTCTACCACATTTAAAAAGAAAAATGCAAGGAAGGCTGGTGCATGTTTTCTTCTGTTTGTTACGACAAATTAAGGCGAATTGGTAGGAATAAAATAAAATTAGGGATGCTAAGATTCCACTTTTTTTTAAGCCAATACGATGCAGATACTTGGATTTGAGTACTTGCCAATACCGATACTTCTACCACGGAAGAAAATGCAATGAAATGGAAGACGGGTTTTATTTTTTTTTCTGCTTGGTACAACAAATGATGGTGAATTATATATTTTTTTAAAATGACCACAAAACTAAAAAAAACAATTTTCTGCAGAGTTGACACATTTTTAGTATCGTTTCATGGTATCGGTTTACTCTAACCGTTACCATACAGTACTTAAGAACGGTATTGGTGCGTCCCTGAAAAAATAAAAAAATTAAAATAACCACAAAACAAAAATTTCAAGTGAAAAATAATAATTTTCTGTGAAAATATTGCAGAGTTTACACATTTTAAGAATCAGTTCGAGGTATTGGTTTACTTCAAAGAACGGTATCGGCCCAGATACCAGTACGGGTATTGGTGCATCCCAAAAGAAAATAAATGAGTAAAAATGATGACAAAACAACAATTTCAAGTGGAAAAATAAAAGATTTTCTGCAGAGTTTGCACATTTTAAGTATCGGTTAATGGTATCTGTTTACTTTAACCCTTACGATACAGTACTTAAGAATGGTATCGGTGGAAAAAAAATCTATAAAAATTACAACAAAACTAAAATTTCAAGGGAGAAATAAATTAGTATTTAGTATCTGTTCAGTTAGTATCGGTTCATCCCTGGTAAGAAGTGTAATTAGTATGTTTCTTAATAGTTATTTAAATGTTTAGATAGCAAGGCATCCAACTCAAAAGTATTTTTGGACACGTTCTTAAGAGCAAAAAACAAAAAGTCTGGGCTCTGAAGAGGGACCGATATATGCGAGGGTTATTAATGTGCGGACAAATAAACTGGGGATGCTAACCGATACTTTTGATTTGATTTGAGTACTTGCCGATACCGGGTAGCAATGCCGATACTTCCACGAAACACAGAAATGCAATGAATTGGAAGACGGGTTTTAATTTCTTTGATTGTTACAGCAAATCATGGTTAAATGGGTATAAAAAACAATCAAAATGAACACAAAACTGAGTGAGAAATAAACATTCTCTGTGAAATTATGGCAGTTTCCACATTTTAAGTATCTTTTCAGTGAACTGTAACCGATACAGTACAAAACGATGGTATCGGTGCGTCCCTAAAATAACCAAATGAATTAGTTGGTTTAGATCAGACTGAGTGGAAAATAAGTGATAAAATATTTTAAATAAATGCAAAGTTGAACTTAAAAGTTAGTTTTTTTTTTTCCTTTCAAGCTGGACCATATTTTTTTCAAGCAAATTTAATTTTTTGTTTTTTTACCCGCGGCAAGAATTGAAGAGCCAGTCTGAGCCGTAAAGCAGTATTTATATCCACTTCCTCCATCAGCGGACAGCCGTAGAACGGGAATGCTCAGGTAAAGACGAATTCTAGAGCTGAAACAACTAATCGATTTATAATCGATTTTTTAAAATGGTTGACAACTAATTAAGTCATCGATTAGTTGCTTTATAATCACGTTTTCATTTCATTAATTAAAATTTGTTCATAATAACTTATAGGTGAGAATAACAGCCAAATATAATTATTAACAAAAGCGGTTGATCGATTAATCGTAAAACTAATCGACAGATTGATCGATTATGAAAATAATCGTTAGTTGCAGCCCTAACAAATTCTGCTGCCTTTATTTTACCACGTTTACTATCCACTTGGACGTTTACGAATGCCCCAGAAGAGCTACTATATTTTCTTCCGGGCCGATTTGGACGTAAGACATTCGTAAGTCCAAGGAGGATATAAAAATGGTAAAATTAGGCCGTTTGGGGCAGGTTAAACCTTATTAATAGCGGCAGTTGTTCTGCCCTGACCACTCTTGTTCTACGGATACAACTGATCTAGACTGGATGTATAAATCCTGCTGAAAGGCTCAAATTGGCTACAAACTTCTCAGGGTAAGTGAAAATACATAAAATCCGCTAAAAATAAGATCCAAGTAAAAAAAAAAAAAAGTTTCCCTTTTAAATACCACCTCTAAAAACTAAGTTAATTTATGGAACTTCAAATCTTGCAATCACAGCTCCTTCCACAGTTATCGGTACTACCAATAAGGGACGCATGATAAATCGACAATAACACTGTTACTGTCCGATGTTTGTTGTTTGTGTTTTTTTTTTTTTAATATATGGTATCGGTTAGAGAAGTAAAAGTTCAGCATTAACAACCAATGTTTATTAATCATGCGGTAATCGCTTAGATGTTGGAGAGAAAACAACAGATTACTTCCATATCTCATGTCCATTGAATAAAAACAAACTGGGAAAATATATTGGATGAAATACAAAACGTGTTGAAATTTGATAAGAAAATTGTCAAGAAACATAATCATGCTGGGGTTAAAATCATTGGGAGGGTTCTGTCTTCTCAGAATATTAAGAGTAAGTGCTCCCAAGTTAATCACTACCAATTGGCTACAAAAATCAAGCCCAATTTATATAAATGGAGGAAACTTGAGTGAAAAAAAATCAAGGAAATGGAGCAAAAAACCTTCAAAATAAGAGACCAGGAAATAATGCGCCAACAAATGTGGGAGAAATGGGAGAAATATCTAAAGGAAGGACATACTTAAAACAAACCCTGTACAAAAATGAATAAAACACCTAAAAAGTAGGATGTAAAACCATAAACAACCACTAAGGGGAGCAATTTTTCACTTAATTATTTTGTTGTTTGTTTATCTGTATAGGTATTTGTATTTCTGTAGCTATATGAAAGTATAAGTACGTCTATGCATATTTAAAAAAATACAAAATTATTTTAAAAAAAAGGTATTCGTTTGGTCATGTGACTGCTATAGTGATGCAGCGCGAAGTTGTGTCTAACTGGAGCGGAAAATTATGTCAGCTATGTAGTCATTTTCTTTGTGGTGGTTAAAGAGTAGAGAAAGGTAAAAAAAATACAGGGAAAAAGGGGCAATATTTAATAGTTTAATATCGGTTAAAACAAAACGTAGGGCTAGGCGATAAACCGATTTTATTGATTACTTCAATTTTCTGTTTTTGAAGATTTTGCAGTTTCCTTTTTAAGGAAACACAGGCAGGAGAACAATCAATTGAAATTGGATTGGGTATGAAAAAAATTTCTTTTTTACACTTTAAGCCCCGGTATTGCACCTTATCTAGGAGATGAAACTCAATATGGCTGAAACTAAAGGTCCAACGCCTTAATAAAAAAAAAATAAAAGTGTTGTTAAAATAAAACTTTAAAGATAGGAAATGAAATTGGTCCAAAAGATGAATTGGTCATAGTTTCTGTTCCAAATCGCCACAATAAATTGTTATCTCTGGAGTAGAGGCGTTATAAGAAAAGCCAGGATCAGTTCAACAGGGGGCCCTGGCCCCCGTCGGCCCGTGTCTAGGATCGCCCATGCTAAAAATGTTTGAAAGAATAAATTAAGAAAAATATTCTGCCTGATCTTTTGTTTTTTTTTTTTACTGAAAAATATAAATAACCACAACCTTTAACAATTATTAGAGTGAATGAAAAATGTCAGTTTACAGATTTTTAGCCAAACGTAAACTCCCAATAATTTGTATAAAATAACCTTCTGACACTTCATACCTTCTCATTTGCGCCATTTTATTAGCGGAATGAACGAAACTACGTCCAACAAAATATGTTTGGGACGGCAAGCTCTGACCGCAGTTAGAATATCGAAAAAACTATTAAACGTGGCAATGTCGCGTTTAAATTTCAGTAGCACTTTGTGCATAACCGAAAAACCCTGAGACGCATTGGAAACACAACTTCGTCCGTGTCGCCTCCATTAATCCACTGGCTCAGATCAGTGTTTCTGTAACTTATTACAGTGGGCACCACCACCATCATTACCAACCTAAACGTACAGCTTAACCTTTTAACTATTAACAAAGGAGGCTTATTTACCCCTAAAAATGATTATTTATTGGTAATTGTCAGCTTCACCCTCTGGGTTTGCAGGTATGAAACAGAAATGTCTGTTCTGGGGGAAATTTAGCTGGTTTATGGTTGTTTTATTTCTAGTACAGCAGATTTTAACCACGGTTTCTTCACCCCCCACCAACCCGCCCAGTTACTTAAGACCCCTTGGACTTAGGCAACAAACCCCGTTTAATGATTTACGTCTGGAATTTTGAGGAACTGTAAGCTGATTTTTTTTGCCTTCAGCGTGTAATGATTCACTCAAAGACGAGACTTTATCCCGCTCTCATGTTTGCCCGTTGAGGCTGGGGAGAGCGTCGCCCATGATTATCCGTCATAATGTCCTCCTCCCAGGAAATGTTTTTTCTGTGCAGGGTTTGTTTACTTTGTGTCAACGTGTAGTTATCTGTCATTTATTTAATCCAGAAGTAAACTGCCTCATATTAGTCAGGATTAAATAGCACTACTTGTGTGATTAACCATAGATCATGTCACATTCTTACTTAAACTGAAAACATTTCTGCGTCTGTGGCTCCATGATATACTCTTTCTTGTTCTTCTCACCTGCATCTCCGTCCATAGTAACAACTTTGTTGTAATAAATATCTTAAATACTTGCTTACTGTCTTTGCTGGCATCACAAATGATCGAAACTATTTAAATTGCTATAATAGTATTTAGGACAAGTGATAATGAAAATAAAATTCAGTCTCGATTTTCGATTCTAGTTTTATCTAACTAGAACAATAATAATAAAAACAATTGAATATAGCCTCTACAATTAACGTCTCATACAGATCCTGTGTTCCGCTTCTGTTATATTGCTAATAACATTGTGCTAACTGCTAACTTTCTTATTGCTAACAACATCACATCGTTCAAAACTGCCTGCTAACCTTAACGGCTAACTTTCTTATTGCTAACATCACATCAAAACTGTGTGCTAAGGCTAACTGCTAACATTCTTATTGTTAACATCACATCAAAACTGTGTGCTTAGGCTAACTGCTAACGTTCTTATTGTTAAAATCACATCAAAACTGAGTGTTAAGGGATACTGCTAACTTTCTTATTGCTAATATCACATCACATCGAAACTGTGTGCTAAGGCTTACTGCTAACCTTGTTATTGCTAACACCACATCAAAATTGAGTGCTAAGGCTAAATGCAAACTTTCGTATTGCTAACATCACATCAAAACTGAGTTTTAAGGCTAACTGCTAACTTTCTTATTGCTAACAACATCACATCGTTCAAAACTGCCTGCTAACCTTAACGGCTAACTTTATTATTGCTAACATCACATCAAAACTGTGTGCTAAGGCTAACTGCTATCATGCTTATTGTTAACATCACATAAAAACTGTGTGCTTAGGCTAACTGCTAACGTTTTTATTGTTAAAATCACATCAAAACTAAATGTTAAGGGATACTGCTAACTTTCTTATTGCTAATATCACATCACATCGAAACTGTGTACTAAGGCTTACTGCTAACTTTGTTATTGCTAACAGCACATCAAAATTGAGTGCTAAGGCTAAATGCAAACTTTTGTATTGCTAACATCACATCAAAACTGAGTTTTAAGGCTAACTGCTATCTTTCTTATTGTTAACATTGCATCAAAACTGTGTGCTAAGGCTAACTGATAACTTTCTTATTCCTAACATCCCGTCAAAACTGAGTGCTAAGGCTAACTGCTATCTTTCTTATTGTTAACATTGCATCAAAACTGAGTGCTAAGGCTTACAGCTAACTTTCTTATTGCTAATATCACATCACATCAAAACTGAGTTTTAAGGCTATCTGCTAACTTTCTTATTGCTAACATCAAATCAAAACTGTGTGCTAAGGCTAACTGCTAACTTTCCTATTGCTAACATCACATCAAAACTGAGTGTTAAGGCTATCTGCTAACTTTCTTATTGCTATCATCCCATCAAAACTGTGTGCTAAGGCTAACTGCTAACTTTCTTATTCCTAACATCCCATCAAAACTGAGTGCTAAGGCTAACTGCTATCTTTCTTATTGCTAATATCACATCACGTCAAAACTGAGTTTTAAGGCTATCTGCTAACTTTCTTATTGCTAATATCAAATCAAAACTGTGTGCTAAGGCTAACTGCTAACTTTCCTATTGCTAACATCACATCAAAACTGAGTGTTAAGGCTATCTGCTAACTTTCTTATTGCTATCATCCCATCAAAACTGTGTGCTAAGGCTAACTGCTAACTTTCTTATTCCTAACATCCCATCAAAACTGAGTGCTAAGGCTAACTGCTATCTTTCTTATTGCTAATATCACATCACGTCAAAACTGAGTTTTAAGGCTATCTGCTAACTTTCTTATTGCTAATATCAAATCAAAACTGTGTGCTAAGGCTAACTGCTAACTTTCCTATTGCTAACATCACATCAAAACTGAGTGTTAAGGCTATCTGCTAACTTTCTTATTGCTAACATCAAATCAAAACTGAGTACTAAGGCTAACTGCTATCTTTTTTATTGTTAACATTGCATCAAAACTGAGTGTTAAGGCTATCTGCTAACTTTCTTATTGCTAACATCAAATCAAAACTGAGTACTAAGGCTAACTGCTAACTTTCTTATTCACATAAGAATGTAGATTGTTTGCTTAACGATTTTGAATCTTTTTTTTTTATTATTCTATTTTTTATTATAATTTTTGTCTTTTTTACATGCAGACCAGGCTTGGAAAAAAAAGTTAAAGTTCTTTTTATTATAAAGTATATTTAAGTATGTAGCAGTTAACTTCAGAGAGTCTTCACTTTTAAATCATTCTGTTATAAAGGTTTAAGATGTGGGTATATTCAGAACATTATATATCTTTTCAATACTATAGTGAATTAAAAATCTGAAATCTTGAAGAATCTCAATTGAAATTTAATCGGCATTTAGAAAAAAAATCATAAAAAAATTGAATTGGGTGTAAAGCATATCGTCTGAGGCCTACAAATTGGCACCTGCTTGACAACAAAGTAGTGCTTCAGCTTGATCCGTCAGTTGGCGTAACGATTAAAACAGACCCCACGATGAATTGCGATCGAGCTTTTTAATATCACGATTTCGATTAAAATTCGATTAATCACCTAGTCAAACAATAAAAACAAATGTAATGTAACCAATCACAGGGTAGCTGTGAATTAATCATGATTAACTACCTAAATATGACAGAAAAACTACAATTTTCGGTATAAAGACAAAACCACATTGACTCAAGGCTCTTTTTAACTAGGGATACATCAATAGATTTTTACAAATACCAACATTTAAGTACTTGCCGATAGCAAGTACTGATAAAAGTAGTAATAGATGTCAATACACACCTTAAAATTAATGAGGGTTTTGTATATCATATTCTTTGATCTACTTGGCAAGAAAATACCTTGTCGTTTTGTAGCCTTTTTTGAAGCGATTCTTGACAGCTGCAGCACGACTTCATTGTTTGGATCCCGTAATCTTTGTCAGTTGCTTTGACTTTTTAAGGTTGAATATGGAACACGTTCATAAAAAGCTATATTGGAAAAAAAGATTATATATCCCTGGGGCTTTTAGAGGGGTGCGGAATGAAAGGACATTTCCTCAATTTATATTTGAATTAAAATATAATAAAAGGTAGATTTAAAATAGCAACTTTCCTCCTGGATTGGTAAGCTAGCTCATTTGCTAACTTTGCTAACAATAGCTGTTAATTAACTTCTTCTAAAATACATTCCTAACAGGACACATTTCAGTTTGGTCACTGGTATTGATTTTTACTGCCCTAATATTTATAATGTACATCAGCAAATTTATGTTATTGGCCAATAGCAGTGCAGAGCTGGCCCAAGGCAAATGCAAACTAAATGTTTGCTAAGGGGCCCCCCCAAATCCATACGGGGTCCCACATAAATGTTGGATTTGAACAGATACTACAGATGTTAAAATTAATGAAAATGGGAATATTACTCCATTTGATTTTGTTTTGTTTCTGTGTAGATTTTTATTTATTTAATTGAATTAAGTTGAAATGTTTGTGTTGTAACAAGGCAATTTTTTTGTAACTAATTCTTTTTAAATATTTTTTAAAAAAATCTAAATTCTACTTTTATTTTAAGTTTTAAAAAATCTTGCAAAAATATTTACATCAAATACTTTTAAAGGGATGAATATGTATATACACCGTACCTTTTAAATTTATGGAAAAATTTTCATTTAGAATTTGAAAATAAAATGTTAAATAAAGTTTTAATATTCACTGTTTGATGTTACCATTATTACAATTTACAAATTACAAACTCTACATCCTTTCCCAGATTATACCAAATCTTGATTGACGCCCTTTTATTGTGGGTCTTAACAGAAAGGGGGCCCCTCTGAGTAAAAATCTTCATAAGGCCCTATAAGACTTTGGGCCGGCCCTGCATAAGAGAAAAATATATATCTATACTGGCCAAACTTTCATATTGCTGCCTCTCTAGTTATTTGGTTGTTTTGTTCCCACAAGTCAAAATGTGTCTGACTTGAACTCTGATTTATTTTTCTGAAAATATTCTAAACTTATGGGCTTAATTTACCTTGAGAACAAATAAACAAATAAAGGCTGCCACAAACGATTATTTTTTTGATAATCGACTTATCGTCTATTATTTTGCAGATTAGTCGACTAATCGGATAACCTATAGGTTGTATCTTATTGCAGCAGCTGCTGAAATATGTACATAATTAGCTTCGTGCTGGAAGTGTTTTCTCGAAGTATTATGTGCCGTCTAAAATACTGACAGTTAAAAGGCTAACGTGTGTTAACGTTAGCAGCTAACGCGCTAATTAGCTGAGCGAGGCACAGTCAGCAAGTTCTACCTTGTGGATTTTGGATTACATGTGCTTCCGTACAATTTTTAAAAAACAAAACTGTCCTAAACGTTAGCACCCCGTTGTCTGTTCACCATGACAGTATGGGCTTTTCCGGTGTTACGCCACGATTCGTGCGGATTCGTGCTGCTGCGCACGTGCGTCAGGGGCAGAGAGGCAGACGGAGCCGTAGACGTACAGCATATAGAGAGCAGTGAGCGGTACAGACGCTGTTTGAGTGAAAAACAAAGCTTTTTTAAATACAAAAAACCCACATAGACAAATGCATTTGTCGACAATTTTGGTTGTCGACATTGTCGTGACGAATCGACTAATCTTGGCCACAAAGAACCGCAAACTAGGGCTGCAACTAATAATTATTTTCATAGTCGATTATTTTTATGATTAATCGCTTAATGGCTTTTATTAATAATTAATATGGCTATTACTTTCACCTATGTACATTATCACAAACAAATTTTCTTTGAGAGCAATGAAAACACAAGAGAATTGTGCAGTTCACTGCAATCTGTTTTATTGGACCTGAACACAGTTAACAGTGTAAAATAAGCGTAACAGTGAAAGATATTTGTCCAGAATCATTTTTAGGCATGAAAATACAAAAAGAGGTAGAATTCCTTACAAATTAATTTACAGCATATTAACAAAAATATTCCAGCCCATGAAATGAAAAAATAACATTTTCATTTCGGGTATGAAGGACTTAGTTGGGCAGTATTTTGGGGCAACATTGGGGCTCTCAGAATTAAACTACCGTCACTAAACACAACATTTTCATGGTCTGTGGGGTGTCGGAGTAAATGTGGCTTTTTAAATTTCTTCTGCTTTCAATTAAATGAACTCAAACATTTCAAAGATCAGATCTGTGAGAGACAGCAGGCATAATTCATCTTCTAGGAGGGAATGGGGTGGTGGTGACAAAGACAACCGCTTTGTTCACACTTATGATTGTGTCCTTTCCAATGATATAAAACGTATAAATTCATAGAAATTATAAATATCATGGATTAAAAAGTAAGAATGGCAGACGGACCCGTCCACGGGCCGTCAGCACATTAAGGGGTTAGGCTAAAACGTGATTATAAAGCAACTAATCGATGACTTAATTAGTTGTCAACCATTTTGAAAATCGATTGTAATCGATTAAATCAATTAGTTCTTTTAGCTCTACAGCAAACTACTGGGCAGATGAGCACTTTTCCCCCAGGTTTGTGCGGTGAGACTGGTTGGTTTTATTAAAAAAAAAAAAAAGGTTCTCCAATGACGCCAGCGTGCAGAGAACCTGTCGCCTCTTTGTAGTTCGGCACCGCTCTTTAGCCTTACTCCTGCCGGAATGAGGTTTTCCTTCATTTCGGCCTTACTTTTTTTTTTCTCAGACACAGCAGAGAGTTAAAAGCGTCCGTCCGGCAGAGAAAACGGACATGCATTCCTGAAACGCACGACGCCGAGGAGCGAGCAGCTCGATTCATGTGAAATCCCTTTCACCGCCTGCCAAGGTGCACGGGGTCAAAGTGCAGCGTGAGGCCCTGCAAACTGTTCGCCGGGATCAGATCAGTGGCTGGCTGTTTTTAAGTTGTTGGTTTTTTTATTCCCAACACAGGACTCAGTCGCAGGTGACGCAGCCATAAAACAACTGCACGATGGGCGCTAACTAATAAAGTGACTAACAGGGTTTTAGGTTACGCCTGAACCCTCATCTCACCTGCATCCGTCTGCTCTGCAGCCGAGTGTGTTGAAAGATGTCGCCCTATTTGGAGCGGGTGCAGGTCAAATACAATTAGGGTTATTTTCTCATCAGCCATGACTGAGGATTCTGTATTTACTAGAACAGCCTAATAGTAAACTGAAACAAGCCCAAGATGCAAACAGTAATGTGCACGAAATGACTAGTGTGCGTATGATACAGTCATTTACTTCCAAGCTAAGCGAGGAGTTAAAAGCGATAAACGTGAAACCTTAAACCTGGTTGCTATTGCGTATCTTTTTCTTTGAGGCCGCCGTCTGCCTCAGTTGGGAAGCGCTGATCTTCAGGCTGATCTCGTGTTTAAAAAAAAACGTGTGAGAATGTTCATAACCGTTGCTCCCGCGAGATTCAGCTGAAGAAACGAGCTTTCTGACACGATTTTAAAGTGGGAAGAATCCAACCGCGCCCCTCGTTCTAGAACTGGATATCGATTCAGGCTTCAAGAACCGTTTCAACTCTTATTCTTGAGAATTAGAATCGATTATCATGATCCAGTTACAATCTGTTCCAGTTCGTACTGATATGAGTCAGTGCTATTACAGTTTTTTGAGCTGTTGCCTTAAATTCTGCGATTGTAATTCAGTGATGCAACGTTTCCGGGGGAAACTGTATTAACCCTTTCAGAAGCCTTAAAATAGCCGTCTGTACTTTGGGTTTTATGTTATGTTTTAGCTGTAAAAGGGCAAACAATGTTAAACTATTAAATCGATTTTTGGACTTGTGAATCGATTTGATTTTTATAAGAACCTATTCAGAATCGATTTGCCCCATGATAAAATAATAATAAAATTCAAAGGCAACAATGCAGCAGCAAAAAGCTGAATTAATGCTAAAAAGGAGGTTAGATTAAAACGGAGGTTGCACTATGATATAATAATGCTGGCAGGATTCATCGATTCGTCACAACGTAAAATTGTAAACAAATTGTTTATTTTTTTAAAAGTTTTTTTCCCCTCCTAAACGGTCGCTGTCCTTTTATCTGCTCCCTTTCTGCCCCTCAAACACATGCGCAGTTGTGGCAATCAGGATGAGCTGCGGCTTAGAAAAGCCGACAACGTAGCTCTAGCATTCTAGAGAGTTTTATTAAATAAAAAGAGAAGCATGTGGAATGCAAAATTCACAAAGTAGAAGCTGCTTTCCGCAGCAGTACAGCAGAGTTGTTTGAGCTTCTTAAAGGGAAGCCGCTGTGGCTGATGACAAATACGTAGAGTAGCCTCTGTTAGCTAGTTAGCTGCTAATGTTAGGATTAACAGAATGATTTTCTCTTTTTATGTCTGCTTTGTACCTTTTCTCTAAGGTATCCAGGGTTTTCATAGATTGATGAAAATGTCCAGATTCTCTCATATGACAACCCGAGCTGCTGCTTAAAAGCTGGTTCTGATCCGTTCTTAGACGGGACAGAGCGCCGCTGCTGCTGGTATTTACAGGACATCAAGGTGCAGGGGCACTGTGTCTTAAATTTTTTTTGGGGGTTCTTAACTGTTAAATGAGCTTTCACCTTAAAAAAATCACTATTTTAGATACTACAGAACACTTTGAGGTTATGCGCAAATATTAGAGCAGCTGCTCCTGCAAACACATGCATTTTAAACACGATCCGATTAGTCAACTAATCGGTAAAAATAATTAGTGATTAGTCGATTGTCAAAATAATCCTTTGTTGCAGCTCTATAATGGAATTTGTCCGATAATAGAATTTGCGCTAAAATATAATTTGTGCTAAAACTCATGTTGAGCTAAAAAGAAGTTGGGTTAAAAAGGAAGCAGTGCTAAAGCAGAGGTTGTGCCAAAATAGAATTTGCGATAAAATAGAATTTGCACTAAAATATTATTTGTGCTAAAATAGAATTTGCACTAAAATATTATTTGCTGTAAAATAGAATTTACGCTAGAATACAATTTGCGCTAAAATAGAATTTGCACCAAACGAAAGTTGGGTTATGGAAGCAGTGCGAAAGTGGAGGTTGTGCTAGAATAAAATTTTACCCTAAAATAGAATTTGTGCTAAAACTCATGTTGAGCTAAACAGAAGTTTTGTTCAAACGGAAGCAGTGTGAAAGCAGAGGTTGTGCTATAATAGAAAAATAGTATTGCTCTAAAATAGAATTTGCACTAAAATAGAACTTGAGCTAAAATAGAATTTGCGCAAAACGGAATTTGCGTTGAAATGGAAGCGGTGCCAAAGCAGAGGTTGTGCTATAATAGAAAAATAGTATTTGCTCTAAAATAGAATTTGTGCTAAAACTGAATTTGAGCTAAACCGAAGTTTTGTTAAGATGGAAGCAGTGCTAAAGCAAAGGCTGTGCTAAAATCGAATTTGCGCTAGAACAGAATTTGCGCTAAACTGGAATTAGCGCAAAATGCAAGTTGGGTTGAAATGGAAGCAGTGCGAAAGCAGAAGTTGTGCTATGGTAGAAAAATAGTATTTGCTCTAAAATAGAATTTGTGCTAAAACTGAATTTGAGCTAAAACGAAATTTGAGCTTAACAGAAGTTTTGTTAAAATGGAAGCAGTGCTAAAGCAAAGGTTGTGCTAAAATAGAATTTGCGCTAAAATAGAATTTGCGCAAAAACTGCATTTGCGCTAAAATAGAATTTGCGCAAAATGGAAGTTGGGTTGAAATGGAAGCAGTGCGAAAGCAGAGGTTGTGCTATAGTAGAAAAATAGTATTTGCTCTAAAATAGAATTTGTGCTAAAACTGAATTTGAGCTAAACCGAAGTTTTGTTAAGATGGAAGCAGTGCTAAAGCAAAGGTTGTGCTAAAATCGAATTTGCGCTAGAACAGAATTTGCGCTAAACTGGAATTAGCGCAAAATGCAAGTTGGGTTGAAATGGAAGCAGTGCGAAAGCATAAGTTGTGCTATGGTAGAAAAATAGTATTTGCTCTAAAATAGAATTTGTGCTAAAACTGAATTTGAGCTAAAACGAAATTTGAGCTTAACAGAAGTTTTGTTAAAATGGAAGCAGTGCTAAAGCAAAGGTTGTGCTAAAATAGAATTTGCGCTAAAATAGAATTTGCGCAAAAACTGCATTTGGGCTAAAATAGAATTTGCGCAAAATAGTTGGTTGAAATGGAAGCAGTGCGAAAGCAGAGGTTGTGCTATAGTAGAAAAATAGTATTTGCTCTAAAATAGAATTTGTGCTAAAACTGAATTTGAGCTAAACCGAAGTTTTGTTAAGATGGAAGCAGTGCTAAAGCAAAGGTTGTGCTAAAATCGAATTTGAGCTAGAACAGAATTTGCGCTAAACTGGAATTAGCGCAAAATGCAAGTTGGGTTGAAATGGAAGCAGTGCGAAAGCAGAGGTTGTGCTATAGTAGAAAAATAGTATTTGCTCTAAAATAGAATTTGTGCTAAAACTGAATTTGAGCTAAACCGAAGTTTTGTTAAGATGGAAGCAGTGCTAAAGCAAAGGTTGTGCTAAAATCGAATTTGCGCTAGAACAGAATTTGCGCTAAAATAGAATTTGCGCAAAAACTGCATTTGCGCTAAAATAGAATTTGCGCAAAATGGAAGTTGGGTTGAAATGGAAGCAGTGCGAAAGCAGAGGTTGTGCTATAGTAGAAAAATAGTATTTGCTCTAAAATAGAATTTGTGCTAAAACTGAATTTGAGCTAAACCGAAGTTTTGTTAAGATGGAAGCAGTGCTAAAGCAAAGGTTGTGCTAAAATCGAATTTGCGCTAGAACAGAATTTGCGCTAAACTGGAATTAGCGCAAAATGCAAGTTGGGTTGAAATGGAAGCAGTGCGAAAGCAGAGGTTGTGCTATAGTAGAAAAATAGTATTTGCTCTAAAATAGAATTTGTGCTAAAACTGAATTTGAGCTAAACCGAAGTTTTGTTAAGATGGAAGCAGTGCTAAAGCAAAGGTTGTGCTAAAATCGAATTTGAGCTAGAACAGAATTTGCGTTAAACTGGAATTAGCGCAAAATGCAAGTTGGGTTGAAATGAAGCAGTGCGAAAGCAGAGGTTGTGCTATAGTAGAAAAATAGTATTTGCTCTAAAATAGAATTTGTGCTAAAACTGAATTTGAGCTAAACCGAAGTTTTGTTAAGATGGAAGCAGTGCTAAAGCAAAGGTTGTGCTAAAATCGAATTTGCGCTAGAACAGAATTTGCGCTAAAATGGAAGTTGGGTTGAAATGGAAGCAGTGTGAAAGCAGAGGTTGTGCTATAGTAGAAAAATAGTATTTGCTCTAAAATAGTATTTGCTCTAAAATAGTATTTGCTCTAAAATAGAATTTGTGCTAAAGTAGAATTTAAGCTAAAACGAAATTTGAGCTTAACAGAAGTTTTGTTAAAATGGAAGCAGTGCTAAAGCAAACGTTGTGCTAAAATAGAATTTGCTCTAAAATAGAATTTGTGCTAAAATAACATTTGTGCTGAAATAGAATTTGCTCTACATTAGAATTGAAGCTAAAATAAACTTTGTGCTAAAATAGAATTTGCGCTAAAATGGACGTTGTGTTGAAATGGAAGCAGTGTGAAACCAGAGGTTGTGCTATAGTAGAAAAATAGTATTTGCTCTAAAATAGTATTTGCTCTAAAATAGAATTGAAGCTAAAATAGAATTGAAGCTAAAATAACATTTGCGCTGAAATAGAATTTGCTCTAAAATAGAATTTAAGCTAAAATAAAATTTGCGCTAAAATAGAATTTGCGCAAAATGGAAGTTGGGTTGAAATGGAAGCAGTGTGAAAGCAGAGGTTGTGCTATAGTAGAAAAATAGTATTTGCTCTAAAATAAAATTGGCGCTAAAACTGAATTTGAGCTAAACAGAAGTTTTGTTAAGATGGAAGCAGTGCTAAAGCAAAGGTTGTGCTAAAATGGATTTTATGCTAAAGTCGAACAGAATTTGTGCTAAAATAGGATTTACGCTAATACTGAAGCTGAGCTAAGACAGAATTTATCCTAAAATGTAAGTTGTGCTAAAATAAAATTTTTGCATCAGGGCAGACATACGAAGCATAAAGAAATTTTAAAAAGAGCTCCAACTCATGCTTTGGTTAGCATACTAAAAAATAACGTTTATGAGAGGACACGTTGGAAAAGGCTGAATGAGAATGAGTTTATTGGAAGGATCGAGGAAGATTGCCTCTAAAACTGTGTGACAGTAAGTTTTAAGAATGGGGGGGGGGGGGGGGGAGTTTACTGTTTTGACGGAACCAGAAGCCATCTGGAACAGTTTGATTTGGTCAAACGAAACCAGAGTAGAAAGGTGCACAGCGATCCTCTTACACACTGTTATAATGGTGGCGCTGAATGACTGTATCCCTAAAACGGTTTGTGCTGTGTATTATTACATATTAGGGTATATTTGACCTGTTATTTCACACACTATCTGTAACATCTGTGGTTCGGACTGATGAACTCATGGCATGAACAGGAAGCAGCATCAGCTCAGATGGCTGGAATATTTCACCCTGTTGAATTTAGCTGTCCTTACTGGAAAAATGCGACACGTTTGACCGGTTTTTCCTTCACTTGTGGAGAGGAGAAAAAAGAAAGAAGACACGCTTGGAAATGTCAGGAATCCCCACACGCTGATCGTTTGTTCTAGTTTTTCACCACAGTCGCCTGGTGATTTAGAATCTATTTACGCCATCTGTGAGTAGGGGGGGGGAAACCACACGAGGAGACGAGCGCACAGGGCAAAATAAAGGAGTGGATGGTTCGAATTCCCTGCGGCAGTCAGGTGAAAACCCTCCCATCGCTGTCCGCTCTCAGGAATGAAGAAACACCGCCTGGCTTTTGTCACAGAGATCATACGGGGTTGTTGCTCTTCAGAGGGCACACAGCAGACGCCCGACGTCGTTCATTCGGTTGTCTTTAAATCACCTGCAGCTCAGAGAGCTGAACAAATGTAAAACCGACTCTTGCTTAATGATTAAAAGTCCCAGCTGGAAGCCGCCCAGCACACTGAGAAATCCGCCGAACATCACAGGGACGAACCAAACTCTCCTTTGACTCTGTAATAAATTCCTCAGAGTTGCGGTATCATGCAACGCGGCGGTGTCGTCAGGCGAAAGGAATGCCGTCTGCCAGATTAAGACTCAGCAGAAAGGCTGCGGCAGGTTGTGGTTTCAGTTAATCATGACCGATTACACCGCCAGCGTGAACTGTTTGTGCGATAGTTTTTTTGTTTTTTTTAACAGTTGGACCTTGAGCTGCCATGAAATGCAATCCGAAGCAGCTCCGCTCCAGGTATTTATTTATGCGCTCTGAATGGGTCGGGCTGAGCTCACCACCCTGCTGTGTGTTTCAGAAACACCTGGGAGGCTGCTTATATATAAAGAAATAAAACCCATCCAGACATCCTGCAAGTCGATTACTTTACCGTCAAAACGCCACAGAAGTTAAATGTTTTTGGGTTTTTTTTTTTGTCTTGCTCTAATCCAAGATAAGCTTTTTAGGAAAAACATGCAGCCCCTCATGTGATACTGAACTCCGAAAGCCGTGCTTTCTGTTAATTGGTCGACTTAACGGCACTGGTATCCGATGTCCACATAATGGGAGGAATGCAAACACAGTTTAGCCTCAGAAAAGTGGTCATTTTGATGAGGAAAAACAGAATACCCGACGAAGTCTTCCTCAAGTGGAAGCAAAATGACGAACGGACATTTTGCGGCTTTACAATGATCAAGCATTTGCCTTTGATCTCTCCAAAGAAAAAAAAATTAACAGTATTTATTTTATTTTTTTGACAAAATAAGAGTCGGCTGCAATAATGTAAGTTAATAAACTAAACAGTTCAACCACTTTTTTTTGTGAAAAAGCTTTTGTGAAAATGTTTATGTGATTTTCTTCCTCGCCAGTCACTTGAATTGCTTGAAAAGCAAGCAGAGATTGAGACGACATTATCACATAAACCGTAGTAAAATAAAATGACTTTAAATGTAATTTTAGCAGTTGAAAACTCTAAAATGTGACCAGCTCAGATTGGGACCCCACTAGAAGAAAATCTCTGCTTTTATTTTGGTGCTACAGTCCCAGGCCCACCCTGGGCCCCTCCTGGATACGCCCCTGCTCAGCAGCACTGAACGTTTAGGAATAATCACTTATTAATCGTTCTAAAAACTCACAGGAGTCCGTGTGTCAGGAGAGCGTTATAAAGTATTTCTTACTTTGGTCGCAGCGCAGCATTAAGTCTGTTGATTTTTGACGCTGTAACTGCGATGTTGAAGCATTTTTTTTGTCGCAGATAGTGACGTTACGGCTAGGGCTCGGCAGAACGCTTATTTTTTCGATGCATCGATTAGTCGAATGATAAAAAAAATGTATTCGATTTTGATTCGATTTATCAATAATTTATCCATTATTTGATTTATATAGAAATTTGACATTTATTAATTAACCTGGGCTCCGTCGTAAAATAAACGACTGTACACTAAAATCGCACATTTCACTCAGCCCCTGTAACCCCCCCCCCCCCCCCCCCACATCTGGTCTGTGTGATCACTTCTACGTTTAAACTGGCCTCTAAAGGTGCGTTCACACCGCCCCAATCGCCAGCGTCGGTTGCGGCAAGATTACATGTAAAGTCTGCGGTCGAGTCCGTCAGAGTCTCTGCGGTGCGTCGTGTAGGTTGGCTCCATCAACTTTTCAAGCGTTACTTGCGTTTCAAGCGGTAACGGCAAACGCAAGCAACGCAGAAGTTCAGCGGTCTGAACGCACCAAAAATACAGAAAGGAGTGGGAATCGAAGACTGAATTGAAAGGCTGTTTTTAAACAAACATTAAGTAAGTCTGGCCACTACCGGAGATTTAATACAGAAAAGGACACGATTAAAAAGGAAAGGACGCGGGGGGGGGGGGGGGGGGGGGGAGATGATGTGGTCATCGTTATCGTCCACTTGCCGTTATCGAGGTGAAATGCTCAATGTACTTTATTAATTTTAGCTTATATCACCCAGCCCTACAATAGATCGACAATAATTTTAAAAAAATGCTTTTATTTCAATCTGACCTGAATTCAAAGTCCAACTAAAAACTAGCAGTAAAATATCTTGGTTAAACACGATGTTGGGTCTTAGGCAGATTGACATCGCTCTGAGCTACGGAAGTCAAAGTAGTGCATCGGTATGACAAAACAAAAAAATCTAAATTAAAAAAAAAAATGTAATCTTCAAACAGAAAATTTTATTAATCTACACAATCGATACAATCGGTTAATCTATAAAATCTTTTATTCGCCCTACTTAGACTTAATTGGCTTTACTCAGAAGGTGAAAGGACCCACACACTCGGGTCAGCACACTTTGGACTCTCTACCGACATATGTCAAAGTAGTGCATTGGTATTACAAAATGAAAAATCTCAATTTTACAAAAAATGTAACCTTCAAACAGAGAATTTTATTAATCTACACAATTGATACAATCTATTAATCTATAAAATCTATTATTCGCCGAGCCCTACTTAGATTTAACTGGCCTCTTGCCATTTATAATGGAAATAGCCACCCGCAATACCATGACCTTGCAGAGGATATGACAGGTATACATAATGGGCGGATGGATAATAAAAGTAACGCTTGAATTTAGTAGTCTAACACAATTTAAGTATGCATACAAATATGATTTATAACTTTATGCATTTTTTAAGCAACTATGTAACGTGTAAAAACGGCTACTATCTCATTTTTAAGCTTTTTAAGCTTTGATGCTAAAAAGGTGACAGTGTTGGTTCTTCTGGATCTAAGCGCTGCCTTTGATACAGTAGACCACACTATTCTTTTAACTTGTTTAAAACAGATCAGCCTCTCTGGTGCTGTTCACAAATGGTTCACATCCTACCTCACAGACAGGACTTTTACGGTAAGTTTAGATACCTGTTCCTCTAAGGTCCATAAGATCACTTGTGGTGTTCCCCAGGGTTCAGTTTTAGGCCCAGTGCTTTTTAACCTGTATATGCTCCCTCTTGGCAGTGTTATCAGGAGACATGGAGTTAACTTTCACAGTTATGCTGATGATACACAGTTGTACATCTCCATGTCTCCTGATGACACACGGCCAATGGATGCACTTTTTAACTGCATTTTAGACATTAAATCCTGGATGGCAGAAAACTTTCTCCAGCTCAACCAGGACAAAACTGAGGTTTTAGTTATCGGTCCTGAGGCTCAGAGAGAAAAACTTTTACCAAAACTACAATCATTGTCTTTTAATTCTTCTTTACAAGTGAAGAACCTGGGTGTGATTTTTGACTCTGAGCTTTTATCCCTCACATTAAAAACATCACCAAAATAGGTTTTTATCACCTAAGGAACATTGCCAGAGTCCGCCCCATTCTCTCTCGGGCCAATACGGAGACTCTAATGCATGCTTTTATCACCAGTAGAATTGATTATTGTATGTCTTCATATACTTTATATTTTATTAACTTTATATTTTAATGTATTTTAATCTTTCTTGCCAGTGTTTCCTCTCTGGGGAGCCCCCTGCATCGGGGGCGGTGGTCGGCTGTGGCTGCCTGGGTGCCCCCCAGGTAGCGCTTGGGTGGAGGTGGGGGTACCAGCCCTCCCTCCTCTGGGCGCCCTGGGTCGGAGCCTTGGCTGCTGCTGTTGATCTGCTGCTGCTGATGCAGATGGCTCCCATGATGGCATTTCCTGGCTCATCTGTACTCAGCCCGCTTTTTGTAGCTTCTAAGTGTGTGTGTGTGTGTGTGGAGTATGGCTGATGGGTTGGGTTGGGAGGGGGTTGTATTTGCACTGATGATTTTATTTTTGAAGGGGGGGGGGGGGGGTTGTGGGGTTATTTTAAATCTTTAAAGCACTTTGAGTAACTTTCTTTGTTTGAAAAGCGCTTTATAAATAAAGTTTGATTTGTTTTAAGGGACACGCATATAAACCTATATCCATCAATATTCCTTAAATTTACTGTAGATTTTTGGAGAAACACCAAGATAAAAGACCATTCAAGTAAATTCACTTTTATTTATATTGCGCCAATCTCAAGGCACTTTACAACAAAAGTAATTTCAATACAATTATCCAAACATTCCAATCAGTTAAACGTTTTCTATGTAAGGAATCCCAGCAGATTGCGTTGTGCCCGGATCATGCAGACTCCAACCACAGAAGCAATTCTTCAGCAATCCCTCATACTGAGCAAGCATGTAGCGACAGTGGAGAGAAAAAACTCCCTTTAACAGGAAGAAACCTCCGGCAGAACCAGAACCTGGCTCAGTACAAGCGGTCATCTGCAATGACCATCTGGGGGTCTGAACTCTGTAGCTGATACCTGGGGAAACTCAGCAGTTTTTAATTTAAGTTATAGCTTCATTGTATAACTTTCTCAACAAAAAGTTTCAATTTTTTAAATATTTAAAGATCATTTGAACCGTTAAGCATTTGGTAGCCAGATAGATTTCTTTTTCAAACAATATTTGCTCCTGTTTATCCCTCAAACAAATGATTAATTCGTGAATTAATAAAGATATTCATTTAATATACCTTTATCAGTCAGTGGAGGACACTGTCTAACATCATCAATCTAGGTATATATCATTTTGCCACATTAGAAAGTCAGTTTACAAAGACTGTCATGTTGGGTGTTGAATCGAGGACCCAAATGCAGAAAACGTTAAAGATGCGTCGTTTTAACGAAAATAAAATGAAGAGCTTACGAAGGATGGACTGGATACAAGGAAACAACTGAGGCGAAAGGCTGCGTAGAAAGACGGACGGATCAGCGAAGCGTAGCAGTGAGGAGTCCCTTATACTGAGCAAGCATGTAGCGACAGTGGAGAGAAAAAACTCCCCTTTAACAGGAAGAAACCTCCAGCAGAACCTGAACCTGGATCAGTACAAGCGGTCATCTGCCACAACCGTCTGAGGGTCACTATTACACATAAAACCAGAAAATATGAAAATAGTTTTGTATTGTGTTTCGTATTTATTCATTAACTTCAGGCATTCATTTTCCAGAGTAGAACACAAAGAAGGCGAGCATACATAGTTTATCTAAGAAACAACAAAAAAGAACTATAACCAGCTGTGTGATGAGATAAGTTAATTTCAACAGGCCTGAAAGGGAGTTGGAATAAGAAAACTTATTACATCCTACCCCCATTTCAAATCTATGCGGAAAACAAGACACACATTTCCCTCAAATTTACCAAGAATAATAAATTATGGGCCTTAGTTTAAACAAGTAACAATAGCATATAGAACAATAGTTACTAACTCAGTAGCTGAAGTTAACTTAAGTTTTAAGTTCATGGGGTTATTACAATAGTTGACATAAATATTACATTGCAAACAACGATTTCATACCAACAACGGTAACAGACAGGACAATTTTAACAATGACAATGGATGAAATATTGACAACGGTAAGGAAGTCGTACTAATATTAATCTAAATTCAAGACACATTATCTATGTATCGTAACCGGACCCTATATTTAGTTAACAGTTTAAAGCTTTGAATATTTGGGCATTTCTTGTGTTGAGTATCCAGACTGTTCCAGAGTTTCACTCAGGAACAGTGAAGTCTCACTCATACAGAAAGATTATATATATGAAAAAAATCGTCTCAATGACGGTCTGTCTGTGCTTTAAAAAGTAAGGCAGCACCGGTCATTAGGGCTGCACGATTATGTGCATTAAATAATAATCACGATTATTTTGATCAATATTGTAATCACAATTATTAATCAGGAGCATTCATCCAGTCCTGTAAAATATCTATTTTTATTGCAACAATTATAAACGTACAATGTTGCAACATTTTCTTATGAAAAATAACTCTTTAGATTCGAATAGATAAATAATGCAAAAAAACTAACAAAAACAAACTCCAATACTTATATATATATATATTTAAAAGTACAAGCTAAATATGTTATTGCAGAGTGCAATCTCAAAGTGCAATTTAACAGCAACAATTACAGCTTATACAGAAAAGGCCTTTGAGATTCCCTGCGTCCAAATCCTTAGTATTTACTATATGCTACGTAGCAACTATTACTCGCCTGTTAATGTAGTAAATACTGCATAGCAAACGATCGCGTAATAAGAATGAAATCAGACGTACTGCTCCACCATTTTGCATGTCCTTTGACCCGTAATGACTGTTCTGTTGACCCAGATGTTTACGTTACGTTCGCCTGTGGTCCCGCCTCCTCTAGCCGTTATTTTGTCTGGTATGACATCACAACTTAAATGTTTGATCAGTCAAAAAACAATTACAGTAATCAGTAACATCGCTTCACGTACATTTATCCGCCGAAACTGAGGCGGTGTCGATGGTTGACAGTTAGTCTGTAGCCATTTTTAGCTAGGTCCTTCTTCTTCTATGATTTCGGGGTGTCCGCTGCATTGTGGGATTGCGTAGCATCCACCGGCTACTTACTGTGGCGGTAGTACGCTTTCGGGAACTTTCTTCTTACTAGTCAGATCTATAATGGAGATTTGGATCTACTACATTGCTCAAATACTGTTTTTCATCTGCTACGTAGCAATCGTAGTGCAGCCATTATGATTGCTGAGTGGCGTGTGCGAAGTTTTTATTTGGCTAGCTTAATGAAGCTTTAGGCATGCGTTGCCCCCTGGTGGTTGGCAGACTATTGGTTGAGGCAGTGCTTGATGAAGAGGCTCACATTTTGAATGTAAATATCGTTGACGATCAGGTTTATTTAATTGTGGCCACCAAAATCGTGATCATGATCAAAATCCAATTAATTGTGCATCCCTACCGGTCATCACAATCACTATTTTCTGGTCGGAAAAATGTTTGATAAATATAACAAAAACAAATGTCTGACATCTGTTTATTTTTTGGAAACATTTATCATTAAAACATGGTAATTATTGAAAATGCATCGAGATATTGAATATAATCGTTGACATTATAAGATTCACACCTCTAGTACCAATCATGGTGGTCGAGGGCCGTACTTTGGACTTCCCTGGTTCTGAATCCCTGCTCTGTGCTCCTCAGGCAGACGAAGCCCCTGACGTTCGCTGACTGCATCGGAGACGAGCTGCCCGTTGGCTGGGAGGAGGCGTACGACCCCGTCGTCGGGCCCTACTATGTCGACCACAACACCAGTGAGTAGCCGTTCCGGCGCGCCGTCCTGTTCGCCGGAAGCAGACGGGTGTTTGTGAAAGAAGTGTCCGTGTGTTTTTTTTTTTTTCTCCCCCGCAGAGAAGACCCAGCTGGAGGACCCACGGGCCCAGTGGCAGCGGGAGCAGGAGGCCATGCTCCGCGACTACCTGGCCGTGGCCCGGGACGCGCTCAGCGCCCAGAAGGAGATCTACCAGGTGAAGGAGCAGAGGCTGCGGCTGGCGCAGCAGGAGTACCGGCAGCTCAACGATGCCTGGAGGGACAAGTCCACGTCGCAGACGAGCCGTGAGTAAAATGAGCTCCAGAAGCAGACGCTTCCAGCCTGGTTCAGAACCACAGGAGAACAAATAACGTATAGTTCGTTACGTGCTTTACACCGACGCGAGAGAAATCCTTCACAACTATGTCTCACTTTCAATCACAAAAATTGTTAAGCAGTAGCTGTTGTCTGCGACGTAAAAATTAAACGTAAAACTGTAGCTTCTTATGACAGATTTGGAGAGAAAATGGAAATAAAACAGCTCAGACGCCCACCGGATGGTGGTCCCCAAAATCTATCCACTTGTTCCTCGTCCCACTGCCGACATTTCCTGAAAATTTGATCAAAATCCATCCAGAACTTTTTAAATTATGTTGCTAAATAATATGGAAGCAAATAAAACCCTGTCAACAACATAACTTTCTTGGCGGAAGTGATTCATTTTTGGTAATTTTCCTAATGTTATTTGTATTATATTTTAATTTTATGTTACATATTCTTTTACCATATAATTGTGCTTCTTTCATCACCTTAATGCTTTTTACACACTTAATGTACAATTTCTTAATCATTAATTTATCCCTAAATTATCATTTACATGCTTATATTGTCAGTTTTTCTCCACTTCGAATTTATTGACCCATTTAGTCGTAAAGTTTCCATTTTTGCATTTAATTATAATTTTTAAAATATTTGATTTATTTATTTTTTTAAATCACTTTTTATTGTAGTATTTTAATACTCCTGTTCCTGTTTACTGTTATTTATTTACTCACACACTAGTAGTCATTTTCTGCTCTGTATTTCTATTTTTTAATGCCTAAAGGTTTTAATTTCTATATTGTAACAAATGGGCTGATGCAAGTTTTTGAAGTCTATCCTTTTTAGAAACCTTTTCCCATCTATCTCTCCCCCCCCCCCCCCCCCCCCCCCCCCCCCCCCAGTCTTTTGTTATGAAACATTTTAAGATCCTAAATATGACATAAACATTTCGTGGAACGGTGACATGTTTCCTTTTTTTCCTCCCCTTCAGTAAATTCCAGGTCGTCGTCTTCCAGCAAATACGACCCAGAGATCCTCAAAGCGGAAATCGCCACCGCCAAAAGCCGAGTAAGAGACACGCCGTCATGTTCTTGAACTCTCATTTAAATTCTAGATAAATGGAGCATCAAATCCTGAAGCTGGTGGAGAATCTGGAAGTAGATGATTAAGGAACAATTTCCGTCGGTGTGTAAATAAATGACTTTCACAGAAAGGTTGGTGTTGCGAGGGATCGTTCTGAGTAAAGCAGGGAGTTTTAGGTCGTTCTGACCAAAACAAGTTTTAATTAGGGGTGAGCGATTAATCGATTGTATCGATTAATTGAATTTTCTGCTCATGAATATAACTTTTTTTTTTCTTTATACCAATGCACTGCTTTGACATATATCGTTAGAGAGTCCAAAGTGTGCTGACCTGAGTGTGTGGGTCCTTTCACCTTCTGAGTAAAGTCAATTAAGTCTAAGTAGGGCGAATAATAGATTTTATAGATTAATCGTTTGTGTAGATTAATCAAATTTTCTGTTTGAAGATTACATTTTCTGTAAAATTTAGAATTCTTTGTTTTGTCATACCGATGCAATACTTTGACTTCCGTAGCTCAGAGCGATGTCAATCTGCCCAAGACCCAACATCGTGTTTTACCAGGATATTTTACTGCTAGTTTTTAGTCGGACTTTGAATTCAGGTCAGATTGAAATAAAAGCACGTTTTTTTTAATTATTGTTAATCAATTGTAGGGCTGGGCGATATTAGCTAAAATTAATATCACGGTACATTGAGCATTTCACCTCAATAACTGCAAGTGGACGATAACGATGACCACATCATCTCCCCCATCATCGCGTCCTTTTCTGTATTAAATGTCCGGTAGTGGCCGAATTTGTTTAATGTTCGTTAAAAACAGCCTTTTAATTCAGTGTTTGATTCCCACTCCTTTCTGTGTTTTTGGTGCGTTCAGACCGCACATTTTGTCTTCGTCAAGCAACGCTTTAAAATGAAAACCACTTTGTGAGTGAAAATAGGTGATTTTAGCCTGCAGTCGTTTATTATAGACAGAAAATATTTTACATCGCAACCCGTGGCGGCGTCAAGCAGCAACTCAGCGGGGGTTAATATCTGCTCCGCATGAACAGGACCTGGGTGGGCGGAGCAGTTGAGCTAGAAACGCTCTGCGGCTCCTTTGCCGCAGTAACAAACATACGTTAGAGTCAGAGTATCCAATAACACCATAAAAAGGCACTTTATCTGTCGCTAGTCAAATTTTTCTGAAAAACAGTTGGTAGACAAGTCTAAACTCTTCCTTATGGTGCGTTCACAACGCACAGTTGGTCTGTGTCACACAACGCATTCATCGGAGGAAGTTTGACGTATTTATTTTTGGCTTCCATAGCCTGCTTCTGAGGAAAAAACAACGCGTGGGCGGGGCTTCCTCTGTTGCCGCACGTTCTGAACTATGGTGGACCGTAACTAGAAAGGGGCTTGGCTTTATTAGCTAGATAAAGCTAGACAATGTCGACACCGGGTGCATCAGCGCTCTTTCTTCAGATGCGTTCTGAGTTTTGGGAGTTTAACCGTTTGCTCCAGGAGCTGCTTATGGATGAGGTTCGCTTTCAGTGCTACTCTCGTCTGTCCCGCCCCTAATTTTACGACCTCCTCGGCCGCATCAGAGCTTAAATCTCCTACCAGGACACCAACTACAGGTTCTCTGTTCCTCCTTAGTAGCGCCTGTCCATCTGTCTTCGGTAAGTGTCATTTCTGATTTCTGAAATCTGCGCTTGTTGAATATTTTTTCACTGGACCCGTGCTTCATTCCAGATACGTGTATAGTGACATCACTACACTGAGACGCTCTGATTGGTTGACGCACTCCGTTAACTGCGTTGGGTCCGTCAAAAGTTAAACTAGCTGAACTTCTGCGTTGTTTGCGTTGCTGCGTTGCCCTTTGTAACGCAAAGAAATTTAGAAAAATGTAGGCAAAGCTGATTTCTTAAAGGGGCAGGAGCGCCGCTAAACTAAAACACATCTTTTTATTATTATTTTTTTTACATACGGAATTTACCGTCACAGGCCAAATGGCGTCGGTAACGGTCATAAATTTCTGTATCTGTATATTTTCGGTATACCGCCCTGCCCTAATCACTTGCAATTTCTTTTTATGAAAACACAGCGAACAATTCAGAGATTTAATTTTGAAGCCATATTTCCCAGCCCTAGTTTTAACGATTTATTTTCATACTGAATACAGTGTGGCTAAACTTCTTCTCACAGATATTTTCTTACCTTGAGTAATGTAGCGTTTGGTGTTCCCCGTCACCCTCTACACGTGTTGTTTGCTGTTTAAAAAAAAGCAAAGTGTGAGGCGGGATGCAGGGCAACCAGTTTGCATCCCTGACAGGTTTTCTTCTGTCTTAGGTGAACAAGCTGAAGCGGGACCTGGCCTGCATGAGGCAGGAGCTGCAATACAAGGAGCAAGGCTTCGAGACTCTCAGAGAGTAAGTGTCCTTAAAGCATTGGCCGTTGTCACGAAACCGAATTACAACGATTCAAGCGTTTTACAAGCTCGAAAGCAGAGTTCCTGCTTCCTTTCGTACCTCCTGTAACTCTGAGCTCGCTGTGTGCCGTGCAGAGTATAAAGGCTCCGTATTTATGTTGATTTATGCATGTTGGCTCACTGTATAACTTCATTACATTTCATAGTGAGATACCGCTGCGTTAAAAAGACAAAATTATTCAGATAAAGTGATGTTTTTTTAACTTAAATTAGTGCTAACTATTAGCGGAAGTAGCCTTGTACATCTTCACAATAAGAGTGTTCATTTCCTGTTTTAGCTTCTGAATGATTACTTGTGGGAAAATGGTAAAATGTGACATTTGATTACAAAGTCTATATTACATTTGATTTATGTGATGTTTAACACAGACTGCTGATATCGAAATGTTAAGTTTATTCATATATTTTACATCGTTCTACCTCTATTTGTTACTTTTTGTCATATGAGACCACACATACATTGTGAATGTGACCAAAAATTTACAGATTTTTTCCTATATTTAATTTAAAAAGGAGCAGCCGCATCTAGATTTGTCCTTAATTTACACTGAAAATGTTTGGTTTTTTGATCATATTTAAGAATGGTGATTAATTCAGAGCTACCCTGTGATTAATTAGATAAACATTTTTTGTTTGACAGCCCTACTAAAAAAAACCAAGACGGTTTTTGAAAGGAGTTTGTATGTTTTTCATTCTTGAAGCACGTTTTAGTGGATAAGACCTAAACCATACCCATCCCTACTTATGAGATTGACTAAAACTTAACTATTCGGGGGGGGGGGGGGGGGGGGGGGTTTGTTCGTTGAATAGAAAGCATATATCATAATTTATTAAGTGTTGCTACAGATTCTCGGTTCGATATCACTCTGGGCCTTTTAATCATACCCAGAAGTCTCCAACTCCTTTCTTCCTGTGCCGCTGTCCCGCTCCTATTGGATGCATTCCCTTCTCCAGCACCTGAATCACCTCCTTGACACGTCAGCAAGTCTCGTTTCTAAAAGTTCCTGCTTGAAGTTGGACATCAGCTGCCTCGTTTCAGTCTTTAGCTGCGGCTTCTTCTGGGATTGCCCTTCATTCATCCTCCGATGAAGAGAAACATCAATTTTTGTCCTCCAGGTTGGATTTTTGAAGACTTTGGATTTTATTCCAAGTGATTGTCCCACCCAACTGTTGATTTCTGCAGCCCTTCCAGAGGTACCACAGGCCTCCTTGCCGCTCTCTGATTAAAGCTCCCCACCTTTGCAGGGTTCTTATTCAGATTTTCATTAATTAAAAAGGGCAATTTCACACTTTCGAATTAATTTGTGAACATTTCAGAAGACGAATGCGTTATTTTCGACTACTTTTACAATTTGGAGCTAATTAGTCTGTTTTTTTTATCTAAAATCTCAATAAATACATTCAAAATTTAGAAAAGAATGCTTCAAAATTGCACCGTACTGCTGTGAAGTTTGCTTTCTTTGCAAGGAGAGTTTTTTTGTATTGTAGAGAAAAGACCCTACCTCCCTCTGCATCCCATAAACCTTGCTTAACTAAAGTGATAATGAGGAACAACTTTCACTGGTTGCAGTTCGGCCCGGCACCTGTTCACGAACGTTTTAACGAGACGATTCAGGTAAGCTGCTGCTTATCTCCTGGGTTATCGCACATTCCAGCGGACCATTAAACAGTATATCGTCACCATAAACACCTGAACACAACCACAGCTAAGGAATGTGGTTTACAGGCCCTATTAGCCTTTCCTCTCTTTCTTTTTTTTTTGCCCTGCCTCCTGCAGCACAGCGAGCGTGTCAGGAGGATTAAAAGAGCGGCGGTCAGACGGCATTCTTTCACGCCTTTCCTCTCCCTCTGCAGCCGTCGGACGGCACCCGGTGACCAATCGCCGTTTCAAGAAATTGAGCAGCAACAGGAGAGAGAAGGAGAACAGGAGAGGGAGAGTTGTGGCTTTTAGTTTTTCATCATTTCTTCACAGTTTTATGCCCAGAAAGCAGGAAAAATGAGCCACAAAACGTGCTTTCGTTCTACGTTTGAGTACAACTTTAAGGGGATTAGTTGTTCCCTGTTACAGACCAGTACCTCCCTCCCTCCTTCACTTCCTCATTCTTGCTTCCTCCCTCGCTGTGTCTCTCATTCAGCCCTAAACTCCCTCCCCTCTTCCCTCTCGGGAGGAATGTGGAAGTGCCGGTTATTCGGATTCACGCCTGGCTCGTTCATGTTTGACCTTAGGTAGCCGCTGCTGCTCCTGTTGTTTACTCAGATGGATGTTCAAGTCATTTTGTTTCTCCTCAACCTTAGCAATGATACAAATATAAAGCTCAAGCAAAAACACATTTTCTTGTGGCTATTTTGAAAACATAAATATGTCCCCTTTAATGTCAGAATGAAAACTTATTTCTACAAAATGTCAAACAAATAAAAAAAGCATAAATATTCACCCACCCCACTTTAAGTCAGTACAAACACGCAGCCGATTTTACTCTAGAAGCGCATCTACGGTGTGCGTTTGATACGCAACTTGTGACGCAACATTTAACCAGATATTTCTACAAGTTTGAGCCTGTGTGGATTAAAGCAAATACAGTAAACTCAAACCCCTACATGCAGTGGTTTGCACCGCATAATTGTTCAGAATTTTAAAGAAATAACGACAAATAAATCTGTTTATTTATTTTTTTACTGTAGAAAAAGTTTTATCCTCTAATTTTTGGCCCAAATGCTTTGAAAATTAGAAATTGGTAATGAAAGTGGGATGAAAACTTGGTAGACGCATCTTAAGAAAATTTAGAAGGTTTTCAGCGGCAGGTCACGTTAAATTGAATACTTTGTTTAAATTTCTTTCCATATTAACATGACAAGTTTTGATATAGATACAATTATTTTTCAAATGTGTTAGAGCTCCTCTGATAACCTTTAGATAAAGCTTTTAGAAATATTTTCTTAATGAGACCTAGTTTTAATTTATAAAGATTTAATAACCCACTATTGGGCCACCTTTAGACATTTTGTAATTTTTTTTGTAGTAAGTTTAGATAACCCTTCATATTTATCACAATTCTTGGGCAAAACACTTATTTTTATTTTTATTATTGTTCTTTTTCGTACTCAAATAAAAAAGATATCTGGAGCAGAATGCCCTTGTCCCCAAACAAAACAATCCAATATATGCACAAACTAAGATATACTTAAGTAATTAAACATTGTATTCTCCTGCCAAAAAACATTGAAATAAAAAAATTAGACACTAATATTAAATAAATTAAGGTCTGTCTTAATAACAAAATAAAATAATAGTGGATTAATGAAAGAAACAAGCAGCATCAAAGACCGCAAAAACCTTTTTGGTTTGAAAAAAGGAGTGGGCTGAAGTAAAGAACTTTTCGAGTTCTACCCCCTATTCTACTCAACACTATAAAAAAAAAAAAGGTCCATTTACGTGACTACTTCAGTATTCCAAACCCCTAGCTAGAGCAAGGAAGAAAGAAACAAAAAAACGCTTAAAAAGAAAAACATGCTAACCGAATTTGGAAGAAAACTTTGTGAGAAACGGACGCAACTGAATGAAACTTGGAACGTTTTTAGCTTCAGACTATGTTGAATTGTGGACGTAAGACTGTTTTGTGGACCGACTATTTTATTGGAGTATGTCAATCAAACTCTTGTGGATGTAAAAAGGCAGTTTTTGTTCGAATTGGTTCTGTTCTGTCAATAACATAATGCTTCCAACGTTGGACATTAATTTGCGTTTCCTGCACCTACATTGGAATCTCCAGAATTTTAGGTTTCCAGTGATTTTATAATATCTAAATGACAAAAAAATGATACTTTAAACCTTTGATGTATTTAAAAATACCAAATTATTTCCTTTTTTTAATAAAATGATTTGTACAAACAATTGTACGTTAGAAAGTTTACTATAAAGCAAATTAAAAGGTTTGGGCCCAACCACAGAGCCTTGTGGGACTCCACATTTAACAAACTCCCTTTTCTGGCAATTAAACAAATATTCTTCCCTTCCCCTTTGTCTCACAGGGGAAATGAGCTTTTTTTTGCTTCATGTTTCTGCTTCTTCCTGTCCTCCAGGATCAACCAGAAAATGTCCAACAGCCCAGCGGGCTACAAGCCGCAGGACGCGCAGGCCATCCTCAACGAGGTCCGTTCCATTCGAGACGCCATCAGCTCCGGCGAGAAGGAGAAGCAGGAGCTCATGCAGGTAGGATCGACTTTATTTAGCCCGATTAAAAACGGAAGTACAGAAACGGCTCTTGTTTAAGTTTTTTAAGGTTTATAAGTTCCGGTCCGATAACATTGAAGAAATGTTTATTTTTCAGACAAGCTTTAGAGTGGAGGGGGTGTAAACTTAAAATCTGTCTCCTCGATTCAGCTTGTTGTTTTACACTAATTTTACAATTTGAAAAAGAGCCCTGTAAAGTTCCTCAAGACTAAAAAAGGGGGTTTTAATTTTGAAAGGTAATTTGCAGTGAAAAAAATTCTTCTTTAAAACATTCTGGTATTACAGGTATCTCATCATTCCACTTTTAGTCACAATTTTTCAAGGGTCTTTGGAAGGACAAAACTGGGCCCAGAGCGTCACAGATCCTCCACCTTACAGTGAACTTTTTTTTCCAACCTTAGTTGTAGGAAGGAGCCACCCAGAATGTTTACAGAGTTAAGCAAACTACAAATGTTGATATACAGCGGGGCAAAAAAGCATTTAGTCAGCCACCAACTGAGCAAGTTCTCTCATTTAAAAAAATGACAGGCCTGTAGTTTTCCATCATAGTTATACCTAGACTATGAGGGACAAAATGAGAAACAAAAATCCATAAAATCACTTGTTTGGATTTTTAAAGAATTTATTTGCAAATTAAAGTGGAAAATTCATATTTGGTCAGTAAAAGTTAATCTAAACACTTTGTTATATTCACTTTCTTGTCAATGACGGGGCTCAAACGTTTCCTGTAGGTCTTCAGCAGGTTTCCACACACTGTAGCTGGTATTTTGGCCCATTCCTCCATACAGATCTCCTCTACAACAACTCTGTCCACGGAGTTTCTATGGGGTTGAGATCTGGAGACTGGCTTGGCCGCTGCTGGACCTTGAAATGCTTCTTGTGTTTCATCCTCAGATCTCTTTCTGATGGAAGTTTTTCACTCAGTTTCATGATACATGGCCCCATTCATTCGTTCCGATTTTATACGGATCAGTCATCTTGGCCGCTTTTACAGAATAACGGTCCCAAAGCATGATTGTTCCACTCCCATGCTTCAGAGTAGATATGGTGTTCTTTGGATGCAACTCGGGCCTTGTAGACACGTAGCCGGTTTCTTAAAAATATAAATATTTTCCTTTGCTCCTTTAAAAAACAGAAGAAAAAAAAGAAACTCCATCCACGTATAACCAGATAAGTGCGTTTTAAGCACATTCATAGACTTGGAAAACCTTTAGCGGGCAGTAATGCTCCCAAATCCTTTCTACTCAGAGTAACTTCCTACTCTCTAACTGCTACAAACATCAGTGATGAAGCTGGTAAAAACAAGCAAGCAAAAAGCTTCAGCCTTATCGGTCCTCTTAACGGAAAAATTAAGGTCGTATTCATCTTTTCCCGCTCCTCTTTAACAAAGACACACGCCGTGGGAACTGATGGTGGGAGGAGCGACTGCTGCGCCTCTTAGTTACACAGACACGATGGCAGGGCGAACAAAACGATACAAACTCCGGCTTCGTTTTACAAAAATAGAAGCCGACAATGCACGTTGTCACAAATGCAATAAAATCTTTGCTTGCAAAGGCCAGAACACGAGTAATTTGACCAAACACTTTGCTAAAATACACAAATTACAAACAGAGAGATGCATTGTTTGACTGCCTGAGTGCTGCAGTATTAAATGGTAAATGGACTGAACTTATATAGCGCTTTTCTAGTCATACTGACCACTCAAAGCGCTTTACATTGAAGCCACATTCCCCCATTCACACTCACATTCATACACCGATAGCCAACATGGCTCGGTAGGACGATGTAGAATTTTTGGGGTTAGGTGCTTTGCCCAGGGGCACATCAACATGTGACTGGAGGAAGCTGGAATCGAACATACGACCCTACGATTGCAAGCAAACTACTCTATATTAGGATGCAGCAGTACAGAAAATGGATTCATGGATGGATGGATGTTATGTATGGTTAAATCTTTGACTTATGCTCTTAATTGCAGTTTTATGGGGAAGCTTTGTTTGATATTTTTTATTTGAATACCTTCAACTTTTTTAAATAGACAACATAATATTTTTAGTTTTTGTTATATAATTGAAGTTGTTAATATAGTGTTTTTATAAAATTGTTTTTATAAAATTATTCATTTTGTACATTTTTTTCCGTAGTAATTTATTTTCTGTGCTTTGCTGTTCCAATTGTTAAAAAAAACAAACGATTATAGTTCATTATTTGTGTTTTTTGCTTTTGTTTTAGTCTTAAAAAAAAAGTACAGATAAAGATACAGATAAAGTACCGGATCGATTAGGAGTATCGTTAAAAGAGTAGTAGTACCGATAAATCCTTAACGATACCCATCCCTAGCTTTGACGGCAGAAAAGCTGTTTCTGAGTGGAAATTTTTTGTTGCAGATAGTGACGTGACGACACTTAAAGGCACGGTGTGTAATTTTCGGCCAGTAGGGGGCAGTGCATACCTAAATTATCACAAGCATGCGGTATCTGTGTCTTCGAGTAAAAAACTCAACAACGGAGGTCCAACTAGTGCTGTTTTCAAACGCTCAATTCCCTGAGAATTATCTATTTGCAGCAACATGACGAGCACATCAGTCTCTCTTTCATCGTTTGAAACTAGCGAAGACGTAAAAATGTATTTATGGCGAAACTTTTTTGCATTTTGAGGGGAAATCAATGTTTTAATAGCGGGCGTGTTCCGTGCGCTTTGTCCGTCCGGGCTCTTGTAGAAGTAAAGACGTCATCTAATATGGCTTTCCCCTGAAAAGACGACCCGCGCCTATGTATTTGAAAACTGTTTTTTAAAGTCATATTTTACAATATCGCCAATATTTTGCAATTAATGTGCTTTATGTAATCATTATTGCATAATAATTTAATGGCGATTTTCAAAGATGTACTGCAAAAACTACACACTGTCACTTTAAGAGTATAAGGAGCGGCTTTAGCACCAGTCCTTCTGTTTCTTTCTTTCTAGCTGTGGTTTAACTGTAGCTTAGATAATAGCTACTAACTAGCAGCTAATATGCTCTGCTGTCTTCATAGGGATGCTCTTATTGTGATACAGCGGTTAATAATGTTACCAGGTGTTGTTGTGAGTTGTGTGAGAACTGGTGAGAGTTACTTGTTGGGGAAAATGCGATGCGTGGTTCTTTGTGATGAGGAAATCTGAGGAAATAGACGGCCGCCTGCGACTGGATTCCATATAGATTGATAAGGATGAGGATGAAGTAGTCTCCGTCAGAGTTTTATCATTATTTTTTAGGATCTGGACAGAAACCCATCTCTGGGTAATTGCTTTCATCTAGACGTGAGTCTGCCTCCCTCTCTGTAGCTCTGTGTGCTTCTCCTGCTTCTTCTCCTTACTACTGTTGCCTTTGAGTTTTTAATCACAGTCCTGTAGTCAACATAATGATAAAAGTCATTCAACTACATCAGTGTAGGCTAGATGTCCATGACATTTAACAAAAATGTTCATGCCCCGGCAACATTCTGGAATTTTCCTCTGCTGCTCTTACTAATAATCACTAATCACAGAAAACAAATAATCTGGAAATAAATCTTCCACTACACCTGCTAACTGTTGTCTACAGAATGTAAAGATGAGACGAGGTGATCGCGATCGTCTTTTCGATTTCGATGCGCAAAGTCGCAACATAATTCCGATCAATTTAAAAGAATTAAAAAAAAAATCGAGATTGTGACACCCCCTTATTGTAAAGTATTTGATCAATTCTTAGCAGAGGTGTAAATACTGTAAGTGTGGATCGGCTCTTTAACTGGACCTTCTGCTTCTTGGTTTGAACCATTAGCTGTTCTGGGAAGGGCCCACATCATCATAGGCCCTCCGCTGTGCTCTTAGCAGCAGACTTGGGGTAGATTTCCGCCTTTTCTTCCCCCTATTCACTCTGCAGCAAAGTCTCAAGTCTTTATGATGGAGATCCGGAAAAAAGCGGAAAAGATGAAACATTTAAAAGCGTTCTGCGTCTTACGCTGCAGTCGCTGCGCCTCACAGGGAGACCTGAAAGGAGCGGAGAACCCCGGGAATTTATTCCGTTTAAAACTCGAAAGAAGCTACGGAAAAGAAGACAGCTAAAAATCCGCTCACGTCGTCTTGTGGCGGAGGGGTTTATCGCAGCAGAAAGGAGCAACTGTTCTGAGATGGTGTGAAGCTGGCCGTGTGTGTTTTATGAACCGCGCTAAAAGCGGATTTAGTAACTCATTAGCTGAGGCTGCGGAGAGGCAGTTGGGGTTTTGACGTCTCGCCTTCGTCCTTGAGGCCTGTCGAGTTCATGAAGGGGAACGTGGTAGAAGCTCGCTTTTAGGCGAGCTGAGGTTATGACATGGAACTTAAACAAAAAGTAAATAATTCAGGACTTGATCCTGTGGGGACCTCCTGCTTCCTGCACAAAAGTCTCTAAGCATTCCTCCGAATCACAGTGAAAGCCACAGGCGCTCGTATTCACGCTGCTGCTCCTGCTGTCTGCAGCGGTGGCTTAAAAAAACACACAGCTTTGGTGTCTCCTAGATGTTAACCAAGATTAAAAACAGGAGAATCCAGACCAGCACAATGCTGTGAACACGCCGAGTGAACTGAGTAAACGCTGAAGGGACTGGACCTGAATGAGAACCACCTGATCTCCCACACGTTACGGTCTGTTAAGTTTGACCAAAACTAGAGTTCAGGAGTTGGAAAAGCTGCAATAAATACAAAACAGGAAAAGCCTTCAGACTGATGGTTAAGAATCGATATTTTTGCATTTTTGGGCTTAAAATTGAGTTTTAGTGTCTGTTAATTAAGCTTGAAGTGCTGTATAACTAAAATACATGCCTTCGATTGAACTTTTATCAGTCTAGCTATAAAATAAGCTTTTTTTTTTTTTTGGTTACTTCTTTTATTATGAAGAATCTCTGCATCACAGACGGCGAAAAACCATGAATAAAGCATGAACAAAATGCCCTTTTTCTATGCATGATCAATCGATTTTTGCGTGTTTTTTTGCATTAATTTAAAACGGAGTGAAGTTGCATCCAGTCTGCTGTAAAGCCTGATGAAATTATTAAAATGACACAAACCACCAGCACACTCAATCCTTCGTTATGGGAAACTAGTATCGGTTGTGCCCTCAAATACAACTTCAGCCCAGTGAGGATGCATTTAAACAGAAATAAACTTTCAACTTTTAAAAGTTGCACGTTGAAATTACGCGGCCAAAAAATGAGGAAGAACTTGAAATGAAAACTGCTGTTTAAGCAAAGCTAAACAAAGAAAGGAACTTGACTGTTTTATGCAGTGCCTCTAATGAAAACAACCCAGAGCACAGCGAACATCATCTGATGGTCTAAATATTCACCTCTACCACTGTCAGGAAAAAAATAAAATAAACACAGGATAGAGGTCCAATCATATAAAAAAACAGGAAAAATCAGTCTGCTGGTATAAAAAAAGGAAGAATGAGGAAGAGTTTGATGAAGATCATCGATAGTAGATCAGACAGTTTGATGAGCCTGAAGGTTGTTTTGGGGATGGATCTGTAAAATTCTCAGCCTATTAATTTCCTTTCTGTTGTTTTATGTAGTGGGTAGACTAATGGAGGCTTTTCTCGAAAAATGCCTATTTAGAAAATAAACAGGCCTATATAGAAAAATTTAAATAATGATATTCAAAATAAAGTAAGTTTTAAACACTGTAAAAAAAAAAAAAAGATCTGTAAAAGTATTCTAAACCAATATTACCAATGCCTGATGATGTCATAATATGCTAATTAGATGTGTGAATATGCTCCGATCACAAACGTTGGATAATGCTGAAGATTTTTCTCATTTACAGTGTACCTTTATCTGTAACCATATTTAAGCTAACACATTTTGAACTAGTGATATCAAAATTGAATATTTTATAGAAAAAACCCTGGCGCCTAAAGAGTTAAGAGCCTCCCCGGTCATTTTGTTGTTCAATTTTAACTAAAAATTTAAATTAAGTCCTTTTTCAAACATTTTTTTTTTTTTATCATAACCAAATTTGTAAGAAACTGAAACAAATCAAGGGACCTGAGTAACATCAGTAAAGGCAAAGTAAATTAATGTGTAGTTTTTTTAAATTATCTTATTAATTTAACTTAAAAGCTTATCTTGATGCTTTCTAATCTTTTGAACATTTTATGACGCTTTATTAAATTAATGGCTGAAACCTTTTGTTTATTTTGTCAGTGACTCTTATTCAGATTAGCTGCTAAAGCTAACCAGCTACTCACCGATACCAGAGTAGACGAAAGCCCAGAACAATAAAGCCCGGCCAATTTATAGCCAAAGCCATCCTCAGGTGTGTTTTTTTAAAAGTTTTTTTTTGTTTGTTTCTGAGGAGAACCGGGGGTACATTTTGCTATCGAATGATCCTCCTGCCCTGCATGTTGCAGTAATCAAACCGACTACAGACGAAAGCATGGATGTGAAGGTGTGTGCTGTTCAGCTGGAGAAAGTTGTGGGACATCCGGCTAATTGTTCAACGCATTTATTTAGCGTCTGTATGGGATCAGAGTCACCTGGTGACGTTCTGATGTACAGCTGAGTGTCATCTGCATAGTTATGGTAGCTAATGCTGTCACATAAACCATTTCCTCCATCATGAGGGGCTTTCCCACAACAAAACCAGACAGATTACTGACAGACTGATTCACAGAGTATAACAATGAAAGTTAGGCTTTGCTATTAAAAGTTGGAATGATGCTCTGTTCCATGCCTGCTGCAGCTGCTGCTCTCCGAATGCTTTGGATTCATATTAAGATCTATTTTGATCGATGCTTTCTATAGTCTGTATCTCCCAGCACTCCTTTATGCATCCACTATAGTGGTAACTTGGTGTTTTATCTCGGCTGCAGATCGGATTAAAGTTGCATGATGGGACTTTGAGTCAGCTGGGGGGGGGGGGGGGTTTACACAAAGCTAAATTTGCACGAGAAGGAGCGGGGAACGCCAGCCAACTTTCTGTTGCTCCGTCCGAGACGATTAACCCCTTGCAGTGTGTGGAAGATCCGACGTGCTTCTGCGTCCTTGAAGCCATTCAGGCTGGGAGCATTTGGAGGGAAGGGAGAAGAGCGTGTTCAATAATGCATGATCTGCTGTCTGCAGCTGACGGATCGAGCTGCAGGTTTGGTTCTGTTCCTGCAGCAAGCTTTTGGCAGTCATTTCAAAACGATTCGTTTGGCTTGATTTAATGTCAGAAGCAGCTGCAGGAAAAACGGTGGAAGTAGAAAACTGTCTTTAGTTCTGCTTTGCTTGACCGTAATGTCAGCATTTATATGCATTAGTGGCTTATTCTGAATAAGACATTTCATAACTAATTTGTGTTTTATAAAATAATAAATTCTTAGGTATTTTTTTTTATTTCACATTGAAATCTAAAACCAAATAAGTCACTTATAAGAAGAAGCGAAATCTCTATTTTCTGTGTCAGATGGACAATTAAAACAGTCCTCATTACAGTTTGGTAAGACTGCAAGAAGAAACCAATAACAGTCGATTCCAAACAGAAAGCTGTTTGTAATTCATTCTTTTAGTTGATGGGGACAGTACGCATTTATGGACATCACTGTAAATGTGTCAGTGTTGGCTTCAAGCTATTTTACCACTATTGTCCGTAGGCAAAGACATACAGTCGTCGCCAAAAGTTTTGAGAATTACATAAATATTGGAAGTAGGAAAAGTTTCTGCTTAAGTTTTCATAATAGTTTTTTGCATAAACTCCAGAATGTTACGAACAGTGATCAGATGAATTGCATAATCCTTCTTTGCCATGAAAATCCCACTGCATTTCATTGGTGTCAATAAAGGAGCTGCTGAGATCATTTCAGTAATCGTCTTGTTAACTCAGGTGAGAATGTTGACGAGCACAAGGCTGGAGATCATTATGTCAGGCTGATTGGGTTAGAATGGCAGACTTAACATGTTAAAAGGAGGGTGATGCTTGAAATCATTGTTCTTCCATTGTTAACCATGGTGAACTGAAAGGAAACGCGTGCAGCCATCATTGCGTTGACTAAAAATGGCTTCACAGGCAACGATATTGTGGCTACTAAGGATTGCACCTAAATCAACAATTTATATGATTATCAAGAACTTCAAGGTTCAATTCTTGTTAAGAAGGCTTCAGGGCGTCCAAGAAAGTCCAGCAAGTGCCAGGATCATCTCCTAAAGAGGATTCAGCTGCGGGATCGGAGTGCCACCAGTGCAGAGCTTGCTCAGGAATGGCAGCCGGCAGGTGTGAGCGCATCAGGTATCGGTGGTGTTGCGTCCCTATAAAGAGTTGTGTAAAAAAGCTGAGTGAAACTGATTGGAACAGCTGCGAAAAATCCAAAGATAAACCTTGAAAGTGGTTCTGAAGACCATTATAAAAGATGGCTAGTGATGCGCCGATACTGGTATCGGGTATCCGCCACAGTACCGTGTAATGTACATGTATCGGTATCGGTTAAACTTAACTGATATCATGAACCGATACTGAAAATGTGAAAATCTGCCAAAAAATTCACAAAAAAAAGATAGATTTTTCACTTGAAATTTTATTTTATGTGGTAATTTTATACTTTATAATCTGTTATTTTGTATTATTTATTTTTAGTTAGTAAAGTCTGCTGCCTTTAGTCTCTTCAAGAAAGGTATAAGGTGGAAGATATTCAGTTTATTAATTCAACAATAGTATTGGATCGGTATCGGGTATCGACAGATACACAAAATCCGGGCATCGGAATCGGGACTGAAAAAGTCGGATCGGCGCACCCCTAAAGATGGCAGAGGACATCCTGGAAGTATTTTATGTCGTTCCCGTCGAGGTTTAGTTAATCTGTGACGTCTATAACAGGCTGTAGGTTTCGAGATGCATCTGGAATGTTTAAAAGATTTTTACTCCTTCATACGCTTCTTTTTTAAAAACATTTTTGTGTTGTTTTGTCCCACCTTCCTGGCTGCGGACGCTGTTGTCGTCCCACCATGACTCATTTCCGTGCGTCTCCTCCTTCTTCCCCAGAAACTGGCCGTGTTGAAGGACGGTTTCCAGCTGGACTCGGGTTCCCAGCAGGAGCTGTGGGGCAGCAGTCCGTCGCTCGCCAACTCCGAGACGTCCGTCCCCCGCCTCTACTCCGACGTCGGATCCCAGACGGACCTCCCAGCCGAGGTTAGTCCCAGAACGAAATGAAGTGCTGCTCACCTCAGCCTGGTATAAGCTTTCACAAACTTTTTAGATTAGCAGGTTATCTTGTTGACATGAACCTCTGTGAAAGCTTTTCCATTTTTAACGTGCATTAACGAAATGAATAGTCAATTTTTGACGAGAACTGTGAGGGAAATCATCTTGAACGAATGAAAACGAGACTGAAATAAGACTGAAGACATCTGGGTGGTGAGATAATTTTTCCTCAGAGGGCAAAATTTCATATTTTAGTCAAAATACAAATACCAATAGTAAAGAATAGTAAAGTACTTTTATTTATCATACACTTTCTTAAGATTCCTTTCTGTGTTAATGACGACAAAATGACAAATAAGTCATATTTATCAATTTAAAACGTATCTAAACTCCCTTATTTGATAGATTAAGCATTGATGTCGGGTTTACCACTGACGATGCCGCTCCATGTTGATAATAGCTGCTTAAGCTAGCTAGCCAGCATGTTAACCCGCGAACTTGATTGTAGTAGATCAGGTTTTAGTTCTCTCCCATGGCTCAACACACCAGAATCAAATGGTGGCTCGTTAGCAGGCAGAACTTTGCCACGCTGAGGAGGAAGTCGGACAATTTGAATCAGCGGTGTTTGAGCAGAGATGTATCTAAAACTGGTGGGGCTTGGATTTGAAGAGTTTAGTAGATCGTATGTGACTATTTCTGGTGTGATCGAGAAATTTATTATTATGATTAATCCTTTAGTATTATTAACACTGAGAGCAGAGGAGCCAGACAAAAGGTGTTCAGTTCGAGGTTAGAGAAGACATCTTATACAGTGACTAAGAATGATTTCAGAATTGATTTCTGATTTTATTTTTTTCAACACAGCCCTACATTCTCTCTCCTATTCTTACACATAAAATGCCCACAAAATACATCAAAGTTTGTGTTTTCCATGTGATTTAATGTTAAAAAAGTATGAATGCTGCTTTAGAAGCCTTAGTTTTCATCTTCTGTAACCAGGATGAGCCTCAAATATTTATTGTGTTTCTTTTCTTTGTTTTTTGTTTTTTTTACCAGTTTACGACCAGCACCAACAAACTGGCGGAGAAAGTTCGCCTGAGCCTGAAGTACGAGGAGGCGAAGAGAAGGTACGGGTTCATACTGTAAAAACTGCTTGTTGCCGTTTTAACTGTTCTCTTTCACTATGTAAATCAAAAAGCAGCGTTACAGTTTAAAATGGGTGTGAATAGATTGACAAGAAGGGTTGAGGGCGTCCAGGGAGAACAGAGACCGTGTAAAGCAGGAGTGGGGAGATGACATTGTACTGTAAAGCTGAGTATCATCTACATAGTTATGGAAACTAATCTTACTGGTTGTTATAATCTGGGCAGTGGATGTAGATATTAAATACAATATCTTGTTCCATTGGCCGATGGTCCCTCCCAGAGGTTTCCATTGGCCGATGGTCGGTCCAGAGGTTTCCATTGGCCGATGGTCGGTTCAGAGGTGTCCATTGGCCGATGGTCGGTTCAGAGGTTTCCACTGGCCCATGGTCGGTCCAGAGGTTTCCACTGGCCGACGGTCGGTCCAGAGGATTCCATTAGCCCATGGTCGGTCCAGAGGATTCCATTGGCCGACGGTCGGTCCAGAGGTTTCCATTGGCCCATGGTCGGTCCAGAGGTTTCCATTGGCCCATGGTCGGTCCAGAGTTTTCCATTGGCCCATGGTCTTTCCAGAGGTTTCCATTGACCGATGGTCGGTCCAGAGGTTTCCACTGGCCGACGGTCGGTCCAGAGGTTTCCATTGGCCGATGGTCGGTCTATACAGTTCCATTGGCCGATGGTCCCTCCCAGATGCCTTTGAGCCCAGAGAAGTCCCACAACCCTTCTGGACTCTGTTAAAATAGGGTTTCCTTTTGGCACAATACAGTTTTAATTGGCATTTTATTGATGAAACTACGTATTGTGGTACTTGACAAAGGTTTGACAAAGTATTCCTTAGCCCATGTGTTTATCAACTATGGATGAATGATGATTCCTGATTGAGTGCTGTCTGAGGGATTGGATATCGCAGTTGCTCAGCTTAGGCTGGCACCCTTGTCCTTTACGCACTGAAACTCTGTCTGATTCCTTGAATCTTTTAATTCTTTTGATGTTCTGTTGAAGGTGAAATATTTAAATCTCCTCATATCATTCTTTGAGGAAAATTGTTTTTAAACATTCAATAATTTTTTTAAACTGGCGATCCTCTGCCTATCTTTGCTCCTAAAGGACTAGACCTATCTTGGATGCTCATTTCGTACCAAATCATCATCACAGTCATCTTTTGACATCACCTGTTTCAAATCGGACTGTTATTTAACCAATTAACCTGATTGTTAGCCCTTAATTGCTCCTGTCCCAACTTATATTGGAATGTGTTGCAGGTCTGAATGACTGGAAAGGATGAAGATTTACAAATGAAATGATGTTGACCAGAAAAAAAACTTATTTTATGTTCATATTGTGTGCCATTAAATACAAGTGAAAGCAAATGAAGAAATCTATACTTCGTTATTTTTTTTGCGTTTTCCATACTATCTAAAGTTGATCTGATTCGGGGGTTGTAGGAGGGGCCCCAGGATGGAGCCCTGGAGAACTCCGCCTGTGATTTCTATTGTTCTGATGGAAAATTGCCTGTTGTTTCAAATATGTTAACTCCTGACTGGACTTGGGCACCTCTGGTCTATATGTTATTGGTTTCCAGTGGCCAGAAACTTTTTCAAACTGGGATCTATCAGTCAGAATCAGATACAGAAATTGACATTCAACATATCAGTGTGGGAAGGTAGTTAAATTATCCACTGTTTGCATAGAATAGACTGACCTGTAGGCGGATTTTCTCCCGTCTTTTTTGCAAAGGATTGCCAACATCGAGGTGCAGATCGCCAAGCTGGACAGCGAGGCTTGGCCGGGGCTGCTGGACCCGGAGCGGGACCGGCTCATCCTCATCAACGAGAAAGAGGAGCTGCTGAAGGAGCTGCAGTACGTCAGCCCCCGGCAGCGTTTGGAGCCCAACGACGCCGAGAAGCTGGAGACGGAAAAGAAACGTCTGGAGAGAGATCTGCAGGCTGCCAGAGACAACCAGAGCAAGGCTCTGACCGAGAGGCGAGTGAACTCTTGCCAATACTGTCCGTTCAAAACCCTTCAGCTCCAGTGTTTTCCCATCCTCTTGTCTTGAACTTCCTGCAGTGTTTGTAAGTGGCCTTAATCGGCAGTTCGTTGCAGGGATGCAACAATACTAGGAGTCTCACGGTCTTGATTTTGTTTTGTGGAAATCAATCGAAATTACGCAACGACCTTGCGCATCGAAAGCGAAGACGATCGTGTAGGCCTGGGCGGTATACCGGTTCATAACGAAAACCGGTGTTTATTTTCGTTATGATACGAATTTTTAATTTACCCCTATACCGGTGAACAGCTCGGACAACTTCCTAAAACGTTTAATGAGGGGAAGTGTTTCAGCCAGGACCGATTTTACTGCTACACGCTCTTCAACACAGTGTAGAAAATAAAGTTTTTAACTAAGTACAGCTGCTGGCAGGAGTGAAGCACACAATTCTGATGAAGTAATTCCAAAAAATAGGATCCTCGTCTATAGTTTAAAAAGTTTATCGGCTTTAAAATGTCAGACGAGAACCGAACGTCATACTTTTTACAAACGCTATAGGGAGTAACCAGTAGGGGGAAGTGTTGAGCGCTATTAGACCGTCTGTAGGTAAACGTGGTCAAATGCGGCAAAACCAGTAGGAAAGAAATCAAAAATAGCGGTAAATATTTTTGATATGCCATCTACGATACTTCTGCCGTCTTTTTTTCTGTTATCTGACTATTAACCAGCTCATAATCTCCTACGGTCGCCATGTTTATTTTACTTCTTCTTTGGCAAAATCTGGTCTGAGTCTTTACTCTGCCCCCTAGCGGGATTCTTCAGTACTACATGCAAAGCATTTAGAATATGCAGTTTGTTGCTTGCGACAACGTGAGGTTTAAAAAAAAAAAATGATACTTTCAGCCTTAGAACATCAAGAATGTCTACTAGACTCATAATCAGTTTAATTATTCTCATATCATTCACCTGTCTGGAAAAAAAAAATATGATGCAGTCTGTATGGCAGTCAAATGAGCTATTTAAAGCACATTTTTATATTCTTCATTCTTCTACGATAATGTGGATATGAACGGTCTTGTATGGAAAAATGATACTGTTAAATACTGATATGTTTTTTAAAAATACCGTGTAACATTTTGCCATACCGCCCAGCCATACGATCGTTGTCAACCGTCTATTTACTCAGATTTCCTCATCACAAGCGACCACACATTGCACTTTCTCCTAACAAGCAACTCTCAACAATTCTAATACAGCTCACAGCAACACCTGGTAACATTATTAACCGCTGTATCACAATAAGAGCATCACCGTAGACACAGCACACCTCTACAGAGCATATTAGCTGATGCTAGCAAGTAGCTATTAGCTAAGCTACAGCTAAGCCGTGGATAGAAAGAAAGAAGCAGCTAAAGCCGCTCCTACTCTCAAATCATCAGTGAGGGAATTTTGAGTTCCCAGTGAGTTTAGTCGACATTCTGGTTGTAAACCAGATGACAGCTGTTTGTGCGCATTGTAAATACAATAATGTAAATAAATGACCAATGACAGAAATAGTTGGGAACCCAGTGGGTAAACTAATTGGTAGCGATCTCCACTCTGAGCTATGAAACAATCAGAAACAGCTACTGGGGATATTTTGACACAAAATGGACGACTTGGAAGAAGTTTCAGATCACATTAAGGCAGAAACTAAGTTTGTTCCAAGTCCTTTTGTTGTTCCACCTTCACCTTCATTCGCCAACCCTGTGTCGTAATTTAAACCCGAACCTGCTGTCTTTATCAGCTGCTGAAACCTCTGACCACCTCCCAGAATATTATGTTGCCCTGTCGTACCTCCATCTTCCTCTCTGCCTTCACCCTCCTCTTCGTCCTCCTCCCTGACAGGACTCCCGTTGTTCCAGCTGAGCTCCATGTCTTTCTGTGCGTCCCGTCTCCTGTTCCTGAAACCCGAGAGGCCGGTGGGCCGGCTCGCTCACAGAAAGGACCTGTTGTAGTCCTCGTACAAACGCGTCCGTTCAGACGGGGAACCGTAGGGTTCTCAAGCTGTCAGCTTCCTTCAACAGGGTTCTAACGGAGTCTGGTAGTGGGAGGCAGACGGCTGGAATTTGATTTTAGAAAAGAAAAATGTAACATTTGGAAAATATTTGTATTTCCTGTCTTCATCTCTATTTGTTGTCTAAATCAAAACCGTCCTTCACTCCTTCCTGTCTTCGTTCCTTGTATCCCCCTTGCTTTTTCTTTCTTTCTTTCTTTCTTTCTTTCTTTCTGGTTCCTTTCTTTCTTTCTGGTTCTTTTCTTTCCTTCTTTCTTTCTGGTTCTTTTCTTTCTTTTTGGTTCTTTTCTTTCTTTCTTTCTTTCCTCCTTGTTCTTTCTTTCTTTTCTGATTCTTTTCTTTCTTTCTTTCTGGTTCTTTTCTTTCTTTCTTTTCTCCTTGTTCTTTCTTTCTTTCTTTCTTGTTCTTTCTTTCTTTCCTTCTTGTTCTTTCTTTCTTTCTTTCTTTCTTTCTTGTTCTTTTCTTTCTTTCTTTCTGGTTCTTTCTTTCTTTTCTTCTTGTTCTTTCTTTCTTGTTCTTTTCTTTCTTTCTTTCTGGTTCTTTCTTTCTTTTCTTCTTGTTCTTTCTTTCTTTCTTGTTCTTTTCTTTCTTCCTTCTTGTTTCTTTCCTTCTTGTTCATTCTGTCTTGGGCCTTCGTATCTGTCAGAAATGCTTTTACCGTATGAACCCTCGCGGTCTCTGCGCTCCTCTGGCAGCCGTCTCCTTGTCATCCCCAAAGTCAGGACACAGACTCATGGTGAGGCGTCTTTCCATTATTATGGCCCTCACCTCTGGAACAGGCTGCCAGAGGACCTCAGGGCCGCAGAGAACATTAATGTTTTTAAGAGCAGACTCAAGACTCACCTTTTTAGCTTAGCCTTTAACTAATTATTATTTATTAATATATTTTTAATCGCTCAGCATGTTTTACCTGATTTAATTTTTAGTTCAGCTTTTAACTGTTTATTTATTAATCTGCTTTGCATTTTTATTATTTGTTTTACACTTATTGTTTTATACTTTATATACTTTATATTTTATTAACTTTATATTTTAATGTATTTTAATCTTTCTTGCCAGTGTTTCCTCTCTGGGGAGCCCCCTGCATCGGGGGCGGTGGTCGGCTGTGGCTGCCTGGGTGCCCCCCAGGTAGCGCTTGGGTGGAGGTGGGGGTACCAGCCCTCCCTCCTCTGGGCGCCCTGGGTGGGAGCCTTGGCTGCTGCTGTTGATCTGCTGCTGCTGATGCAGATGGCTCCATGATGGCATTTCCTGGCTCATCTGTACTCAGCCCGCTTTTTGTAGCTTCTAAGTGTGTGTGTGAGTGAGTATGGCTGATGGGTTGGGTTGGGAGGGGGTTGTATTTGCACTGATGATTTTATTTTTTGAAGGGGGGGTTTTGGGGTTATTTTAAATCTGTAAAGCACTTTGAGTAACTTTCTTTGTTTGAAAAGCGCTTTATAAATAAAGTTTGATTTGATTTGATTCTTTCTTTCCTTCTTGTTCTTTTAATTCTGTCTTGTTCTTTTCTTTCTTCCTTCTTGTTTCTTTCTTTCTTGTTCTTTCTTTCTTTCTTTCCTTATTGTTCTTTCTTTCTTTCTTGTTCTTTTCTTTCTTCCTTCTTGTTTCTTTCTTTCTTTCCTTCTTGTTCTCTTTCTTTCTTGTTCTTTTCTTTCTTCATTCTTGTTTCTTTCTTTCTTGTTCTTTCTTTCTTTCTTTCCTTCTTGTTCTTTCTTTCTTTCTTGTTCTTTTCTTCCTTCCTTCTTGTTTCTTTCTTTCTTGTTCTTTCTTTCTTTCTTTCTTTCTGGTTCTTTCTTTTTTTCCTTCTTGTTCATTCTTTCTTTCCTTCTCGTTCTTTCTTTCTTTCTTGTTATTTTCTTTCTTTCTTGTTCTTTTCTTTCTTACCTTCTTGTTCTTTCTTTTTTCCTTCTTGTTCTTTTTTTCTTTCTTTCTTGTTCTTTTCTTTCTTTCCTACTTGTTCTTTTCTTTCTTTCTCTCCTTGTTCTTTCTTTCTGTCCTTCTTGTACTTTCTTTCTTTCTTCACGCTCGTCATTTGTGTAGGAAAGAAAGCATGACACGGAAGAATTAAAGAAAGGATGACTCGGTTGAATGATTTCTGAGCTGAAGCCCAAAATGCATTGTTCCAGATTTCGCTTTAATCTTCAGTCACATTTCATTTTTACAGATTAAGTGAATGTCCAGAGTAACACATCGGATTCACAAATATTCTTCCATTCAAATTTACAGACCAATTGTTTTACGCCTGAATTAAAAAATGTTGTAGAAATGTTTTTGTCCTTTGCAGGTGAACACTTACCTGAGAACTTTTTATTTTTGCATCATATTTCACACACTCAATAGGCAGTACTTTTTATTTGTATAAAATCAAAATAAAATCGTTTAATTCTTTCATGCTGACGTTTGTGATTATGACATAATCACTTTAATGATCAAAAAATAAAGTCTATATTAAATGTTTCTGGGATTATTGAAACTGCTGTTTTTATGGAGTCCGCTGCAGCGGTTCTTGTTTTCTGGTGTGAAACCTTTTGTCCAGAAGCTGCTGGAAAATGTCTTAAAAACAAAAAAAATTTGTTTGTTTCAGGCTGCGACTCCACTGCAAGAGGAGCGAGTTGGTCCGGGAGCTGGAGGAGACGGTCCGACTGGCGACGTCGCTGCAGACGCAGCTGAGGAGGTTTGTTCTCCTCGTCTCCACCGAGACGTTTTGTGAAAAATAAACAGCAGAAATCTCCATGATGGCGATTTTGAACCGTTCGCATGTGCAAAGCGACCTCCTGATGTCTCCGCATCTTCCTCTAGATCTTTTTAAAGCAGTTTTATTAGAGTAGATTCCTTTACTTAAGACTTCTAGGCGTAGCAATAAGTGCGTCTTTTTACTCATTTTTCAACGAAGAAATCGTCTCTAGTTCTTCTAAATCCACATCGCCCTCTCTTGGCGTTGAGGTGGTGGAGAAGTACAAATATCTTGGCTGTTGGATTGACGGCAAGTTACGGTTTGACGCAAATACGGACTCCGTTTTTAAACGTGGTCGGCATAGAATCTTTCTTTTAAGCAGACTGAACTCTTTTATTGTAAATAAAAGGATTGCTGCTGCTTCATAGAAAGCCTCTTAACTTTTTCATTTGTTTGTTGTTACAAGGGTTTGTCTGTGAAGGATAAAAAATAAACCACTCTAAATCATCTGAGTTAAACAGATGGTTCAGCCTCTCCATGCTCTGTACTCGGGACTAGAGCTGAAACAACTAATCGATTATAATCGATTTTTAAAATGGTGGACAACTAATTTAGTCATTGATTAGTTGCTTTATAATCACGTTTAAGTTAATCCCTTAAAGTTCCGACGGCCCGCGGTCGGGCCCATCCGCCATTTTTACTTTTTAATCCATGATATTCATCATTTCTACGAATTTATAAGTTTTATCTCATTGGAAAGCTAATAGTATTGTTTTTTTAACCATATATGCCAATAAAGGACACAGCAGTGTTCTTTGTCCCCCCCCCCATTCCCTCCCAGAAGTAGAATTATGCACAACTCACATTTTGCAGCCTGCTGTCTCTCACACTACTGATGACATTTTTGAGTTCATTTAATTGAAAGCAGAAGATCCAAATTTAAAAAGCCACATTTACTCCGACAGACCATGAAAATGTTTTTTAGTGAAGGTAGGTTAATTAATTCTGAGAGCCCCAATGTTGCCCCAAAATACGGCCCTGACTAAGTCAGTCAACAAATATCTCCCGCTTTTACGCTCATTTTACACTGTTAACTGTGTTCAGGTCCAATAAAATAGATGGCAGTGAACTGCACAATTATCTTACGTTTTCCTTGTCCTTAATGAAAATTTGTTTGTAATAATTTATATAGGTGAAAGTAAAATCCAAATATAATTATTCATAAAAGCGATTAATCAATTAATCGTAAAATTAAAAATAATAATCGACAGATTAATCGATTATGAAAAATAATCGTCCCTACTCGGGACGTCGTTTTTATGTACCTTTTCGGAAAAAAAATTGTTTCTCCAACTTTTTTGTCCCCTCCTTGATTAAACTGTTAAATTCTGAAAGAAGTTGGTTCATTAAGTAACACAGACCTTTTAAAAGATGCCTATTTTTGATGACTATTGCTCATTGGAGCCTCTATTGTCTGTTTGTTGGTGGTGACACACAGTGATATGTCTGCATAATGTTTTTCTAAAGTCTGCTGCATATTTATTGCCCTTTGGGACCAATAAAGTTTTCTGAATAGGTTTAGTTTATGTCTGAGTTAACAAGGTGGTAAAAACATGAATGCACATTAAATGTATTAGTTTGTAAGAGTTTAAAAAGCGTTTTTTTTTTAAACACACTTTGCAGTGCAGGGAAGTTGAAGCTCCGTTTCGTATTTAATACTGATCAGCAGAGTTGTTTTCTCAGCCACTTCTTGACGTTTTGGAACAAAACCTCCTCTTTCTCGTCTTCCCCGCAGCCTGTCCGCCAGCACCCTGTCCTGTTCGTCGGGCAGCAGTCGAGGCTCGTTGGCGTCCAGCCGCGGCTCTCTGGCCACCACCTCCAGCATGGGATCCTCCTCCTCCCTCAGCTTCACCGACATCTACCTGGAGCAGCCCGAGCTGGCCGACCCGGACCTGCGAAACAAGCTGGACAGCCTCCTGCAGGAGGGCGGCCAGGTCGGCTACCGCCCGTCCAGCTCCATCACCACCATCCACGAGCACGAGGTGGCGCCGGGCGGCGGCCAACGGTTAGCAGGGGGGCCCGAGGAGAACGAGGCGGCGCCGGGGGGAGCTGAGTCCTCACGGGTTCAGGCCCTCAGGTTGTCCGAAACCCCTCGCTCCATGAACTCGCTGTCCCCACGCTCGTCCCTTTCCTCGCTGTCCCCGCCGTGCTCGCCGCTGGTTTCTGAGACCGTTTTCCTGTCGGGGGAGACGGCGGGTCTGGACCTGGAGCTCCGCAGCCGGCTGGCGGAGCTGGAGATGGAGCCCCAGGAGCAGCGGGGAGATCAGCTGGAGGAGAAGCAGAACCTGAACGAGATGCTCGGAGAGGAGGTCAAAGGTGAGAGTTTTACTAGCCGGTCGATGCAAACACGAATAAATCACACACCAAAATCAGTCCCATCTCATCAGAAAGCAGCTAAGCTGTGTCTGTATGATGGAAGATGGGAAGCAAGCGCCTTCGGTTTTACGTTACGCTGCAGTGGAAAGCAGAACACCAGGAATCCTGTCGGTCAGTGATGAGAAATCTAAAACCTTGGTTGGATTTCACCAGTTCTCTAATGAGCGCTATGACGTTCTCTTCCTGCTTCCTGATGCGGAGAGTTTCTTTAGTTTCCTTTCACTCTCCTGGACATTCCTCAGTTTATCTCGATCTATGAGCACAAAGCGTTTTTTTTTACACCAGATTAATCGTTGCACAGACATGGGTAACTAATTTTTGTTGATATGAAAAACAAAATGATTGTTACTGGATCTGCAACCATCGGCGGGGATCGGAGGGAAGTTGGAAGCGACCCGAGTGCAGCGGGACGTGACCGCGGTTCTGGTCAGAGCCGTGGGTGAAAGGTGGACCCGGTGTCTGGTTTCTGATTATGCATGCAGGACTTTCTCAGAACCACACTGGCCTCCTGTTGTCCATCACGCACTAATGAAGCAACGTGTAAGGATTAAACGCTCCAGTTGATGCAGCGTTTATTTCATCTCCAAATGCTGCTTCAGTAAGAATAACATAGTAATAACCAATAAATATAATATTATTAACAATACTTGGTAATTATAACCAATAAAATAATAACAATTAGTAGGGATGAAACAATACCACTTATTTTTCAAACTGATACCAATACTTCTACCACACAAAAAAATGCAATGATTTGGAAGACGGGTTTTATTTTCCGCTCTGCTTGTTACAACAAATGATGGCGAATTAGATGAATAAAAATCATCATAAAACTAAAATTTCAACTGAAAAAAATTTAACATTTTCTGTGAAATTATTGCATATATGCAAAGTACCGATTTTAAGAATCGATGTATGTATTGCTTAACTTTTACCGATCCAGTAAATAAGAACGGCAATAATAACCCTAATTATAACCAATAGTAACAATGATAACTCTAATAATGGCAGTCGTAACCGATTACTACTATTACTACTCCTAACAATAATAATTAGGGATGAGTATCATTTAGGTTTGATCCGATATCGGTGCCAAACTGGTACTTTGCTTGAAGAAGGGAAAACGTAAAAAACTTCATCCTAAAACCCTCTTATTTTTAGTAGGGCTGTTAAACTGTAACATTTGTTATCTAGTTAATCAATGGGTAGCTGTGAATTAATCACAATTCCTAAATATGACCAAAAAAACTAACATTTTCAGTCTAAATAAAGGAGAAATCAAGATACAGTTGCTCTTTTTACAAATTAAATATAGGAGAAATCAATAGAAATTTTGTTTTTAACTCCACAATTGCATTATGTGTGGTCTCTAATGAAAACTAATAACAGATAGAGGTAGAACAAAGCAAAATATATGAATAAAGAAATCAAATGTAATATAAACTTAGTAATCAAATGTCACAATTTACCATTTTCCCATAAATAATAAGAAGATAAAACCACGGCTCATCACAACAGGAAATGAACGCTCTTATTGTGAAGATATACACAGCTACTTCCGCTAATAGTTAGCACTAATTTAAGTCAGAAAACATCACTTTACCTGAATAATTTCGTCTTTTTAACGCAGCGGTATCTCACTCTGAAACGTAATGAAGCTATACGGTTAGCCAACCGTTTCCTCTTCTTTGTCATGCCTTTAAATTTAGGTGCTCAGCTGCGAGGGGCGGGGCTAAGGAAGATGGGTGTGACCTCAGCGGTATCTGACGAGTCTGTGGCCGGCGATAGTGGAGTTTACGAGCCATCGGAACGCAGGTATGTCTTATTTATCCACGCGGTTTCCTCCTAGCAGTAACAGGTCCTTTGTTCGGTAGCTCCCATTGTTAGACGTTTTTCTTATGTTTTTCAATTCATCTGACTACTCCTGCTTTCATCAGAAAACATTGCAAAAGTCCAGTAGTATTGTAACATTCAGAAAAATAAATGTATTTATGTCTTAAAGTTGCACCCTTCTTTTTTTTCGTGTTTTTCTAATTACTCTGTAGGTCTGGCCTCCCTGCTGAACTCCTCCTGACCTCCTACGAGGACAGATCTGCATCAAGCTGCTCACAGGTTCAGCTTGGCTTCCGTTACGAGTCCAGAGACCAGCGCTTCACCATTTACATCATGCAGCTTTCCAACTGCAGCGCCCTCTGTCTGCTGGCTGACCAGAAGATGTAAGAGCTCATTTCTGACAGCCTAAGTGTCACATTTAGTAGTGGTGGGAAATATAAAATGTTTAAGATAGAAATGACTTGGCCTAAGGTAGAAATGTTGACAAATCTAGCGTTACACATTTTGCCTACATACTTTGTACCCGATATACAAGGAAACTGTTGTTTGTCTTCACACTAAATATAGAAAGTTTAAAGTTTGTTGTTTTTCAATAAACGGAAAAGAAACCTGTTGAACTTGAAGTATTTTCAATTTAAATATGTGCTGGTTTCTTTTTGTTGTGATATTTAATGTATAAACAACTAACCAGAAAAACACAAAATTTAAAGTTTTATTTTCATATTTAGCTTTTAATTAATTTAAAATATCTCCATCTTTATTTATGATGTGATGAATTATTTCGGAAAAAATAACTGAATTGGGCTGGTCGATTAATCGATTGCATCGGTAATCGGAGATTTAATTTTGAGAAAATCGCAAATTTTTTTATTTACATTTTTTTTTTATACCAATGCACTACTTTGACGTACGTCACTAGAAGGTCCAAAGTGTGCCGACCCAAGTGTGTGGGTCCCTTCACCTTCTGAGTAAAGCCAGTTGAGTGTAAGTATGGCTGGACGATTAATCGATTGTATCTATTATCGAGTTTTCTGTTTATGAAGATTTAATTTTTGGAAAACATGACATCCTGTTTTACAAGGATATTTTACATCTTGTTTTTATTTGGACTTTTCAAAATATTTTTCATCTTTTGCGATTTCTTAAGAAAACGCAGCTAAAGAAAATCGGATTTAGTGTGACAAAAATTGGAGATTTCATTAGTTTTTTTTAAGTCATATCGCCCAGCACTAGAATTTAATATTCTTTAAATCCATTTTGCAGAATAAATGCTCTTTAAATGGCACTCCAAACCTTTTTGAAGTTCTTCAGATGCATATCATTGACGCATGATTTAGATTATTAGGCAGAATAGATTTGAGGCCAAGCATCACGTGATCCAACACGGCTGTCCCCGTTCCCTGCAGGTACGTTCGCCTGGCGGTCCTGCCGTCCCTTCAGGCCACCCGGTGCCTCTTCCGAACGCGAGGCCTGCCTCCTCAGGATGTGGTGGTGATCAACGAGGTATTCGGCATGCAGATGTCCCTCGGCGCGCTGCGGCAGAAGACCCTGAGGGTCGACATCTGTAACACCGGAAAGTCTGGTCGCGAGGAGTGTCTGGTTAGTCCCCGCACAGCTGTTATTCAGGGCATTTTGAAAGGTTTCCCTGTTTGAGACGTGAAGGGCCTGAGCAGGCAGTCTTGTAATCTTTTTTTTCTGTTTTTCCTGTCCACTCTCCTCCAGGCCGGAGCTCAGATCAGCCTGGCTGATGTCACTTGTTCAGAGGAGCGATGCAACAAGTGGTACAACCTGCTGAGTCGCCTCCACATGTCTGAGATCGGCGACAAGGACAAGGGCACAAGCACAGAGGGCAGCTCGGACAGGGTAACGTCAGAGGAAACGCTGACACCTAGTGGACACTTTTAGAGCTAACAGCTGTCGTTCACTGCACACTGAAAGAAACAAAAATGCAGCTCCAATTTAAATAAATTGCGTTAATCGTCACGAGTAATTGAATTAAATTAATCAAACTTAATTTATTTACTTATTTAACTGGAAAACTTAATAAAGTTACTTGAATAAACTTTAAATTAAACTACGTGTGACCAAGTAAATGAGTTTATTTAACACCTTACGCCCAAGGCCATTTTTTACCTAGATTCTGTAAGGCTTTTTACAGCTCGTAAAAGGTCTGGTATGTTCAAATTGCTCTTATATAATAGGAAGGTCTGAGTGATTAAGGTTGAAAAACAGAAAATATGAATACCACCTGTAGAAAATACACATTAGCAGCTTGTTTTCATTGTACAGAAGCAAATAAACATCATAAATAGTAACTACTCACTCTTACTGACTTTAGATCAACTGTTTGTGTCTGTAATAACAAACAATTGAAAGTTAAAAGTAGGGATGAGTGCCGAAACCCGGTATTAAATTAGGCCCGGGGCTGATTCCGACGCTTCAGCCTTATCGGTCTTCTTAACGGTAAAATTAAGGTCGTATTCATGTTTTGCGGGGGATATAAACACAAGTCAAACATTGTATTGGTCGCCCGCTCCTCTGTAACATCTTAAACGCTAGGCTGTTTTTTTTTTTTTCAGAATATGGCATCCCTACACTCTGGAAGGCTTTTTACAGCTTGTAAAAGGTCTAAAATATTCAAATTGCTCTCATATAATAAGAAGGTCTATGTGGATACTGTGAATGTGAAAATTCTCAAGAAAATCATTGTGGGAATGAGTAAAATATGAATTCCGGATGGAAGAAAATAAACATTCTAGATAGCTGAGCAGTTTTTTTTTCACTGTAAAGAAGCAAATAAAAATTATAAATAGGAACTACTCACTCTTTTTGACTATAGACCAGCTGTTGGTGTCTGTAATAACAAATAATTGAAGGTTGAGGTTTTGATTGTTAAAAAAAAAAAGTATCTCAATGAATATCTCAGTGAAATTGGAAATTTAGGATCCTATTATTTATTTGGTCAATAAACTGCAGTTAAAAAAATAAAACTTCACAAAACTTTGTTTTGAATCATTTATTTTGTCAAGTAAAATAGGATAAAATAAACTAGATAAAAATCTCCTCGATTCTCTGTCCCTCAGTGAACTCCGCGCACTCTGAATCGGCTTCACTAACTTTTACCCATGTGACTTGCCGTACCTCACTGAAAAGCAGAGTCCACAGAAATAAATGATAAAACCCGTTCTTAGCCGGCCAGAATCCCAGACCAATGACAAAGAAGAATACAGAGGGAATCGGGCTGTGACGCACAGACGGGATTTCCTTATCGAACTATTCTACGCTCTGATTGGTTGCAGCTTTAAACACAAAATGGCCTCCATGTGTTCTTACGCCTCACAGTAGTACATAAAATACTCAGTTTTCATTTGGAATTAACTTTTTATGAAAATAACGGCAACGGTAAGACAGATTTTACTTGCTCGTTTATTTTTTGACAGTATTTTTTAGGAGGTTTTGTTGAGTGCCTGACTGAAAATTTTGGTGATTTGAAATTAAACTTTACATGGATGGATTCAGCTAGCTGTTAGCTTTCTTTGACGCTAATGTTTCGGAGCTCGCTTTTTTATTATGGAAATAAAAAACACATTTTTGCGACAGTTAGTTTTTTAGTTTGGCTGCTGTCTGAGCTGTGTCTGGTTGATATTACATTGAAGTGGATACTTTTGTAAAGGAGTCTCTGCTTGACATTTTGTATGTATGATAAGTATTACTTTGGGAGGGGCCACTGCTGCGCTCCTAGTTACAGAGACACGACGGCAGAGCGAACGAAACGATCCGAACTTTGGCTTCGTTTTACAAAAATTAGAACAGACAATGCACGCCGTCAGACATGCAATAAAAGCTTTGCTTGCAAAGGCCAGAACACGAGTAATTTCACCAAACTCTTTGCTAAAAAATACCAAATACAGAGTTTTTTTAACTGCCTGAGTGCTGCAGCATTAGGATGCAGCGGTACAGAAAATGGATGGATGTTATATTGTTGTTCTCAATGTTCTCAGGGCTTATTTTTCACTTTAGCATTCAAAATCTTTCATTTAGGTTCTTAATTGTATTCTTTTATAGGAAAGTTATGTTTTATATTTTTTTTATTTGAATACCTTCAACTTTTTTAAATAGACAACATAGTAGTTTTAGTTTTTTATTTATAAAATGATTTGTTTAAATAGTGTTTTTGTAGTTATTTATTTGTAATATATGTGCTTTGCTGTTCCAATTGTTTAAAAAAACAAAAAAACAATTATAGTGTATTATTTGTGTTTTTCCCCTTTTTGTTTTACTTTTTCAACAACAACAAAAAGTACCGATAAGGATACCGATAAAGTAGCGGATCCATAAGGAGTATCGTTAAGAGTAGTAGTATCGATAAATCCTTTACGATACCCATCCCTAGTTGAAATGATAAATGTTAAGGTCCCTCCACAACATTTTAATCAGGTTTAAGGTTTAACTGGACAACGTTAACACCTTGATTGTTCTTTTTGAGCCGTTTGAACCCCTTATGGGTGATTTCTTTATATTTGTTTCTGTTTCAGACTCACGAAGAAGTCCAGCCTCCCGAGACCAATGAGTGGTACGTTTTTCATCCTTTCCCAGAATCCGTCTCATTTCAGTCTTTCGTTAAACTCCTCCTGGTAACATCAAAAACCGATGTTTCATGTTTTAGAAACTCTTCTGCCTGTTTATTCATGTCCTCTCACACTGTCTCAAATAATGCCTGACGGTTAGAATACGAATCAACTTTAAAAGTTGAATCCATGAAAGAGCTAAAGTTTATTTGGAAAAATGTCTTCATTTGTGCTCTTTATTTTTAAGGCGACAAACACAATCCCGATTTTAATCTCTGGTTTGGTTTTACTTGTTGTCTCAAACCCACATTTGTCTGATAAACTATGGTTCCAAAAACCAGATTGCTAATCCCAAATTATCTGCCCTTGAGTGTTTAATTAATTGCTCTCCAGAGGCAGAAGTGCATCCAAAATGCAGGATTTCTTTTATTCAAAAGAGTTATGTATAAAGTTGCACAAATATTTGCCGTTCCCATTCTATAACGGGGGATTGGTGTACAGTCTGCTAGCAAATCAGCATAATGTTGCTATCTATTGCCCTACTACCATCAAAGACATTAAACTGACCGTTTGTGGAGTGAATGTGGAAAGAAATATGCATGAATAAAAGACCGATCGTTCTTTTTTATTTTATTTATTTTTTTAAGCCACCCAACCATCATTCTTTACCTTCATCTTTCAAACCTCTCCTTATGAAAGGGGAGGAAATGCAGAAATTGTCTGTTCGCCGTATTTGCACCTGTGGTGCCTTCAGGAAACCTTTGAAATTTACGGTCAGTAGAAAAACTGTTGGCTAGCAATGTTTGGTGCATACTAAATATGTCCTTTTTTTATTTTTTTATTCACAAACTACTAATATATTTTTTCTTCAGAACTGAATAATGTTCCTTAAAAGTTAATGGATGTCCAGTTATAATTCGATATCTTGTAAATTTGGTACCACTTCCCTTCTTTCATAATAATATAAAATTTTCCACAGTTTCCAGTTACAGAGTTTCCCTGTTCAAATATTATTTTATTTAACCCTGTTTTATATAATCCTAATCTAGATATAATTATTTCCTCCTTTCTGTTATGCCGTGTTTTCCTCATTATAATAACTTTCCTTTGAAAGCCACATACCAGTTTTTTTTCCTCTTGCCATCTTTCCTTGACCTTTACAGGCTTCCTCTTTCTCGTATATTGATATTTTATTCATTTAATTATTATTATTATTATTTTATATGTATGAAGACAATGGTTTTGCATACAGTTTTTTATTGCAAGATGGTTTTGTTTGTATGGGATGTAGAAGAAAATGAAGACCGTCACATTAGTGATGACATAATTGATGTGTAAATTAGCACATCTACCGACTTTCTGGGGCAGCTTCGGATACTCTCTGTCAGAGACATTTGGCAAAACTGTTCACGCGCCTCGTCTCTGCTGGAAAATCCCAAAAAAATGGGCAAAGAGGTGGAGCTTAGAGTGGGGCTGTGAGGGCGGGCGAGTGTTGAGTAGCTACGAGCTAACCAAAGCTAACGGAGGTTAGCCGGGGCTTTTAGCCAGTAAACCGTGCATAATTGTCACCAAATACATTGTCAATTTTAATTGAAACAAATTTTATTTTAATCAATAAGTAACATAAAGAAGATATGTTATCATTTAAAGTAGGGCTGAACGATTAATTGCATATGCAATTAGATCGCGATTTGGTAAAATGCGATTTCCTAATCGCAAAGGCTGCGATTTGACTTGATGTAAACATATCTGCTAAAGTCACGTGACTTGCAAACAACGCAGGGAGAGAAGGAAACGCTGTAGTTTAACCAGTTATAAAATGACCAAAAGCTTAACAGAACCCAACATTACACAATAGTTGGTACCAAAGAGGAAAAAACTGACCGCCACCAGTGTTTAAATTTCCAGTAAACAAACTTCGAGCTGACAGGGATCGCTGACCGAGCTGTTTGACAGAATCGCTCCTTACGATCATAAAAAAACGGCACACTGAAATAATTCGTGCTATAACGGGTTTTATAGCCAAAGGTTTGCTTTGTTAACCATGATGAATAAGCTAGGATTCAATCTCACGAACACATTTTAGCCACATTTTACCTGCGCTGTATAAAAAATGCCGACAGAAAGTTAAAGCCGCACCGAAAACAGCGGAGTATTTTGCAACAACTGACCTGAGATCAAACCGCTCTACGGAGCCATACCAGAGTCTGTAAGTGCATTAAATCGATGGAGAATTAAAAATCAGAGCTTGTTGCTTCAAGCATCCTACTTCCTGGATAACCACACGGAGGAAAACATTGCAGCCGGAGGGAATTATTAGCTGGGATCAAAAGGAAGAAAACCGTGATTGCAGAACGACGCCAATGAACATCGAGTGCGATGATTAAAAGTAGACAAAGTTGTTAATATTTGCCTTTGTCTTAAAATAAGTAAATAATCTTATGGAATAGAATAAATTATGCATAAAAATCTGTTTATAATATACAATATTTTTGATTGCATTAATTTAAAAAATGCATGACAAAAAAGCCCCACAAAAATAATTGCACATTAAATAGCAATCGCAATATTGAAGAAAAAAAATTGCAATTAGATTATTTTCCAAAATGGTTCAGCCCTAGTTTAAACCCATTTTTGACCAAGTGGCGTTAATTTAAATGCCCAGCAGAAATAGAATTTTACTTCTTGAATGGTACAATCGATACCACAGTCAGCCCTCTTTGTCCCGTAAGTGTACGAGTCACATCCGAACACGAATAAACTTTGCAGACTCAACCGATAAGTTTAGAAAAAACAAAATAGCCGAGACTGTTGCCTTGACTTCGAAGCTGCGGTCTTGAAGCTAGCCACTAGCAATAGCGCTGATGGCTCATGTGAGACCTATCAGTCAAAAGGACTCAGCCCTAATTATTCATAATTTAAAATGTAATTATATCTGTTAAAATAATGTCTTAAAAAGAGTATTATTTTTGTAAACGTAAATCTGACCTCGACTATGAGACACAAATAACCAGAAAATAACATCGTCTGATTTTTAAAGAATTTATTTGGAAATAATGGTTAACAATACGCATTTGGTCAATAGCAAAAGTTAATCTCAATGCTTTCTTATATACCCTTTGTTGGCTGTAATAGATGTCACATGTTTTCTCTAAGTCTTCACAAGGTTTTCAGACACTGTAACTGGTATTTTACTCCATTCCTCCATGCAGACGTACCCTAGAGCAGTAGAGGTTTTACCAAAAAGTTCTATTTCTGATTTTATTTAACCAACTGAGATTCTCCCAATCCTATCCCTTATCCAAATGCTCTCTAGCAAACTTCAGACGGGCCTGGGCATGTACTGGCTTAAGCAGGGACACGTCTGGCGCTGCAGGCGGCGTAGTGTGTTACTGATGGTAGCCTTCGTTACTTTGGTCCCAGCTCTCTGCAGGTCATTCACTAGGTCCCCCCGTGTGGTTCTGCGATTGTTGCTCACCGTTCTTGGGGTCATTTTTTACCCCACAGGTTGAGATCTTGGTGGAGTCCCAGATGGAGGGAGATTATCAGCAGTCTTGGATGTCTTCCATTTTCTAATAATTGCTCCCACAGTTGTTGTTTTTTTCACACCAAGCTGTCTGGTGCAGCTCTACAATCTCTTTTCTGGTTTCCTTTGACGGGTCTTTGGTCTTGGCCATAGTGGAGGTTGTGGACAGGTTTCTTTTATACTGGTAACCAGTTCGAACAGGAATCATTAATACAGGTAATGAGTGGAGGACAGAGGAGCTTCAAATTTGGCCGGGGGAGTTTACCCCTTGGTGTTGCCCCTATTTGCCATGGTGATTCCTGTCTTTTTCTGCACAACGTGTGGTTGAGTGAGAGTTCACCGCCTCGTTTTGTATTAGAAATCCCTCCTGGTGCTGGTTTATGCTGGTTTTCCCACCTCCACCCTCTGTAGATGTGTAAATGTAAATTCACCTTCCTAGTCTGGTTCCCACCAGTTCAAGATTTTTGTGGACTAGTAGAGGAAAAAAAAATGTGTCTTTGTCGATCATCAGGCAAGGCGACGCTTGTGAGGCAGAACTGTCTGATGAAGAGGAAGAAGAGAGTGAGTTTTACCCTGAGAGCAGCCAATGGGAGGTAGAGAAGGAAGAGGAGCAGAAGGTGACCAAATCCACTCTTACAGCCCCCTTGACAGAGAAGGTATAAGGTTTTATTTCTACCTTTTGTGCTGACAATTCAGCCTCTGCTCTGGTTTTATCTGTCTTGTTGTTGTGTCATCACCATCAAGGTTAACAAAGAAACCAGCATTGGCAATGTGTCAGCGTCTCATCAGTGGTCTGTGGTCCGGCCCAAAGAACGCCGCCCTGACGTCCACCAACAGAACCCCTTCATGAGGGGTAACACCATCATCCGCTCCAAGACCTTCTCCCCTGGACCTCAGAGCCAGTACATTTGCAGGGTAAATTAAGCCTTCCACATCAGCTGCGGGGGGGGGAACAATGCTACAATCGTTTTTTTTTTAACCTGGTCTTTTCATTTTAATGACTGCAGATTAATCGCAGCGACAGTGACAGCTCCACGCTCTCAAAGAAGTCGCCATTTGTCAGAAATGCCTCAGAAAGACGCAGTATGCGCATGAAAAAGGTATATGGATTTCCTTTCCCTCCTGAAGGCATGTCTGTTCTAAAAGTATGGTTTAATAAACATGTTTGGGGGCCTGTCCCTGACAACATTGACAGTTAAGACATAAAACATCCTGAATAACAATGTTTTTATTTCACCTCCCAAAATACTACAGCTAACAAACATTTAGAAATAATGCAAATAGAAGTAGAAGGATATTTTACTGGAGTTTAAATCTTTTTTTAAATGCGTCTTATATTTGAAAAGAAAAAAATGACCCTTTTTACTCCCAGAATGATCTATGTGTTGAAACTAATAATTTGGGGGCTTGTCCGGGATGTTTAAGACATAAAACATCCTGAATAACTATGTTTGTTTTTCACCTGCTAAAATACTACAGCTAACAAACATTTAGAAGTAATTTAAAAACACAAGTATAACAAAATTTCACTGGAGTTTAAATCCTTTAAAAAGGCATCTAGTATTTAAAGAAGGAAAACATTTTTTACCCTTTTTACTCCCAGGATGTTCTATGTGTTAAAAACAAAGAATTTGGGGGCTTGTCCGGGATGTTTAAGGTGCATCATGGAGGAGGAAAGCTTCTGGCGACATATCCTAGCAAAACCTCTACATTTTAGCTGTCACTTGTCTAACTATTACAGATAAAGTAGGTTTTAAATTACGTTTTACAGTGCAAAAGAAAAATAACACAACCTAGAAAATGCTAAAAAACCCAAAATGGTGATCAGTCTTTGAGTTTTTATATACAAAGTATATAAGGGATGTGGTTATTCGTTATTTAATCGATTAGTTTTGATGCGAGAGTTGCCGAAGTGCTCCTTGTCGATTTAGTTTAATGTTTAAATGACAGAAAGACAAGGGATGATTCAGCTAGCGTTTAAACCATACAACTTCCAGCAGGTGTGGATTCAAAGTCACACCCCTAAAAGTATTTCTGTCCTTGTCTGGGATTATTCATCTTTATGTTTAGAACCAGAATTTGAGTTTCTCTGAAAGATGTGAGAATCCTGGTTTCATGTCGTTGACCAGACCAAATTTTTTAATTATTTACCTAAATAACATTTGAGATATTTTTGTAAAACAAGGTTCTGGTTTTTTAACTTTATTATGACACTTTACTACTAAGAATACAGGAAAAAAAAATACAAATACACATATCTTATGTAAGTGTTCAAAAATGGGGTATTATGAATATTTGGGGGTTTGTCCGGGATTCTTAGGATTTGTTTTTTGTTTTTTTCCTTATTTTGTTTCGAACAAGAATATGAAGTTTGTTTGTGGTTTGTTTTACTTGTATTTAACTTAGGGCTGGGCGATATGGCTCACATCTACACTCCGATATAATGTAAAGCGTGTGGTAACGATATATATTCAGTATATCCTTTTTAATTTTAGATATGTCAAAATTACTGCTTATGGACATTTTCACTTTCCAGACAGCAGAACAATTCAATAAAGTTTAAAATGCCATTTAAAGATTTTTTTTTTACTGCGCAAAATGCATTTAAAAATCATTCAATTTCTTTTCTGAAAAACCCCATCTGATTTTATTTAACCAACTGAGATTACAAGATATTTTAAATTAAATTAAAGCTACATATTTTGAAAATAGGGTTCAAAATTTTCTGCTTTCCTGATAACATTTATTCATTTAATATAGCAGAAAAAGAAACCTGCATATATTTGAATTAAATTGCTTCAAGTTCAGGTTTATTTTCAGTCAAATGACAAAGCAGAAACTTTAAACCTTACGTATTTAGTGTGAAGGCAAACACTGAACATCAATAATCTTGCATACTTGGTAAAAAATTACGTAGGCACAGCTTGATGACATAATCAAAATTAGCATAAAATCTCTTAATTTCTCATTTCTACCTTATACCTTTTAATGCGCACTACTAATGTAACTTTATGTTCACTCTCAGAGATCCAACTTCATCTTTGATATCCAAACCTTCTGCCATCATACTGCTTCCTCAGCGCTCCTTCGGTTTAATTATAATGCTATAACCCGTTTAAAGTTCCCGGTTTTGTCTGTTTTTAAACACTTGAAGCCACTGCATGTCTCCCAGTCAGGTGGTTCTAAATAATTCAAATCAAATCAAATCAAACTTTATTTATAAAGCGCTTTTCAAACAAAGAAAGTTACTCAAAGTGCTTTACAGATTTAAAATAACCCCACAAACCCCCCCCTTCAAAAAATAATACAAAAATAATACAAAAATAATACAGTGCAAATACAACCCCCTCCCAACCCAACCCATCAACCATACTCACTCACACACACACTTAGAAGCTACAGAAAGCGGGCTGAGTACAGATGAGCCAGGAAATGCCATCATGGAGCCATCTGCATCAGCAGCAGCAGATCAACAGCAGCAGCCAAGGCTCCCACCCAGGGCGCCCAGAGGAGGGAGGGCTGGTACCCCCACCTCCACCCAAGCGCTACCTGGGGGGCACCCAGGCAGCCACAGCCGACCACCGCCTCCGATGCAGGGGGCCCCCAAGAGAGGAAACACTGGCAAGAAAGATTAAAATACATTAAAATATAAAGTTAATAAAATATAAAGTATATAAAGTATTAAACAATAAGTGTAAAACAAATAATAAAAATGCAAAGCAGATTAATAAATAAACAGTTAAAAGCTGAACTAAAAATTAAATCAGGTAAAACATGCTGAGCGATTAAAAATATATTAATAAATAATAATTAGTTAAAGGCTAAGCTAAAAAGGTGAGTCTTGAGTCTGCTCTTAAAAACATTAATGTTCTCTGCGGCCCTGAGGTCCTCTGGCAGCCTGTTCCAGAGGTGAGGGCCATAATAATGGAAAGACGCCTCACCATGAGTCTGTGTCCTGACTTTGGGGATGACAAGGAGACGGCTGCCAGAGGAGCGCAGAGACCGCGAGGGTTCATACGGTAAAAGCATTTCTGACAGATACGAAGGCCCAAGACCATTAAGACATTTAAAGACCATTAAAAGAACCTTAAAATCGATCCTAAAACATACGGGCAGCCAATGCAGTGATTCTAAGACCGGTGTAATGTGCTCCCGCCTCCTAGTCTTCATCAGGACACGAGCTGCTGAATTCTGTAGAAGCTGTAAACATGAGGTAGTCTTTTTGGGAAGACCAGAAAGCAGGGCATTACAATAATCAATTCTACTGGTGATAAAAGCATGCATTAGCGTCTCCGTATTGGCCCGAGAGAGAATGGGGCGGACTCTGGCGATGTTCTTTAGGTGATAAAAACCTATTTTGGTGATGTTTTTAATGTGAGGGATAAAAGTCAGCTCAGAGTCAAAAATCACACCCAGGTTCTTCACTTGTAAAGAAGAATTAAAAGACAATGATTGTAGTTTTGGTAAAAGTTTTTCTCTCTGAGCCTCAGGACCGATAACTAAAACCTCAGTTTTGTCCTGGTTGAGCTGGAGAAAGTTTTCTGCCATCCAGGATTTAATGTCTAAAATGCAGTTAAAAAGTGCATCCATTGGCCGTGTGTCATCAGGAGACATGGAGATGTACAACTGTGTATCATCAGCATAACTGTGAAAGTTAACTCCATGTCTCCTGATAACACTGCCAAGAGGGAGCATATACAGGTTAAAAAGCACTGGGCCTAAAACTGAACCCTGGGGAACACCACAAGTGATCTTATGGACCTTAGAGGAACAGGTATCTAAACTTACCATAAAAGTCCTGTCTGTGAGGTAGGATGTGAACCAGTTGTGAACAGCACCAGAGAGGCCGATCTGTTTTAAACGAGTTAAAAGAATAGTGTGGTCTACTGTATCAAAGGCAGCGCTTAGATCCAGAAGAACCAACACTGTCACCTTTTTAGCATCATAGTTTAATCTAAAATCATTTAAAATCTTTAAAAGCGCCGTCTCTGTGCTGTGGTTCATCCTAAAACCAGACTGAAATTTCTCTAGGACATTATGAGCGTTAATAAAATCATTAAGTTGAATAAAAACAAGTTTTTCTAAAACTTTGCTTAAAAATGGTAAGTTAGATACTGGTCGGTAGTTGTTTAAATCATTAAAATCTAAATTGCTCTTCTTCAGCAGGGGCCTCACTACCGCCGCTTTAAAGGCAGCAGGAAAAACCCCCGTCTGAAGGGAGCAATTCATAAAGTTTAAAATCTCATCTTTAAAAGAACCATAAAATTGCTTAAAAAACCTGGTGGGAATCGGGTCCAAAGCGCTTGTGGTGGGCCTCACTGAGGAGAAAACTTTATCAAGGGTCCCAGCTTCTACCAGGACAAAACTGTCCAGTGTTTCCTCTGGTGAAGGCAGACACTCAGATTTGTCTAAAACCGTGTTTGTTTGAGAGGATAAAATATTACATCTGATGGTGTCTACCTTCCCTCTGAAGTGGTCTGCATACTCCTCACAGAGAGTGTTTAAGGGGGTTTTCTGAAAAGTATTAGAATTATGATGTAGAATGTTGTCAATGGTGGAAAACAGAATTTTGGGATTACAGACGTGGACAAAATTGTTGGTACCCTTCATTAAATCAAAGAAAAACTCATAATGGTCACAGAAATAACTTTAATCTGACAAAAGTAATAATAAATAAAAATTATATAAATGTTGACCAATGAAAGTCAGACATTGCTTTTCATCCATGCTTCAAGAATTATTTAAAAAATAAATGCATGAAACAGGCCTGGACAAAAATGATGGTACCCCTAGAAAAGAATGAAAATAATGTGACCAAAGGGACATGTTAATCCAAGGTATGTCCACTAATCAGCATCCCAGGTGTCTACAATCCTGTAATCACTCAGTGGGCCTATATATAGGACTCCAGGTAGTCACTGTGTTGTTTGGTGACGTGGTGTGTACCACACTCAATATAAACCAGAGGAAGCAAAGGAAAGAGTTGTCTCAGGAGATGAGAAAGAAAATCATAGACAAGCATGTTAACTGTAAAGGCTATAAGACCATCTCCAAGCAGCTAGATGTTTCTGTGACTACAGCTGCACATGTCATTCAGTAATGTACGATCCATGGGACTGTAGCCAACCTCCCTGGACGTGGCTGCAGGAGGAAAATTGATGACAGATCAAAGAGACGGATAATCCAAATGGTAACAAAAGAGCCTAGAAAGACTTCAAAATAGATCCAAGCTGAACTTTATGCTCAAGGAACATCAGTGTCAGATCGGAACATCCTTCGCTGTTTGAGCCAAAGAGGGCTACATGGGAGACGAACAAGGAGAGGACAAATCATTAAAAAAAACAGACTGGAGTATGCCAAACTACATGCTGACGAGCCACAAAGCTTCTGGGAGAATGTCCTGTGGACAGATGAGACAAAAATTTAACTTTTTGCCAAGGCACATCAGCTCTATGTTCACAGACGGAAAAATGAAGCATATCTAGAAAAGAACACGGTCCCTACTGTGAAACATGGGGGAGGCTCGGTTATGTTCTGGGGCTGATTTGCTGCATCTGACACAGGGTGTCTTGAATCTGTGCAGGGTACAATGAAATCTCAAGACTATCAGGGGATTCTAGAGAGAAATGTGCTGGCCAGTGTCAGAAAGCATGGTCTCAGTCGCAGGTCACGGGTCTTACAACAGGAAAATGACCCAAAACACACAGCTAAAAACACCCAAGAAGGGCTAAGAGGAAAACACTGGCCTTCTATGAGCCCTGATCTCAATCCTATTGAGCATCTTTGGAAGGAGCTGAAACATGCTGTCTGGAAAAGGCGCCCTTCAAACCGGAAACAACTAGAACAGTTTGCTCATGAGGAGTGGGCCAAAATACCTGCTGAGAGGTGCAGAAGTCTCATTGACAGTTACAGGAATCATTTGATTGCAGTGATTGCCTCAAAAGGTTGTGCAACCAAATATTAAGTTGTGGGTACCATCATTTTTGTCCAGGCCTGTTTCATGCATTTATTTTTTAAATAATTCCGTTGAAGCATGGATGAAAAGCAATGTCTGACTTTCATTGGTCAGCATTTATATAATTTTTATTTATAATTACTTTTGTCAGATTAAAGTTATTTCTGTGACCATTATGAGTTTTTCTTTGATTTAATGAAGGGTACCAACAATTTTGTCCACGTCTGTATTTTTATATTCTGAGATGATTCTGGAAAAGTATGTATTTCTGGAATTTCTTAAAGCGTTATTATTTAATCTGAGATGTTCTATGTATATCTGATGATTTATCGTGATTTTATTTTTCCTCCATTTCCTTTCTGCCACCCTGCAGCTCCTCTTTAATTTTCTAATAGCTGCATTTCTCCACGGTACTGTACGTTTTGAATGAGGGTTTATAACTTTAATTGGAGCCAGCAGGTTGAGAGCAGATTTAAGCCTACTGTTAAAATCATTAACGATAAAATCACAGGGGGCAGGTAAAGGTATAGGAGGACATTTTTTAAAAACTTCAAGAAAACCTGCAGCCACTTCAGGGGTTAGATGACGCTTCCTGACAGTTCTCACATAGGTCCCTGATTGGATAAAACTGGTGATATTAAAAAACACACAGTAGTGGTCAGAGACAGCCAAGTCAACAACAGAGGACGTGATGACCAGGTCCAGGTTGTGTCCTCTGTTGTGAGTCGGCTGCATGACATGTTGGCTAAAATCCATATAATTTAATATATTTAAAAAATCTGTTGATAAAGGATCTAAAAGGTTATCTATATGTAGATTAAAATCACCAGCTAAAATTATCTTCTCATAAGAGTTGTGTAAAATTGATAAAAACTCTGAAAATTCTGGAATAAAAAGTGCATTCCTTTTCGGAGGCCTATAAACTGTGACACATAAAATCTGAGGAGTGCTAAAAACAGAGGCAGTGTATTCAAACGTGGTAAAATTATTAAATAAAACAGGTTTGGCGGAAAGAGTTGATGAACTAATAAAAGCAGTTCCGCCTCCCCTCTGGCTACTCCTCGTAGAATAAGAAAAGTTATAATTAGGTGGAGAGGCCTCTGTAAGAACAGCAGGGGCATCTGCACTCAGCCATGTCTCTGTTAAAAATAAACACTGAAGTTTATTATCTAAAATCAAGTCATTTATTATAAAAGTTTTATTCAGCAGAGAGCGAACATTTAAAAGAGCCATATTAATAGTGGTTGGTGATGGAGTGACTGTATGATTTACTGTAGGTGGGATTTTTAGTAACTGTTTAAGATTATTTGGGTTGCATTTTCTTAGTTTATGATTATTTCTTCGCTCTCTGCTGAAAATAACAGGTATGAATGAAGTAGGGTAAGGTCCAAGTCCAATATGTGAGTTACTGTTAAAATCAGGATTGAGTTCATAGGAACAGGGACCAGCTGCACATCAGGATGTTGTGGATGGGGCAGTGAGGACAGGAGCAGCTGGAGCCGGTGCAGGGGACAGGGGTGGGCGAGGGTATGCCAGGCTTAATGCCAGCATGCGGGTACCTTGTCTGTTAAGATGGAGTCCATCTGCCCCCAATAATTGACTCCTACCCCAGAAAATGTTAAAATTGTCTATAAAACCAATGTTTTGCATCACGGTAACAGAGGAAAGCCAAGGGTTGAGAGAGAGTAACCTGCTGAAGCGATTTATTCCTCTGTTTATGGTGGGAGTGGATTAGTAGTGTTCAGAATATTTATTGCCTCTCTGACATTTTCAGGCCTATAATTAATTAGAACCTGGTTTCTGTCGCTGAGAAATTTAGAAGTCGCATTAAGCGGACAAATAAAAGGGCACATTTTTTAAAACCTCAAGCATGGCGTCTTCAGCTTTGTTCGTGTGTTCTCCCTGCAGCCTCCTGTGCAGGGGAAAGGCCTGGACGGTCTCCTTCGCACCTCCCTGGACCTGGAGCTGGACCTGCAGGTGTCTCGGACCCGGCAGGCCCGGCTGACTCAGGAGCTGCGAGTTTTGCGGGAGCTGCAGACGCAGCTGGAGAAGGCAAGGCAGCAGGGACAGAGGGAGCTCCCTGCCTGGGTGCAAGAGGACGAACGCTTCCGGATCCTTCTCAGACAGGCTGAGAAACAGGTAGGGAAGAAAAAGGATCAGAGAGGACGGTTCCCACTGAGATGACAACAGGATTCAGCGTCTGCTTTGGTTTTTGTTTTCTTTTAGACCCGAGAGGAGCAGCTGCAGGAGCAACGGGTGGAGAAGATGATGAAGGCAGCAGCCAAGGACGTCCACAAGATCAGAGGACAGAGTCAGAAGGAGGTCTCCGAGGTCCAGACCTTCAGGTAAGACTTTAGGAATCTGAGAGGAATCATCAGGCCTTTACTGGTCATACCCATTTCCAGATCAAGGTTCCTACAGTCTTTAAAAGTCAGGAATTTTATTACCTTTTTTCCAAATCCTGTTCTGTCCAAGAAAAAAAGGAAATTGAACATAGGAAACTATTTTAATTATTCTTTGTTTTTTCTCGGAAAAACAAAAAATATATACTTTGATATTTCATATCTGTCATCTCCTTTTTCTTGGCTTATCTTTTTGGTTTTGTTTCACAAAACCATCCACAGATAAATGCAAACTCATCCAGAAAACCAGGATGGGTGATTTTATTAGATTTTTTTTCCTCCAGCAGTTGTAGATCAGGGTTTCAAAATGGACGTGTGGTTCTGGTTTGATAACAAAGCATCAATCGGGTTCTTACAACTTCTTGTTAAATATATATATAAATATATATATAATAAGATATATGAAATAATTAATAATTAAAAAGAAGAAAACACAGTTATTGATTTTTGTCTTTTCTTTGTGCTGTTTTAAAATTGATTTACTTTATTTTAGAGTGATAACAAAAAGGATATAGCATCAAAGCTTTGATTCTGATGAGAAATTGGTTTTAAAAATGTTTTCCTCTCAAATCTTTTAGGCTCACTAGAAACATTTAGAAATTAGGTCTCACTGTCTGTGAGACATTGCATTGCATTAACCAAGTTATGTTACATAGTTTTAGTCAGTAAATATTGCAGAAGCCCTGAAAAATATGTAATATGTGGACATTTTTGGTACCTCATCATCGCTGATAACTTTTGTGCGTTGTCGATTTCAAACTTTGCAGCATCTCTGCAAACTTTTTATTTTTGTTTTTAATGTCAGGGACAATCCTATCTGTATGTCTGAGCTTTTATTACAGTTAATCAGCTTTCATTCACCTGAAAGGTGTGATGTAAAAGTGCTTCTTCAGCAAAGTTTTAGGCTTAATTTGTCCAAACAGATTATTTCACCTCTTTAATTACAAATTTATTACAAATCAGTTTGGGTTTTCAGTTGAGTTGTTCGGGATTTAAGTCTCATGTAAGGGTGGAAAAAAGATTGTGAGGGATTTCTCGTGGTCTGCAGATTTTTACAGGGTGTGTGGCTGGATTTCTGCTGTCGGTGTGTTTATTTATCAGAACATTACATGTTCAGAAGTTGTTTTTAAAAAAACGTATTTGTGTTGAAAAACCTGTGCAAGAGCGGTGCTAAAGTGAAGCCCTTTTCAAAATGTTTCTAAACTGAATTTAAATGAAACATAAGAAAAATTTTTATGCATCAAATGAAAGTAATTTAACAGACACAAAATAGCACATTTAATATTATAAAGTATATGTATTATATATTGAATGAATTTTAAAAATGTATTAATGTATTATCTGAATATATTATATTTATGGTTTGATATATTATTGGACACAGCAGCTTGTGCATTGTTGCCACCTTGTGGTTGCTGCAACATAATCCAGCATGGAGGTATTTAATAAAATGAAACATCAACCATAACTCCATCCATCCATCCATCTTCCTCCGCTTATCCGGGGTCGGGTCGCGGGGGCAGTAGCCTAAGCAAGGAGACCCAGACTTGCCTCTCCCCGGCCACTTGGGCCAGCTCCTCGGGAGGAATCCCGAGGCGTTCCCAGGCCAGCTGGGAGACATAATCTCTCCAACGGGTCCTGGGTCTTCCCCTGGGTCTCCTCCCGGTGGGACATGCCCGGAACACCTCACCAGGGAGGCGTCCAGGAGGCATCCTGACTAGATGCCCGAGCCACCTCAACTGGCTCCTCTCGATGTGGAGGAGCAGCGGCTCTACTCTGAGCTCCCTCCGGATGACCGAGCTTCTCACCCTATCTCTAAGGGAGAGCCCAGCCACCCTACGGAGGAAACTCATTTCAGCCGCCTGTATCCGCGATCTCGTTCTTTCGGTCACCACCCAGCGTTCGTGACCATAGATGAGGGTAGGAACGTAGATCGACCGGTAAATCGAGAGCTTCGCCTTTCGACTCAGCTCTCTCTTCACCACGACAGACCGGTACAGCGCCCGCATGACTGCAGACGCCCTACCAATCCGTCCATCGATCTCCCGCTCCATTTTTCCCTCATTCGTGAACAAGACCCCCAGATACCTAAACTCCTCCACTTGAGGAAGGACCTCATCCCCAACCCGAAGAGAGCACCCTACCCTTTTCCGACTCAAGACCATGGTCTCGGATTTGGAGGTGCTGATCCTCATCCCAGCCGCTTCACACTCGGCTGCGAACCGCTCCAACGAGAGCTGTAGATCACGTTCAGACGAAGCCAACAAGACCACATCATCTGCGAAAAGCAGAGACCCGATCCTGAGGTCACCAAAACGGATCCCCTCAACACCTTGGCTGCACCTAGAAATCCTGTCCATAAACGTTATGAACAGGATCGGTGATAAAGGGCAACCTTGGCGGAGTCCAACTCTCACTGGAAACGAGTCCGACTTACTGCCGGCAATGCGAACCAGACTCTGACACCGGTCATATAGGGACCTAACAGCCCGTATCAGAGGGCCTGGTACCCCATACTCCCGGAGTACCCCCCACAGGACACCCCGAGGGACACGGTCGAACGCCTTCTCCAAGTCCACAAAGCACATGTAGACTGGTTGGGCGAACTCCCACGCACCCTCCAGGACCCTGCCGAGGGTGTAGAGCTGGTCCAGTGTTCCACGGCCAGGACGAAAACCGCATTGTTCCTCCTGGATCCGAGGTTCGACTATCCGTCGTACCCTCCTCTCCAGAACCCCTGAATAGACCTTACCAGGGAGGCTCAGAAGTGTGATCCCCCTGTAGTTGGAACACACTCTGTGGTCCCCCTTTTTAAAGAGGGGGACCACCACCCCGGTCTGCCAATCCAAGGGAACTGCCCCCGATGTCCACGCAATATTGCAGAGCCGCGTCAACCAACACAGCCCAACAACATCCAGAGCCTTGAGGAACTCCGGCCGAATCTCATCCACCCCCGGAGCCTTACCACCGAGGAGCTTTTTAACAACCTCGGCGACTTCAGCCCCAGAGATTGGAGAGTCCGTCCCAGAGTCCCCAGACTCTGCTTCCAAACAGGAAGGCGTGTCGGTGGGATTGAGGAGGTCTTCGAAGTATTCCATCCACCGACCCAAAACGTCCCGCGTTGAGGTCAGCAGCACACCGCCCCCACTGTAAACAGTGTTGGCGGCAGACCGCTTCCCCCCCCTGAGACGCCGGATGGTGGACCAGAATCGCTTCGAAGCCATACGGAAGTCGTTCTCCATGGTCTCTCCAAACTCCTCCCACGCCCGAGTTTTTGCCTCAGCGACCATCCGAGCCGCACTCCGCTTGGCCTGCCGGTACCTATCAGCTGCTTCCGGAGTCCCACAGGCCAAGAAGGCCCGATAGGACTCCTTCTTCAGCTTGACAGCATCCCTCACCGCCGGTGTCCACCAGCGGGTTCGAGGGTTGCCGCCACGACAGGCACCAACTACCTTGCGGCCACAACTACGGTCAACCATAGTTATCAACCATAACTGTGTTTATTAAAACTATAGAATACAAATCATTGACTTTATTAAGCTTCAAAAACCATGTCGGACTCACCAAGACAACTTTCTTTTTTAGATACCACCTTAACATGATGAAAATAAAAGTTCACAATTCACAACAATACAAGTGCAGTGCTTAAAAGTAGATGAATACAGCTAGAAATGCCCATAAAACGCTCATAAATACCTATAAAATCATATGATATCAAAACACCATAAAACTCTAATGGTGAGTTGAACACCAAAGAGAAGAAAGTATTTATAAAAGTGGACAGCTCAATTTTTTTTTAATTTTGTTTATCGATTTTATTTTTTTTTTTTTTTAGTATTAGTTTATAATGAAAAAATTTTAATATATATATTAGGGATGCACCGAAATGAAAACTCTTGGCCGAAAGCGAAAACGCAGAAAAATAAGGCCGAAAACCGAAACACCGAAAGAAATGATTATTACAATTATTAGAACGATAACATTTATGGCTATGATGTGTACTAACCTCACTAAAATCAAGGCATTGCAAAAAATCAGTTACAAAACTATGAAGATATTCATTTAGCACTGACATAACAACAATACACAATATAAATCAAATTAATAAAGTTTCGGCTGTGTTGTTTCGGTGATTTAGGTCTTTCAGCCGAAAACCGAAAATAAACTTTTGGGTCATTTTCGGCCAATAAGTTTCGGTGACCGAATTTTCGGTGCATCCCTAATATATATATTTATATATATTCTTAGATCTATTTTTTTGTGCCTGACATGCATGGTGTTAGTTTTTTTTTTTTTTTTTTTTTTTAAATCTTTATTGATTTAGTTGTTTATTATTAGAATTAGTATTAGTTTAAAAAAATATATATATATTTATTTTTTGGTGGCTGAAAAGCAGTGTTAGTTTTTATATATATATATATATATATATATATATATATATAAATTAACTTTATAAATAACACCATGCCTGACACGCATGGTGTTATTTATTTTCTTTTTAATATATATATTTGTATTTTATAAAAAAAATTTCTTCTGACATGCACAGTGTTAGTTTTTCGTTTAAGTAAATTTTTTCATTGATTTAGTTATTTATTTGTATTATTAATATTAGTTTATATTAAAGAAAATTATATATATATATTCTTACATTTTTTGAGTGGCTGAAATGTAGTGTCTTTTATATATATTAAATATTTGTATTTTTTTTTTTTTTACTTTGGCGGCTGACATGCAGTGTTAGTTTTTATAATATATATATATATATATGTTTTTTTTGTATTTTCTACATATATATATATATAAATATTTCTGTTTTTTTGTTGTGGCTGACTTATGCACAGTGTTATTATATTTATTCTGGATATAATCCATAATCTAAAGTAAATCCCAATCTGCCCTTCACCGTTTTCTAACCGTTTGCCGTTTATTTTCCAGAGAGAAAATGGCGTTCTTCACGCGAGCAAAGAGCAGCATTCCCGACCTGCCGGCTGACGACGTCTAGAGATGCATTTCAAAGGATTTTTCCTCTCCTCCGTCTGAACCTGCCGCTCGCTGCAGGGCGAACGCTCGCTGGTGTCACATACAGTTAAATACTTACTGGACAAAAAAGAAAGACCACTTAAAACGGTGAAGAAACATTTGAAAGCAGCTCAGTATTTCTCATATGGATAGTCTCTGTAAATGTAAAATGGTTCTGCTGGAGCTCGTTCATCTTTATTCACTGTTTTCTGTTACTAACCGGCTGGTTTTAGTTGTTTCAAGCCATTCCAACAAAGGAAAACTCTCAGACTTTTATACTCAACTCTCACGAATAATGCACATAAGTAGCACAAAAAGCAAATCGACAATGGTACTAGAGCTCAGTGTACGCTGATGGTGAATCAAAAAAAATCTGAAAAATATTTAATGTTCACATTTTTTGGAGCATTTAGAAAATTGTTAATGCAAACACAAAGCACAGTGTTTATTTGTTTTAAGAATTTTTTGCTGCAGCCATGAAGAAAACATCTCTTTGTAGAAGTTTAAAAGCCATCAGCTTGTCAAAGTTGGTGCATCATTGGTGCATCATTTTCAATCTTAACGAGAGTTTTAATCCTTAAAAATGTTTTTTTCCCCCCCGCCCCGAAACTAGATCTACCAAGGTGCATTTCAGCAAGAAACATCCAGCCAGATAAAAAGCTGAAAGCGTTTTTGCTGTTCTACGGGTGTTTGTGGGCCCACCTCCCGCTCCTGATAGTTACGCTTACGGAGCAACAACTCCTCTCTAGAATGTAAGGACCTTTTATAAGTAAGAAAATCAAAAATCTAAAAAAAAACGAGTATTAAATTAAATCTAAATAGGCTGCAAAGGAGAAACTGCTCTTGAACGACGAGCTTAGAACTGTGCAGTTACCACTTTTCACCACAGGTGTCGCCAAAAGCGAAAGGGTCACAACCTTCGTTCCTTAAGTAGAAAATTACATAAAATGAGGTGTTTTATGTCCAAATAGATATAGTGCTGATTAATTTATACTAAACATACATGTAAGAAAGTTTTAGGAGCAAAAAAATTCAACTTTAACCTTTATTGTCGTAACTCAGACACGTTTACTGGCATTAAAATATAGAAATATAACCAAGATGTGAGCCTAACATTAATTAAAAAAACTCACCGTGAGAAAAAAAATCTAGATTTATTTAAAGAGAGCAGTAAGTTTGTCCAATTTAATATGAGATAAACCTTGTAAACTCAAGCTTTGGTTAACTAATGCTTGTAGTTACCACATTGAACCACAGGGGTCGCCAGAACTAAAGGATTGCTCGTGTTGTGTCTTCACCAGAATCTGTCTTAAAGAAGCAGTTTAAAGATCCAAACAAATATAAAGAATAATTGCAGCTGTTTTGTTTTCACTTTAATTTATTCCTGGGGAATATTAAGTGAAAAGCGGTGAGTTTATCTACTTTGGAAGTTAAATAAAGAATTTCTGGCAACCCAGTTTTGGGTTTACGTAAATTTAGAATTCGATAAATGCTCAAACATCTGCAGTGACCTCATTTGACCAAAGGTGTTGACAAATCAGAAGGATTCAAACTCTTGTTTCTTCAGTAGAATCAGCTGTTTAAACTAAAACAAGCAGTTTGACACACATTTAAAATGACTGTAGAACATTACACACCTATGGCAAAAGAAAAAACAACTAATTTGTGCTTAAGGACACTCGTTAGGAAAATTAGCATTTTGCCAACCCAATAGTGTCTAACCAGCTCAGTAAAGAGTAGAAACAACACTAACTCACTAACACTCAGGTAGTTTTTTGGATAGTCTGCACTTTATAAAACTTTAGGAGAGAAATGAAACACAGGAAATTTTTGTGAAATAAAAAATCCTGGAAGCCTTTTCCCTTTTACGCTGGATGATTATTGATTGTTGGAACATGCAGGAGGTGAAGATCAAATGTATTTTTGATGACTGTGAATTTTTACTGATTGTATGTTTGTTCACGTTGGAAAAAAACAACTAATCTTCCAGTCAGCCAATAGGGAGACGAAAGTTTCGTTTTAAAGACCCTTTGTTTCTTTCCCACTGGTTATTTTTTGGTCCCATTTCATCAGTCATACTTGTCGGCTTCATCCTTCCATGTTTCCCTGCTATAACTGGAGTATTTATATACACATCATAGTCCCTCTGATGTCTCTTATAACTGGAAGTTAAATTGTTTTGCACCAACATATCAAATATATCACCTTTTTATCTTTTCTTGCTCTAACTTTGGTTTAAACGAACCATTAAACACTTGTTTACTGCAGCTCTTTCCGCTTTTATTTTTGGTTTTACAGTCCACACTTTACAGTTTTTGATCTCTTCAGTGGTCGTCTGTTTTACTGTTTACAATAATTAAAGGGATAGTTAAGTGTGTGGGGGGCGAGCGGAAGGTTAAAACAGCCGGTAAAACAGCTCAAGGTCTAAATTAACATCGGTTTAACTTTAATGTGAGACGTTTTCAGTCGACCGTTTGCTCCTCTGGTCTGTTGTGGTGGAGGAGTTGAGCTGAAGCTCTTTATTTATTGGTCCACCTATGTTACAAACGTCTCCAATGGTAGAGCATCTGCTGCTCTGCAACAAAGACTCCCAGCTTAGCGGGTTCAGAACCACTCCCGGATCCCTCCGGTGGATGGATTGATTGGATAGATGGTAGACGGCCACTTGCACTGAGCCAGATTGTGGTTCTGCTGGAGGTTTATTCCTGTTAAGGAGAATTTTTCCTCACTGTCGCTACATTCTTCCGCAGTATGAGGGATGGATGTGAATTCAACAACAACGCAGGTGACTGTTTAATGTCGCTATGTGTTCGTTCTTTAGGAATGAATGCTGACAGTCATTGACTCGGTGCAAACTGTTCGGATTCCTTAGATGGAGAACTTTTTTTAATGATTGGATGGATGGTAAATTGGATGGATGGTTTATTGATGGATGGATGGATGGATGGTTTTTTGGTTGGTTGGATGGATGATAAATTGGTTGGATGGATGGTAAATTGGATGGATGGTTTATTGGTTGGTTGGATGGATGGTAAATTGGATGGATGGTTTATTGATGGATGGATGGATGGTTTATTGGTTGGTTGGATGGATGGTAAATTGGCTTGGATGGATGGTAAATTGGATGGATGAATGGTAAATTGGATGGATGGTTTCTTGGATGGATGGTAAATTGATGGATGGATGGATGGATGGTTTATTGGATGGATGGATGGTAAATCTGATGGATGGTTTATTGGATGGATGGCAAATTGGATACATGGATGGATGGTAAATTTGATGGATGAATTGTAAATTGGATGGATGGTTTCTTGGATGGATGGATGGATGGATGGCAAATTGGATACATGGATGGATGGTAAATTGGATGGATGGTTTATTGGTTGGTTGGATGGATGGTAAATTGGATGGATGGTTTATTGATGGATGGATGGATGGTTTATTGGTTGGTTGGATGGATGGTAAATTGGCTTGGATGGATGGTAAATTGGATGGATGAATGGTAAATTGGATGGATGGTTTCTTGGATGGATGGTAAATTGATGGATGGATGGATGGATGGTTTATTGGATGGATGGATGGTAAATCTGATGGATGGTTTATTGGATGGATGGCAAATTGGATACATGGATGGATGGTAAATTTGATGGATGAATTGTAAATTGGATGGATGGTTTCTTGGATGGCAAATTGGATACATGGATGGATGGTAAATTGGATGGATGAATGGTAAATTGGATGGATGGTTTATTTGATGGATGGATGGATGGTAAATGGGATGGATGGTAAATTGGATAGATGGATGGATGGATGGATGGTAAATTGGATGGTTTATTGGATGGATGGATGGTTTATTGGATGGAGGGATGGATGGTAAATTGGGTGGATGGTAAAACTCACGAAGAAGACAAAACGTGTCAAACCTTGTGGTTGAACTGATAGATGTGGACCCACTGCTGCCCCTAGTGGTGACCAGATCCTGATCTGGTTTATTAACGTTGCAGATTATCCAATTTTTTACTAAAAATGATGTAAAAACTTCAATCTTTGCTGCTACAGTCATTCCTGGTAGTTATAGAAGAACTGCATCAAACAACTGAAAAGATTTTAGACTTTAGATCTAAAAGCTCCAACCTCCTTTTCTGAAATCCTGACATAAAAGCAGGTTTAGGATCAGGAATCTGACCCACGGCACGCTGTGGCATAAACTGAAACCTGTCATTTCTTCTAGCTGTAGAGACATCTGTTTTCTGAATGTCTCGTAGAGCAGATAGATAAACCGAACCAGGATGAAGACTTTTCCAAGGAATCACAGTAAATCATGTAGTTTGTGTATAACTGTAACCCTTTTTTTTTCTTCCTTCTTTTCTTTGATTATGATTTTGTTTTCTAATGAATCCGTATTAAGACTGCTGATGAACCAGGTGATGTGTTTTTGCTGGCGGCTATGAAAAACATACGGTGTGTATTTATTTCACTTTTGTGATTTGGGTGTGCTTTTTTTTTTTTTTTTTTTTTTTTTTTTTTTTATATCAAAAGTCCAGAAAAAAGCTGTGAATTTTATTCTCAGACACTGTAACTGTCAACAAGAGTTGTAAATATTTCACTAGCACAAAAAAAAACCAAACAAAGACGGCAGGCAAAACACAAACGGTATGTTTTGTAGTTTCACAACAAAAATAAAAAAGTTCTTCTCTTATATTTGGATTTGTTGTCTTTTTTTTTTTTTATCAGATGGAAATGACAAGATGTTACGGATAAATATATATTTCTTTTTTGCAGTTTTCTGCTTTAAAATGACAAAATTGGATTGCAGTATCACGGATAAAAGGCTCAAACTAATTTATTTTTTATTTTTAGACTGTCGGAAGAGCTTCGGACTTTCAAAAAAATCACATACATTTCTGTTGCGCTCCTACCGTGTGTGGTGTGTGGAGATACACCACACACGAGCCAGAAATTATATTGGTTTAAGTATAAGAATTTCGATTTGCAAATGTTTGACTTTTCTAAGTCTGAGAATGTTTGCGGTTTTTCCCAAAAAATATGTTAAATCGTTCGGAAAAGTTCTGATTTTTGGAAAAACAAAAGAAAAACATTTTGGAGTAAATTTCCGCCCAAGAAACTAATAAATTCTGATATTAAAGTCACATATTTTCCAGGAAAAAATAATTCTGTCATAAAAATTGTACGATTAAGAGTTAAACGGCATACATTTTTACATACATTTCTGATATTTTCTAGTAGAAAAAAAAAAGCTTAATTCTCTGATGTAGAGAAGTTTAAATTTGCTTGACGACCAAGGCGAACTATCGGAGCCGTCCCGACGTCCTTACGAAAACGATTGCTTTTAAGACGCCACACATTGCAGGAATATCTTTCAGGATTATTATAAGAGCCATCCCGATTATCGAGGGTTGTCGGAAGGGGCAAAACTTGGACCTGATTTTTAGCTTATATTACGTTCATTTACTCACCCAGACAAGTTTATATCCATATAATGGAAGGCAATCAGTAATAAGGCATTATCCGCCCCATTTAACCGCGTTTTCTTATTAAACGTTAGCAGGACTCCCCTTAGAGTTCAACGTCTCGGAGGTGCTAAGGCATTAGCTTCTGGGGTTTTTACAAAAAATAAGGTCCAGGTTGAAAAAAACGATACCGCATATCAGGGACGATACCGTTCTAATGTAGCTACTTGTATCGGTTAATCAACCGATACCATACACCAATGCTCGAAATCTGGAAACGCAGTAATTTCACAGAAAATTTTTATTTTTTACTAGTCGAAATTTTGAAAGGTAAAACGCAGAAATTTTTAGAATAATTAAATATTTTCAAGAAAAAGTGTTGAAATTATCTCCTCAAAAAGAGGTAAATTTGCGAGCGATAACTCTATAATTTCTATGATTGAAGACCTATATTTTTCTATATTTAAACCACAATATTTTCTGACCTTGTAAAGAAACTGAAGTTCGCTGAGATTTAAAATCGGTTATTTCTGACAGAAAATGTAAGCTTTAGGTGTCAAATTAAGATAGGCATCTATAAATGTTCAAAAGTCTCAACAGTTTTGTTGGAGTTTTGCGTGGAGAAATTTAGGAGGTATTTTTCTTGAAAATATCTGCGTTTGCGTCAGAAAATATATTGGTTTAAGTTTATACATTTGACATTTCAACGTTTCAACTTGCAAATTTTTTACTTTTCTAAGTTTGAGAATGTTTGTGTTTTTTTCTGAAAATTGGGGGGGCTTAAATTTACTAGGCTTTTGTAAACAAAATAATATTTTGGAGTAAAATTTCACCCAAAATTACTCAGAAATTCCAAGATTAGAAAGTCCGATACTTTCCAGAAAAAAACACAGAAATTCTCGGGTGTCAAAAATAAGTAAAATTACGAGTAAAAAGACAGAAATTTTGAGATTAATATCAGATATTTCATATATTTTTAGGGAATTTTCTGATGCAGAAAAGTAGAAAATTTTTTAGAAAAGAAAAAAAGCCGTATGATTAAAGGCATACTTTTTTCCTTTGAATTTTCTTACCTTACAATGTGAAATATCTTGGTTTAGATATAGAAAATGTATGCCTTTAATCATAAAACTTTATTTGGTTTTTCTCTCAAATTTTCTTCTTTTGTACATCAGAAAATTACGCTTTCCCCCTAGAAAAGTATCTAAAATTGATCTCAAAATTAGCCTAATTTGAACTTGTAATCTTACCAATTTTGTGGCAGTTTTTTCTCGTAATTTCCCTTCTTTTTGACATCGGAGAATTTACGAGGTTTATTTTTTTTTCTTTCTGGGAAATATCTGACTTTAATTTCAAAATTTCTGAGGTTTTCGGGCGTGGAAATTAACTCTAAAATATTTTTCAGTTGTTTATAATGCCCTTAATACTCTGTAGTAATAAGGAAACACACAAGAGTAATATGTTAATTTTTAACATCAGGCTGTGAATATTTCTCTCTCTCTCTGCACAAATATAATTTGGGCTGTGTTGAAAAAATGTATCCGAATCAATTCTTATAATGACGCTAAGAAAAAAAACGGTTATATTGTTTTACACATTTTTACAGCTAAAATACGAAATTAAAAACTTAGACAGCTGTATTAAGCCTTTATTCTGAAAGTGTTACAATCTTTTTTTCTGGTAAACTGCTCCTGACCCAGTGTTAAATCATTGAACTATTAAATTAAGGCATATAATTAAGATAACCGCTCAAATTTAGCTAGCTAGCTAGCTAGCTAATATATCTGAGGTTCTCATTCCGGTCCAACAGATGGCGCTGCGCATAAAGTGATCAACCTCGGGGGGGAAGAAGTCCTGAACTTCCTCCTTATCCTGCAGTTTGTTTCATCAGCCACGAGATTTGTGCCTCCAGCCGACAGCAGACTTTCATAGAGATGGGTGACCCGGTGACGGAATACACAGCCCGGCTGCAGCACCAGGTAAGCCGCCGGTGTGCGACCAGAGCTGTTAATGTTAGCAGCGAGGCTAAAAGCTTCAGGAGAGCCTTAAACTGTGAGGGACATGTCAACCCTGCGCCGGTCCTCATACAAAAAACTTCAAATTTAAACAGTTTCCTTTTTACAAATATATAAAAACAGTGCTAATAAAACGTTTATTTTACGTTTTCCGACTAGGTAGGCTTAAATTTAATAATCGGCTTGTATCACTTTCCTATGAATGTGTTTTGTGAACATTTTTACTTTTTAACTTCTTTATTTAGAGTTGTTATACATGTGAAGTTGTGGGAAAATAAATATCCCTACAAAGTTGTGAAGCTGATTTCTTTGCCGAGTTTAACACGTTAAAATAGAAATTTTTACGCGAAAAAGGTTATGTTGGCAAACATCGATATATGTATGATACGGTGCATTAAACGAAGGTTTTTGTTTTTTCTTTCATTTTCAAGTTAAGTCAGATATTATACGCGCTCCTTTGGCGCCATCTGGTGGAGGTCGGAGGAGTTGCAACATTTTATGTGGGGGGAAAAAAACAGGATTTTTTTTTTTTTTTTAGGCAGAAAAAACTGATGAAGGAAAACGGATAAAGTCTTGTTTAAGCTTTTGTTTCGAAATAACAACATTATACCAACTCTATTTCCCAGTATTTCTGATAAACGTTTATTTGTTATAACTGTGTGCTAGAGTTTAAAAATCTTTGTGAGATTCATTGGAGCTCCTGATTTTATTCCTTACTGATAATAACCAAGCAGACAAAAGTAATGTTTTGGGAAGATCTTAAAGAGTGAGAAGTTAATGTTAATCTCTCTATCTGTTGGTCAAGTAGTGACGGAGAAAGAACGCTTTTGGTTTCACTCTCGATTTACGGTCCTGACCGAGAGTTTTGTTTTGACTGAAAATAGAAATCTGTCACAGATTTGGGGCGTGTCACGGGTTTTGTTCCACCTCGCAAAAGCATTCATGAATCTTTTTTTTTTCCGGTTCTTTTTAAAGGAACGGGAGATCCAGAGTTTGTCTGCGGAGATCGAGAGCCTTAAAAAGTCTCAGGGCCTCGGGACGTCACAGCGCCTGGAAGAGCTGCAGGAGGAGAACGCCAGACTGAGATACCGCCTCAACGTGATGAACAGGGTGAGTTCTCCACCTCCGGTCCGGCTGCGTTGGCTTGAGCCGTAGTCATGGCGGCGCTGTTTGTGTTCGCTGTCTGCTCAGAGCCTTCAGGAGGAGACGACGGCACGCTGCGGTAAATCCATGCTGAACATCAACCAGCGGCTGCAGGAGGTGTTCGGCGAGGCCATCAGGAGCGCCTTCCCGGAGCTCGCCGAGCCGCCGCTGGCCGTCACGCCCAACCAGCAGGCCAAGTTCGGAGATTACCAGTGCAACAGCGCGATGGCCATGGCTCAGGTGGCTCTCCGCCTCATTTTTTATTCACGCAATGCTTTCAAACACAGTCCGTTTTTGGAACCCGGACCGTTTTTTTTTTTTTTTTGTTGCAGATGCTGAAGGCGAAGGGGAGGAAGGTGAACCCGAGGGAGATCGCCGAGAAGATCGTCCAGAATCTGCCGGACAACGAGCTCGTCCTGAAGACGGAGATCGCCGGGCCGGGTAGGACGTCGCTCTGACCGCGTTTTAATTACCGAGTTCAGCTTTTATTCAGCAAACATCTCAGCAGATCATCCGTCAAAGCGTTCAGCTTTTCTTCTCTCGTGAGAAAATATTCAAACGTTGAAACAGTTTAACATTTTTTTCAGACTTAACTTCTTTCAAGCACTGAAATGTAATCATTGCTTTGCATCTTTTAATTTGTACGTTTTTTTAATGATTGAATACAATTGTTTTCATTAGCAAATATATCTAATAGATTATTATAGTGAAATGCAACTTTATTTATGTAATATAATAATAACAAAAAGCTGTCTAGGTGTATTAAAGTTTATATATTTTTAATAAACGCAGATTTAGGACCTTTTTTTGTCTGTGCAGTTTTTAATCATAAAATTGAATTTGGATTTATTTATTTTCAAATATGTTTTATTTTAAATCCTATTTCTTATACCTGTCGTTAATAATTAAACTTCTTTTAGATTTGGCTGTAAGTTTTAATAAAAAAGTTGAAGAGATTCTCAAGGATGGCGAAGGAACGTAAAATTTTTAGTCTCCAATTTGAATTATGAAAAAAAATGAATCCGTTTAATTTATTTATGGAAAATAAAATTGAAATAAAAGCAAATCTTGATCGGATTGCCTGTTAAATATACTTACTAATGAATATTATTAAGTCCTGCTATATATATATATTTTTTTCAAACCCAATTTTTTTATATATGAGGCCAAACGATTCGATACAAAACGATTTATACGTTTTTTTTTAATATACGATTTGACACGATACAGTAGATTTCGATACGATACATCAATTCGATAGTGACACAATTTTGTTGTACGGTTGTACAATGACAAAGCACTTACTTACCTATTACCGATACTAATTGAAAGCTACTCCACAATCACAAACGAATGCCTTTTCTAGGAATTGTATTTGCTTTGCTGATTTATGTATTCCAAAAGATCAATAAATGTAACCACACTCAAAGTGCAATATTAGAACAAGCTAGTTCTTTTAGTATTAGGGGTGTAACGATACGTTTTTTGGACCGATACGATGCGTGTCGATATGAGGCCAGACGATTCGATACAAAGCGATGTATACTTTTTTTAAACGATACGATTTGATCGCAGGGACGATGCATCGACGCAGTCGATTAATCGTTACACCCGTAGTAAAGATTCGTCTGTAGCAGAAACATGTAAAACATATATTTAAAAAATGTAAAGATTTCTGTCAAAAGTTTGGTAATAAATCTCACTGCATTTGATGAAAAATATTTTTAATTATAGGGAGAATATTCTTATGTCCGAATCATGTTTTTTTTTTTTTTTTGTGGTTACCCTGAAAAGCTTTAATTAATTATTTAGTATCATATTTTATTATATAGTTTTCCCCCTTATAATTTTCTCTCTAAAACGTTAGTCTTTCTTTTTTTTTTTTTGCCCTGGTCTCATTGCTCCTCTGTTGTCCTGCTTCTAGGATTCATCAACATCCACCTGAAGAAAATGTTTGTGTCCAAACTGCTGAACAACCTGCTGCTCAACGGCGTTCAGCCTCCGCCGCTGGCCGCCAGGAAGAGGGTTCGTCCACAAAAATCCAAATTTTATTTTCTCTCTGTAGGATTGAGCCTTTAGCAAACAAATGTGAAAACGTGAACCATCTAATACGTACGACGCAAAGAGATAAATTCCTTATATTCCTTAGAGGTAAAAACTGTTTTTTTTCCCGCTTATTACTGATTTTAACTTTTTTTTTTTTTTCATTTTCGATTATTTTGTTGAAAAGTACGTTATTTTATTTAATTAATTACGTGAAAATTGTTTAAATCATCCAGTGAATTTTGAAACTTATCTAATATCATTAAAAAAAAATCATTTAATGTGTATTTATTTTATGCTTTATTATTTCAAATTTTTAATTATATTTTTAATATTTTTTTGTTTTTTTCTTGTAGGGCTTTATCAATATTATTTTTTTTTCAAACCAATACGATACAGATATGAGTACATTGCTGATACTTCTGCTACACAGAAATGCAATAAATTGGACGTCAGATTTTGTTTTCTTCCTCGATTGTTACAACAAATGATTGCAAATTATATGTATATAAAAAATATTCCACAAAAAAATGTAATTCAAGGTGAAAAATTGTACATTTTTCGATGAAATAGTTTCCACATTTTAAGTATCGGTTCATGGTAATGTTTAACTAACCGATATAAGTACATGAGAAGGAAAATCTGCCCAGATACCAGAAATCTGCATCGGTCCATCCCTGATTTTGTTAGTTTAGTAACGGTATTATTTTATTTTTTATCATTATTAATAGGTGTGAGGGATACAGCAGAAGTTTTAAAACTTTCATTATTGAATGAAAAGTAAAGAAAAATGTTTCATGAACTCCCTTTGCTGCCCTGATTGGATGACAAAAATATAAAATTTGGCGTTTCACGGGAGTCGTCTGGCGTAAAGCGTTCCCTCTTTTCTGGATTCATCTCTGCGTCGTCTCGTTTCCCCAGGTGGTCGTGGACTTCTCCTCGCCCAACATCGCCAAGGAGATGCACGTGGGCCACCTTCGCTCCACAATCATCGGCGACGGCATGTGCCGGCTGTTTGAGTTCCTGGGCTACGACGTCCTCAGGTGGGTTGACCTTTGCAGTCTGGTGCTGGGGGAGGGCTCTATTGTCGTCGTTGTTTGTAACGCCGTCTGCCGACAGGCTGAACCACGTTGGCGACTGGGGGACCCAGTTCGGGATGCTGATCGCTCACCTGCAGGATAAGTTTCCAGACTACCTGACGGTGTCTCCTCCCATCAGTGACCTGCAGGCCTTTTACAAGGTCAGTTCAAGCCGTCGCCCTCATTTCGGCTCGTTTTCTTCTCATGTCGACACATTGTGGTGCAATTGGAATGACAGTTTTCAGACTCTATCAAAAAATAATAACAAAACCACTTGAGCCAGACCCAATTTCTGCCTTGTTTGGAGGAGCACCAGTCGGTTTTAGAGTAGGGCTGCACGATTAATCGGATTTTGATCGTGATTACGATTTTGGTGACCACATTTAAATGAACCTGATCATCAACGATATTTACATTTAAAATGCGAGCTTCACTGCGTGCCTCTTTATCGTACACGGCCTCAACCAATAGTCTGCCAACCACCAGGGGGCAAACGCACGGCTGAAGCTTAGTTAAGCTGCCCAAATAAAAACCACTCCTACGCCACTCAGCACTCATAATAGCTGCATCCGAATACGTCGACAACGTAGCAGGCGAAAAGCAGAATGCGAGCGATGTATTAGATCCGAATCTCCAGTATGGATCTGACTAGCAGGCATAAAGTTCCTGGATGTGTACTACCGCCACAGTAAGCAGCCGGTGGACGCTACGCCATCCCACAATGCATCGGTAGCCCCGAAATCGTAGAAGAGTGACCTAGCTAAAATCGACTTCAGACGAACTATCAACCATTGACACTGCTGCAATTTCAGCGTATAAAAGTACGTGTAGCTATGTTACTGATTACTGTAATTGTTTTTGACTGCTGATGAAACATTTAAGTTAAGTTATACCAGACAAAATAACCGCTAGTGGACGGCAGGACCACAGGTGAATGTAACATAAACATCCGGGTCAAAAGACCGGGCGAGTAGTAGTTGCTACGTAGCAAGTAGGACATTCTAAATATTCGGATGCAGGGAATGTCCTCGGCCTTTTCTGTATAAGCTGTAATTGTATCCATTAAGTTGCACTTTGAGATTGCACTCTGAAATAACATATTTAGTTTTGAACTGTAAGTCTTGGAGTTTGTTTTCAGGTTGGGTTTCTTTTTTGCATTACTTTATTTTTTTGCAATAGAAATAGATATTTTACAAGTCTGAATGAATAATCGTGATTAATAATCATGATTACATTATTCATCAAAATAATCGTGATTATTATTTTGGTCATAATCGTGCAGCCCTATTTTAGAGCTATCAAACAACCAAAGAACTGTAATACGGCATGCAACGCTTCTGGCACGACGGTTAATTTTGTTGAAGAAATCAGATTTTAGAAATCATTTAGAGAAAAATGAAGAATTTTATGCAATCTGGCAACCTTTCATAGACTTATTCACACCGACTGTTAAATATGATGTCCCTTGTTTAGTGTTTACAAGGGCTGCACAATTACTCGGATTTTGATCAAATTTTGGTGGCCACAATTAAATGAACCTGATCGTCAACGATATTTACATTCAAAATGCGAGCTCTGCTGCTTTCTTCTTAATCACACTGTTAGAAAGCTTGATTGAATAATTGAGTGGAAGTGATTTTAGAGGCAGAAAGGTGAATATTGGGGATTGTATAAATGTATTTGTGTTTTTTCATTTGAGTTTGAATTGTTACATTATTAGCTACATAATTTGGCATTCAAATATTTTGAAACAATCATGTTCTGTTAAATATTTTGTTAATTTGTACTTTTTCAGAAGTTTGCTCTGATTGGCTACCTGAACAGAGGGTGGTGTCTTGTGTGTGTATATGTAGGAGGTGCTACACAACAGTTTTTTTTTTTAGTCTGAGATGTGAAGCCAAAGTGTTGGTGAGCAGAAGGTACAAATAAATGAAGAAACCTTTTCTACTACCCAAAGCCTGCAAGTGGTCTTATTATTCCTTTGCTCACATGCCGTTTTGCCACACACACACCGACTCGCTCGATAGTTCACGAGCCACCATGGGGGCAAACGCATGGCTAAAGCTTCATTAAGCTGCACAAATAAAATGGCTGCACTACGCTTGCTACGTAGCCAGTGTTGCCAGATCCAAAATCCCGCGATATCGTACAGACACTCGAAAAATTAACGTTTTTCAGGACAAACTATCGCAAAGCTCTAAATTAGCAAAAATATAGATTGCGGGCAAACAGCAAGGGGGAGGGGGCGGTCCGAGGCCGCATGAGAAGGCCTAAAATAGATGTGATTGGGCTATTTATTGCACAGATCCAGAGTCAGTTTTGTGATATACACAATAGTTTTAAGCACTGAGCTGGAATCTGATCTCAGAACAGACTAAATGTACATTATGGGCATGGGAAAGCCACCGCAAAACACAGTCTTAGAGGCAAGGTAAAATTATCGTACATTTGGGTCTTTTTGAAATTATTGATCGTACATTGTACACAGCCCAAAATTGTCGTACAAATACGATAATTATCGTACAGCTGGCAACGCTGTACGTAGCAGGTAAAAAGGGGTATTTGAACAATGTAGTAGATCCAAATCTCCATTATGGATCTGACTAGTGAGCAGAAAGTTCCCGAAATTGTATTACCGCCGCAGTAAGCAGCCGGTGGAGGCTACGCTATCCCACAATGCAGCGGACGCCCCGCAATCGTAGAAGAAGGACCTAGCTAAAAATGGCTGTAAAACAGTGATGAGATATGATAAAATAAAAATGCAAAGCAGATAAATGGTTAATAATGACGAGTTAAAAGCTAAACAAAAAATGTAATCAAATAAAACATGCAGCGCGATTAAAACAGACATTAATAAATAGTAATCAGTTAAAAGCATGAACGTTCTCTGAGCTCCTCTGGCAGCCTGTTCCAGAGGTGAGGGCTTCCTTTTCTTCCGTTTACTCGGTGTGGAGGTCGATTCTCTCGTATCTAGGAACAACGGCATAAACACGAGTATTGCAAAGCTGTTTTACCGACAGATAACTTTAGCCGTTAGCTAGCTTTCTTACCTTTCTCCATGAAGAACTTCGCCATTTCCGCGTACGTTCTGATGCAGTGAAAGTTTTTCATGTGGGTCCATCTGTTGTAGGCTTCACCTAAACTAACTCTGGTTTTAGATCTTGTAAGGTTGCTCCTATTCTAAAAAAGATAATGAAATCTACGGGGCTGGAACACGTAAATATAAACACCTATCTTTTTTTAATGATTTTTAGTAAGTTATAGCTTTTAAAGGAAAGGGTGCACTTTCATTCTGCACACCTCTAAACTCCCCGTTGAAGTATTACTTTTGTAAAGAGAGAGCGTTTAAGAAAAATGTTCCACGTTCAAACTTCAAGAAAAAGTTTTTAAGAAATTGGATTTGGCAGTAAAAAACTGAAATTACATTTTTAAGCCACATCGCCCAGCCCAAATCACGGCAGACGTCTCACACCTTAAGCCCTCCGTCTCCTTCTCGTCCACCAGGAGTCAAAGAAGCGCTTCGACGAGGATGAGGACTTTAAGAAACGGGCGTACCAGTGTGTCGTCAGACTGCAGAGCAAAGAACCCGACTTCATCAAAGCCTGGAACATGATATGTGACGTTTCCAGGGAAGGTGGGCTTTTAAGTGACGGAAACACATTTAACTGCTTTAAACTTCTTCTAAATAGTTTTTTAAACTGCACTTGTATTTTTTTTTGGGTGGGGGGTGGCGGGGGGGGCTGTTTGTTAGCCGTGTTAGCTTGAAAGGGTGAATAGTTTTGGCTCAGGAGGTTCTGGTCCCGAAGTGGCTTTCAGGTAGAAGCTCTTTTAACCCTTCGTAGTCCCTCGGCACAAAAAAATGTCCCAGAGAAAAAAAGTCATATAATATTTAATTACTCTCGATTTTTTTTTTCACAAATGCCATCCTTAGCCTCTGGAAACAAAACAAAAATGCTTGTTTTTGAGATGAAAGCCATTTAATACCAGGTTTTATTTGAAAATCTGCACTCTAAAAAACCCCCAAAAAAACAGGAAAATGACATATAAAATTGTCTATTAGGATATTGCTCTTCTTAAAATGACCGATTTTTTTTTTTTTTTAATGCAGACTGTAGAAACAACATTCATAAAAATTATGAAACCAAGTATGGACACCAGTGTATGACATCTCTAAAAAACGCTCAAACCATATTTTTTAGAAATACATATTACATTATGAATTCAGGGCCCATAGGATCCCAAAAATGTGAATAATTTAAATTCGTCTTTATTCAATGCCCCAGCATTTATAAAGAAATCCATTATTCAGGTGAAAAAAAAGTCAAAACTACAATTTCAGTTTATGATGGCCGCAGAAACACTAGTGTGTAATTTTTTATTTTTTTTTAATGGGGATATTAAGGTCTGTTAGAAAAATGTCGTTTGAATGGGAGTCAATGGCACAAAAAAATGTCTGAGGGACCTTTATGTTACTGTAATGAATATACAATGTTTTAAATCTAGTATGAGAAAAAAAAAATATTTCTGTCAAACTCCTCCAAAAATGCACATCTTCGGAAAAACTTGTAAGAATTGCATTAGCACAACAACAGTTAATCTAAAAATGACACCCGCCTGCGCAAAAAAACGCCCCAGGGACTATTGAGGGTTAACTGAGACGCGGCTGCCCACCGATGATCTGAAACTAGAAATAGTGCAAATCGTAGTAGTAGTCATTAAAATGAATTAATATATTCCTTAGTGGAAATTAAAGTGAGAAAAAGGGGGAATATAAAGATCCTGATTGTTTGAATAAAGAATGAATTAGTCCTTGTTGTGTTGATTGCAGAGTTTCAGCGGGTCTACGACTGTCTGGACATCCGCATTATCGAGAGGGGAGAGTCGTTCTACCAGGACAGGATGACCCGGGTGGTGAAGGAGTTTGAGGAAAAAGGTGAGGCTCTGTTCCACTGCTGCGGAGTTTATTTTGTTGACGAAAATATTTTCCTCACGAATATATTTTGCCGGACGAAAACCAAATGAAAACGTGAGGAAATCCTGTTGCACAAAGACGAAGGCTAAGACTGAATTGATCAACATTTTTGTCACGAATAAGAGGTGAAAATCCAATCAGGTGACGGAAAAAGTATTTGGTAAAAAGGCTACTTTTAAATCATCTGATTTAATATATCTTTTTAAATTATGTCTTTGGAGAGACACAAAAATAGGATTATAGGTAGATATTGGTAGCGGCGATGCGTAATAATGTACTTGTATCAGTTAGTTAAAGATACCATAAACCGATACTTTAATTGTAGAAACTTTTGCAAAAAATTATTATTTTACTTTTGTTGTAGTTTTTATTATTGTTTTTTTTTTTTTTCTAACTCTTTATCATTTGCTGTAACAAGTAGAAAATAAAATAAAACGGGGGTTCCAATTCATTGCATTTTCCTTTCTTTTTTCGTAATAGTTTGTAATATTTTTCGGCCTTGATACTCTATATCTGTAAGTACTCAGATCCAAGTATCGGTATCATATCTGTTTTAAAAAAGTGGTTGAATCCCTACTTAAAAAAAGGCAAATTCTGGTATGTCAAGAACCAAAATTAGGGAGGGGGGGAACCGACAAATAATTAACATATTCACAAAATAAAAACATTCTTAAAAAAAAAGAATATAAATATTTAAAATAAAAAAACAAAAACCTACACTTTCTATGTATGTTTTTATCAATTTAACACCATTAATTACAGTAAATAATTCACATACTGCATTTTTGTACAAGGTAAAAAAAAAGTGCTTCCAGTTTCAATAGTTTTTACCTCAAAATGCTACGTGACCTGGAAAAAAATGTTTTGTGTAAAAATGTTGGTCTAATTCATTAAACCGTCTTCATTCAGAAAATTAAGTAAGAATATTTACTCGAGTAAAAGTTTTTAAAAAAGTACTGTGTACTAAAGCTACTCTTTAAAGTAAATGTAGCTGAGTAAAAGTAGTTAGTTACTACCCATCTCTGTGTGCAACAGTAACACTTTGGGTTTTAAATTTTCAGGATGTTGCAGCATCTGCTTTATAATCCTTCATAAACACAAAGATTAAAACGAGAGAATGTTTTTTTCTTATCAGAGCTCTAAGTTGAGTGGTGGGGAAAAGCCCCATGCAGTTGTGTGAAGCCACCACCAGGAGGTGCTGTTGCCTCATGTTTTTTTTCCCCACCTCCTGTTCGTTCTGTGTTCCTGACCCTTTCCTCCTCAGGCTTGGTCCAGCTGGACGAAGGCCGGAAGCTCGTCTTCGTCCCGGGTCAGTCCATGCCGCTCACCGTCGTGAAATCCGACGGCGGCTACACGTACGACACGTCGGACCTGGCGGCGCTGCATCAGCGGCTGTTCGAGGAGAAGGCCGACATCATCATCTACGTCACGGACAGCGGACAGGTGCCGGTTCCGGCGGTTCAGCCGTCTCCTTCCTCAGATTTCTGTTGTTTTTTTGTTTTTTTTTGACTGTGCGTGGTTTCCTCCCGTAGGGGACGCACTTCCAGGTGATTTTCGCCGCAGGGCAGATGATCGGCTGGTACGACCCCAAGGTGACCCGGGTGGAGCACGCCGGCTTCGGGGTGGTGCTGGGAGAGGACAAGTGAGTCTTGAACTCGTCTCAGAGACAATTTATGGTGCTTAAGTCGTAGAGAACTGCTGGTTTCTCCTCCCCTCCAAGTTTCTTCGCTCAATTTCAGCTCAGATCCACTCAGTTTATGTTGCATTGAAGGAAAATGGGCAGACAAACCCAAACCATACGCCTAGGGTTCCATCAGTTGCATTTACATACGCTCAACGTTTTTTCTCTCTGTCTGAAGGTAAATCTTAACGTAACCATATGTATGGCTGGAGGATATAGAAAAAAAGCATATCTATAAAAAAGTATTGATCGATATCGATAATTATCAATAAAAAAAACCCATATAATGTAAAAAATATACCTTAAGTGCCTCCCCAGTCATTTTGTTATTCTTTAATGAACTAATTTTAACTAAGAATTGAATTAATTACATTTTCAAACACTTCTTTTTATCATAAGTTTGTAAGACACAGAAACAAACCAAGAGACTAAGTAACATCAGTAAATACAAAGAAATGTAACAGTAGTAACCATTATATTATATATATTTAATCATGTTAGTAATTTAAATTAAAGGCTTATTTTTATGCTTTTTATTCTTTTAAACATTTTATCACACTTTATAACAATAATGGCTGAAACCCTTGGTTTAGTTTGTCAATAAAGCTTATTCTAATTCACTCTGTAGGCTAAAGCTAAAGCTAACTAGCTACTCACCAGTGTTGATGGGCTCCAACACTGCAGCTCAGTCACTGAGAGCTGAAGCCAGCAGGTCTATCCAACCCCTGTTGGGGTTTTTTAAAGCGTTTTTTCGCTTCTGAGCACCGGGAGCAGAACAGAGGGGAGATTTTAACAACCCCAGATGTTAGAAACGCGACGCGACCTGGGTACGTTTCCTGTGTCTCTCTGTAAGAGATTCGTAGCGAGCTGGAAGAGGGAAGTCCTGCTTAAAACAGCTGATCGTAGTTTTATATTTCGTTCATTATCGCTACGTTTAGTGTTTTAGTGCGTCGAGGATCGGTTCAAAATGGGACGCAATTTTTAGGGTAGACGCCCAAATTTTAACTATCCGTCAACGGAGAGCGTATGCATCTTATTGGTCAGTTTCAGTAACAACCAGAGATTGAATCACCAGAACTGGGCTCTATAGTCGCTGTAATCAGTAGTTAATTCAGCGTTTGGCCGCTACATGATTTATATTAAAAGGATAATTTATCTAATCTGTTCCTTTGGCGATTTTGAACACAAGGAGGTGCAGGAAAGCAACAAAAAACTGCTGCTGTGTTTGTTTCCATGCGTTTCTAGAGGATTATATAATCTGCACTTCTAGTAAAAAGCTTTACAGCTTAATCAAAACTTACTTTCTGTCGTTCATTGCTCCTTGAGGAAGAAATGCGTTCACAAGCCTAGAAAAAAACGGAAACGGCGCTGTGCGATAGTAGGCAGAGACGCCATGAAAACTTGGCGCCCCCTGCTGTCCTGGTCGAGCAACGCTGAAAAAACAATAGAGAATGGAGTGGGAGAGCGGAGCACTATAAACAGAAAACGTCTCCGTCAATACGTCTGCGTCTGAGTGCAAATTTGCGATCGGAGAAGCAAAAATAGGCTTCAGAGAGAGAAGCTTGAAACTGAAAACGGTGTGTGCGTCTTTCTATTCGGTGTACGTAAACTTCTGGGTTCAAACATATTCATCGTGGTTCCTGTCCAGGCTTCCTTTCTGATTTTTTGCAGGATGGTACGGATCCACATTGCTGATGGATTCCATCATCTATCCGTTCATCTGGACCATTTTTATTTTTTCCTTCCGTCCTTCTGTCTGTTGTTTTCCCTTTTCCAGAGTATTTCACTTTTTCGTTGTCTTGCTGCTCAGGAAGAAGTTTAAGACACGATCTGGGGACACGGTGAGGCTGATGGACCTGCTGGAGGAGGGACTGAAGAGATCTATGGACAAACTGAAGGAGAAGGAGCGGGATAAGGTGAGACGAGCTCCTGCCAGTTGGTTGTCCCGTTATGGAGCTAAAACTTTGTTACAACAACCCTTAAAAATAAAAATAAATTTAGTTTGTATAGTCCTGTCATTTTGGGGATTTGCTCCAAGGATTTAAACCTCATTAGGTCCGTAAAAGTTTTCTTATTCTCGCCTAATTATGTATTGGGGCTTTCTCCTCGGACTAACGGCTCAGACCTTCCCCTCTCTGCTGACGTTGGGCCTTATTTCAGCTCGTATCGTTTTAGTTTTGTATCAATATTTAGTGTGGGATGTTAAATCTTTGATAAGCGGTCATTAAGCGAGCGCCGGGACGCCGTCCAGCAGGCAGCTCGTTATCTCTGCCTCCGGTTCACTCCGAGGCAGATTTTATTTTATTTTATTTTATTTTATTCGGGAACGACCAGTTCGCGCTGCGGCGGCCGTTAATCCTTCGAGCCGAGCCAAACCGCAGGGCCGAAACTAAACTAGAAGTTTGGGTTTTATCTGCTGAGCTTGGGTTGTTTATCGCCCTTCTTCTTCTTCTTTTTTTTTTTTTTTTCTCCACCTCCTGAACCCACAGCAGCACAGATGCTGCCATTCTGCTGCAACTCCTCCTTTCATTATTTAGCCTCATGTGCTGGTAGGAATCTCAAAATGTTAGTTGTGCTATAACTGGTGTATTTTGGGGGTCCTCTAGGTTCCTAATGAGAGGTTTACTGGCAGTTGGCTGCTGCAGTCGGAGCTGATTCTGCAAAAGAAATTAATCTTCCTAAAATGTTCTTCCCCCAGCTGCAGTTTTAAATCACGCCAAAGCTTAAGGTTTGCCACCTTTGTCCAAAATAGTGCTCTCGTTTTTCCCTTTTTCTGTTTGACAGCCTAACAGTAACACCAGGCTCAGGTTTTAAGCAGGGTTTCTGCAGAAATCGATGCTTTTTAATGCCATTTTAAAAAAATGCCTAATGTTATCAAAAGCAACTCGTGAAAATATATGTATATCAAATAAAAAAGTCTTGAAACTGTGTATTTTAAAGTACCTTATATATAAATGTAAGTTATAAACGAGAACAATTTCTTATTTATATTGCCCTCTTTCAACACAAGGCAATTCAATGTGCTTTGCATGATTACAGAAATGTGAAAATTAAACTCGGGAATCGATCCAAACATTTGGCAACAACAGTAATTACAATTATGACAATTAAAAACAGAGTTGTTCTGCAGCAGGGGGGTCCAAAGTGCGCCGCGGGGGCCATTTACGACCCTTGACCACAATTCAAGATTGTTACTTTCTGCAATTGGCACCATAAAACGAATGATTGATGCAGACGGAGACTAATTAAAAGGGTCAGAAAAGGAACCATGGTGCAAAACAAATCATTCATCTTTTAATCATATTTTTCAGACAAGCAGACCGGGTTTTAGACCCTCTGAAATATTTTGAAAACTATTTATTTTAAAAGTGCAAACCTTAAAAGCTTCATTTTGAATCTACAATCTAGAATTCCTAATTTGTGTTTCATTAAAATATTATGTGTTTAATTTATCGTTAAGCAGGTAAAAAAAAAAACAACAATTTTTTTCTACGTAAACGAAGAAAGCTTATTGGCTCTTTCGGTCGATGATTTTGGCCCTTGTAGCGCAAAGTTTGGACATCTCCGTTCTACAGCATTCAGGTATTGCTAACACCTCCAGGCTGCGTTTGGTCACGCCTTTGGAAAGACGAAGTCGTCTAAAATCTTCACATCATAGAAGTGTGATGTAGATAGTCAGAAAGATCTGGCTCACGTATCAAACTCAAGGCCCGGGGGCCAAATCCGGCCCTCCACGGCCACTTATGTGGCCCTCTAAACTCTAGAGGACCCTATAGATAGAAAATGTCAGTTCTTTTGCACCCCAATACAATTTTATTAGTAAAATAAAATCAGTTTATTTAATCACATCATAAGGATTATTTAATTTTAAGACGTACTTTTTGAATGCAGAGGGTGATTTTAGCAGTTTGTTATAGTTTTATTAATGCTTTCTGCTACAACCGGCCCTTTAAGGATATTCTTGATGTGGCCCTGCCTTACAGCTTTCTTTACGCTTTCTTCCTTCCTCTATGCGCTTCCATCAACTTTTTTTTGTTTGCCGTCTTCAGCTTCATTCTGCCGTTACTCTAGATGAAGAAATTCACTAAATTCAATTTGATCAGCACCTGAATTTTGCAAACAAACAAACGAGTCGATTATATTTCTCGGATTAATGAGTGCAGATTTCTGCCTGACGTTCCTGTGGAAGAAGCTCTGTCTTCCTACGGTGGATATGAAACCTGTGGATGTGTCGCAGCGCCTCTGAAGCACAATAAATCACATCTCCCAGGAAGCTGCGTACTGCTGACTGAAGGACAAACCTGTAGTGGTTTATAAAATCTGAGCCCGCTTATTGAATTACTCTGAAGAGAGACCCCTGTGGACCAAAATTTATGGGAAAACTTTGATTTGAGTATTTCTTTCTCCCACAAAAAAAAAGAGAGAAGCTGCTGCCGTTTGTAGAGTTTTTATTTATTTATAAAACGTCTATTTGGATTGAAGTTGGCGGCAATAAACTGTTTGGAGATGTTTTAATGGTTTCAAGCAGTTGTTTCATCCTGCAGATTTAGGGAAAAAATAGCAAGAAGTATTTACAGTGCTTGTCAAGTGTAAATGAGAATAAAAAATGTAATTAAATTTTTTTAGGCTGCTTTGTTGTCCCATTATCAGGAATCCCTTCTCCCACTCCTCACTAAATGATCTCTATTGGATATTAGTACCTATAACAACTAGTCACCCCCTGGATATTTTATCTAGATGTATCCCGATCAGGTGTTTTTGCTCTCGATTCCAATTAATTTGATTCTTAGTCCTCATCAAATACTTCTAAAACATCAAATAAAAAATAAAGGAGAGTGGAGAAACATATCCAGGATGTTCCGTTTTTTTAATTCGCCGTTTTAACATTTAACCATTTCTGTTAACGAACAGAGCACTTCTGTGAGGTATCTCGAACAATCAAGTCATAAATAACATAAATTCTTCGTTTTTGAGGCTTCAGTGCAAAATTAAAGAGAGTCTCAGCTTAAATAAACGTAATAATGACAGTGTATACATACATTGAAGTGATATTTTCCGGATTTGACCGGTTTATTGTAGCGGTGACGTAAAAATCTGAAGGCTGCATGCACAGCAATTAGAAGATGCAATTTGTTGCTTACGCCAACGTGAGGTTTAAAAAAATTTATACATTCAGCCTTGGAACATCAAGAATTTCTACTGGAATCATAATCATTTTAATTATTTTCATATCATTCACCTGTGTCTGGAAAAAACAACATGATGCAGTCCATATGGCAGTAAAATGAGCTATTTAAAGCACATTTTTATATTCTTCATTCTTATAAGATAATGTGGATATGAACGGTCTTGTATGGCAAAAAAATACAGTTAAATACCGTAATACCGTTATGTTTTTTAAAAATACCGTGATATGAAAATTTTGTGATACCGCCCAGCCCTACCCAGAATCCATAGTGTTTGACATCTCTCGGGAAACAAGAACCGAAATAAGTTACCGAAATGTGCGCTGCTTTTCTGTCTGGTTACTACCGTTTATGTCAGAACCTGGGCCATGATGGCGCCAGACATCGGTAGCCATCACAAGCTAAAGAAACTAGAACTCTAGTCAACCAGAAACGACGCTGCAATGGTTAGGCAAACCCACCAAAAATAGTCAGCACCCCCTGCTGTCCTCGTAAGGGATTGCAAACCCCACAAAGAACCACAAACGGGGAACGTCTCCATCAATAAATCTGCATCTGGGTGCAAACTTGTTGATGGAGAAGTATAAACCAGGCTCCTATTAATAAGCACGTTTATGGGCGGTACACCTCGGTCGAAACGTCTGGTTTACATTTGTCGTGAACTTGTGTAGTTATGCCTCAAGGTCAAAGGACTGAGGACTCTAGACTTCGAAGGAAAAGTTGGAAACTTTGTGAAGAAAGCAATGTAGGAATGTTGGGCTGCAGCAGCGTAAAAAAAACGCAGGAGGCTGTGTCTGCAGTCTGCTTTAATGAGGTTCGGTTAGCAGATGGTAGACGTGGGCACCGACCCAGGCAGCGAACGGACTGCCAGGCGCGAGGTGGGCCTGCAGGGAAGCAGTGCTGGCTGCAGACTTCTTCCCAGCATCAGAATCGTGACTGTTCATCTGGAAGCTGCGGCGTGTTGCTACAGGTAACACTTAACCGGGTCAGCATCTCTTGGATGTTTTCTCTCCTGTAAGCTTAATTTTGGATGCAAATATCAGACAGAAACACAGATGAACGGGCAAAGGATCGTCTTACACGATCAACATCTTCCTCAGATCTTCTTGGTTGGCCACCGCTCCCTTTATCCAACCCTGTCCCTGTCTCCATAAATGTCTTTTACCGGGGAATCTCTTCCATTCTGTGGTTTCGCTGAGTGTGCAGATCTTATTTTGTCTCAATAAACCAGGATACACATTGTGCTTTCTCTTGAGGAGTAGCCATCTTTATTTAAAAAGTAACTCTTTCCCCATCAGGATACCTGAAATGCAGAATATCAATGTGATTTACCCCTTCAATTTTTTTTCTCTCTACCTGCAGTGTTGGTGAGAATACTTTGTAAATGTATTTAGTTACAGGATACTGAATACTTGATTTAAAATGTATTTCGTAACGTATTCCATTACTTTGCTGAATCCTGGTACTTTATTCTAAATAATTGGAATACTTCCCCTCAAAAACAGCATTTAGGTTTATTAAACATCACAAAATGCGCTGGTAGCTACTCCTGCAGGAAAACAGAGGGAATATTAATGCTAAACATTAGGTAGTGACTGGGGAAAAATGAAAGTATTTGCTTATTTTTGGTACAACGCTGCTACCACTCAGCGACCAAAAAACAACCAAACAACTGGTTTTTAGCAGCAATATCTCTTTACGTTTTATTAGATTTTATATTTAGTCATCTGTTTATCAGCCACAGCCAATTAGGATATTTGCGACTTTCTGTTATAAATACGCAAACTATTGTAAACTGACATTCATTTCACTCCAAATGGAAAGCTTTTATCCTTGTAGCCATATTTTTTAGGAAACTCATCAAAACAACATACAATCAAGCTAACATGATGTCAGATTGAACCACTGTGACTATGAGAAATGACCAAACTAACACGATACAGGCTGTGTCTAATAATGGCAGCCAGACTAAACCGATAAACCGTAATACAACCGATCTAATTAATCACGTCAAGTTCCATCATCCCTCTGAGGACAAGCAGACAAAGAAGTGTACAACAGTAGCAGGACGCAGACTCATTGTGCAACATTAATGCTGAAGGCGATAAATATAACTGTTTTCATTGGACTAAATCAAATCGAAAATCGAGATCATTCAATATAGTGAAAATAACCGCAATTATTTTATTTTCATAATCTCCCAGCCCTAACCATAAGCTACAGTATAAATCAGTATGTAATGGTTGACGAACAATGTTTGATTCCCTACATCTTTTTACAAAGTGCTGAAAAACAAAAGCTATATTCTATCTATTAATTCCTAATATATGTGAATTGTTTTTTCAGACCTAGAAATGTAGTTTAAAACGGCTGGGTATCTTGGAAACGTTCGTACCAGTTGTTTTCCCTTAACAGCAGACCTATACATGATGCAAAATAACGTAACATTTTCCACAGACTATTGTTGAAGACATAAATCACATTTCTCTGTAGCAGTTTTTTCTTTTTCTCATTGTTTCTGCCATCTTTACTTGACCTGATGAGGCCTAAATACCAGTGAGCAAAACCAGTTTGCTCAGTATGGAGAGAAAGTAGATGTGTGCGCTTAACACCCGATTTCTAATTTGTCGACCTCTTTGTGGGTAACTTTGGTTACTTGTTCGTGTAAAACCTGATTTTTAAACCCGTAAAATACATTTTTTGTGTAACTTGGGGTGCTTGCAAGTGTTTGATAAAATGTACACACAGATATAACATATATAATAGTAAAAGATCCATTTACACACACACACAATTTCAAATTGCACTCACGTAAAACTAAATACAAATTTAAAACGGCTCCTACGCGTGCAGATCATTAAGTACGTACGCAACAATCACCTGATAAACAGACAAAACCACATTTACGCACACATCAGACTTAAAACTGCACGAAGGGTTTTGAGACTAATTTCACGTCTGGAGATTTGTGCGTACATGATTCGTTTAAAGGCTGGTACAATGCTGGATCATCTGGGTATTCTTTATCGCTTTCCCTCTAAACCTGCCGCTGAAGTGAAAAAGAAATATCAGGAGTTTTTAGCGCTAATACGTAGAATGAAACTTTTTAAAATTATAAACTTGGGCAGGAATTTGTGCCGTAAGACCGTTGATTTTAAGAAGTTTAATTGATATTTACATTATTCAAATGTTATAAAAATGCTCAACTTGTCATTGTCTGCAGCAGAAAATGTGTTGCAGAGAGACGCCCGGTATAAAGTATAGTATATGACGAGAAAATCATTCAGCAATCTGCAAAAAAAGGAACACCATCACAATTATTCCATTAAAAACGAACTCTTAGCCCAGATTTTATTTTCCATTCAATGATGTTAGTTATCCTTTATCATTACGTTTATCATAGGTAAAGAGAAAATGTCAGTAAGTTGGGGTAACTCAGGTTTTGTGCTGCTAGCAGTTCATAGCGCCTCGCTGTGGAGGTGTGGCCGACTTCCCCTCTCTTATACAGAGCCGTAGTAAAAAGAAAAGTAACTACACTAAAAACGCTACGCTAAAGAACTAACTAAATACTATGCTAATGATAACTTGCTAACCTGAAAATTGATGTAAAACGCTCTTGACTGCTTTTATACCCCAAGCGGCAGAGCGACGGACGTCACACACCACCAAAGTCACGTCACACAAACTCCTGAGCAAATGGGGAGGACAGGAATGAAATTCAAATGTAGTGCAACCGAAAATACACAGATGGCGCCACACCGACGGTTTTAGGCTCAAAAGTGAGATTTTATCTAATTTGCACTCAAATGTCAAACAAGGGACGAGGACATGTAGAGAGAACTATAAGAAGCATATTTATGCAGTTTATAAGCTACAAAAAGTTGATTTGGTGTTTAGTTGTCCTTTAACAACGCTGACGGGAAGAAAGATGAGTTTGAGCGGCTGATGGGACTCAGAGGGAGCGGGAATTATTTTATTAAGATTGGGATGTAGGGGAGTTTTTATTTTTCCTTTCTTTCTGAAGCATTTTTTCTTTTCTTTTTTTTCCTCCACGGCGGTGGGATGGGATTGCAAAGACGACACACGCCCATGTCATCTTCATTTGATGACCTCTCTCCTACCTTGTCCTGATTTTTCATGTTAATTCTTGTCTTGGGGTGTCACATGGTCTGCCGTTTTTTTATTTTTTATTATTATTTTACTTTCCAAGCTGCACTCATTTTAATCCTCCTCTTTGCTCCCTTTGGTATCAGATTCAGATTAGTCGCTTTAATCTCTGCCTCAGGTTCAGTAAACTAATGACTGAGGTTAAACTGAGCTCACTGCTTTCATTCTTCGGGGGTGAAACTGTCTTCACTTAGTACAAACTAATAAACGTTTCCCAATTTATCGATGGTCGTGGGCTTGATTTCTTTGTGTGGACTTCCTCTGTTTAGGTGCTGACTCCGGAGGAGCTCGTTAAAGCCCAGAGAGCCGTTGCTTTCGGCTGCATCAAATACGCCGACCTCTCTCACAACCGCATCAACGATTACGTCTTCTCCTTCGACAAGATGCTGGACGACCGGGGCAACACGGCGGCCTACCTGCTCTACGCCTTCACCCGCATCAGGTGACATTCTCATCTCTTCTGTGAGCATCTGAACGTAGGGCTGGGCAAAACGATTGTTTTTGTAATCGATTAATCTTTGATTATTTTAGTTGATGCATCGATTAATCTAATGATTCATTTTTCAATTCGATTTTGATTCGATTTATCGATTATTTACCCATTATTTGATTTGTAGAGAAATTTGACATTTATTAATTTATGTATTTCCATGAAATAAACACATTTCTTCATTTGAACCCAAATAAAGTTGTAGTATTAGTACAGTCTTATGTTAGAGGTTGCGTTTAACAAGAAGTTAAATGTTGTGCAAAGACATCAAATAAATAAAGGAGAGAAAATAACCCTAAAAAATATAATTTTATGCAAAAAAGTGCTCTTTATTCACAAAAAACATTTATTTTGCTGCATTTTCTCTTCTTTCTGATACAAGATTTACATAATAGACAGAGAATGAGGCGCTGTTCATTCCAATAAAATGCTGCCAAACATTTTTCTAGTTGTTAGATGGAAACTTTAAATCCGACAAACTGGAGAATCATGAAGTTAAAAAGTATGAATCAAAGAGGATGAGGCGTTTATTAAACGTGACAATCAAGAGTTGGTTGTCGGTTTTCTTTTGCAAGCACTTAAACAATGTTGTATTAACGTTTAGCGGATAGGTAGTGCATTACAAACATGTTTTACTCTCTCACATTTTGGGCTTTTGCTCATAATCAGTCTGTGCGCATTCAGACTCATTCTGCCAACTCGAGTCACAAATAAAAACCAACCAATCAGAAAGCAGTAACATACAGCAGACGCAGCTGTGTGTGAGTATATGCCCTCTATGTGGGGGTGTTTGGGTGATTTATAGGGTAAAATACATAGCGTTAGTAAAAAAGTGGAAAACTTTAATCATTTGCTGGAGCTGCTCCTGGATGCCGTCGTGGTTTTATAAGACGTTTCCATTTTGCAAAGCCGGCAGACGACAAAATCGCTCCCTTTTATTTTAAAATAGTTCGTATGGAGGTATTTAAGTCAACGCGTCTCCCCAGCCCTAATCTGAAGTACAACTTTTTATTTGTGTAGCTCTTTACAAAAATACAACTTGACCAAAGTGCTTTACACGGGGTAAAAATAAAGAAAATAAGAATATGATAAAAGATAAAAAAGCTTAACTGCAGCATAAATGCAGGTGCATAAAATGACCAGTAGAACTAGAAGTAATAGAAGTACTTATAAAATCATAAAAACACAACCAAAGAAATCCGTTAAAAAGGTCTCAAGCCGACCTGAACGCTGAACTAAAAAAAGACGCCTGCCTGATCCGTCCTGGTGACGAAAAATAATCTGCGGATGCCGCGTCAGATTTGTAAGCTTTTTAATTATAGTTTTATTGTTATAGCAAAAATGAGGCAATTTGTACTTCTTTTTTTTTTTGTCACTCGGACAGCTTGAGTTGGGAATTACAGAAGGATCCGCAGTTGATGGGTTGGAATAGGAATGTTGTTGCTTTAGCGTTCCGGTTTGGGAACCAACCCGTGTGGCCCCTACCGGGAATCCTGGATCAGCCTAATTCAGGTTCACCCTCTGAAAGAGCTCGACTTTTCTGTAGCATCCAGATAAATCCATAACCCCGTCATACATTCTTGTTTTAGGAAGTAAAATCTTATACATCTTCCTCCCTATCTGGTTACAAAACCTGCCACCTCTTGATTACCCATAATGCTATGCCAGAGGATTAGTCTTTGCGCCATTCCTTACCCACTCCTCCAGTATCGAGCGTCGTCTCCTGGATGCTGATCCTCTTCCTCTCTGTCCTCCTCGGAGATTTTCGACTCTGGATGGCGGCGTGCCCGCCAGAGATTGATCCTTTAGGGTTTGAAGTCTCACTTCAGAGGATTTGTCAATCGATAAGCCATTCACTGTGGGTGGCTGAACCCCTCGAGACTCCGAGGAAGTGAAACACAAAGGTTGAAATCCTTTAACCTGATCAGGAGTTACTTTCTGTTTGTTTTTCCAGCTGATTACGAGGAAAACTTTGTAAAGTTCTGATCATATTGTTTGTGTTCCTACAGGTTTTCTTTTAGCTAAATTCAATTCTTTATTTCACAGCCCTCCTAGTAGAGCCAAAAAAGTAATGCTTAAACTTGTGTTCATTCATTTATCAGGGAAATGTGGAATGTTTAAAGAACAAGCCAAGCAGAGGTGTGAAAAACCAAACATTTGAGCAGGCCACCAAAAAGTTTACCTGAATAAAGTTGTTTGGGTTATGCTTTGTTTAAAGTGTTAATCTTCATTTATTGACGATTCTGAAGTATTTTTAGTATTTTGACCTTCCCGTTATTTGTTCCACCGCTCTTTTATTTATTCTGTGTTTTAATCAAAATCACATTTTTATCATTCTTGAATTGAAGTCAGGGGCCACACATAAATTAGTCCAGGGGCCGCACTTTGGAAACTGTTTCTATTTCTATCTGAGAGACATTTACGCTTTCTCCATGATTCTCTTATCGGTGTTCTGACAGAATTATGGTTTTTATTTTTTCTGATAACTTGTATTTAGTCATTATTCATTTAGTCATTATTCATACTAAAAATCCATGTGAAGAAAATTCTCACTTTTCTCAGGTCAAATATTTATGTGCGATTAAAATGCGATTAATTTCGATTAATTAATTACGAAGCCTGTAATTTATTCGATAAAAATTTTTAATCGAGTCCCAGCCCTAAAAAAAAAAAAAAAAACGTATACTAAAAAAACTAATTTATTGAACATTAGATAAATTCAGTTTTCAAATGTTAAAGTTTAAGCTTTTCAAGTATCAAGAGTGCTTTCAAAACTGCACACACACAAAAAAACTGATGAAAGGTAACATAATTCATAAAACTTTAAATAATGAGGTCTTAAAATAAGGAAAGGCACAGCACTCAATATGAAAATATTTGAGCTAAAACAGGAAGAATATATTCAATAAATATATTAAATAACATTCAGAAAGCACATCCTCCAAAATATCGATACCACCGGAACAGAATTTCTCATTTAGATACCAGTTTTAGGTATCGATTATTTCGACAACCCTAGTTGGAACCCTGAATTTAATTATTAAATTCACTTAACAAAATGCTCCATACATCCCAAATTGAAATTAAATGTAGTTATGTCTCGTATATTAAGGATAGAGAGGGCGGTGGGAAGGAAGAATCTCCAGTAGCAGTAAGTCTTGCAGCCAATCTAAAGAATCCTCTAACTAATCCTCTAACTAATCTGTTTCTATATAACAATCTGATGAACGTCATGGCACGCTAACGGACGATACGCCATTGTAGAATGTCTGCAGCAGTATTGGTTGTTGGCGAGCGCTGCTAATCCACCTCATTTGCTCTTGCCGCTCCTCTTTATAATCTGTGTACAAGTGGAAAGCCGGGCAGAGGGACGCTGGAGTCTGGGATAAGATCTTAACCCTCTAGGCGCCAAAGTCGCGATATTGCGACAAGCAACATTGGTGACTTTAACGAGCCACAGCTGGAGATAGGGCCACTAATTTAATTCCTACTTTACACCAGGAGATGGCGGACATGTGAACCTTTAATCTTGGACACCTTTTTGGGTGTGTTACCATGGAAACTTTTGGAGTAAATCGGCCTTTAAGTCAGCGCCGCGAGCGGGGGACGCGAGGTGCAGCTACTGCGGTCACAGTATAGAAAAAGCGAGTTTTCGAAAGGTAAAACCTATGAGGCCGAGACGTCGGAGTTCCCTTCCGTGAAGTATCGGCATATTCAGATTCTGAAGAGAAAGATTTACTTCTGATCTGTTCAGTTGTCCCGCGAGAAAGTGAAACTAAAATGTCCCGCAGAGATAGCCGTTTCGCCATGACGCTCCAAAAGCAGCAGCATTCCAGCTCTGCATCACGTTCTCCCGGTGAGAGAAAGGTATGTGTTTGGGTAGCAAGGTGGTCATCACAACGCTAATTGTGACCGAGGTGGGAGGGATGTAAAAATCAGTGGAAATAATAGCAGATGGGATCGAAACCAGGAGAGAAAAAAGATCGCTTATAAGCGAGTAAACAGCAGTAGAGTTCTCTGTCCCGCTGCAAGTGAGGATGATGATGATGAATCTGGATCAATCTGATGAGCCTGTTAGTTATTTTTGGGACGGATCTGTAAAATTCTGTGGCCAATCTTTTCTTTCTGTTGATTTTATATAGTAAATAGAGTAACGGAGCCACACAAGGAAGGACATAAACAGATATATCCACCTGTTCTTGAAAAAAAGCACAAAAAAAAAAATGAAACATATAGATGTAGAAAATACGTATATAGAAAAATCTAAATAAAACAATAAAATTAATGATGAAAAAAAGTTTTAAACAATGTAAAAAAGCATAAAATTGTAAGTCATGCAATCCAATACTGCCAACGTCTGATGACGTCATAATATGCAAATTAGATGTGTGATTTTGCTCGTGTCACAAACTTTGGATCATACTGAAGATTTTTCTCATTTACAGTTTACCTTTATCTGTAACCATATTAAAGCTACAACATTTTGAACTAGTGATCAAAAATGGAATATTTTATAGAAAAAACCCCGGCGCCTAGAGGGTTAAGCTTCCTGCTCAGGGATCTGAGATCGTAGCTCAGGTGTGATTTGAGCTGTTGAGATGCTAACCAGATCAGCTGCTCCCAGGTGTATGAGCGATGCCTCATTGCCACGGGGACGCAGTGTAACAGCTGTCTGAAAGTTAAAGAAAAATGGAGCAAAAATCCTTGCAAATGCAGTAATCAGCAACACCTCAACCAGCAAATGAACAAAAGTCTAAAAATCTAAACTAAACCGAGGGTTAGCATGGTGCAAACGTTAGCGCCGCTATGCTAGGATTTGCGTCTCAAAATATGGATATACGAAGTAAGTTTTGATCTCTCTCCGCCGACTCCCATCAGGTCCATCGCCCGCCTGGCCAACCTGGACGAGGCGACGCTGCGGAAGGCCGCGGAGACCACAGAGATCCTGCTGGACCACGACAAGGAGTGGAAGCTGGGGAAGTGCATCCTCCGCTTCCCGGAGATCCTGCAGAAGATCCTGGACGACCTGCTGCTGCACACGCTCTGCGACTACCTGTACGAGCTCGCCACCACCTTCACCGAGTTCTACGACAGCTGCTACTGCGTGGAGAAGGACCGGCAGACGGGTGAGGGGTTGATGCAGAAGTCCTACCTTTTTATCGCCTTTAAGATGTGTTTTACCGGCAACACGACATCAAGGAGAGGCGTTCGTAGGAGAGGATTCTCGAAAGTAGCCAAACATCACTCAAGAAAAAACTTTATCCCACTTGCACTTTAAGGTATAAGACTGACTCCATCTTGACTGAGACATCACACACATCTATACAAATCCAATTCCTGAAAACAACAATGCAGCAACTTGGGAAATTCCCACCATCTGTATCTCTTCTTATTCCATATATGGTGCTACCTGTTTCTACGAAGTCCGAGTCGGACGCTTTTGCATCTCTTTTGTCAATGTCATGTTTATTTATATAGCACATTTAAATAAAATACAAAGATTGCCCAAAGAGCAAAAAATAAATTTCGATACGCGACCTCGTAACGCATTTTCAATCAATTTTTAGGAAAAATGTTAGATTGTGACCCCTAGTGTATATGTGTATATATAAATCGACGTCTACTTTTTAATGCACAGTCTATACTTTTCTAAATATTCCAGTTATTTAAACATCTTTCAGTATCCTGCTTAGGCCTGGGCGGTATACCGGTTCATACCGAAAACCGGTGTTTATTTTCGTTATGATACGAGTTTTTAATGTACCGTTATACCAGTGAATCGCTCGGACATCTTCTGGAACGTTTAATGAGGGGAAGTGTTTCAGCCAGGACCGATTTCCCTGCTACACGCTCTTCACCACAGTGTAGAAAATAGAGTTTTGAACTAATCCTGATTAAGTAATTCCAAAAAAGAGGATCCTCGTCTATAGTTTAAAAAGTTTATCGGCTTTAAAATGTCAAACGAGAACCGGACGGCATATCTTGTAAAAACGCTATTGAGAGTAACCAGTAGGGGGAAGTGTTGAGCGCTATTTGACCGTCTTGTAGATAAACGCGATCAACGGCGGCAAAACCAGTAGGAAAGAAATCATTAATACGTACCATCTACGATGCTTCTGCCGTCTTTTTTTCCGTTATCTGAATATTAACCAGCTAATAATCACCTACGGTCGCAATGGTTATTTTACTTCTTCTTTGCGTAAAAATCCGGTCTGAGTCTATTCTCTGCCCCCTAGCGGGGTTCTTCAGTACTACATGCAAAGCAATTAGAAGATGCAATTTGTTGCATGCGCCAACGTGAGGTCTTTTAAAAAAACTACTACTTTCTGCCTTAGAACATCAAGAATGTCTACTAGAATCATAATCATTTCAATTATTTTCATATCATTCACCTGTGTCTGGAAAAAAGAATATGATGCAATTCATATGGCAGTAAAATGGCCTATTTAAAGAACTTTTTTATTTTCTTCATTCTTATAAGATAATGTGGATATGAACGCTCTTTTATGGAAAAAAAAAAAGTTAAATACCGCGATATGAAAATTTTGCCATACCGCCCACCCCTAATCCTGCTCTATGCTACAATCTTGGTCTGCCGCTTTATCTGTACTTAACCTTTATAACTATTCTACGCGATGTAAATATTTTTTCTTCTGCAGAAATTATGCGTTTCTGTTTCCTGTTCTGTTTGTATATGTGTTCCTTGCTGCTTTTATTACCAAATTTCCCCTCGTGATGAAAATTACAGGCCTCTCTCTCTTATTTTTTTAAGTGGGACAATATGTAGCTGACTGAACACTTTTTTTTTTTTGCACCACTGCATATCTGTGCATCCCTAGTTGTCGCCTCACAAGAGGGAGGTTTTCCTTTTTCTCCAGTTGAAATAAACCAGCAGCATCTCATTTTACCCTTTTCAGTACAACTAATAATGCCAACATATAGAATAATTAGGTGCAGAAATCATACATTACCGTCTGTGCCTCTGATAATGTCCTCTTTTGCTTTTTATTTTACATTTTTCTTATTGTTTGTTTCCCAAAAAAGGCTTGTAACATACTTTAATGATAAAATATAAAGGCATGACGACTGACACAAAAACGTTGGCGGGAATTTCCAGCTGTACAGATCTGTTCACTTTTTTTCAAAAATAGATATTTTAGTGTTCTGGAAGTGAGTCTGCAGATTAGTAAGGTTGTCTAAGTCTACTGGGGTTTCTTCTAAAAGCGGTGCGCCGTATGTTAGTCCTTCTTCCTGGAAGTGTTTTATCCCAGCCATGCTGGAGTGCGAGCACTTCAGGCTTAGAGCTGATTAATTATGGTAATTCTCCGTGGACAAGCCGTAGCTGCAGTATGAGCTTCTTTGTGTGAATTTTTTCTCTATTTGAAAGCAACTTCTATTCTAGTTATATTGAAGATTAACATAAAGTATGACTTACGTCATGCTTGGGCATAATAAAATTATCAGTTTTTTTTAAATAAGGTAGTATAACATCAGATGAGATGAACACAAATTACTACGCTGGCATGTTTTATAAAAACTGAACCAAAATGTAGAAATCCAATTGAGAGGTAGGAAGTTTATAGGCGTTCAGAATCAGCAATATCTCTCTGCTGTTGCTGTTTTTTTCTGACTTTACCTCACCAATCAGTGTAGTGTGAGAATTTTCAACACTAAATCATTTAATATACGCTTTTGCTAACAGTAACCATGATATGCTAACATAGTCATTTAAAGATATTTCCTGTGATTGTCAGACATGTATCAGTTGAGAAATTACACTAGCCTGAGTTGACAAAGTATAGTAATGCTAACGTTAGCGTATGAAACACTTTTTTTTTTTTCAGACATGATAAAAATATCCACTGGTAGTATATTCATCATTTGGTGCAGTAAAAATTGTGTACAGAAGTAGTCAACAATATCTGTTTAAAGAAATATTATACTGTGGCCCGAGTAGACGAAGTATGCTAATGCTAACGTTAACATACAAAGATAATTCTTCTGATTTTAAAAAAGGTTGAAAATATTCCTAGTATACGTATTATGTGATGCAGTAAAAATTGTGTACGGAAGTAGTTATTTGTATATGTATGTATAGCCGAAAGAGTCTAATTTACTGTGGTCCAGGTAGACAAAGTACACTGATGCTAACGTTAATAGTGGCTTGCTAATGCTCAAATCCAGATATGATGTAGTTTAAGAGAGACTCTTTGCAAATGCCTGGATTTACGAAAAATCGGTAAAGGTTTGAGGTTCTAAATTATATATCAAAGTAACACGTACAATACAGTTTGTCTTAAATTGAGAGTTTTGCTAATGCTACAAATATGGTAGTGTTTGGGTGCAGAAAGTGACATTCCATAGTCAAAGCTAACATTATTTTAGCTGTTTATTATTTTATTTCACGACTTATTGAAAAAATGAACTACCCAAATTAAAAAATATGCGTTACAGTAAAAATGGTGTTGGATCATTGCACCAGTCGAAAGAAACAAAAATGTCATATGAGCTAACAAAACATGCTAATCCAATCCTTAAACATAAATCGCAATTAATCGATTCAAGGTATAGGCACATCTCTAATATGTATGGTTTTTCCAGACTTGTTAATAAATGCCTATGCCTGATAGAAATTCGAAGTAGAAATGGTGTATAGATGTTGTTTACCAGTTGAAATAACCCATAACACACTATGAGCCGTGTAGACTTCATCTGGTAATGCTAACTTTAATTTAATGTCTGAAAACTGACGTAAATGTTATCTTGTCGAAGCTAATGTCTGATTTATATATAGTAGGCTACTTGTAATTCTGCACCAAACTTGGTTATTACCAAACTGGAAACGGACTGAAAGGCATATTTAGCACTGAGGTCATACCATGTCATTTGTAAAGTGAATGTCTTTATGATTTAGCATGCTAACACTAATGTTAGCTGGCCAAAGCCAACTTCCACTGCATGCTAACATGCTAACATTTTATTAGCTAATGATTATGTTGTCGTAAGGACAGCTGAAATTCATATTCCGGTGCTCTTAAAGGGGAAAACATAGATCACACAAAATCAGTTAAAATGAACCATTATCCACTGTGACATGAGGGATTGTGTGTGCTAATGCTATTGTTGCTATGCTAATGCTAGCTTGCTGTAACAGATTTCTACAGCCTATAGCTCCTATTTTTTTCTGGTTTATTGGATAATTTAGGTGCTTGTAACTCTGCAAGACCTGGGGCATTTAGGATCAGTAGTAAAATTCCATTACTTAAGCCTTATATTATCAAAAATATTTAGGGTCTCAGTTATCTCTATAGTTTAAGAATTTTATTTTGATTTCCTTTCATCGGATAACGATTTAGTTCTGCTGTGTCATAGTAAAGAACAGATCCTCCTTCCCAGAAGTAGCAGGATTAATACGACCTACTGTCTCCTAATGTCAGCTTCATCTAAGTCAAACGGCCTCTAATAAAGGGCTGTATTTATGGGTTTGTGTTTTACATCAGTCAGGGGGTTGAACTGGTTTACCCATTCACATTTTTTTTGTTTTCTTTTAAACAAACTGTAAAGAAAACATGTTCTTCACTGTTTTTTTTTCTTCAATATCTTCTTTACAGTTTAAGGTTGAAGCTAAAACTACGTCATCTGAATCTATTTTAGTTTAAAAATACTTAAATTTAAAAGGTTGACACTAAATTCTAGAAAAAACTTACTTATTAAAGTCCATCCGAGATGCATGAAGGAGCTTCGTCCCCATCTAGCTGTTAGACTCTATAACGCCACATCCGTTTAATTTCTTGTAAATAAAACATTTACTTTTGAATACATAAAAAAAAATGCACAGAATGTGCATATTTACAGTAATTTTGTTCTTAATTTACATATACTATTCTTATTTGTTTTTTATACTCTTCTATTTCTCTTATGTGAAGTTAAATGCTTTTGTTACCCATCACTTGCTGCTGTTACCGTTGAATTTTCCCTTTATGGGACAAAACACATTATTCTATTCTATTCAGACTTATAACATTGAAATGGATCTTTTTATAGATCTTAGGGTTTAGACGTTACAGGTTTAGATTAGTATCTGTCGTGGGCGTAAACCGTAGAGCCTTCAAACGGATTGGGAAACCTGTGATTTTAATTTCTCTCCTCGAAACCAGGTGAAGTTTCTGACTCTGAGCAGCTGGTTTACCGATAAACTGAGCGGAGTAGTGATGAGCCTGCTTCTCCGTTTGTCTCCAGGTGAGGTGATCAAAATCAACATGTGGAGGATGCTGCTGTGCGAAGCCACGGCTGCCGTCATGGCCAAAGGCTTCGACATTCTGGGAATCAACCCCGTCCAGAGGATGTGATCCAGTCAACATCTGCAGCTGAAACAGGACCGTCATTTTTCATTAAATCTACAGAAAAATCTAATCATACAGAGAAATGTTAAATCTGACTCAATAAATTTTATTCCATATGAAGGATGTTCTTTTTTTTTTTTTTAAATAAAGAGCCATTCTGAAACTTGAACGTTTCCTGTTTGTCTAAAGCTTTTATGCTGAGAAAAATAAAACAAACCACCAGCTCTAGAAGTGTCTCCATCTTCGTTTGGGATCATGAAACGTTTAAAGAGGAGCGGAAATTAAATTGCAGCTCATTTGGGAGCAATTTACCCCTGGAGCTAACATCTGGATAATTACGTCCAGCTCGGGAGATGTTTTCACACCTGGGGGAACACCTGCATCAATTCAAGCTAAACGGAGACACCGTGGTCCAGTTTTATTCTGGGTTTCTTCCCCCGGTGGGACTACACCACACAAATCAGGAAGTACTTTACAATTTCCCCATCCGGACATGAAAATTACCTTTTTGGCGAATTCGCCCACGTTATTCGTGTTGGTCCGATGACAAAATGGTTTCACAGATTAACCAGTTTGACTATTAACATTGGGGTAAAATATTGAAGAGGATTCAAAAAAAAAAAATCTTCTGTTAAGACGTCCTCAATACCAATAAAAAAATTGAATAATCCACCATAACCAGTGAGGCACAACCTGCACCAACACAGCAAGTTTCCAGGAGAACAGTTTTTATCCAACCGACAGAAGCTCGACATTCAATTACTTTTTTACAACCACTGGATTCTGACTGGGTTCAGAGAGACGAGCCGGTGAAAAAGAGCCTAAAAAACATTTTCTTTTTTAGAGGTAAAATAGTTGCAGGGTATAATCCCAATTGGTGCACTTCTGTTCATATTAAATACACTTATTTTTATGGTTTTCATTTTCCTTATTTGGTTTAAAATGTACTACAGACTTACTTTGAGTTTTCAACGTTTGGAACAGAGGTTAATTCACTTCCATTACCCGCAGGGTCCACTAGGGGCACTCTTGTGCACTGAATACATACGAGTGAATAGAGGATCCGGTATCGTGTGATCATTTTCTCTTTTTAATGTAAATATTGGGGTAAAACTTTAAAGAAAATGGCGTGTGGGTTCTCCTAACTCCGTATGTTTGTGTTACGGTCGCGTTGCACCGCAGATTTGTGTGTTTGAGCCGTTCGGTCGTACTACTATCCCCGGGAGACCCAAAATGGCGGCCTTTGGCTTGCCTGGTATAACGGATGCACCGCCATTTTTCTTCTTGATAAAAATAGTAATGGGTTTGACCTCAAAACAATAACATTTCTTGCTTGAATTTGTTTTTATTTTGTTGCTGGAACCCCAATTGAAAAAATAAATACATCGTGTTATGACGTGACACTTATTATTTATTGACTTTATTAATTTTATTGTTTATACAATATAGTAACCTATCTATAATCTCCACAAGATGTTTATCATGTTGGATAAAAAATGTTTCTTGTTCTTACAATACAAATATTGTGAAAATGTGATGTACAAGCATGAAAAGTACATTGTTTAGACAATATATTTTAATATACACAGGAAATTAACATTGTTTGAACAATAAAGTGGTTTTTATTGTTTGACCATAATCATATTGAAACAGGGCTACGAAAGAGTAAAGCAACTGTTGAAATAAAAATACAGCCATATCTTGTTTGTGCATATGTTCTTACAATATAATTTTCACGTTTTAACAATATAGGCCTACATGTTAATCACGTTATAACAAAAGAGTTTAATGGTCTTATATTACATTGTCAGAACGTGTTTTTATATTTTACAAACAAAAAAAGTTGTATTGTTAGGACTATTAACGTTATATAGCTGTATTTTTTATTTCAACTGGGCCGCAGGTCTACGCTTCTGTCATTTTGTGTAAAAATATTATTTTAATAAGAGTATAGTTGCTAACAATTGTAAAATACATTTAATGATAAAAAATTCTTTTGGTTATGTTTAAAAACCATACTTTGAATAATCCCAACCCTAAAAAGGTCGTTGGTTTGGCTTTGAAGACGTGAGACGTCCCCGAGTTTTGTACTCGTTATTTTTTAACACCTTTCGTATTGTTTTGTTATGTATGATACACAGGACTGACCTCAAATCTCCTCTCCTATTATTGACTCTATTTCCAAAACTTTTATTTATCGTCTGCAAACCCTCAGAAGTTGGAAAATGTTGGTGCGTAGACGGTCTGCACACAAACTGAATTAATTGCTAAGAATGGTTTGCATGCATTCAAACTAATTGCTTTTTCCATTACCGTCCTCCCAGGACGCTCTACATCCCGGTCTCTGATGCACAGGAACTCATGTTCGACTCGGAGTGCGTTTTAGGTTTAAAGAAAGAGAAAAATCTGTTTTCCTCCTTCAGGACTTCGGCGCGTACCGAGGCTTTGTTAGCAGAACTTCAAAATGCGAGGCAGACAATCCCGTTCCAAATGAATTATAAATAACCAGCACTCTGAGGCTGCCTGGAAGACACTAATTGTTCAGTCTGCTTCTGCCACCTGACAGTGTTACACTTCCACTCGTATTAAAGTTGCATGAAGCTGTGATTCAGAAGTCACACCGTTGTTGTTTAGAGTTCTTCAGGCTCATGAAATATCCACACCGCCATATGTCCCAGGACCTTGTAGCTCATCTCAGGACCTTTAGCAGCTTCATGAAACATTCACTAGGCTTCCAAAGAGCTCTGTTTGGCTTTAATTTGTCTTTTCTTGTCAAAGTTTTCAATGAGATCTGCATAAATGCGGACGATGGAAGAACCAATGGCTTAGACAGAGTTTCCCAGTTAACTTTTAACTCAGAAACTTTAATTATTGACTGAACTGCGTTCCACTCCGTGACACTAAAGGATGACATGCTGACCTTCTTCTGTTGGGACTAGTCATACAGACAGTAAACGAACACTAAAGTCAGTGAGACAGACGGCGCAAAAGCAGGAAGTGCACAATGAGCGAAGAAATGGACAACGACGCTGCAGCACATTACATATAAGTACTGCGCTGTTTAAAGGAGAAGTAGAGTTTTTTTGCAACCTGGACCTTAATTATAGCATCCCTTACGTTCATTTACTCACCAAGAAAATATTGGTGGCCCTTGAAGTCCTCCGGGAGAAGTTTAGATCCATTTGCGATCATTTTATATCTATATTATGGGAGCAGTTGGGGCATCCTAAGTGCAGCCTCTAAATGTGGCATTATCTACCACTAAACTCCTTCATTTCATCAACGTTTTGTTATCAATTGCTAGCACGATTCCCCTGTTAGTTTGGAATGTTTGGGATATTTCACATGCGTTTATTTCCACCAACTCAAATTTACGGCAAACAGTGATTTCAGTGACGTCACTGCCATGTTCTGTTGCGATCTCAGCAGGACTTTCACTCTGTGCTCTGCGACGGCGGTTGGTTCGACAGAACTAGCTACCGCAGACCTCAGTATGGTTCGCGTATGCGTGTTTCCAAACTGGACTAACAAAATGACCAAGTGGACCAAAGCCTAGTTTATACTCTTATGTTTATATATATATATATATATATATATATATATATAAATTTTATTGGATTACGTTCATTAAAAAAAAATGTGTTTGTGGCGTTTGTACAATCAACAGCTAATGTCCCACTGTTTGGATAAATCTGAGTTTATAGCACATATTGCTCACCTTATTGATGCATATTTTTGTTCGTATTTGACATACAGGAATACCACACACTCAAGCAACTTTAATGAGGAGATTAGCTTTACCTGTTGCAAAGTGAGAAACCAATAAATGAGGTCGAACCAGTTGTGGTTGCAGTCTTTCTGACCAAAGACTGACCACACTTTTTACACCCAACATTCAATAATATTTCACAGATAGCTAGATAACCGTTATTAGATCCACAAGTTTTAAACAATACGGACGTTAACATGTGATGGGGAGCCTAAGCCACGCCCTTTCTACTTCCGGTCCATAGGTCCTCTACTGCCCAAAAAAAAATTAATGAGGGCGATAAATTTTATGGTCCCGCTTGAAATGCGCCGTGGATCGAACATATGGTGTGCGTGAATTTTAAAAACGAATTTTGATGCAGAGAAAACACTGATTTTTGACCGGCGGCAAAAGTTACTTTATGTTTTGTGTAAAAAAAAAAACCTTTAGTGGACTACAACTGCAGAAGAAGAAGGAGAGCGAGGGTCGTAGCTTCAGGACGAAGAAATTAACTATGATGGATCGTAACTAAAAAGTGGCTTGGCTTGTTTTGTTAGATAAAGCTAGACAACGTCGATATCGTAAAGTTTGTAAAGTTGACGGAGCCAACGCACACAACGCACCGCAGAGACTCTGACGGACTCGACCGTAGACTTTACATGTAATCTTGCCGCAACTGACGCAGGCGTTTGGGGCGGTGTGAATGCGCCATTAGGCTCTCCATACTGAAGCAAAGATCAGGTACATTGTAGGGCTTGTTAACCAACATTTGCTCATTTATAACGCTAGCTTGCAGCGTCATAAATTATAATAACGTTAGCTTCACTTAGCAATGTTTTGGCCATTAATTCTCCCCCCGGTCTCTCTTTCCTCTCTGGCACACAGCAGCAGGGTCACAGCTGTATGGCTGTGGTCTGTCATATGTGTGGTTGTAAATATTTAATGTTTCTTGTGTCTGAATTTAAATCCATAGTTTTCTATTGAAAACGCGGGTCGATTAATTCCTAGCATTACCTTTTTTTTTAAATACAATTAACGCATGGAAAGAATACCACCCTGTTAAAAATGTAGCTCGCAACACATCAGTTCTCCTTAACCGCAAAAAAGTGACTTTTTCGGACTTAAATTAGTGCTAACTATTAGCGGAAGTAGCTGTATATATCTTCACAATAAGAGCGTTCATTTCCTGTTGTGATGAACTGGGGTTTCATCTTCTGAATGGTTACTTATGGGAAAATGATAAATTGTGACATTCGATTACTAAGTCTCTGTTACATTTACAGGAAGAATAATCTAACCTAAGGGGAAGACTAATGGGGATCCATAATAAACTAAACTAATTAGATCATATTTTTTAATAGTTTAACAGCCCTACTAAAAACAAAGAAATAAGAGGGTTTTTAGATGTAGTTTTTATGTTTCAACGTTTCAAAAGTACCGGTTTAAGACACGTGTCGGATAAAACCTAAATACCCATCTCTACATACGAAGTCTCCGATCGATCCAACATGCCATTCTCTTCAAGAGGTTTGGTAACTTTTAAAATAGCCTGTAGGCGTCAAGAGCAAGATTTGGCGTTGGTTAACGATGGTTAGCGTCAGAGTTCAGATGCCGCAGCAGAAATGAAACACCCGCTCTCTTCTGCTGGAATCCACATAATATTTCCCCTACTCAAGAGGAGTCCTCGCCACCACCTTCTGCCGTCTCGCTCTGCAAGATCCTGGTTAGATGAATGCTAAATGTAAGCATGTTTTATGCAGATGACAGAGGTGGGTGTTGAGCTGCAGAAAGGTAAGGAAGTCTCCATTAATCTCCTCCTCCTCTTCAGCGTGGCAGCTCGTCTTAACTCCTCCTGCCGTTTCCTCCGGCTTCCTCTGAAATCCCTAATCTGTTTGGCACCTAACCGGCTCTCGGAGGGGGTGGAGAAAATAATTAAAAAAAACAACAAGGATCAGGTTTCGGAGAGAAATAAGCATTTTAATTAACTGTTTGGCACTGATTAATTCAGACCTCGTGTTTTCCTAAAAGCTGGCAGTTAAATAAATCCATCAGGTTTTAACGTTGAGTTAAATAAAGCAGATCTGAGGGGGCGTTCCACCCGGTTTGGTGGATGTGTAGAAGTTGCTCGTCATCACAAAGGGAAACAAAAACGTGGAAACGTTTAGCTTTGCCGGTACACGAAAAAAGAAACAACCCTAGAATCATTACATCGTCTCCCTGAACACCGTCCAGTTTTGGCTCCTGGAGGCGAAACCTGGACATCCGTCTCTGGCTCCACTCTTCTCCGAGATTTGCTCCGAAAACTCGGCGGTCTACCTCGTCCTATCGGGAACCAAAACCCGGTTCATTCTTCACCCACAGAGATGCCCTTGCTGCAGTTGCTGGTTTGATTCCCCTGAAGCCTGAACATCTGAGGGGATTGAATGTCTGTTTCCTGCAGCTATTTGTCCTCGTTTCCCGTCTTTATCCAGGCAGCCGAGGCGTTTCCCTTGCTTCTTCCCTTCGCCTCCAGGGAGTGGTTTCATAAACGTCCGGAAAAACATTTCAGAGGAACTTTGACACTCTGCGTTCTTAAACCGGAGGCAGCCGGACTTGGATGCGTAGAAGAAACAAAGGTGAACGCTCCTCTGCACAGACTCATATTTTAGTTTCCTTGTAGTCGGATCTGAAGGAGTCTCTGATGGCCAGCAGACCGGAGGCCAGGAGGTGTCCGCTGACCCTGCGGTGCCAGTCCAGAGACCGTCCCCTGAGACAAAACGAAAAATAAAAATACAGGTTAGAAACACGACTTGATTGTTACACCACCCGCCTGGTTTCTTCCAAAAGTTAAGGAACGATGAGGACATTCAGCAGTTCTCTGGGCTTCCTGAACAACAAAACGGATTCATGCCATGAGTTTGGCAGCAGGTGCCAGGATCAGAACAGGTGAAAAAGCAGCAAAAGTCAGAATAACAAGGAGATATGCCATCCTGCAAAACACCGGAGCGCTCATTCAGCTCTATAGAGCTGTTGGAACAGGGATGCTGGGACAAGTGCTGGATCAAGACTGTAAATTAGGAGTTTCCCCCCTAAATCGAGAGAGGTCGGTGAGCCAACGGCTTCGTGAAGACCACAGTAGACAGCTCACCTCCGGAATATTGCTAAAATTAGAAACCTCCTGTCAAGGAGTGATGCAGAGAAACTAGTCCATGCATTTGTTACTTCAAGGCTGGATTACTGTAACTCCTTATTATCCGGAAGTCCAAAAAATGCAATTAAATATGGGGTTATAACGATACATGCTTGAGATGAAACTGAAAAGAAATATTGGCTCTGAAAATAAAATTTGGCATTGGAAAAATATGATTGTAACTGAAAATCTTAATTTTGAATCTGAAATAAATGTAGTTTATTTTTTGTATTAGAAGTGAAATAAAAATTGAAAGTGAAAAAATATCGACGTGCAATGAGTACCAGCAGAATGAAACTGAAAAGCAGCCGAAGTGAAAAAAAGATTGGCGTTGGAAAAAATATGAAAGTGTAAACATATTTTGAGTTTCTTTTCCATTTTTTTCACTTTCAATTTTTTACTTCACTTTTAATACAGACATTTTCACTACATTTATTCGAGACTCAAAATTAATACTTTCAGTAACAATTACATTTTTGGACGCCAAATTTTATTTTCAGAGCCAATATTTCTTTTCAGTTTCATCTAAAGCTGGTATCGTTATAACCCCGTAATTAAAAGCCTTCAGTTGATCCAAAATGCTGCAGCAAGAGTTCTGATGAATATTAAAAAGAGTGATCACATTTCTCCTGTTTTACTTTCTCTCCATTGGCTCCCTGTGAAATCCAGAACAGAGTTTAAGATCCTCCTTACTTATAAAGCCCTTAATAATCAGCTCCATCGTACGTGACAGATCTGATTGTTCTGTATGTTCCTAACAGAGCACTTTGCTCTCAGAATGCAAGTTTATTGGTATTTACTAGGGTTTCTATTATTATTATTATTATTAAGATTTTTATTATTCGTCAAGAGACGACTTGTTTGAGTGGAAATAAACTGAAGCTGTGTTGAAGCTTAATGCAGGGTTGGGATATAAAATAGTCCCACGTTTAGAAAACCTCACCGAGACAGAATCCATCAGGAATCCAGAGGACTAATCAGCATCATGCTGCTGGGATTCTTGTCTTGAAGACGGTCCAGTCAAAGTAAGCCAAGAATAAAAACATATGCTCCCCAACCAGTAAAATGACATATTGTTTGCTGTCGAAGCTTTATCCTATGATACCTTTACACGACTGCTTTCTGTGCGTAACTCAGCACATGCAGCGGTTACCTGGGGTCCGTTCGACACAGGCGGGTCAGTCGGGTCTTGATGGCCCCCGTGGGCTCCAGGAGGTAAAGGCAGCTGTAGACGTGGGCCCTGACTCCCTCCGCCTGGACTCCGGGGAGCTCCGTCGATGTGGAGGACAGGTACAGAGGCCCGCAGGACGGGTCTGCCTGCCAGGTTCTGACAGGGGGGAGAGGAACCGGATCATCGGTTTCGTATCAATCAGATAAATGATAAAAACGGTGAGGAACGGAGAGCAAGAACTAGAGATGAACTCAAGGGGAACATCTGCAAAGTATGGATTCACATACAGATTTTATATACACATATATATGTATAAAGTGGGGGGCATAATTATTTGACCCCTCTCCGATTCTGTAAGTTTGTTTAGTGACAGAAAGCCTCATTTTAATTGTAGCTTTATTTCAGCAGTGACAGATAGCACATCAAATGGAAAACTGAAAAAGCATCCATCCACGACCCATTTTCAGTTTCCTGGCAGAAGGCAGGAGGTTGTCGCTCAGGTTTTTTACGATCCACGGCTCCGCCCATTTTCCCGTTGATGCGGTTAAGTTGCCCTGTGACCAAAAGCTAAAATGTTTCCACCTCTACGGTGTTTTTGGGGGGTTCAGAGGCAGCATTTTTCTTCCTCCAAACACGACGAGTTGATTCAATGTTGGTCTCATCTGACCACAGCACTTCCCCACTGAAACCCAGTCGTTCAGGTGTTCATTGGCAAACTTCAGACGGGGCTGCTTGAGCAGGGGGACCTCGCGAGCGCTGCAGGATTTTGGTGGTTTTCTTGGTGATTTTGGTCCCAGATACTTTGAGGTCATTAACTAACTCCTCCCGTGTAGTTTTAGGATGATTTCTCACCTTTCTCAGAATCAAAGGTCGATTTATGGTCATTTTGTGCTCCTTCCATTGTCGAACAATTGCACCAACAGTCGTCACCTTCTCTCCCAGCTTCTTGCTAATGGTTTTGTAGCCCATTCCTTCTGCAGGTCTACCATTTTGTCTCTGAGATCCTTGGACAGCTCTTTGGCCTTTCCCATGTTGGAGAGTTTGGAGTCTGATTGATTGATTCTGTGGACAGGCGACTAATTAAGACAGGTGTCTTTAATGAGGGCGACTGATTGAGTAGGAGCGTCTGAACACTCTGTGGGAGCCAGAACTCTTTATGGTTGGGTTCAAATTCAAATTCACTCAATTAAACGCAATCTTTTATTTAAAGTTATTTTTTCGGTTTTCCACCAGATGAGCTATCTGTCGCTGTTTAAATATACCATCCATCCATCCATCTTCTTAACCGCTTATCCAATTCAGGGTCACGGGGCAGCTGGAGCCTATCCCAGCAATTATCAGGCGTTAGGCAGGGTACACCCTGAACAGGACGCCAGTCTGTTGCAGGGCCAACACAGAGAGACAGACAACCATTCACACTCACATTCATTCCTAGGGACAATTTAGAGTGATCAATTCACCTATCATGCATGTTTTTGGACTGTGGGAGGAAGCCGGAGTACCCGGAGAGAACCCACGCATACACGGGGAGAACATGCAAACTCCATGCAGAAAGACCCTGGGCCAGGATACGAACCCACGACCTTCTTGCTGCAAGGCAACAGCGCTAACCACTGCGCCACCGTGCAGCCTTGTTTAAATATACCTACCAATAAAATGATTCTGTTGTGAGACTTTTCATTTCTTTGTCATTGGAGAAACTTAAAAAAATCAGCGAGTAATTATTTCCCCTACTGTATATAGGAATGCAACGGAATTGATTACTTGCAATGAATTAGAAAGACAGGTTTTATTTTCTACTCTGCTTGTTACAACAAATGATGTTGAATTAGATAAAAAAAATATATTTAAAACAAAAATGACCACAAAACTTAAATTTCAAGTGAAGAATAAAACATTTTTGTGAAGTTATTGCAGAGTTTCCACATTTTAAGTGTCTGTACATTGTATTAACTTTTACCCATAACGACGCAGTACATCACCAGCTCATTTCTTTTTTATTTTTCAACCATTTGCTCAACATGATTCTTTGTGATTTTTCTCGTGGGTTAATTTCAAGTTTATGTAAGCTGTCATAAACGGGGGAACAGGAAGCGCCGCTCAGCGTCGTCCAACTACAAAACGCTGTCATGTCTCCACTGACATCAGGCCGTGTTCAAACTTTCACCAACCCTCTAAAAGAAAACTCTGCTTTGTTTCATTTCACTCAGAGTGACTCCTCCGTCCTTTGGCTCCGTGGAGCTCAGCGGGGGCGGCTCGGTCTGCCTCATTACCTGAGCAGCAGGTTCTCCTGTGGGGGCTGCGAGCCCAGACCGTGGCCACGGCCCTGGAGGGTGTAGCGGTACACCTCCGTGTCCTTGGAAATCGTCTGCATGACGGCAGCCTGGCTCAGGTTCCCCTCCCACAGCTGCTGCTCCCTCAGCAGCCGGCGGAGCAGGTCCTGCTGCGGAGCGTCCACTTCCACCGAGCCTCGCCACGTCCACAGCGGGCAGCCGTCATTCATCTGAGGACGAGAGGGGAGAGAAAATGGGATCGTAGCACGGAGTGGTTAAAGTAGCTGGACGTTTCAGAGGAAAGGGAAAAACTAAAGCAGCGTCAGATTCATGAACATTTTCAGTAAGCTTTGACAGCTGCTGAAGAAGCGGCCGAGCCATGCAACAACCAGAATCAGAAAGTATCGAGTCACTGTGGCTATGGGATTTCATAGTACTGTGCAAAAGTTTTAGGCAGGGGGGGGGGGAGTGTAAAAAACGAATGTTTTCAGACAGAAATAACGATAGTTTTATCCATTAAAATAATACCAATAAGCAAAAAAGAAAAATTTTTAATCCCTATTTGGTGTCACCCCCTTTAGTCTTCAATTCTTACAGGAAAACTTGCACAAAGTCAGGATTTTTGTAGGATTATAGTCAGATACCGATCAGGTGCTAATCATCATTAGTGTCACACATAGGTTGAAGCCCAGTTCAAAGTTAACCAGGAATAGCTGTGAAGGAGGCCCGAAACTGGGTGAGGAACAGCCAAACTCTGCTACCAGGGTGAGGCTTTGGAAGACGGTTTCATGTCTCGGCGAGAATTAGCAACAAGACACAACAAGAGGTCGTTCTACTGCATCAGACAAAGATTTCGACGCAGACCCGGGTTTCAAGATGTGCCGTTTAGGAAGCGCGGAGAAACGGGCAATGTTGAGGATCGCCGTGGTCGGCAAATGATAGATAGATAGATAGATAGATAGATAGATAGATAGATAGATAGATAGATAGATAGATAGATAGATAGATAGATAGATAGATAGATAGATAGATAGATAGATAGATAGATAGATAGATAGATAGATAGATAGATAGATAGATAGATAGATAGATAGATAGATAGATAGATAGATAGATAGATAGATAGATAGATAGATAGATAGATAGATAGATAGATAGATAGATAGATAGATAGATAGATAGATAGATAGATAGATAGATAGATGATGGATAGATAGATAGATAGATGATAGATAGATAGATAGATTAGATAGATAGATAGATAGATAGATAGATAGATAGATATAGATAGATAGATAGATAGATAGATAGATAGATAGATAGATAGATAGATAGATAGATAGATAGATAGATAGATAGATAGATAGATAGATAGATAGATAGATAGATAGATAGATAGATAGATAGATAGATAGATAGATAGATAGATAGATAGATAGATAGATAGATAGATAGATAGATAGATAGATAGATAGATAGATAGATAGATAGATAGATAGATAGATAGATAGATAGATAGATAGATAGATAGATAGATAGATAGATAGATAGATAGAAGATAGATAGATAGATAGATACTTTATTCATCTCCAAGAGAAATTCACAGTTCTAGCAGCTTACGGGAACACAGGGGCATGCAGGGAAAATACAATATAAAAATTTAAAAGAAGAACTAAGGTAAAATATAATGGTATAAAAAAGTATAATGTCTGCCAGTCCAGTTCAGTGCAGTTGTGCAGATGTCAGTATGCAAAAACAGTTGAGTAAATGTCAGTTTGTACATACTTAGAGTCCAACTTGTAGATGTGTGTGTATGATAAAGTGCATGTGTGACTGAAGGTGCATGGTGTGATTAGCATTAAGTCCAGTTTTCTATGGTTGATTTTATGGCCCTCCCCCTAGAGTTGTTGAAGAGCCGCATGGCGTGGGGGAGGAACGATTTCTTCAGTCTGTCAGTGGAGCAGGACAATGACAGCAGTCTGTCACTGAAGCTGCTCCTCTGCCTGGAGATGGCGTTGTGCAGTGGATGGTGTGGACTGTCTATGATGGACAGTAGCCTGTTCAGAGTCCGTTTATCTGCCATAGATGTAAGGCTGTCCAGCTCTGTGCCAACAACAGTACCCGCCTTCCTCACCAGTTTGTTCAGGCGTACATGAGGGCGCTCGCAACTACAGACTGGTAGAAGATCTGTAGCAACTTCTTGCAGATGTTGAAGGACGCCAGCCTTCTGAGGAAGTACAGACGGCTCTGTCCTTTCCTGCACAGGGCGTCTGTGTTGGCAGTCCATTCCAGTTTGTCATCCAGCTGCACTCCCAGGTATTTGTAGGTGTGAACCACCTCCACGCAGTCACCTTTGATGTTGACAGGCTCAAGGTGCGGCCTGATTCTCCTAAAGTCCACCACCATCTCCTTGGTCTTGGTGGCGTTTAGGAGCAGGTGGTTAAAGTCGCACCACGTGACAAAACGTTGGATCAACTCCCTGTATTCCTCCTCCTGTCCACTCCTGATACAGCCAACGATAGCTGTGTCGTCCGCGAACTTCTGCACGTGGCAGAGCTCCGAGTTGTACTGGAAGTCGGACGTGTACAGGGTGAACAGGACCGGAGAGAGCACAGTTCCCTGCAGGAGACTTAAATGGAAATTCTGTTTTTTTTTTCTTCAACCTGGACATTATTTTTTAACAGTTTTTATGTTTTTTACCCACCCTGGGAAGTTTGGAGCCAGTTTGAGCCGTTCAGCAGTATTTATACATCCAGTCTTGTATCCTTAGAACGAGAGTGCTCGGGCAAGTACAAAAGCCGTTTGGTAAAATGAAGGCGTTTGGGGCAGATTAAACCTTATTACATAGTTATATTCTTCTTGGGTTTACCAACACCTCGGAAGTGATTCTTGATTCTGTTGCGCCCGATTTGGGGGCTTAACAATAAAAAAATAATAAAAAGCCGACGAATCTGATGCGGCAGCCTCCGCACCTGCAGATTTGTCAGCGCTTTATCTTTGTTCTACGGATGTACGCTGATCAAGATCAACAAAAACATCTAACATAAGGTTTGGACGATCACTGCTCATAAAAATGTCATAAACTAGAAACAGAAATTATCTTAAAAAAGCAAACTAGAAAAGCAGAAGCTTAGACCTCCGTCATGTACCTCAATACAATTTAGATTCCTTCATAATATCTGATCATCCCCAACATTTTATCACATGTTCCTTGGCCCATTTTTAAGTTTTTACTGGATATTTCATCCAATGAGTTATTTCTTTAACAGTTTTATTTCTATTTCATAGGGATGCATTGATACCACTTTTTTCAACCCAATACGATACCGACATTTAGTACTTACCGATACCAAGTACCAGTGCCGATACTTCTACCACACACAAAAAATGCAATGAATTGGAAGACGGGTTTCATTGTGGTGAATTAAATTTAAAAAAAATCTAATTTAAATAAAAATGACCACAAAACTAAAATTTCAAGTGAAAACAAAAAATTTCCTTTTAAATTATCGCTGAGTTCCACATGTTAAGTATCGGTTCATGGTATCGGTTGACCAACTGATGCCGATACGAGTACTTTAGAACTGTATTGGCCCCGATACCAGTATCAGTGCAACCCTGCTATTTTATTTTATATGTTCTCTATAGCTTATTGTCTGTGTTTTCACTTGCTTTGTGTTCTTATTCGTTTTGTGTGTGTGCTGCCTTAAAATGAATTTCCACACTGTGGGATCAATAATCTGCTCATTCATCCGTTCATTTAGAGATAAATACATAAACAGCAGCAAAAACATGACCTCTTTGGCAGATTTTATTTAGTATTATGATACAATTATTAGTGATTATAAGAAATCTCTGGGACTTACGAAAGCTTTAGATTTTTTTTCTTTTTGAAATATGGAGAAATTTGTTTATTTCGTCGTCTGCAGTTTGTTGGACTTCTGATGCCTAAACCAATCAAAATGCTTGAAGAATTCTGAACTTTTGATTTGCTAATAAAATAGCAATGCAGTGTTTTTATGAGATGTTCAGTAGGTAAAACTAAGAGTTATACCTACGAGAATTCCCAGCTGCAGCCCCAGATAGCGGACATACCTCAACTCTCTGGGTGCCTCTCCAACATGAACTCAAACATGTCCTGTTTTTTAGTTAAATTCACTTTTACTTTGTTTGGGATTCAGAAGCTGAGAAATACTCATCTCTAAACTGTGTACACAGTTTTTTTTTAAATGTAAAAAAAATTTGATTTTTTTTGTTAATATCAAAACCAACCAAACAAACAAACAAACAAAAACAATTAAAAAAAGACGTAATACTGAAAAACTAAGCTTTTCTTATTATCATTTTTTTTTTTTTTTCGCAATATGCTCCAGTAGGATGTAACAGGTGACGGGAACTAGCTTAACGTGACACATTGACAGGCATTAACTATCAACATCTACATGCAGCAGCACAACTCAGCTTGCAGTTTGCTTGGTAGAAACAGCAACGTTTCCTGCGCTCTGCTGGTTTGCTGAACGTTGTTATGGGGAAAATTAACTCAGGGTTCTAAAAATAAGACGAGACAGAATCCTTGAAAGCATCTTAGAGTATTTATCACTAAAAATGTGTTCTGGCCAGAAACGGAGGGAATAGGCTTACCCCGTACATTCCCTAACTCACCCACCCTAGTTTACACCTTAATAAACACTATCACCGTCTTAATCTTTCAGTAGCCAATCTCTTTGCTCCAACTCAGGTCTCCCAATGAGGCGGTATGCTTCTTTGTTGATCGTGTTGATTGCAGAACGAAGCTCATCTTGTCCAAACGTCAGAATGTTCCCGTAGATCTCCATTGTCGAGCAGATTAAGCAGTGGTTCCATCAGATGCACTAACATTATCTCGTTCTTGACCCGTGTTGCTCCCGATCCAATCTCCCTTCTCTGACGAGGAGCAAACCCAATCTCCTTCGGATTAGGACTTGTCCCAGCTCCAGCGAATCAGCACCAACAGCCTCTGACCCACTTAGAAGGGTCATTTAGAAGAGGACTTTCTATAAAAACGTGCAGCACTCTGCAGCAGACTCCTGCTGGCCGGAGATTCATCCGACGCAAGTATGATGCGTTTAACGACGGGTCAGAAAATACATTACTGCAAAAAAACTGACTATAAAAAAAACGTATTTGCTGCATTTTTTGTTTAAGTATCACATTTCAAGCAAGTTCTTTAATTTTTGTACACTTTTCTAATTTAAAAAAATATATAAAAATACAATAATTCTCCCACTTTAGGGGAAGCAACCCCGAAAAATGGGTGACAAAACGCCTATGTTACTATATATGGGGATATAAATCTCTACAGCCAGAATCTCAGACGTTACCTCCTACTGTCAGCTCACCTTCTTGAAGGCCAGCTCCACATTCTCCGGCGCTGGATGGTTCTCCCAGCCTCCGCCGTTCTCCAGAGCGTCGCTCAGGAGCCGCAGGGTGCTCTGCTGTAGCCTCTTTCTCTTCTTCTCCAAATCCTCATCGCGTCCTTCAGGATCTCCTATTAAACTCTGTCCGGGCCAAAACTCTGGAAGCTGCGGAGAGGGTTTAGTTTATTCAGCAACGTCTCTGTTGGGCAGTAAATCCAGCTGGTTAGCTCGGGAGTACCTGGAAAAGTCTGTGGGCTTCGGTGATCATGACGGATAGACCCTGAGTGGCTGCAAGGTTCTCACTGAGGTCCCTCTGGTCCGGACGACCAAGGCTGTACTTCCTGTGATCAGATCTACAACGACAACACAAGACGCTCAGGTTTAGGCTTTAGGCTTAAGATAAAAACAAAACAAAAAAATGCTTCTGAAGACACCGAGCAGAACCAGGGTCAGTTTTTACATTTGTATTATGGGTAAAGAAAAATACTGGGAGAAGTCTTTATTTAGCCTTGGTTTATCAGAGTTTAACACAAGTTATAGACCCAAAAACTCTGATCATGAGAAACAAGAGGTACAGTAAAACCATATTGTTGTCTTTAAAGGCACAGTGTGTAATTTTCGGCCAGTAGGGGGCAGTGCATACCTAAATTATCACAAGCATGCGGTATCTGTGTCTTGGAGTAAGAAACTCAACAACAGAGGTCCAACTAGTGCTGTTTTCAAACGCTCAATTCCCTGAGAATGATCTATTTGCAGCAACATGACGAGCACATCAGTCTCTCTTTCATCGCTTGGAACTAGCGAAGAGGTAAAAATGTATTTATGGAGAAACTTTTTTGCATTTTGAGGGGAAATCAATGTTTTAATAGCGGGCGTGTTCCGTGCGCTTTGTCCGTCCGGGTTCTTGTAGAAGTAAAGACGTCATCTAATATGGATTTCCCCTGAAAAGAGGACCCGCGTCTATGTATTTTAAAACTGATTTTTAAAGTCATATTTTACAATATCGCCAATATTTTGCAATTAATGTGCTGTACGCAATAATTATTACATAATATTTTAATGGCTATTTTCAAAGATGTACTGCAGAAACTACACACTGTCACTTTAAGTGAGTGGTTCCAAGGAAAAGTGGGCCACGAAGGGAGAAGAGGAAGAGCTGAAAATTTAGGGAGGAGTTGGGAATAAAGGAGGTGATTAAAGGGTGAAAAGGAAGTGAGATCGGAGGAGGAGGAGAATGGAAACGGATGCTGTGTGATCAACTTATGCTGCACCTCTTACACAACTCAAAGTGTCTATCTTAAAGCCCAGTAACAAAGTTAACAAGCCTTGTAGTACGAAAAGAACACATTAGGTTGCAATGTTTAAAGGTTTACAACCACAAATTTTAGTAACAGCTACACCTGAGTAAGCTGTAGAATAGATTCACCTGCTGCAGTATGAAAAAAAATGCCTCAGTATTTAAATTTAAGGTTTTCAAGGTTTTACGTAGAACAGATTATCACTTTGAGCTATCATCCAGCTGTCTGCTATTTTTGAACTTTGACCTGTAACATTAGACCTTTAACACTTCACCTCCTTAACCCCTTATGAACCGGTGAAGCAAATAAGCTGCATACCTCCTCCTTACGAATATAGTCAAGGTGGTGTATGAATACTACAAATCTTGTATACGAGGTTAAAGGAAGAAGTGCGAAATGAGCGAACTGCATGGACTTTTGCTGATAAATAATCGTAACCCTGAGGTTTGTTGTGTAAAACAACATATTTACGCTTACTAATGTCTCATGAACATGATATATTAAAACATCAACATGTGACTAAAATATAAAAAAAAGTTACATCTCATTTTGGGTTTGAAGCTTTTTAACGACACTAGGAAAATAAGGAATGGAAATGAGATAATTGCGCAATAAGTCACTTCTGTACGTGTAATTTGATTGTGAAGCTTTGAGTCTAAGAATTACTTCAGATAACAAAATGATATATAAATAGTGTTTAAAACATATCTACTTGGAGCGATTGTAGCTCAGTGGTAGAGTAGTTGGCTTGCAATCGGAGGGTCGTAGGTTCGATTCCAGCTTCCTTCAGTCACATGTTGATGTGCCCCTGGGCAAGGCAATTCTACATTGTCCTACCGAGTCATGTTGGGTGTCGGTGTATGAATGCGAGTGTGAATGGGTGAATGTGGCTTCAATGTAAAGCGCTTTGAGTGGTCAGTAAGACTAGAAAAGCGTTATATAAGTTCAGTCCATTTACTTAAGTGCATACTAGGTGACCCTGGATGGATGGATGGTAACAGCACATGCATCAGTACTAGGGGTGTAACGATACATTTTTGGACCGATACGATGCGTATCGATAGGAGGCCAAACGATTCGATACAACGCGATATATACGTTTGTTTTTTTTAACGATATGATTTGACACGATACAGTAGATTTCGATACGATACATCAATTCGATAGTGACACAATTTTGTTGTACGGTTGTACAATGACAAAGCACTTGCTTACCTATACCCATTACCGATACTAATTGAAAGCTATTCCACAAACACAAACGAATGCCTTTTCAAGGAATTTTATTTGCTTTGCTGATTTATGTATTCCAAAAGGTCAATAAATGTAAACACACTCAAAGTGCAATATTAGAACAAGCTAGTTCTTTTAGTATTAGGGATGCAACGATACGTTTTTGGACCGATACGATGCGTATCGATATGAGGCCAAACGATTCGATACAAAGCGATATATACGTCTTTTTAAAGGATATGATTTGATCGCAGGGGCGATGCATCAATACAGCGATACAATCGATGAATCGTTTCACCCGTAATCAGTACAGGTTCAAATTTTTTGGGATGGAAACTATCGTTATGGCAAAGATACATATAGAGATTCCAGACTGAAGCATAACTGCGTTGCACTTTAGCTAGCAACAGATGCCGCTGTATGAACAGGTAGCCCAGTTTCCTGCTAGCTGGATTCATGGCCAGCTTATAGCCGCTTCCGTTGTCAAAACTTCCCATTTGGGAACCCTTCAGCCTCCCGGTATTAAGGAACAACATGTTTCCATGTTAACTGCTAACGGACTTCCGGAAGCGTCTGCAGTTGTTGTCAGCTACTGCTGATCTCACTGAGCCGGGGGACTGTAAAGGATGAAAATCAGTGATTGTTCAACAACATACATTTTCACTCTATTTACAGTTTGGTTTGAGCTATGGTGGCATCAATAAAAGAATCAACATACTAAGATTTTTTTAGGGATGCACGATACACTAGAGGTGTCACGATTCTCCAAATTCTCGATTTGATTTTCGAATTCTTGTCCCCCTTCTCTTACAGTACAGAGCCCTATGCCATTTTTAGACTAGTCTAGTCTATGATCATTGGTTTTATTTATTAAATTTTTTACAGTAAATCTTATTTAAAAAGACGTAAATGATGCAATTTCCATTTATTTATCACAATAGACAATAATGGTGAAATTGAAATTTTTTTTTTTTTTTAAAAAGTGTACCAATCTTGTTTAAATAAATAACAGAAATGATTAGTAACTGAGAGTGGGTGCCATCTAGTGACTCTTTTTAATTACTGCACCGGAGCCACTGTCAGCTCCGGCTGGTTCAGAGAAACGAGCTAATGTTCAGCTAACAGTGGTACACTTGTTTACAACCAGAAAGTCGACTTAACTCACGGGGAACTGACAATTTTTTCACTGTCGATTTGAGAGTAGAAGGAGCGGGTTTAACTCCGGTCCCGCTGCTTCTTTCTTCATCTGCCCTAGCCACGTTTTAACTGTAGCTTAGCTAATAGCTACCAACTGGCGTCGCTAATGTGCTCTCATCACGGAGTATGCTCCTATTGTTATACTGTTGTTAATAATGTTACCAGGTATTGTTGTGAGCTGTATGAGAACTGGTGAGAGCTACGTGTTAGGGAAAATGCGATGTGTGGTTCCTTGTGCTATGGAAATTAGAGTAAATAGACGGTTGCCTGCTAACTGTTGCTACAGTACGGAAACATGGGAGGAGGTTTATCAGGATCCTCTTTTGGATTTCAATGTGCAAACTTGTGACGTAATACAGATGCAGGTGTCTAATGTATCGTGTAAATGTAAACGATACCATGAATCGATACTTAAAATGCGGAAACTCTGCAATAATTTCACAGAAAATGTACATTTTTAACATGAAGTTTTATGTTTTTATTTTTCATATAAATCACCATCATTTTTTGTGACAAGCAAAGAAGAAAATATAAGAGGTACAAGTTTCAGCATTGGTACTCGGTATCGGCAAGTACTCTGATCCAAGTATCGGTATCGCATCGGATTGACAAAATTGGTATCGTTGCATTACTGTTTTGTTTTAAAAGGTATTTTTGGCCACAGTGGTCTTTATTAACAGTGGACAGTTCAGAAAAGGGATAGAGAAGTGTGGGAGCGACATTTGGCATAGCCGGGAGTAGAACCAGGACAGCTACTTCGAGGGCTGAGACCTGTGAATATGAGGCACCCCTCTTAACCACTTAAAAGTCTGTTTCCATCCTTAAGTGCCTGATGAATCTAGCGTCATGCTTACATTTACACTAATTGTAGGTGGAATGTTCAGTTAAATAATCTCTAATTTAACATCTGTTTGACGGTACAGTGGAAACTCCAAAAAATTGACATTTAGGTAACAAGGGGTTAAAGGAGAACACTATCATACCTAACAGGCATTCAGCTTCTCTTTTTTTATAGGGGGATAATCCTTTGGTCATGATTATCACCTCAAACTTTAACAAAAGTTATTTTTGTTTATAAGAGTAAAACATATTAACTTGTGTTTATTTCAATGGTGCAGCTTCATCAAATCAACACAAAAAGAAAATTTAGTAGCTGTAGATCAGCTCACCACCATGTTCTATAATAATACAGTAAGTCTAAATGATTATCTATATTTTCCCGGTCGTTAGGGCTCTCCCTTTCATTACTCTTTTAGCTCAAAGACAATGACTGGCACATATTTTCCTTCCTATCTGAGGGTGAAATTGAGGCCAGATGGAAATTAGTCAAAGTTACATAATTTTCCCTTGCTGTGTGAACTGAGCCAACAGCTTTTTATTTGAAGCACGAGGTCAGTTTAAGGGCTGGATGAGGTCCAGATTTGATACTACCCATGAGAACGCAGCCCTTTGGAGGCAGGACTTCCAGCAGAATCTGGTTTGTGTCAGTAAGGGTGAATATGAGCTCTTCACAAGGTGGAGAGCAACGATCCAAACCTGATATTAGGTCTCGAGAAGAGAAAAAAAAACATATTTTGGATAGGATTAATCAATTAGTAACTCACTAATTTATAATGACTGTTTAATATTTACCAAGATTTAAATAAAAATGAACTAAAGCGGTAAAAACAGAAATAACACAAGTCTGAGGAAAGCCTCTGAATTCCTCTGATCTTCATCCTCTTTCATTTTAGGCCAAAACTGAAGTGAACAGCGAGCAGAGCTATTATATAAGGACTTAGGTAACAGAACAATGTGGGTCACGAACCCCAAAGCCTCCTTTCACTTCTACTCTCTGCTTGGTTTGCTGTACACAAGGTTAAACCCAGAGCCGCTTCTTTAAAGAGGAAGTTCGGCCTTTTTTCAACCCTTATAATATGCATTATGTTCACCTAACCACCCGGACAAGTTTTCAGCCTTTTGAAGTCCTTTGGGAGAAGTTTATATCCAGTCACTATTAGCCTATATCCATATAACGGGAGTCAATGGGGGGATGCAAAGTGCTGCCTCTAAATAAGGCATCACCTGCCACAAAACTCCTTCATTTAACTATGTTTTGTTATTAAATTGCTAGAACTACTCCCGTCTGAGTTCGGGGCGTCTCAGAAGTGCTTCTTTGTTGTTTGCAGGGGCTGTTTTTAGTGCTGTCACGATTCGTCTATTCGTCACAACGTTGTTGAGTAAAATTGTCGACAAAAAATTTAGTAATCTGCATTATCGTTTACTTTTTAAAACCTTTACTTTTAACCTGCTGCAAATAGATCATTCTCAGGGAATTGAGAGTTTGAAAACAGCACTAGTTGGACCTCCGTTGTTGAGTTTCTTATTCGAAGACACAGATACCGCATGCTTGTGATAATTTAGGTATGCACTGCCCCCTACTGGCCGAAAAATATACACTGTGCCTTTAAAGGGAAGCCCGCTGTGGCTGATGGCAAACATGGACAGTAGTCTCTGTTAGCTTGTTAGCTGCTAACGTTTACCTTCTCTCCTAGGTAGGCTGCTGCTTAGAGGCTGGTTCTGATCTGTTCATAGACAGAACAGAGCGCAGCATCTGATTAGTCGATTACCAAAATAATAGTTTGTGGCAGCCCTAGTTTTTTTTTTACAGGCTTTTTAATCTAACTACACAAACGCGCAATCTCGATGTAGCTGCCGACCGCCATGACAGTTGTAGTCTGAGCAGGAGGACTTTGACTCTGCGCTCTACGGCGGCAGACGGTTAGAACTTGCTACTGCAAACATCCACATGGTTCACGCTTGCGTGTTTCTAAATTGCACAAACAAAATAACCAAATGGACTAAGACCGCCGTAGAGACCCGACTAAGGCAAGGAACAAACTTGGTTTTTAACCCTGCGTGACGTTGCGTTGGCACAAGCAGCAGGCTGCGTCTTAGGGACGTACTTGCTTGTGTACTCCACGTACTACTGGAGACGTCCACTAGGGGGCAGAGTGCAGCGGTCAGACCGGATAGAGTGGCGGATTTTTGATGTAGAGACAAAACCAACATGGCGACCACAGAGGAGATCATCGCATGGTTAAGCTTCAGATTACTACAGAAAAAGACGGCAGCAGTGTCGTAGAAGGTATGTAAGACAATATTTACTGCTATTCGTGCTTGTCCGTCCTACTGCTTTTGCCGGCGTTGACTCCGTGTACGTTCAGCCGGTCAAATAGCGCTCTACAATCACCCTAGCGGTACAATCATATTGTCATGTTCGGACGTGTTGCTTTTATTTCAGAGGACGTGCAAAAAACGACGCTCAAAACAAACGCAATCTACGCGAGGCGGCCATGATAAACACCCGTACGCGTAATTAAAACCACGTTTATTATTCCCAGCCTATACGTCCCTGCCATGGCGCACTGCATTAACGTCACTAAAATGGCAGCTTTTTCAAAGTTGTATATAAAGCCTGTAAATGACGCCGGAAGAACACAAAGAAGCACTTCCACGACGCACCAAACTCAGTGGCGAATAGTTGTAGCTATTAATAACAAAACATTGGTTAAATGAAGGAGATTTGAGGGAGAAAAAGCCTTATTTAGAGGCAGCATTTCATCTGCCCCAACGACTACCATTATATATATATACGGTGATCGCGACTGGATACAAACTTCTCCCAAAGGACTCCAAGTGGCTCCCCTTTAACTTTAACTTCCCCTTTAAGCCCAGGACTCGAGGTTTTGTCCTACCTGGCTGCGTTGGATTCCCTGTTGATGGTGTTAAGGTGGAAGAGAGACGGAGCCAGGCAGACGGCGATGTTGGTTGGGGTCATCTGGTTCTTGTCCACGCAGGCTACGACGTCTCGCAGGAAGTACAGCAGTGTCCGCAGAGCCTCCCTGTTCTCATCAGGAAGAAGCAGCATGGCCGCCTGGGCCGCAACCAGTTGCTGATCCTTCGGGAAGTCTGCAGGTTAAACACAGCATCGATTAGTACTCGTACACGGTTGTGTTAAGAGATTAAAGAAAAGCAGCGGGAAGTTTTGCAGAAATTTTCTACATTTTACCACAACAAGGAAAGTTACGTTTTTCCAAAACAATCTTTTTATGGTTTGTGAGGAATTCCTGGTAAACAGCAATGTTTTCAGGATCACATCTCTGCTGTAGAAGCTGTGTTTCCTATAAACTCATGTTTGGACTTCAATGTTAGATTGGATGATGTGTTAGTTTTGAAAAAATAAAATAAAATCCCACACTGGTCATACAAACTAATATTAAGGTTTATTTCCAGAAAATAGTTTGGGCAAGGATGAAAGACAAAAGAAAAAAATATTTTTTTTATTTCAAATATATTTCTTTACATTTTAGCAGATTACAATGTGAACAGGTGGGAGAAGCTTTTTATAGAAGCAGCAACCTGCTGGACTTTTGGAATACTCACATGTTTGAATTCGGAAATTCCAATTTACGTGTGTGAAAAATAAACTGAAACGCCGTATGAAGTCAGACTTCCCACACGGAGAATCTGAGATCAACAACAGTAGCTATTAGGGGAGTTGAGATTCTCCAAATCCTCGATTTGATTTCTGATTTCAGGGTCACGATTCAATTCTCTGTTCTTTTTTTTCTTTTCTTTTTTTTCCAACAGTACAGAGCCCTATGCCTTTTTTGGACTACACTAGTCGATGATCATTGGTTTTATTTATTTAACTTTGGGCCGTAAATCTTATTTTAAAAGACATATAAGTGATGCAATTTACATTATTCTCGTGTAATGTTTCACATTAGGCATTAAATATATATTTAAATAATTTAAATGATTTATTTACAATATTATTGTATTTAGAATAAATTGTTACACTTATAAGTGTAAAAATGTTGTTTAAATAAATAACAGAAATGATCAGTAACAGATGGTGGCTGCCATCTAGTGACTCTTTTTAGTTACTGCAACGCAACAACTGTCAGCTCCAGCTGGCTCAGAGAAACAAGCTAACGTGGAGCTAACAGTTGTCCTCTTGTTTACGACAAGAATGTTGGCCTGACTCACGGGGAACTCAAAATTTCCTCACTGATGATCTGAGAGTAGAAGCAGCAGCTTTAGCTCCGGTCCCGCTGCTTCTTTCTGTCTAATCATGGTTTAACTGTAGCTTAGCTACTAGCTAGCGTTAGCTAATATGCTCTGTAGAGGTGGGCTGTGCTCACGGGGGATGCTCTTATTGTGATATAGCGTTAATAATATTAACTGCTAAGAGGTACTTGTTAGGGAAAACGCAATGAGTAGTTCCCTTGTGATGAGGAAATCTGAGTACAGCTTCTTGCTAACTACAGTATGTAAACATGGGAGGTGGTGAGCGTGATCGCCTTTTAGATTTCGATGGGCAAAGGTCGATGTAATTTCGCTCGATGACGATAAAAAAAAATCACGATTGTGACACTTTCTCACATTGTGAGAATGCGTCTCAGATCAATCTCACATGTAAACCTTGCGACTGTAAACTTCATTAAAAAGTGTCTTTTGAAAACGGAAAGTATATTTATAAATTATGTTTGTAATAAGTACTACCAACTATGGCTACCTGGGCCAGTCCCAACTCATCCGACTACGTTACTGGAACGCCGTTTACTCAGGCTCGACAGTATAACCCAATTCAGAGTTCCAACATCTTAGGTAAATGGAATGCAATATTTTTACAGAAAGAAGCTCAAGCTTACTCCTTTTGGACGGCTACTGTAAATTCACCTCGAACCTAAAGGGTCGCACCTTTCTGTACGACACCTACTTCAGCAAACATGTATTTAAATATTATACTTTTAATTATCTAGGAAGTCCCATTGAAATCTGACTTCTCTTTTACAAGGAAGAACTGGCCCTTAACAAAAGACACACAAATCATACTATATCAAAATTTTTATCTAACATTTATTATACACTGACATAAACAATCTCTACTTATTTTACACTATTATTTGCCAAGAAAAGCACAAATTATACCACCTTTAATCCTGCGTCGCAGCATCACTGGGCTATAGGAGCACTACACCTGGTTTTCAAAGAATGGCCCGTATTGTCTTTAGACCTAGACAGGTAAATTACGTTGTGGATCCCAAATAAAAAGTTAAGTACAAATAATGCTGCTCACATTGGTAAATGTGGAGGAACGTCTCGCAGAGTTTGCTGGTGAAGATGGGTTCGGGCAGGTCTCTGAAGTACTGCTTGACCATGTCGGCGACGTCGAAGGCCGACTGACCCTCGTACGAAAATCCATCTGGGTCCGACTCCACCATCTCACGGAGCAACTGGATCCGAGACTTCAACCCCGGCTTCCGGAAGAGACCCAGCTGAGAGATCGAAAAAAAATCAGTGAAAGTCTCATTTAAAGCCCTATTAAGAACTATTTATTGGTGATCGAGTCAAATAATGTTCTGTGGAGCTCCTGGTTTCTAAAGATATGGTGGTTACCTGGTCTAAACACTCGTTCCTCAGGTAAACCATTGCAGCGAGGATGCAGGGAGGAAGCGGTTCTCCCGTCTGCTGGACGCTGACGAGCAAAGGAACCCCGAACACCCCCCGTCCTGTGACCTCTGTCGTCGTCTTGGTCTTTGTCAAGGTTTTAGGAATGGTCCTGCAAAATCCAGAGGCCCCATTAGACCCTGTGTTCCTGAGATGTGAAGAAGGAAGCAATCCAACAGTGTGTACATGTGCATGGGGAAAAGTTATCGAAATTAATGGGGACTGAGAAGCTGTTTGGAAAAAGCTCTGGGAATTTGTAATCTGTAAAAGTGTAAAAAAAAAGAAAAAAAAAAAGCTTGACTTGGCTGCCAGTTGGATCCGTTTCCTTTTGAAGAGAAAGCCAAAATAAACATTTTTTTTTTGGTTGCATAACTCCCCAGTCAGGCTGCTGTAATCAGAACTGGGGGAAAAACATGCTCATTTATCAAAGAGACGAGGATTTCTGAACGACTTCATGGTTTTGGGCTCGGTCCGGTCTACATTTTGCAGTCAATGCTGTGGAGGATTCTCCAAAGCTTCCGGTATTATTAATAAAAAACAAAAATATTACAATTTGTTAAAATAGCGGTAAAGTCCTCCAACAATCAGAGATGAAATCTTGTGTCATCTCTTTCTCTAAAGCACGTGTGCCGCACCGGCTCTCTTCAAATCCCTCCGGTTTCTCTACAACGTCCTAGAGCGGCTCTCGGAAACAAATGAGCTATTCCAAGGAAAAGTGCTTCTGAGAGCCACGCTTTGTCCCAATCAGCAGTTAATTGCTGAATTTTTTATCATTAAGTTCTCACTTTGGGATCAGTGATTACGTTGCTAAAAAGCTAACACTTGAATAGATTGTTGAACCATTTAGTCCCCCCCCCCCCCCCCCCCCTCCTTCTTCAGGAACATTAAGCCAAAGTGTGCCGGAGGGACACATCTTATAATTAATGTTTTCATTTTTCACATTAAGTACTTTTAGATCAGTTTAGCTTAATTTAAATTTAAAAAAGAGCAGTAAGACCATCAATTTGCTTGTTGATATAAGAATGCAATTAACTTAATTTTTCGTTTTTTAGCAATTTAATTCAATTCAGTTTATTTATATAATATGCATTCCAATTAGTTTAAAAGATTTCTATTCAAGGAATTTCAGCAGACTGTGTTGGACCCCATTGATGCAGACTTTAACCACAGTAATCCCTCATTCTGAGCAAACATATAGCGACAATGGAGAGGAAAAAACTTTAAAACTTTAAAAGTAAGAAACCTCCAGCAGAATCCGGATGTTTCTAAATCCAAATAAATTCTTTAAAAATAATCAAATGTGATTTCCATTTTTTTGTCCATACAACTAGAGCTGAGTATCGATTCAAATTTCACGAACTGATTCGAACAGTTAGTCTAATCATAATCCGATCCGATTCAATCTGATCCAGTATCAATATTAATATGTGTCAGTATTATTAAAACGTTTTTTTTTATATGCCTGTAATTCAGATTTAGCACCTGGGTGAGGAACAGTTCACCGGGGGAAACTGTGTTAACCCTGTCAGACATGAGACTTAAAATGGCCGTCTGTACTTTTCCTCCCTATTTTAGCTGTAAAAAGGGCAAACTATTCTAAAAACAATAATGATTTATGAACTTGCGAATCGATCCAGAATCGATTTTCTGATTTTTTTTCAACACAGCACTACTTAATATGAAAACTACAAACTCCTCCCCACTTTTTAAATGTGACAGCTTGCACAAATCGGTAGATGTCAAATTTGCTAGTTAGCAATGGATTAGCTTACCTAGGCTATCCTATTCCATTCATTTTGTGCCTAAATTACTTCATTATTTTTTCCCCATAGTTTTTTTAAATTACAAAGTAAATATGTAGTATTATCCAACCACTGACAGTTGTAATTTTTAAATTATTATAGTTTACATATTGTAGTTTCCTTCTCAATGCTATGCTAGGCTAATGTCAATAAAAAGTGTTGAAATTCATATATCTAATACAATATAGTCTTTTCAAAAGCATATATATATATATATATATATATATAAACTTAGATAGTATTGTTTTCATTTACTCCCTTTCGAGATTAAGCAAACAGCGTTTTTGTTTTATTCACAAAAAATAGGTTTTACTACATTGTACCTGATAAAGCTGCTCTTTTGTACAACAAATGTTTGTTTTCTTTAGAGGAAATAATTTCTTTAAAAGCCTTATTGTGTAAGGTGTCAACTATTTGAAACGAAGGTGAAGTAAACAACCCAAATAATTTTATTTTTCTCTAACTTTTTTCCTCCATCTCCTTCCAAACACACCCCTGATCCTGAAAATTAAAGACTAATATCTGTGAGGAGTAATTTCAGGAGGGGTTTCTATTTAAATGCACTTTTCGCACATCGAGCCTTATCTCATTGAGCGTAACATGCTGTGCAAAAATCTAATTGGTTTTCTTCTAAAGCATAAAACAAGCAGGTTGTGTGTTTATACACACGTCTTGCAAAGTAAACCTCTAGAGGTTTTTTTTATGTTTGATTAATAGTAATAAGAATGAACCTGCCTTTTTTTGTATAAGGACTTAGTAAAAGCTGAGTGTAGGAGGCAAAACACAAATCAAATTAAATCCACAAACTGTTACTTTAGTGCAGAACAAACAGGGAGGGGAAGTGATGCTAACTCTTGAAGCCCTCTATTAAAATACACATGAATTTCTCTCCTTAATGTTTTATCCTTTTGCTATGCTGTGCGTTCTTCCTATGTACAACATTTGTTCATTTCTGATTATTTTCATGATTGGGTTCACGATTGGGTTAAAGCTGAAGAAAACCCCAAATTAGGTGAATCAATAAATGAGCATATTGCATAAAATCAATTGAAAATCATTTTATGATAAATGTAATGATGTGGCTTGTGAACAATTATTTTGAAACATCAATAAGTTTTTAACCTTGCTCCTAAAAATGGATTCTCGTGAGATTTGGGGTGTTTCTCAATGCCAAGGAACCTCGCCTTGATGCCTTGGCCCCGCCCTGGTTGCCTAGGAGATACGTTGTCAGGGACCGCCAAGGCGTGTTCCAATGTTCATGTTCTACCGAGGAATCTGTCCTCCGTTTGTTAGCCGCTTAGCTAACTAACCAAGGATACATCAGACGTGCCTTGATGGCTTCTCTCGGTCAAAAATTTCCCAGAAAACAGCGCGGTTGGAGCCGGCAGCAGCTACTTCGGTGGTAAATTTCCAGTTTAAATGTAAGTCAACTAATTTTACCTAAAAAGATTATATCTAAAATCTTTTTTTTTAAATTGTTATTAATTTGTAAATACAAATCACTTATATATGGTTGGTTAAATGCTTAGTAGTTGCAGCTTCGGTGGGTACCAGGTACTAATTCGCTTACACATTTGATTTGATCGACATATACATAGTTAAAAAAACTACGATATTATGCCACTACAACGGGAGGGACGTAAATGGAGCGCGTAAGCCGGCAGCTGGGGTCATGTGAGGTAAGTCTGTTCCATTTAACCGTTTTCTTTGACCAAGGAAGGACAGTGTCCTCTAAGCAAGGCGCCTCGCCTACCCAGGCATTGCCTTGGTAGGCAAGGTGCCTTGACATTGAGAAACACCCTAGGGGTTTTCCAAACTCCATCTTGGACCGCTCAAATCAAAATCGTCCGATCTGCGACCAATATTTCGCCGGACCAATCGTTTGTCAGCATTGTGCTTTGGGTCGGGAGTTCAGTCGTATCGGTAGTATCAACTGCCCAGCTAAGAGACAAAAAAATGGTCACGCTGGTTGATGCTAGCGTAGAAGTGGCTATTGAGTCGGTTGTAGAAGAAACTGGCTACTGTTTCTTCGTTACAAAGTGAGTAAAGGGAAGCACTTTGTGAAAAGTGAAACAAACATGGCCGCGCCAGTTATCGGTCGCGTAGAAGCCAGTGCCAGGCAGGCGCTACCTTGCGCGTCCTCCAATCACCTCACGGTATTTTACCAGTTGGCCCTCCCTCTTTCAGACGGTTTCTGCTGCAAAGATTCCAGATCGACATGTGTAGGCTCGACACATAGATCTGGCAAATATCTGACAAAAATTAACTTGAGTAAATACAAGCAGCAGTTTTCTAATGATGGTTTCATAGATTTCCAAAGAGGAACCGTGTGAAAAAGTGATCAAACATATTTTTGGAAACCTGAGTTCAGTTTCACTCGCCACACTTGCACTTGATTCCTGTACAAACACGAAACCACTTTAAGAGTGCCTGTCTGGCAACATGAAGTAGGGTAAAACATACCTCAATCTAAACAAATTTAAGAACAGATGGAAAACAAAGTCATTAAAACAAATACAACCTCATGGATCAGTGCTAAAACAGCTCATATAGGTGGTCCCAGAACAACTTCTTAACCTCTGCGGACCTCACACACCTCTGTTAGAACCTCTTTATGCCTACCCTAGACCACATGCAGGCCTGAGCCAATTTCACTTATAATTTCACTCGATTTATGGCTTCTAACTTCTATGAACATATACATATTTTATAACATTAGAAAGCTATGGGTCTTTTTAAAACAATTATATATCCCATTCATGTATAAAATCATGACTGCAGGCACAGCGAGCGTTTAACCAACACCCCGCCCCTGAGAAATAGAGAAAAAGTGCAGCTTACCACTTGGTAGCCCAATAAACATAACAAAACCAATCCATCTCAAACAAAACGGTCCTTTTACATCCATTAGAGTCTGATTATAGTACTCCAATAAAGTGATTACTCCAGATACACAATAGGTGCGATAAAACAGTAAAACACCCAGGTAAATCCAGCTCCGGAAAATGTTCTTCCATACGACTAGTTGTTTATTGGTGAAGTTCTGTTTACGATGATGTCACTTCAAGGGTCACTGAGCATGCTCAGAAACATAAAAAAAACCAACCATTAATATACGGATATCGCTTTCCAGCTCAAGTAGGCGGCAAACGGCGGTGCTTAATTCCGACAACTGACATATCGAATAGCCAACGAAATGGTGTAAATGCAGATTTATGACATGTCTATCTTATGTACATTTAACCACTTGGGGCACTAAACTAATGGTTTTTGGTACTAAATCAATATTTTCACTAAATTGTATTAAAATACATAAAATAATTACTGGAAATGTCGATAGTGCTATTATAGACTCAATTATGAAGTTTATCAACAAAAAAGGTTGATTTTGGGGTGAGTTACTCTTTAACACTATAAATTAGCTAAAATAATAATAATGAGGCAATGGTAGCTAAAATGAGCTAAAATATTAGCAAATATGCAAGTGGTAGTATTTTGCTGCACTTCAATAAGTAGAAACAGCATTAAAGAAAATATAAGCAAATTATGTTAGATAGACAAACGGTCAAACTTAGCTAAAAAGCCAGTGTTAGCATGTTAGCATTTGCCAACATTTAAAGTAACAGTGACTCAATCCATTAATGTAAAAAAAAAAACTTAAACATTATATTTATATTATTGGTGGTACAAAAATATGAATATGCTATGATACTACCAATAGAAGTGTTTTTTATTTTGGTTCCACTTGAATACTTAGAGAGATCTGATAAAACGCCTCCACAAACCAAGTCTTCCCCCGGCAACAGGACTGCTGCTAACTGGATGGTTTCTCTATTTCGCGCCATCCATGGATTCGTGTTTTGCTATAAAATCCCAGTGGATCAGCACACATCGATACCTGAATGTATTGAGGTGTATCCACAAATTTTTGAGGTGTATGCTCACAATGGTGGGCGGAGCCTCATCAGATCTCCCGAGCTGACCAATCGAAGCACACTGAGGTTTCGGTAAGTAGTCGCCACTCTATGAGTTAAATGTGGGTAAACTGAGACAAACCAATATGTCTAAAAACTAAAAAAAAAAAATTAAACTGTTCCAACATTTCCTGCGTCTGCTTTCCGTTCTGGAGAAGTTCCCCTTTGAACTCGGTGCGACTTGTTTGACTTTTGCAGATATTTTTCTCTCCCCCGAGCTGCGCTTGCCTCAGAATTCAAATCGGCTGCCCCCTCCACCTGTTAGGTGTGAAATAAAACATTTTCTCACAGCTGCCACTTGCAAAAATTTCGTGAATCAGAACACCCCCAACTCAGGCAGATGGAAAGTAGTCTCTTCTTGATGTTCTTTTCTTATTTTTTTTTCCAGCCTCGGCACCTGAGTTATGAATAATGAATGACTGTCTGCCTGAAATATTTACCCTCCACCCGCCCACCTGCCCTCCTTCCCACAGTTGTTTGCATGAAGAAGTTTCTCCACACAGCTGTGGGTCTCAAACACCTACCTGCCAACTCCGTCCCCCCCTCCATTTGTTTTTCCATGCATGAATCCCCCCCCCACCCCCCCCCCCCCCCCCCCGCGCCTTATCGCCCCTTACCAGCTCCATCCCTGCTTGCTGGACGGTGAGTATTTGTCCATCAGTGCGGTGAGTTTGAGCAGCGACAGTTTCTGCAGCCGGAGGATCTGGGAGGCCGACTGGCTCTCCAGACCCAGACTGGAGGTCCAAGAGGCCAGGTTCTGCTTGCTGGACCCGCAGAGCTGCCGGCTCGCCCTGTGGGACACACAACACGGTTCTCAGGCCAGAGGCATCACAGAGCTGTAAAACGTGTGCTGTGTTACAACATGGACGACTGTTTTACTCAACCCTGAGAAGAAAATTGACATAACAGAATTTAGTTTTTCGGTTTAATATGATCTTACTGTTATGTTGTGTGATATTGCGTCAATGTGAACTCCCTGCATGCCTGAATGGGAAAATAATACAACCAGTGCCAGACTCCATTCTGTCCGTACGATAACTAAATGAAGAACTGACAGTAAAGTCTAATCAGATCTTTACACTGAAGCTCATTTAATCCGCATTTTTACACTTTTTATTTTTTAGTCTAATGTAAATGCCCAAAGTCTTAATGGGATTTTGACTCTTAAGTTTCAATAAGGATTAGCTTTAATCAATCAGAAGTAATTGTTAATATTAGTTGAGACACTCTCAGGCACAAACCAATTAGCTTAAAGAATCAGATTGTTACAATTGTAGTAACACAACAATCAAATGAACCAAATGAATCTTACAAAGTGATTTTAAATTTTATATTTAAATAACTTTTTTAAATTATAATTAACATAATCTTTTCTAAAATAAAAGCAAAATTTTTATCCCTTTAAATGCATTTAATTTAAATATTTTTGCCACATTTTTAGACGTTTTTTTTCCAAATACAAATAATTTTACTTAAAACATATTAATAAAATAATTAGTTACAAAGTAACTTGCTTAGTTACTACACAAAAATTTAAACAATTGAGATACACTGAAACAAAACTAAATCACATTGAGTAACACTCACATTTTCATAATTTTTAACACCTGGATGAGTTGGGGGGGGCCCTAAGCAACCGCTTAGTTTGCTTTTGCCTTGGGCCAGCTCTGAATGTAATATTCAGAGAAAATCAGGCTGTGTATTATTAATTGATATAACAGTCTTTTTCAGATGAAGATATTTGCATTTATGGGTACAATGTTTTTCGTTGTAATTGTCCCAAAAAGGAGGTGAAGTAGCAATATATTTAACAGGTAAATTTTAAGTAAGCGTCTCTGTCTATTCCAAGACAATTAGAATTTCAAATCTCAATTGTTTTTTTTTTATTCTCTTGCGTGTCTGCAACTTAAGTTTTCAGAGAACTGGAAAAGCTCAATATTGAAAGGGCCCCAGATAAAATGTATACTCTTTTTTTGAAGTTGGCTGCCAAATTTATAGCAGAATAATTTAAGCCTAAAAAGTGTTAAAATCCCTAAAGTCTGCAAGTCAGCTTTTGTTTTGCCCCTGTTAAAAGGAGGTGACCCGTCAGAGTTTAATAATTACCCACCTATCTCTAAGCTGTGCCTATTTACTAAAATTGTTGATAAACTGGTCAGTGACCAATTGAAGGAGTTTTTAAATTCAAATACTATCTGCAGAAAAAAACAGTATGGTTACTGCTGCTTTAAAAGTTTTAAGTGATCTATTTGTACTTGATTGTAGGAAATATTGCGTTGCTCTTTTATAGATTTGACTAAGGCTTTTGACACGGTTGATCATGAGTTATTGATTGAATGTTTAAAGGTATGGCATCTCTGGTCAAGCAACCTCTGGGTTTACGAATTATTTGTGTAACAGAATGCAGTGTGTCCAGTTGGCGGGTTTAAATTCCGTGTTTTTGGAGTTGTCCAAAGGGGTGCCCCAGGGTTCAGTTTTGGGCCCCATTTTATTTGAAATTCATATTAATAACTTATGTGTCAACATTTCAAATTTTTGTATCACCTGTATGCAGACGATACTATAATTTACTGTTTTTCTTATGTGCTTGTATTCATTATTATGTAAATGTTATGTTTGTCTGTATTTGTCATCCTTGGTTTTTTTGTCTTGGTGAGCCGGAGCCAAATTTCCACCTCCGTGGACAATAAAGTTCTATTCTATTCTATTCTCCTTTGATTACACAGGTTTTTGAGTTTTTGCAGCCTGCCTTCGCAGTTGTACAGTCTCGCTTACAGGCGTTAAAGTTAGTGTTAAATCCTGAGAAAACTAAAGTTATGGTATGTTCTTATTTACTAGAGATTCCTGATAACTTGCCGTCCATATTAACTGACCAAGATAAAAATATTGCGGCAGTGACAAGATACAAGTATCTTGGTTTTCTACTAGACCAGAACCTGCCTTTAGAGTCTCATAAAGACTCATTATTTATTTCTCATTAGAAATAAACCTTTTTTTACCCTTAGAGCTGGTAAAATTAGCCACCTTTTTGCCATTGTTGGATTCTGATTATGTTTTATATATGACTGCCTCTTCTACATGCCTTCAGTCTCTACACTCTGTTCATCATTGTGCCCTGAGATTTGTAACTGGCTGTGGCCGACTTACTCATCACTGTGGATCTGTATACAAAAGCTGAGCTACCATCATATACCCGTAGGTACTCTGATTGGATTATATAAATTTATAAGACTCTTCTTGGACTTGTTCCTACTTACCAAAGCGTTCCGTAGGGTTTTGAAAGGTAACCTCTTACGTTTGGGAAAGTAGTAGGGGTGTCACAATCTCGATTTTGTATTGAAATTGATCGGAATTACGTCATGACTTTGCACATCGAAATTAAAAAGAGGATTGCGATCACCTCCTGCCATGTTTACATACGGTGCGTCCCACTTGGGACTCCGTAGTGACAGTTAGCAGACAACCGTCTCATCACAAGGAACCAAACATCGCATTTTCCCTAAAAAGTAACTCTCACTAGTTCTCATACAGCTCACAACACCAGCTGGTAAAATTTTAACTGCCTGTATCACATCCCCCGTGATCAGAGCACATTAGATGATGCTAGCAAATAGCTATTAGCAAAGCTACAGCTCGACCACAGCTAAGATAGATGAAGCAACGGGACAGGAGCAAAAGCCGCTCCTTCTACTCTCAGATCACCGGTGAGGAAATTTTGAGTTCCCGACGAGTTAAATCCACATTCACATTGTACACAAGAGGACCGCTGTTAGCTGCATTTTTCTCGGTCTAATGAGTTATCTGGAGCAAATGTATCTCCACTTGTTTTTCTGCAGTAACAATAAAGAGTCACTAGATGGCAGCACCTGTCTGTTACTAATCATTTCGACTATTTAAACACTACTATTACACTTTTATTGTAAATAAGTTATTTTAGAATTTGACGATTAATGCCTAATATGATACATTACACAAGAATCATAAAATTTGCATCAATTTTCTCTTTTTAAATAAGATTTACTGTACAAAATTTAATTAATAAAACCAATGATAGTAGACTAGTATAAAAATGACATAGGGCTCTGTAAAAAAATCGATAATCGAATCGAATGGAGAATTTGGAGAATCGTGACACCCCTAGAAAGTAGTATGTGAGTTCAGAAAGCATCCCGTAGCTGATTGTACAGTAAATCCATCTGGATTAATTCTTCAGATTGAACTCACCTCCTCCTGGGTTGTGGTGATCCGCCGATCTCCGACTCCTCGGCTGCCTTCCCGGAGCCGTCCTTCTCCGGATGCTGCACCTCCAGGTGGATGTGGCTGGGGGAGGAGGGGCAAGGAGACGGAGCAGACGATCCGTGGGCCGGGGAGTTGTGCGAGGAAGAGGAGGAGCCTCTCGGACAGTCGTCTTCCGACATGTTCTCAGACCAGGAGAGGACCAGCTGTTGGAGCTCACCGATTCGCTCCAGGACGCCGTCGAGGGCGGAGAAAACATCCTCACCTCCCATGAGCGGACTCACCTGAGAGCCATCAATATGCTGCGAGTATGCCCGCTTTTTTCCATGCTCCAGCTTTGGGGAAATAAAAGGAATTTCCTGATAACCTTACTAATATTTTATAACTGCCCCCACAGCTGCCAACTTTTTCACTCCTCACTCCACGCGGCCTCTTACATAATTCAGAAACCCATTTGAAGAGATTGATGAAAGTTGTCAGAGACGACCATGCGTGTTCAATCTCAACAGGAGTTTGATATTTCAGACTTCATGGGGGGAAACGCTCCAACTCCACCAGGAGTCAAATTTAGCTGAGTCAATATCCATCATTGAATTACCGCTGTTAGTATAAGGCTTCATTTAAGCGCTTCTTTAAAAGCGCAGCAGGAGAGCCAAAGGACATAAAAGTAACTTTTCACTTCGCCTCATTTGTTTTTTTCGGATCCGGATGCAGCTGTAGGGAAATTTACCCCAAACCTCCAACTGTGAGGAAGCTCAGCATTCAAAGTTTAGGTGGAATTAGTCTGTTAGTTGGCCATTTTAAGACTTCAAAAATATCGAAATATGTTTTTTATACAAAAACAACTCTCCTGCACTTAAAATATTTATCCGTTAAGAATGGGATGGAATATTTAATCTGTAAATGGTGTTGTTTTTTTTATCCTGATTTAGATTTTTCAAGAAAATTGGCTGCTTCTTAATTAAATTGTTGCTCTGAATTTATTTTAATATAATAGGTAAACAAATACACCCTTTACGGTCATAGGATATTGAATATTAGCCTATATTTTTGTGTTTGGTAACAAAATGTTAATTTTTAGTCTGAAAAAATCATAATAAACATAACTCCTCTTTATGGCTCGAAATCTCAGCCCTTCTCTACAGTAGATACACTATTTCCAGTTGATATGTCTGACAGAAGGTTGGACTTCGGCGGACTGAACCTAACATTTTGATAACTTTTACCGTTTTGACACAATGAGAGATTTGGTTTCATGATTTCTACAGATTTTGTTTGGAGTATCATGGCCATCACAGAATATTCAGAAACATTTATCAGGAACTACAGCCATTTTTTACTCCAACGTTCAGGTAATACATAAAAATGTAGCCATTTCTGTCTATTTTCAAGCTGCAGTTTTCTGTAAACCTCACTGTAATTCTCTGAATCTTCCAGTAAAAAAATTAATTAATCTTTCGTATGTCCAACATAAAACACGGCTGCTGTTTTTAAAGATTTTACAGGTTTGCCCAGGGCCGAACAAAAGTCTCATGGGGCCTTATGCTGACCATGACTCAGCGGTGCCCCCTTTCTGTTAATAGCATTCCCCACAATAACAGCCTTTCAGTCAATATTTGGTCTAATCCTGGAAAGTAGGAAGACTTTTTTTTGGCTCATCCTAAAAATCAATCGGAAATAAATGTTAATATTAGCTGAGATAAACTGAATCTCAAACAAAAAAGAAAGTTCAAACACACCAATCAAACTATGAATATTAAAAAGTACTTTTAAATTTTACTTTAACTTCAATCAAATTTTTAAATAGAATTTAAAAATTTTATAAAAAATTTAAATGTACAGAATATACATTTTCATTCATTTAAAAGTAGGCTATTTGGTGTAAATATTTTTGATACTTTTTTTCAATAAAAAATTAATAAAATAATTAGTTACAAAGAAACTTGCCTTGTTACTGAAAATTTGAACAATTGTAAAAATAAATTAAATAAGCTACACTGAAAAAAAACTAAATCAAATTGAGTAATATTCACATTTTGATACATTTTAACAAATTGTAATAAATTTCAGCATTTATGGGGGGGGCTCTAAGTTTAGGCATAAGAGTAGTTCGCAGACGTTTCAATGCAACCTAAAGTTTATGGACAGCAGTTGTTTGTTTGACACCTAAATTCTTGTCTGTTGGTTCCCCGTCTGTTCCCGCCTTCTGTAGGAGAAGGCGGGAATTACCATAGTAACCAGTGTCAGATTCTATAGTTCCACCATGACTCAGCAGATTCCTCCCCATGGCCGTCGACAGACTTTATCATTTCAGTTTGAAATTAAACGCTTCACAATGTTTATCTGTTGAATTTGAACCTTTTGGATCTGTTAAACCCACCTCTGACTCCTCACTGATCCGCTCTGCATCACTTTGGGCGCCGCACCCGCCCTCGCTATCAGACAGCTGCACGTCGTCCGGCACGTTGTCATAGACGCTCAGCCGGTGGTCCGGCGCGCAGGTCCGTCCCGAGGAGATCGACGAGGACGCCGGACTCCGGTCCCCGCCGAGCAAAGACGACGCCCCCCGTCTGCCACCGTGGCAACCCCTGTACCCGTGGAAGCTGCCGGTCCTCCAGTTGACGGCGTTGCTGTCGATGATCGGGGACAGTATGTGTTTGTGGCCGAGGGAAGTGGGGAAGGTCCCCGGTTTGTGTCCGTGGGGAACCTGGAAGACCAGACTCTCATGGCTGCTGCTGCTGTTGTTCTCATTGACCTGGTTCTTGAAGACCTGACCGGGTCAGATAGAGAATTTAGGTCTTGTTTTACAGCTGGAGGGAAAATGTAACAGCAGGATACAAAACTCAGCGTTTTCCCTATATTATTTCCATTTACCATGGGGTTCAGTCCCATCCTAAAGCTGATGATTGGCAGCTCTTCAAGCCTCCGTCATCCCTGAAGACGTTTACAGACTGCTTTAAGGATGTCAACAAGTCGTTGACCGCTAATTATCTACACTTCAATAAATGAAAAAAATGTCCTCTACATCACTGATCCCCAACCTTTTTCTTTTTTTTTTTTTGCCAGGGACCTTTTTAATCCAACAATATCAAAATGAACCGGCGCATAAAAGCATAAAAATAAAAAGCCATGTCCGACACACAAAAAAACGTGAACTATTATAAAAGAAGTTAAATCCAATGTTTAATCCTAACTTTATTATGGTTTCCCCGTCAGAATGAAATGAGTAATATCCTCTGTAAAATGCAAAATAATATCGTACTGTCTTCATTGCCTCGTTAGAAAGCTGATAGCCACATATACATGTGTGCTAATTATTCATAACAAAACATGGTTAAATGAAGGAGATTCGGAGCAGATAATGCCTCATTACAGGCAGCTAATCTCCTTTCTTGATTGACTCCCATTATATGGATAAACACTGGATATAAACTTTTACAGAAGGACAAAACAGCAAAAAACCAGCATGGTGCCTATTTTTTTTGACTAGCCCAGCGTTATCTCAGGAAGAATACGTAGCCATAGAAAGTTTAAAATAAATGGGCACCAGGCATTAAAGTTGTTTTGAACGTGTCTAAAGTCCAATGCTTTTCAATGAGGGCCTAGCGGAAAAATGGAGGTACTACAGCAATGGAGGAGCATGGTATGCGGTCACAAAGCAAACCAAGCAGCGGCCATTGGTCCTGATTCAGATATGATGTACCTTGGTTTGTCATGATTTTTTTCATGTGTTGTGTCGTTTTTCTAAATTTGCTTGTGTTTAGTCTTTTTGCATGTGTTTTCTCAAGTTGCATGCTGCGACCCTTCAGGGCCACCATTATAATCATTGTTAAATTCATAAAAGTGCGGCGAGAGTCGATCTGTTGCATTGGTGACCAAAATCGTATCTGTACGTTTTGGTTGTAAACTACAACATGCGCCTGTGCGGCAACTTCAGCAGATGAGAGGGTGGCTGGTAATGGTCACCGGTGCCTACACCGCGGACGCGGTAATCCACAGAGATAATATATTTCATTTAAAAACAAGACAGTAATTATTATTGTCAGCATTTTTACCAGGGTTTACCTCTACAACCGGTAACCGTGACATCCCTACATTAGACTACTGTGTGATTAATTCACTGAAAAACATTTAAAGTGACAGTGTGTAGTTTTTGCTGTACATCTTTGAAAATAGCCATTAAAATATTATGTAATAATAATTACTTCAAGCACATTAATATTGTATTAATATTGTAAAATAATATTGTAAAAATTAGTTTTAAAATACATAGGCGCGGTCCTCTTTTCAGGGGAAAGGCATATTAGATGACGTCTTTACTTCTACAAAAGCCCGGACGGACAAAGCGCACGGAACACGCCCGCTATTAAAACATTGATTTCCCCTCCAAATGCAAAAAAGTTTCGCCATTAATACATTTTTACCTCTTCGCTAGTTCCAAATGATGAAAGAGAGACTGATGTGCTCGTCATGTTGCTGCAAATAGATCATTCTCAGGGAACTGAGCGTTTGAAAACAGCACTAGTTGGACCTCTGTTGTTGAGTTTCTTACTCGAAGACACAGATACCGCATAATTTAGGTATGCACTGGAGGGTGACAATTTTTCAGGATTCCCACGGCTCACTTGATTCCTGCGGGATTCCCGCAGGACGGGAGTAAATTTCACTTTTGATAACGTGATCGGGACGGGACAGGAAATAATCCACGGGATCGGACGGGAAACTGGAAATTATAATTTAAGAATTTTTTTTTTTTTTTACATTTATCTTGTCAGATATCAGGGAATTAGCTTCAAAAAATGACGCTGCGATGCGGTGCCAATGTGTGTGGTTATTAACTACGTTGTTGCTACACCACCTGGATAAACTGGTAAACATATGATATCCGACTGAAAATGCGTTTATCTTAATAGTTTGGAAGTCGACGAATCGAGTCCATTCATGACGTGGTAAGGTGGCCAAATCATGAGAATGCAGGATATGGTTAAAGATGGCGGATAAAGCTAAACAGTTGATCTTTTATACTGTGCTAGGCTATGGTTTAAAGGGGGGCGGGGGAAGCGAACGCCATAGGAGGTAAATTACTAACCTACGGGATTCGGGTCGGGTCGGGAGTCTTTCTCTCTGGATTTTTTCGGGACAAGATTTTTTGTGTGGGGCTCTCACGTGATTGGGACGTGACGGGAGCGACAATTGATTCCCGTATCACCCTCTAGTATGCACTGCCCCCTACTGGCTGAAAATTACACACTGTGCCTTTAAGCTTTTCGCCTATTATCTGTGTATAAATACATTTAGCCTTTCTTTACATTTTACTTTTCTGTTTCATTCATTTTGGTCCCTTCTGTAGAGCCCACTGGTTATGAGTAAATAAAGTTGAATTGATCTAATAAGATCTGACCTCTGTATCCGCCTGGTTCTGGTTGTTGCTGCTCGTCCCCCTTTGCATCCCGGTGCCGCTGTTGGGGCGTTTGCAGTTACTTCGGACCCGGGCGACGGGGCTGGGCGTGCTGACGGTGCTGCTGTTCTCCGACTGGCTGGTGCTACTGCTGCCGCTGCTCACGGCGTGGGGAGACGGGGGTGATGAAGACGAGCGGCTGCCGGGCTGAGCCTGCAGACTGGACACAGCAAAGAGGGACAAGTCTTTCAGGGAGACCGTTCAGACCGGGTCTTAAAAACCATCTCAGTCTAAGGTTCCCTCACTTTGACGAGTGAAGTTGCTTGTACATTCGCCCTTTCTGTCGGACCAGAACCGGGGCACAGATGTCTCGGCGGTTCCTGCTGTGGCCGCCGGCCGCCCCCCTCAGCCTCAGCTTCTCCATCTTCCTCAGCAGAGTGGCGCGCTTCTTCCTCGGTGGCTTTTCTGGAAAGCAGACCTCCGTCTCCAGGCTGACGGTGGACGATCCTCCGTTGGGGGAAGGCGGTCCGCTGAGAGACGTGTCCAGGGACGGGGTTCTGTTTGTGGAGGAGCAGCGGGAGGAGCTCCGGCTCGTCTCCGGCTCGTCTGTGGTGGCGGCCGCGGAGGTGAAGACCAGTTCCCTGTGACCGTCGTGTCGCTCGCTGTCTGTGCTGCTGGAGCTGTGGATGGAACAGATGTCCTGCCGGTCGTCAGGTGTCTCATCAGGGGAGTTGATGTGCCGCCACTGTTGGGTCCGATTGTCATAGCTCCAGTTTGGGCTGATGGCGCAGTAGTCCTCCTCTTCCCAATCGTCTCCCTATTGAGAGACGGACAGTTAATTCTTTGCCTCAAGCATCCAGAACCACATTTTAGTGGTTTCTTCTCATAGCTTTCAGGTTTTCACCCAACACTCACCTTGCGTTTGGATCTCCAAAGCTCCAGCCTTATTTCCATGCACTTATTTAAGGTCAACAGCCGCCTGCAAGCGAGACAGGGAGCTTTAGTTCTAAACGCTTTTCACCCAGATAGCTTTCCTTCTGTTCACAGACACAAAAATCAAAAATCCCTCTCTTGTCTCCTCTCAAAGCAGGTTGACCACCAAACAGGTCCGCTGGACTCTGTCGACTCTATGTGATATTTTTCTGACTCGGAAATTCTCTGATATCAAAATGTAGTAAAATTACGAGTAGAAACTCAGAATTTCTGAGATTAATTGCACATATTTTCCAGAAAAAAAAGATGGAAATTCTCAGTCACAAAATTGGTAAGATTATAAGTTCAAAAAGTATTTTTTTAGGAGAAAAAAGTTTAATTAGCCGATGTAGAAAAAATGTACAAGAAAAAAACAAACAAAAAATCCTATAATTAAAGGCATACATTTTTATATCTACAATAAGATACTTTTGGCATTGTTAAGTCAGAAAATATGCATGCCTTTAATGAAATAAATGTTTAAGTTTTTAAGTTTTTCTTGTAATCTTTCTACTTTTCTACATCAGAGAATTGCTCTTTTTTTACCCAACAAAATATGTTTTTTTTTGTTTGTTTTTAACTGGTAAATGTATTACTTTTTGACATCACAGAATTTCCAAGTTTTTTTCTGGAAAATGTGATTTTAATGTGACTTTAATCTCAGAATTTCTAAGTTTTTTGGGGGCGAAAATTTACTTCAAAACATTTTTCTTTTGTTTCCAATGGCCCTCATACTCCATCATAGACCTCTGACCATTACGTGCAGATGCACAAACATTTTTAATTGTATGCATGGAGTGCAACCATCGGTGCGTGCTGCAGATTTTCTCCTGCTGAAGCGATAGCATACAGCTCAGATTAGGTCTTGGTCACTTTAACTGGAGAAATGTTCCCTGATTTGAGGCTCATTAAGCCTCCAGAACATTATCTGAACCCCACAATGAGAAGTCGTCTGTGCGAAGCAAATATCCAAAACCTGACGATAAATAACCTCTGCAGTGATCCCATTGTTTGATTTACACACAAATGGGTATCCAATTCAATTTTTTATATATGTAGTTCTCTGTTTAGCTTGTTTGGACTAAATAGGATTTAAAATTAACAAAAAACAGTTGGTCTAAATGACACACAACAAAAAATTTCTGGAGCAAAACTGCCCATGGAGCTACAAGTTTATGGGCCAATTTAACAATCGACGCCAAACCTCATAGACAAACCATTCAGGTGTTAACATGAAACAAGTGTTTAAAACGATAACAGGAAAGCTAAAAAACATAGTTGTTCTTTTTGTTCTTTGTGTCCCAAACTTTCAGACCAATAAAAGTGTTATTCTAATGAAACAAATGGAAATAAATGGATGATCTGTTACCTGCAAAGTGAGTCAAGAGAATCTTTATCCAGGAAGCTGTGATCCTCCTTCGCCGCCTCGGTGTCGACGGGGAACCTGCAGTCTGACACACATAAAGCAACAAATGGTCACCTGAGGGAAAACTGAACGTCACCTTCATGCTAGTTAGTTTATTTCAAGCACACAATTAAAAAAAGTGTACAGCAAAAAGAATGTACAGCATAAGACAATAATGGAAAGATCACTGATGGTCAGATAAAGAAAAAAAGTCACTGCTGCTTGAAAAGGAGTACGATCAAGTTTAACACTTTTTGATTCCCACCCCCTCTTTCACAATCTTAATACGACAGTTTTATCCACTTTTTTTTTACAATATACAACCACATATATCTTCATAAAGTGTACAATATATTAGCAAGATTTTAATTTTCCTTAATTTTTATGATGTTCAAAAGTCATTTCTCTATATCTTTTTCTGAATTGTTTTATTTTGGACATTCCTTGAGCATCTTATGTAAGTTATTCTATAGTTTTCCCTCTGAGAAAATATTTTTTTTTACATTTTGAGGTAAACCATTACGCTTTGCTCTATATGGAATTTGCAAATTTTGTTAATCCACCAGATCTTTACATTTTAATTTGATTTAGACTCAGAAAAAAGGTATATTGCTGTGTTCCCTTTAACCTGTCCAATGTAGGATCCGTAAAGCTCTCTTCTGTAAAATGACAAGCGACTGAACTGTTGTTGTGTATCTGTTTCCCCACACTTCTACGCAAAAAGAAAAATATGGCAAAACTACTGAACAACAGTGTATAGGTAAAGTTTTCTGATTTAAAACTTGCCATGCTACTAATTATTGCTATGCTCCTTGAAACCTTGCTCCTAACATGACTAATGTGAGCTTTCAAGTTCAGTTTATTGTCAATTATGAATCCTAAAATGTTTATTTTCTCTACCTTTAAATCTAAAATAAAAACGTTACTATTTAGATTTGCTTATGAGTATCTGATACTATTATTGCCAATACTATTATTTTTATCCTAAATTGTTGTTTTTAATCAAATGCTGTTTTATAAATGTTCGTTTATGCTTTCTCTAATTGATCCTATATTTTAATTTTCACATTTCTGTAATCATGTAAAGCACTTTGAATTACCTTGTGTTGAAAGTGTGCTATACAAATAAAATTGCCTCTCCTTACCTTTTCAGTATTCACTCCATTCAGCTTAGTTTCAATTTGTAAATTATTTTTACTATTACAAACATTATAAAATTTAGTTTTCTTTAAATTTAGTGATATTTTATTTGTATCAAACGATATTCGAATCTTCAACCCTAATTCCCTATTGGTCTCCTAAACTAACAATTTAACAAATTATTTACTGTCTGAACAAATTATTTACCCTACATAGTGAAATTAGCACTCAGAAACGGGCTGTTTGGCAGTTCGGCATATGACGACACGTTTCGGCATATTACGTGTTGAATTCCAGCCGATTACACCCTGCAAGTCCCTCCTTCCGCGGCGCAGAGAGCTACGGTAACAGGCAAACAACAAACCAACGGCATGGAGTCCAGACCGCATCCAAACTGCTCTGTACCTGGGTGTACAAAAGAGAACATGAATCTTTTTGTCCTCCCCACTTCTGAGTTAGTGGAAAGCTTGTGGACAGATTTTATGTATGCAGGGAATGTGCCCGACCGACTGCCGAAGCGTGTGGTAGTTTGTGGCAAACATTTCTAGGACGACTGTTTTTCCAACTTGGGACAATAAAGCCGTGGCTTCACAGATCGTCTTAAACTTCTACCAGGATTAATACCAAGTCTCCATGAACCAGCAAAAGTAAACATATTTCCTCAAAAATGTCCTTCAGCTGTTAGTAGACATTGTGTCATTGTTTGAGTTGTTCGCTTTACAATTAGCTTCATAGCTAACATTCAGAATTAGCTTCACAGCTAATACCCCAGTTTGTTTATGTAGCATTTGTGCTAGCATGCTTTTATTTAGGGGACAAAAAGATTATATATTATAGTTGAACATTCGAAATATCGTTAGAGACTCATTGACCACAGAAGCGCATAGCCTAGGCCCCGCCCTCCGAAACCCGGTCGTTCTGTGCTAATGCTAACAGAAGGGCTACCTCGTCACACCTGCAATTCTACAACAAGACTGAATTACGGCAAGCGATCCTTTGATATAGTATTAAGGTACTTAGAGTGTGGCTAAAAAGGGCCCCAATGTTGTGGGGAATTTCATGCCAGTTCTACTTTAAATCATTCATGTAAGTAAGAAACAATTTCGTTCCCAACACTGCCCCCTGTGGGACACCACAAGAAATTTCCAGGCAATCAGAAGAGTAATTTCCCAGTTTCACAGACTACTTCCAGTAGTGTCTCTAGTGCTTTTCCTAAAAAAATGATGATGATGGTATCAAACGCATTTTGTAGATCAATAAATATTCCAATAGTACACATTTTGTTATATTCTACTCAATTTGTTATTTCTTCTCTAGACTCGAACAATGCATGATGTTGCCCTTTATGCTCTAAATTCATACTTGCGTTCATTCAGTATGCTAAAGCACAAACGCAACCTGGGATTTACCTTTAAACTGCTGCACATATTGAGGGAAGCCAGCAGCTCGCAACCAGTCACAGGCCTCCTTGGCTTCAATCTCTGCAAACACAAAGCAAACAATTAGATCAGAACCCCGTCGTGCTCCCAACACTCAAAGAGGCCAAATATTTGCTCTCAATCACCCCGCTGTAGGGGAGCTTTGTTAACAAATTATGGAGAATGCAAACAAAGTAAACCAATATTGATCTGAACCTTAAAAGAATAAACTGTGATAACTGCTGAGACGCAAGACTCTTTAGCTGACGTTCAGCTGCAGTCCTGAGTCGACTAACGATTTACGTCGTTTTCTCCAGAATCTACCTGATGATAGTCCAAGATTTATAAAAGAGCGCAAGCATAAAAGCCTGTAAGTAAGTTATATTTTGTATTTGAGGTGTGTAAAAATGAAGTGCAGGGAACCTAAGGAGGGAAGAGGGCATTTGTGTGTCTGCTTTTCTGCAATTCATTCAGACTTCGAGATTGAGAGAGAGCAAGATTCAAAGCTAACAAATAACAGGAAGGCTAAATGTTTTTAGCCATTGACGTTTCAACCTCCGTTAAGGAATATGCCAGATTTGGAAACATAGTAGCCTTTTGGAGGTATCAGGTAAATGTTTATATCCTCCAGGGAATAGGCATAAATATATGCGAAAATCTGTTTTGCTAGTCGTGCTAACTGCGCTAATAGCTAATATATGATGCTAATGACATCAAATCTGTAATAATGTTATGCTTTTTTAGCAGTAAAATCCTATTTCCCATTTTCTGCTCTCGCACATCTAATATGACTGCTCATTACAGGAAGCTTAAAAACTGTATTTTGAATGCTTATACACAATTTTTTGTTGATCTGGAAGAGGATTTGGTTTAAACTGATATTGAATATTTAAGCAAAAGGGAAAACAAAATATATAATTTCTTCGGAAATATGCACAAATAAGGAGACATAAAAACACTATATACAGACGTGGACAAAATTGTTGGTACCCTTCATTAAATAAAAGAAAAACTCATAATGGTCACAGAAATAACTTTAATCTGACAAAAGTAAAAATAAATAAAAATTATAGAAATGTTGACCAATGAAAGTCAGACATTGCTTTTCATCCATGCTTCAACGGAATAATTTAAAAAATAAATGCATGAAACAGGCCTGGACAAAAATGAAAAATTAAAATAATGTGACCAAAGGGACATGTTAATCCAAGGTATGTCCACTAATCAGCATCCTAGGTGTCTACAATCCTGTAATCACTCAGTGGGCCTATATATAGGACTCCAGGTAGTCACTGTGTTGTTTGGTGATGTGGTGTGTACCACACTCAATATAAACCAGAGGAAGCAAAGGAAAGAGTTGTCTCAGGAGATGAGAAAGAAAATCATAGACAAGCATGTTAACTGTAAAGGCTATAAGACCATCTCCAAGCAGCTAGATGTTTCTGTGACTACAGCTGCACATGTCATTCAGTAATGTACGATCCATGGGACTGTAGCCAACCTCCCTGGACGTGGCTGCAGGAGGAAAATTGATGACAGATCAAAGAGACGGATAATCCAAATGGTAACAAAAGAGCCTAGAAAGACTTCCAAATAGATCCAAGCTGAACTTTATGCTCAAGGAACATCAGTGTCAGATCGGAACATCCTTCGCTGTTTGAGCCAGAGGACAAATCATTAAAAAAAACAGACTGGAGTATGCCAAACTACATGCTGACGAGCCACAAAGCTTCTGGGAGAATGTCCTGTGGACAGATGAGACAAAAATTTAAATTTTGCCAAGGCACATCAGCTCTATGTTCACAGACGGAAAAATGAAGCATATCTAGAAAAGAACACGGTCCCTACTGTGAAACATGGGGGAGGCTCAGTTATGTTCTGGGGCTGATTTGCTGCATCTGACACAGGGTGTCTTGAATCTGTGCAGGGTACAATGAAATCTCAAGACTATCAGGGGATTCTAGAGAGAAATGTGCTGGCCAGTGTCAGAAAGCATGGTCTCAGTCGCAGGTCACGGGTCTTAAAACAGGAAAATGACCCAAAACACACAGCTAAAAACACCCAAGAAGGGCTAAGAGGAAAACACTGGCCTTCTATGAGCCCTGATCTCAATCCTATTGCAGCATCTTTGGAAGGAGCTGAAACGTGCTGTCTGGAAAAGGCGCCCTTCAAACCGGAAACAACTAGAACAGTTTGCTCATGAGGAGTGGGCCAAAATACCTGCTGAGAGGTGCAGAAGTCTCATTGACAGTTACAGGAATCATTTGATTGCAGTGATTGCCTCAAAAGGTTGTGCAACCAAATATTAAGTTGTGGGTACCATCATTTTTGTCCAGGCCTGTTTCATGCATTTATTTTTTAAATAATTCCGTTGAAGCATGGATGAAAAGCAATGTCTGACTTTCATTGGTCAACATTTATATAATTTTTATTTATTATTACTTTTGTCAGATTAAAGTTATTTCTGTGACCATTATGAGTTTTTCTTTTATTTAATGAAGGGTACCAACAATTTTGTCCACGTCTGTATATATATATATATATATATATATATATATTAGGGATGTTCGATATTATCGGCCTAAAGTCATTATCGGCCGATATTGGCATTAAAATGTAATATCGGATTATCGTTTATTTTTTTAATAAGATGAGTTTTTCACACAATACACATATTATATATCAAACTCTTCAGCTACTTCTTTTCTCTCCCAAAATGTAAAAATATTACAGATTTGAGGTTTAGTTTTTGAGAAAATGTTCCAGCTACTTTTGAAGACAAAATAAAAATGCCACCTTTTTTAATTGCCTAACTAAAATTCTAGTACTTATTACATTTTATAAATGTTTAAAACTATAGTATGCATGATACAATATATTTCATTGTGGTTACCTTAAAGGGTTTAGTAGGTTCTATTTTTTTATGAGGGAGGGTCCCCACATATCGGTATCGGTTTATATCGGTATCGGAAATTATGAGTTAGACTATATCGGTATATCGGATAAAAGCCAACATCGAACATCCCTAATATATATATATATATATATATATATATATATATATATCTTTCTGCTTTATTTTTAATTATGTCGGCGTTGGTCCTACATAAAGGTGCACATTTATTATGTAAATCAAACACCAAAATAATGGTATAGGAAAAAATTTAATTTAATGTGGAATTTCGAACTATCTGAAACTAAAAAAAGTCTGGAAAAGTTGGACCCCATCACATACTTGGCTTTCCATTTCCAATAATTATCCAGATCTGGAAAATGATCAAACAGAACACCAGACTTTTCGAGATTGCGTAGAAATACCTATCACCATTCAGTGTTGTTTCGTTTTCTGTAAATCCCGTAAATATTTAGAGGAAAATGCTTTTCAAACTGGTTCAGAGTTACTACTTTATACACAAATTCCTGTAATTTTAAACAAAATACATAAAAAATGGGGAAAAAAAACTAATTTAGAAATTTTAAGATTTTGAAGATCAGAAATTGGCCAAAAAACCTCTACAAGGTGCATCTCTACTATCCCTGGAGCAGCCACACACATGGAGCTAAGATTGACTGAGAAAGTCCAATAACCTTACTAGACGAGAACAATGAAAACCAGAACATCTAACTAATGGAAAGAGACGAGATCTTGCCTAAACCTGTGCTCCATTCCTCCCCCTACAGGCCACACATTGATATCAATGTTCAAATTTTCATTTTATTTTCACTTATTCAATGCAAACCAACACAGAGATCTTCTAATGGAGAAAAAGGTAGACGACAGAAAGGAGTTTCGCTGTTATTTTTAGGCGCTAAGGAGGGTTTTTACAGGTCTTTATCGTATTTTTTGACAGTTGCTCTCCCTGAGATATTAAACCTACAGTTCAACGTTGGAAAAGCTGAGAGTTTGTCTGTATTGTATATGCATTTTCATTCCCTATTTATTCACTTTAGCTGACAAAAAAAACCCTAAAAAAAAACTGTCTGAGGTTCCCTCAACAGCAGGTTGGAAATCTGTCCTACGACGAGGTCTTTCTGTATCGCACCTCCCACACGCCGTGCTTCACCAGGACAGGAGCATTAAGCAGACGGCTCAGATATGTAAACACTGCAGAGAAACTCAACCACCTACAGGAGAAGACGAGGCGGGTGGAGAAACTCAAAGTGTTCTGATCCTCGCAGAACCGTTTGGGAACGTGTTGCACTGACGATGGGAGATTTGAGATGGAAAAAGAGAAACCGGCTCAACGCATCTTTGAGAGTATCTTTAAATCACGAGATTAGATCCAAAAATCCCACACATCCATCATTGATGTGCAAAAAAATCCCACCTCGTCATCCTGGGACTGTGAACGCAACACCTGATGGAGTTTGTGGTTTAAAACCAATTTCCTGCATCTTACCGGTTCAGATATGCAAACTTAAAGGTTAAAACTTCCTCCGTCTCCCTCCTTTCTTTGGTCCTGCTCTTTAAACATGAAGCCTCCCTTTCATCTCCTCTGGGAATTTGAGGTCATAGTTCAGGTGTTATTTGAGCTTTCCAGATGCTAACCAGCAGTTATCCAGCCGACAGTCAGCGGTGAATGATGTATTCAAGAGTACAAACTAAAGTTGAGTGGAAGGAAGAAAATTAGAAAAAGGAGAACAAGCAAGGTTTTGAAGCAAAGCTCAAAGAAAGTCATTAGGAAGATGCTGGTTTAATTTTCCAGCACACCTTCAGAGTAGCAGTACCTGCTACAACATTGGTCAGTATTTGTCCTGGAAACCGTCATCGTTAAAGTGAACAAAACACTGGAAATCCCTCTGTAATGAGTCTACAATGTACATGTATTCCACCCTTTTTAACTGAATTACTGAACTAAAACATTGAGATTAGAGGTGTCAATCTTCATAAAACTCACGATTCAATTCAATTACAATTATGACGTCAACGATTCAACGCGATTTAATATCCCGACGCGTCTCGAAGCATCAGGATCATTCCATTTGGGTTTGTAACGTGGCACCTCCGAAATTCCCCCCATAAAACCTGAAATTGTACAGAGACTACAGATGTTGAAATTTATGAAAATGCGAATATTACTCCGTTTGATTTGTTTCAGTGTAGATCATTTAGAAAAATTCAATTGTTGAAATGTTTGCGTAGTAGCTCGGCAAGTTTCTTTGTAACCAATTATTTCATTCTTTTTTTATTGAAAAAAGTAGCAAATACATTTAAATGAATAAAACTAAATTTTCTGTACATTCTAATTTAAAAAGTTGTAAAATTATATTTAACATTTTATACATTTTTAATTAAATAATCTTGCAAAAATATATACAATAAAATACATTTAAAGGAATAAAAAGGCATACACTTTACCTTTTAATTTAGATTTTTATTAATTATATTGAACATTTTTAATTAAAATGACATTTCAAATTGCTTTTTAATATTTATTGTTTTATTGCTACAATCTAATGCTTTACTTTATCCTTTCTTTTTTGTTTAAGCTTCAGATTGTCTCAGCTAATATTAACAATTACATCTGATTTATTTTTAGGATCCGTTCCCAGATTAGACCAAATCTTGATTGAGACGCTGTTATTGTGCGTCTTAACAGAAAGGTGGCCCCCCTTGAGTCACAAGTTAGCGGCATCTCAGGCTGTGGTCAAAACATGGTCTGCAGACGCTGACAGAATATTTAATACTGAAAAATTATAATAGTTAGCTAACTTTTTGAGAATAAAAGTGTTTTTGTGAAAGAACACCAGTTGATGTACAGGCTCTGGTTTGATACCCATGTTATACAAGTAAATAATCTATGTCTCGGTTGAAAAAAATACAAATAAATAACGTAAATAAATAATCAATTATAAGATGCATCAATTATAAAATCATTTTCATCAGCTGTAGTTGAGATTCACAGGTATTTACTTCCCCGATTCCTGGAGTTTTGAGACGAATGCTGCGTTCTCTTTACCTTGGAATTCAGAAAACGGGCCTGGGTTTGACGTCACGCCAGAGTAAACAGTCATCTTGTAAAAAAAAAAGAAGTTTTTCCACCACATCTACTGTTGTTGATGTGAGTTGTGGCCATGTTGAAAGTCCGACTTCAGAGGGCGTTCCATTTGATTTTTCCCACTCAAACAGAAAGCACCTTTAGGCCCCAGTCTGTTTCTGCCCGAAGATTTCAAAGATTTATAATTATACGGTTAAAGATTCCAATTAAATAACCCCCTTAAACGTCCAAATGTTCTTAATCAAGTCTTAGCCACAACATCAGAGCAGCCAGATGGGTCTCCTGTGATTTATAAGAATTTAAACCCTAAGAAAGAAAATAAAACTCTGAATAATAACACAAGTCTCTGTAGGTAGAAACTCATTTCAGTAAAATAATTAACAAACAATGGATAAAAAAGGACCCAAATATTCCCTAAGAAACCAAGCAGGTAAAGCAGAGGGAGTTGGATTCAAGAATAAACCTAATCCATGTCTGACCCAATTACTGCGTCGATTAGGAGCTCGGTAACGAGCAAAAGAGTCCAAACAACCATGGGTTTTTCTCCTCTGCACCCAGCGTTTGGTGGAGGACCTCGGAGGCCTCTCTCTGGCCTGCGTTTACGTGAGTAATGGTCTAACCGAGCTTCTGTACGAGTACGAGGCCTCTTCCCCCTTTCAAACGACTTTGTCTCTGAGGAAGTTGTGATTCGGCCCCTCTGGGCCCCAGATAAGAGATAGGGACGTGTGATAGGGACGACGCCACCCGGCCAGAGCAGGAAACTGAGCCATGTGTGTGTGTGTGTGTGTGTTGAGGCAGACAGAAATGGTGGACGTTGGGGTTACGTGCTCGATGGGGCGTTTAGTGTCTGGGTGTTTATGCCGCTCAGAGGGCCCGAAGCTTTACTGGGAGTAAACCAAGATGGTCGCTCCACATCTTTCATCATTTACTGATATTATGTTTACAACGACTCATGTGTTAATATATGAATCATTAAGTTCATAGCTTCATATTTAGTTTATATCCTTTTTTCGAAGGAATAAAACAAGCTTATCTGATAAACTATTTTACAACTTCAATATATTGAAGTTAAAAACATTCAAGTAAATAAATCAAAATCCTACAGAAAACCTGAGGCCCCTCTAAAAATGCATTATTACATGCAGTGTAAATTATCTTACCCTGCATCCGAATTCTATTGTATGTACCACGTGCTACATAGTAGCTACTACTAGCCCGTTGATGTAGTAAACACTGCGTAGTAATCGAGCGAGTAGTAGGCATGAAATCAGATGTATTGCGCCACCATTTTGCTGGGTGTTGACGCTACGTCGCCGTGTGGTCCCGTTAAAGCCGTCCTAAGAAAAGCCGTCTCCACTCTCCATTCAGTCCCATTGTAACGAAATTGGGTTGCAGTTCCACCAGAGTTCCCTGAGGGGGGAGCTAGACGGCTAAATGTGTCTTTTTCACCCGATTGCCGTTGAGAAATCTAAGATTTGATTGTAGGTTTCACAAGCTCAACATGGGTTATAGGAGGAAAGTCGAATGAACGAGTACGTACGTCCTTTCTTTTTCTTACAGGTTGAGTTGTTGTTGCCCATAACTCGCTAGCATTTTGCTAACTGATTGGTCAGTGAAAGACTGATTACAACCAGATGTACCGGTTGAGGGCATCGTACCATCTGAAGCGGTACCAGAATGTTAAAGCTGACTTTTTTTCAACCCAATAACTTTTTTTTGGTTGCTAGCTCTGTTATCTGCCTATGGTTATGTATGTACTGTGAAATTTAAATGAAAAAATAAGGATTGCCGTAAAGCAGTGTCTCTGGTCGTACGATGTGTATGACGTCATTGACAGTTTAAAAGTAGTTTTTATAGTGACAGTGTGTAGTTTTTGCAGTACATCTTTGAAAATAGCCATTAAAATATGTAATAATATCGCCAAAATATTGGCGATATTGTTAAATATGACTTTAAAAATCAGTTTTAAAATACATAGGCGCGGGTCCTCTTTCCAGGGGAAAGCCATATTAGATGATGTCTTTACTTCTACAAGAGCCCGGACGGACAAAGCGCACGGAAGACACCCGCTATTAAAACATTGATTTCCCCTCAAAATACAAAAAGTTTCGCCATAAATACATTTTTACCTCTTCGCTAGTTCCAAGCGATGAAAGAGAGACTGATGTGCTCGTCATGTTGCTGCAGTTAGATAATTCTCAGGGAATTGAGCGTTTGAAAACAGCACTAGTTGGACCTCCGTTGTTGAGTTTCTTACTCGAAGACACAGATACCGCATGCTTGTGATAATTTAGGTATGCACTGCCCCCTACTGGCCGAAAATTACACACTGTGCCATTAAAGCAAATAAGTGACTTTAAAAAATCTAACGCCCAGCAGTGTGTAATTCCTTTGCATCTCATTACGAAAAAAAATTCAAATTACTAGACAAAAAATGATATCCTGAGAAAAGTGGATTTTTAAGTGTATTGCTCCACAGACCTCCATTAGTTCTGCACTCGTCATGAGAGTGCCCTCACATGGAACCAATTGGAACTGCAACCAGTTCAGAACCCGGAAGTACCAAGAGTGTGGGAGTTCTCTCATTATTAGAATTTCCCTGGGTCTTGTCCTCGGTAGCCAACGTCACTCTTCTTCTACGATTTTGAGGCTTCCGCTGCATTGTGGGATAGCATAGCGTGCATTGGACTTCATTTTGGCAGTAGTACACATTCTGGATCTTTATGCCTACTACGCCAATCCATACTAGAGATTCGGATCTACTACATCGCTGGCTTACTGCTTTTTGCCTGCTATTGCCGGCATAGTTGGGGTATTCGGAGGCAGGGTTAGTCTTCCTTACTTCTGTTGTTTCAGGTGCAGCCAATCCGTGCCAAAGGACATACAGTGCTCTGCATAAATGAGTACACCCCACTACGTTTGTCAGAAAACCTTTAGCTTCCTTTCAGAATCAACATTTTCTATGAGAAACTATACTACAAAATACTCCCACAAATGTGGATCATTGATTGCAAACAAGATTTGTTTAATTTCACACACAAAAAAGTGATTTGCCTAACAAATTCATTCAAGCACATGTTGCAAAATTGAGTACACCCCAATTATAGTCCTAGGAGAAAAGCCACACTTAAGACTACAAACTTCAAATGAACAGGCATTCAACCACAGGTGAGTCTAATGATTCATTTAAGAGGTGTCCAGCAGACAGGTGACAATAAAAAGGAATTACTTTACCAAGAAAAGCCCTTCATATTTCATGCTGTCAGTAATGGCTCCCCATGGAAGAGAAATCTGAGAAAGGAAATAATTTCTTTACACAAAAAAGGTGAGTGCTACAAGAAGATCAGCAAAGCTTTACATATCAGTCAAAATACTGTGGCAAAAGTTATGAAAACATTTGAGAAAGATGCAAATGAGAAAAGTGCAACCATCTTACAAGGCCGTCCAGGCCGTCCACCGAAGTCGACAGGAGCTTCTTCTGATGAGAAGGGTTGAAGAAAATCTCCATGCAAGTTCACTGCAGTTAGCTAAAGCAGTAGAAAGCCAAACTGGAGTGACCGTTTTCCGGGACACCATACGACGCGCACTGCAGAGGAATGGCATGCTGGGTATCGTCCATGAAGGAAGCCTCTCCTAAAGCCCATGCACAAAAAAGCACGCGTAGAATTTGCTAGGGCCCATGCTGAGAAACTGAAGATTATTGAGCCTCTATACTCTGGAGTGATGAGACCAAGATCACTGTTTTTGTAACTAATGGTTTAAAAAACTGTATGGTGTCGTAAGATGAGGATTTCAAACAAAAATGCATGGTGCCTACAGTGAAACATGGTGGTGGCAGAGTCATTATGTGGGGCTTCATGAGTGCTGCTGCGTTTCATTGATGGAATCATGAACTCAACAATGTACTGCTCTATACCGAAGGAAAAGACAATGATCCAAACACACAGATCTAAAGCTACTGTTGCATTTCTGAAGCAGAAAAGGGTGAAGATGACTGAATGGCCAAGTTTGTCTCTTTGTCTCCTGATCTGAACCCAATCGAACCCCTGTGGGGAATTCTGAAGCGACAAGTTGAGAATCACTCTCCATCCAGCATCCATGCTCTAAAATAGGTTATTCTTGAAGAATGGAAAAAGAAAGATGTTGGCTAGATTGCCTAGAAGACTTGGTGCTGTCCTTAAAAATCATGGTGCTCAAATAAAATACTAGATTTAGTAGTTTTTGTTGCAGGGTGTATTCATTTTTTCTTCAACCAATTTGAGTAAAACTGAAGATTTTGTGATCTAAATTAGAATATTAACCTTAATTTCATGTTATGGAGTTAAATAAGTGTTCAATAAAACTCGGCCTTGTGGAAAGTTTGAAAATTGTTCATTTGTTCATTGAGTTACTGATTAAATTCATACTTTTTAAAGGGGGTGCACTCATTTATGCAGAGCACTGAAAATGATGCATCTGGATTGGCTGTTTTCTCAAACCAGTCAATAGTGGGTGAAGTAGTAATGTACATAGGTAATTCAGCATTGGAAACTGAATTTAGTTTTTAGATCAGCTCAATAAAAAAAAATCTCAGAAAACAAACATTTTCCAAGAAATAATTTTGCCTGTGGCTCCCAGTTGGAACTCACTGACTCTTATGTAATGTTTAAGATTATATGATTCCTAATCAAACTAAATACATAAAAAGTTCCTGATGCTAGTAATTATTTGGACAATTAATGCACATTCCATAAATATTTTTCAATTATCCCGTTGAATTGCACATTAAAATGCCATTTTTATTTTTAATACTTGTGCAGCACTTTCGTTTTGTCATTTTTGTCCTTAATACACAAATATTATCTTAATCCAGCTTTTTTAGTTTTTCTTGTGTGAATCTAATGCTTCTATTATCTGTCACTTTACTGCTGTTAAAGCAGAATTTCCCCTCTGTGGTAAAATTACAAATTTTTCATTTCTTCTATTCTATTTAACCACATTTGCTGACACTACAATGATGTTAGTTGTCAAACTGGGTACAAAACGTCCCTATAGTAGGTACAAAGTGACGTACGGTTGATGCAAAATATCCTATGCTAGAGTTTGAAGAGCAAACATTCAGGTAGAAAATATGACTAAAAGGTAGAAGTAGATGACGAGCAGCACAAATGTTCCTCTCTTAAGGCTAAAATTAAGGCTAGACATAAGAGCTGATGTATGATTAGCTTAAACGCTAGCAGTGTTTCAAACTTTCAGCTTTAGTTATTCAATTTCAAAACATTTAATCCTCAAATGATACATCCACAATGTATTTTATAATGTCGGCAGATTTTCGGAAATCTCAGTGAGGTAAGGATGTATTATTCTTTAAGGAACACACACAGACGGTAGTTTTAGTAATGCTATCCATGCTAGCAGTAATGCTAACTATGCTAGAAGTAATGCTATCCATGCTAGCACCTGATATAAAATAGAAAATACTTTTTAAAATGTAAACTACTCATCATTTTGTCTTCGATTTGAAATATTCAAACACATTATTTTGTAATTTATCATGATGGTCATTAAAAATGCTAAAAGCCAAGTTTAAACCAATTAAATGTTTCTGAAGTTTTTGCCAAATAATATTGTGAAAAAAAAATTGCCTGCTAACTGATGTTTTGATGAAAACTTTGTGAGAAATAGACATCTAAAGGAAATTACAAAGGTTTTCAGTGGCAGATTACGTTGGATTTTGGACGTAAGATTTATTGTGGACTAACTATTTTATTGGAGTACATTAACTAGAGCCTTGCAGATCTAAAAATAAAAAATTTGCACAAGATAGCTCTGTTCCTTCCATGTTATAAGGCTTCAAAACGGTGAGTTAGGCATTATTTTGCATTTCCGAGTGGCTACTGTGTCAATGGGTTAGGATTGTATACCTTATTGGCACATATTACTGGCACCTTAAGAATCGTAGCTATAAAATGCATGTATGCACAGAAAAGGTGTTGTAAAATAAAGGCATAATGTTATCAGGTCCAGGGGACATAACGCTAAAAATGTGCCATCTTTGAATCTCTCTGACGCTAAGCTTTAAATCATATTTTGTTAGAGAACAAAACTATAACTCAGACATATCATTATTAACTGTTTAACTATAAATATGCGATAGCTTTAGAACATATTGGAGAAATGTACGATCTACACCAGAGATGTCCAAACTTGTTGCTACAAGGGCCAAAATCATCTTGTTAAACGTGCGCATGGGCCACAAAGTAGGATTTTTTTTACATGAAAAATTAGTGGGTTTTTTACCTGGCCAACAATAAATTAAACTGGTAATAATTTAATGAAACACACATTAGGAATTCTTGTAAAAAAATAAAAATAAAGGATATTAAAGGATTGTAGATTCAAAAACAGGGCTTTTAAAGTTGGCCTTTTTAAAATAAATTATTTTCAAATAGTTTTCAAATATTTCAGGGAGGCTAAAAAAATCTGTTTTTTCCTCAGCATAAAGAATAGGTTTTGGGTTAATATTTCTTTGACAATATGTGTAATTTTTTGTTCACCTCTACATCTGCTTTTGCGTTAGTAATTTACACAATGAAATTAAAAAGAAAGCAAAAAGATGATTATTAAAAGATGAATAATTATTTTTGCGCCATGGATCATTTTCTAATCCTTTTAATTTGTCAACAAAATTATGCCCTTACAAAAGAAAGTCTCAATCTGCATCAATGTTTTGTGTTGTGGTTACCAAGTTGCAGAAAGTACCAATCCTAAATGGTGGTCAAGGGCCGTACAAAATCCGTCCAAGGGCCCTTAAATGGCCACAGGGCCGCACTTTGGACATCCCTGATCTAGATAATCTCCTAACCTGGTACTGTGATGAAACGGTTGGTTCATAACCTCCATATATTTAATCCCAGAGACGCTCAGTTCTTAAAGCACCAAAGTTTCCCTCTTTCTCTTAAACTGTCTCAATGAGTTTTCTATTTTTGTCCAGTCAGTCCGGCCATTGAGTTTTGTTTTTTTAATGAGTAAGAACACCAGAGGGTTAGGTACTGACCTCTGTGACTCACCAAGTCCAGGATAAAAATAAAAACAGTTGTAGTTTAAGATAAAATTGTGATGCCTCAAACTTCTAGGACACAACTTTCAGAATATATTAGGTAACTGAAAATAGTTCAGAATGGATTTTATGTTCATTACTTCGAAAAAACAAACAAGGATTAAAAAATATCTTGTCTGGGCTGGCTTTTACTGAAGGTTAATAAAAGTTTCATTAGAAGAAAAGTGGAGATCCGTAAGCTTAAGCTGAATATTGACTCTTATTTAAAAGAGGTGCCAAATGATTGCTTCCCTTGTGGTAATTAATTAGCCCAGTGTGAAACAATTCGACCCTAAAGAGAAAAAAAATACTACAAAAGACTAGAAACCTATTAACACCAGCCTGTATGCGTCAACCTAGCCGTCTTTCAGTAAATAAAGCAGGAAAGAGTATGTATGAGGGTAAAGTGCGATAACTTCACAGTAAATCACATCAAAATGCTTTTTGTTCATCATAACCTTGAAGCATTTCTATAAAACCAATCAAAGTAAAGCTTTATTCCCTGTAATTCAGTCATTGATGAAGGCAGGGAGCACAAGGTTACAGCTGGGTTCTACGTCAGAACCATCAAGATCACTTTCCAGCAGCTTCAAGATTAAAATTCAATGAAACAGACCAACCAGGGACCAGTGCCGAGCAGTGGGTCAGTTGGTACCGGGCGGAACAGAAAGAATAAATGACTTACACTATTTCGTTTTCGTTTATTACCTGAATCTAAACTAAAAATGACCAGATTCTCTCGGTTATATCCAACGATAACTCACTCGTGACGCATGAAGACATTTTTGCCTCAGTCACATGATATCTCACCACAAGCTAGCAGTAAAATGATTAAAAACAAGAGGTATCTGAAAAGTATCTTTGTGAGAAGGAAAAGGCCTTGTGAAGAGACAGAAAATGATCAATCTGTAAAGCAGCACCCGACCAACCACCATTTTAACCCCCATGTAAGAACAATTTAGATAAAATGTCTGATTAAAAAAAAAACTTAATCACATCTTATTCATCTGAAATTATTAAACAACTGAACTCCTCCTCATTCTGCCTCGATATCTTACCCACACCTTTTTTAAGAAAGTTCTCCCTGTCATTAAGTCCGATCTGATGCAAATAGGTAACGCATCCCTCCAGTCAGGTGTCTTCCCCCAGGCCCTCAAAACAGCAGTTATCAAACCCCTATTAAAGAAAAACAACCTAGACAATACATTGATGAAGAATTATAGGCCAATCTCTAATCTCCCATTCATCAGTAAGATTAATGAAAAAGCTGTATCTCAACAGTTGAACACATTCCTGACAACAAACAACTCCTTAGATCATTTTCAATCTGGTTTCCGTGCTCATCACAGCACTGAGACTGTCCTAGTCAAAGTTTTCAATGACATCCGCATAAATACAGACAGCGGCAGAACTACAGTTCTGGTTCTGTTGGACCTCAGTGCAGCGTTTGACACTGTTGATCACACATTACTGGAACGACTAGAGAGCTGGGTCGGACTCACTGGTACAGCTCTTCAATGGTTCGAATCTTACCTCAAAAATAGGAAGTTCTTTGTGTCCATCGGAAATTTCTCATCAGAACAAACAAAAAAAAATTGGGGTCCCGCAGGGCTCCATCCTGGGACCCGTCCTGTTAAATATTTACATGCTCCCACTAACCAAAATTATAGCAGCCAATCAGATTGGCTACCATAACTATGCAGACGACACTCAGCTATACATTACATTATCACCAGGGAGACTTTGATTCTATCCAGACCTTAAATGAATGCATTGAACAAATCAACGACTGGATGTCCCGTAACTTTCTCCAGCTAAACAGAAACAAAACAGAAGTAATTAATTTTGGACCTAAGGAGGAACGATCCAGACTCAGCACACAGCTTCAGCTAATCAAGCTAGAAACGACTTATCAGGCCAGAAATCTAGGTGTAATAATGGACTCAGACCTGAACCTCCAGGGTCACATAAAGGCAATAACAAGGTCAGCTTTCTATCAGCTGAGGAACATTTCTAGGATTAAAGGACTGATGACACAAGGAGACCAAGAAAAACTGGTCCATGCGTTTTATCTTTAGTCGGATTGATTACTGTAACAGCGTCCTCACAGGTGTACCTAAAAAATAAATCAGAAAGCTGCAGCTGATCCAAAACGCTGCTGCTCGTGTTCTCACTAGAACCAGGAAAGTAGAACACATCACCCCAGTTCTAAAGTCCTTCCTCTGGCTCCATGTAGCTCAGAGAATAGACTTCTAAATACTCCTGTTAGTTTATAAATCACTGAACGGTTTAGCACTAAAGTATGTTGGAGATCTGCTGTCGCTATAGCAACCCAGCAGACCACTCAGGTCCTCCAACTCTAGCTTACTTATTATTTAAAATTAGAGCTAAACAGGGAGAGGCAGTTTTCAGCTTCTATGCTCCACAAATCTGGAACAAACTTCCAGAAGAATACAAAAATGCTGAATCGTTAGGCTCTTTTAAATCAAAGATTAAAACTCTTATATTCAGATTTACCTTTGAGTCCTAAATTGCGTTCTTTTAATCACTCTTTGATTCTCATGGTTGATTTTTATTCCTATTTTTTAACTGATGCTTTTTTAACTGTTTTTAATCTATATTCTTTTTGTTTTCTTTATATCTTCTCTTTCTATTGATGGATTCTTGTGTTTTATTTGTTTTTCAATTTCACATAAATGTTATTTCATTTTATGCTTCAGTTACTAAATGCATTTCTTTTGGTGATGATCTGTTTTGATTTTCATATTTTATGTCGTGTATTTGGTTCGTTGCCACTGAATCATGTAAAGCACCTTGAATTGCCTTGTGTTGAAAGTGTGCTATATAAATAAAATTGCCTTGCCTTGCCAATGACTTCCACAAAAAAGATGGCTACATTTAACAGAGAATACCAAGATTTATTGCAACAGGCGATTTCCATTCACCAAGGTGAATATGTGGCTTTCTAATGAGGCAACGAAACCTTAAAACCTGCCCAAGACGGAACAGTCTCAATAGAGTGAAACAGCCACTGATTCCACGCCGAGGTGAATTATATTTTTTGGCATCTTATATTTGTTTTTCTGGTAGGGCTGGGAGGGCCATATAAATATTGGAATAATATGTATTTGTAAGTTCCACCGTTGCTACAACAGATATGTCAGTATTACATCAGAAACCAACAACAAGTCTTAAATAAACAGCTTAGAACAAAGAACAAAGTTCACTACACTTGGTTTACAAAGTTTATACATAACAGTATGGCCACTGTCTGATACTCTGTGATTTAAATAATGATTTGATTCCCCGAAGGGTTAATATTAAGGTAGCTTACCCTGTTGACAACGAAAGTTTTAGAAACTGTTAATCATGTTGCCTCGTTGCGCCATTTTTGCTAACCAAAGGTAGTAATGGAAGCTAATTTGGGCGGGATCATCTAGGCTCAGTGATTGGTCAGCTTTCCCCACGTAGTAACAATGTTTTTCAAAGAAAACTTCAGAAACAAACTGTTTTTTTAATCTATGTACATTAATTTTATTGTCTCATTTAATAGTTTAAATGCAGGGAACTGTACTTTATTGGATTATTTGGAAATGTTTAGCTAATCATCATAATATTTTTCAATGAAACTGTTTGTTTCAAAACTACTATCTAATTAGACTCGGTTACATAAAGGAATCTCCCAGCTAGTCCTAGCTTGCCTGGAGAGTCTCCAAGGCATATTACTTAAAACAGCCAGTCTTGTAAGATGTAAACGTCACATTCAGTTTTATTCTTGCATTTCATGATGACTTTAAGTGACAATTTGTTGTAGATTCCTTGAGAAAGCTATTATTTGGGTGGGCTTAAGCCCCCCTGGGCCAACCCATAGCTAGGCCCCTGTTTATTTTTATTTCTTTTTTGAGTTTTTTCATGTTTTTCTGCTGTTAAATAGTTTTCCAAAACTCATCATACTCCAAAAAATAGGATTTTGATAACTTGCATAGATTAGAATATTTTAAAAAATGAATTATTGGAGGAAATGATCAGCTGAAGGGCCCCAGCTGGAACTAGGCAGTCCATCAGAGGTTCTCTGTTCAAAGAATTTAGAGTACATAGACATAGCTCACTTTGCCCATTTTAACGTACAGAAAGCAATATTTGAAATTATTTTTGCCACTAATGTAGTTTTACGTAGGCGTCTAATTTGTTTATGTACCATGTTGCTCTCGGCTCTGCCTCAGCTGGCAGGTTTCCCCAGATTAGCTCATAGTCGTTATCAAACACTCTTGCCCTCCTTTGCTAACAACAACGTCAGAATCCCTTAACCTCTGCTCCAGCGGAAAGACCACTTTCCTGGTTCTGATAAAAATACTTCATCCATTCAGAAACTATTTGGAGGAACAGCAGCGGCATTAAGACACGAGCCAGAAGGAATAAAGGTGCTAGGAGACAAAGAGAAGCTAAAACTACATCATCAGAAGGGGATTTATTTGATTTACCTGTTCATAATTTTACCTGGTTTTATTTTTGAGGAATATAACTATGACGGAGTGTTAGGGCCATTGTAAACAAAATAAAAATATTTTGGACTAAATATCCGTCAAGAATACTCAGAAATTCTGAATTTAAAGTCACATGTTTTCCATAAAAACCTCTGAAATTCTCTGTCGAAAAGTAGTAAAATTGTAATTTAAACACAATTGGATTTTCTGAGATTAAGTGCATATATTTTCCAGAAAAAAAAACTCAGAAATTATCTGTCACAATAGCCGTAAAATATGAGTTAAAAGACAGAAATTTTGAAATTAATTGCAGATGTTTTCTTGGGGAAAAAAAGCGTAATTCTCTGATGCAGAAAAGTAGAAAATTGGCAAAAAACCCCAAAAAAGATTCTATGATCGAAAGTATACACTTTTTCTTTCAAGTTTCTGACATTATAATGTCAGAAATAGCTAAATTCAGATATCTAAAATGTATGCCTTCAATCATAATAATCTCAATTTTCTTCTCACAAATTTTCTACTTTTCTACATTAGATAATTGCGCTTTTGTCCTTACAGAATATCTGAGATTAATATCAAAATTTCTGTCTTTTTACTAGTAATTTTTTGAATTTTGTGATAGAATTTCCGAGTTTTTTTTCTTCGGGAAAATATGTGCGATTAATCTCAGAAATTCTTAGTTTATACTTGTAATTTTGCTACTTATCAACTGAGAATTTCTCATTTATTTCTGAAAAATATGTGACTTTAATCTCAGAATTTCTGCTTATTTTAGGCAGAAATTTACTCTATTCCGTTTACAATGGCCCTAATACTCCGTCACATTTAACAGATGTTTTGCCCTCACTATGATCTTAGAAACCAAGCTGCTTATGTTTTGTTTATTATTTGTGGCAAATAACCCAACTGAGCAGCGGATCACCCAGCATCAATCCCAGCATCAGGAATGCTACATCGCCCCCCACGGTTTTTGGAAAGATGTGTAAAAATCTTAAATTGCTCTTTTAAAAGCTCTTAAAAACTCCAAGCTATCATTTGAGTAAATTTAGTAATAAATCCCAGATGATAAATCTGAAGTTAAACTTTTGTTTCTCAAATTAAGAAACCAGTACATCGACTAAACACATTAATCACATTTGTGAGTTTTGTGTATGATTGTTTCCATTAAGTAAGTAATAAAAAACTAAACTGTGCGGAAAATGTAGTGCTATTAGTCTTCCAATCGATTGTATGTTAATGTTATATAATAAACACTAGTATTTATTCTGCCCCCGTTGGACCTTTTCTCTTAACATGTCTCAGTACTTTGCTTTATTCTCTTTGGATAACCGATGAATATATGCTTTCCTCCGGCTAAGATAAAACCTGAAACTTCCTCCTCAACGTGACAGGACATTTTACAGTTTGCAGGCTGTTTTCCAGGATTTATTAGGCTGTATTTTCCCCTCAGATATTTTCTAAGTAACGACAACTTTGGACCATCTGTTAAGACTGATAATGAACCTAAAACTTAAGTTTTTCATCTTGGTGTTTAATGAACTGTTTGTGCTTTTAGATAGAAGAGGTTGTTGCTCATTAACTGTTATAAAGCAACATTTCCTCAACTTTAAATGTCATTTATTTTACATGCTTTATTAAGCTTCTGAGTGGAGTTCCTACAGTTATCTTGTTCCTCACATAGAACAAGTAGACATCTCGTAAAACTTTGAAGAATCATAATCTTTGTGATGTCTGCACGCTGCCGTTTACATGTCTTCTGATTTTAACAAGGAACAAACTATGGTGTGATTTATTTTTCAGAATCAAAATGATAGATTAACAGTCCGATACTGACAGACGTAACCAAGCTGCCTGTTGCTCATGGAAGCTAAAATGAGGACAAGTTTCCACTTACCCTCCCAGTGACAACGCAGTGCTTTGCAGGAAGATTCCAGATCTGCATCTTGATAACAAACCCCCATTGTCTCCATTTATGTCCCTCCAGGCTTTTTCATGCTTTAAGTAATGCTCGGAAGTGGAACGAGGGAAAAATTTATAAGGATATAGTATGTACGGGTATCTCAGATCCGGTAAAAGGTCCGTTCTGACAGCTTCTAAAGTTTAAAAGGCGCATGGTAAGGGTCAGAGATGTCTAATATCTGCTTAATTTCCCCATATATACAATAACATCTTCCGTTTTAAAATGGGAAGTAAGCTCCGACGAAGTAAAATCACAGCCTGCGGCGTCATTTTGATTACATTGATGCCTGTCAGCGTCGCACTGAATCTCTGAGACTCACGTCACGTCAGGAGCTTTATACTGAGATTATTAACACAGTGAAATAGGTACTGAAAATGGGGTACGTAAAGAAGTCGCATTATCTTTTTTTTTTTGGTGTGGTTTGCTCTTTTAACCCGTACAAAAACAAAAAAACATCACAATCTGTTTTTACCTTCAACTTTTGAAGTGATAACATATTCAATACCATTTATTTTTTTATTAATTTGATTTCATTTTCAATCTGAACAAGCTTAACAGAGAACTACATATAAAAAAAACTAAATTAAACAACTGCACTTAAAATACAAACAATTTACCTGCTGTGTCCTGAACGCAAAGTCCCCGCCAATTTGAGCGTAATAAAATGTTAAGAGTGGGATTGCTAGGGAGGTTATTGGCATAAAATTTTTCCCTCAGACTGACGACTTTTCATGGGGGTTTTGATGTTTTGAAGGCTGAATCCGCGCTCCGCTAACACACTGGAGACTGACCGAACGAGCTCCAAGCTATGGCGTTAGCGGGAGTAAATCCTGCAGCATGCGCCGGTGATTGGCACGGCAGCGGGTTTTTTGTAGCGAGTAGCTCCAAACCCTCCGTAACTCTTCAGCGGGCTGTCAGCTCCCGGTTAGCGAGATGCATTGGGTCTTCCCAAAACCCAATGGAGTGTAAAAGGAAAGCAACCATTTTAAACAAACTCAGCCAATTCTGCAAGGAAGACTGGGTAAATATCCAGCCAGAACGACACCAGAAGTTTGTAGCAAGCTACAAAGTAGCGTGAGAGATTTAACCAAATATTAGGCTACGTTCACACTCTAGGTCTTAATGCTCAATTCCGATTTTTTGATCAGATCCGATTTTTTTTGTATGGTCGTTTACTCTACAGATAAAATGCGACAGCAAACGCGGCTCCAGTGAGAACGTTTCCCGGCTCCAAAGCGACCCGCATGCGCAGAAGAAGATGAGACGTCACCATAGTACGTCACACACAACGCGCTCTGTTTACGGAAGTAAAAATGGCGGCTACAGATGTAAGCGTTTTTTCAGCAGTCTATCAATTCTTGCAGAGTCGGAACCGACGGAAATTTTGACAAATTAATAAGAGAAAAAATGAGCACAAGAAAAAGGAGAGCTCGTACTTTAACAATGGCCTTGTTTGGAGCAGTGGCTGCTACCTCCGTGTTTTCTCCGGCGCTGATTATTGACGTCACTGACACGCTGACGTTAAAGACGGATTTAAAGCGACATGGCCGTTCAGACCTCAGCCGCTTTCAAATACGTCAGATATGTATCGGAATCAATACCGCATACTGAAGTAACCTGGGTCGGATTTGAAAAAAAAAAATCGGATTTGTGCCGTTCAGACCGCCAGAAAAACATCAGATATAGGTCGCATAGGGACAAAAAAGTCGGATTTGATGCGCTTTCGCCTGCAGTGTGAACGTAGCCTTAGTGGCAGCGTTCGTCGTGGAGCCGCTATATGATTATGTGGTAAATAGAGAAAATCTGCAATAAAATCAAACTTGTAAAGGGAAGTTCAAATGAATCACATCAAACCCGAAGATAAACATAATCCTGAGATGACACTATTAAACTGCTGACTAATTACATAATTAACAGTTAACCTAATTGACATGATTTTATAATAAAAAAAGTTGACCCTTCTTTTCTGTGAAATGTAACTTCAAATTATTGGCTGAAGAACTTGCTTTTTCAAAGATTTTTTCATAGAGCAAACCTAAAATAAATACCTAGGCTCAATGCTATTTGACACGCTATTGGCTAACACTTGCAAAGCTGGTGCTGATAGGCTGTACCCCAAACAGTGGAGACAAGGAAGACTGTATATTAGCTTCTGTGGTAGTGCTAAGATGTTCCCGCTGTGCGTTTAAATGCAAGTTAAGGTTTAAACTGTTAAAATAGACAGTTCTAAGGTCTTGTAGCCCTACAACTGTTGGATTGTAATAAAGAGGCAATAATACAAAGAGGAGATGCTACAGTAAAGACTGACATGTCCATCACATTTCAGATAAATTACAGCAACCCGTGAAGCAAAGAAAGTGACCTAAAGATGTTCCAGATGAAAAAACGGCCACAATAAAAAGATCCCAACCAATCCAACTAAAGTGATCTACAAATAGGAGGGCAATTTCTTTCAAAATGACTTCACAGTTTAGAGCACAGCTGTCAATTCGGTCCACCGTAGCCATTTATGTGGCCCTATAAACTCTACAGGATCATATATGTGCACCTAATACTATTTTCTCAAACCGGTGTTTCTTTGAATAGTCCTAAATCACAACATTGTGAAAAGATGTTCATTGTTATGTCATTTTATTATTTATTATTAAATTTATTAATACTTTTACGGTTTGTTAAAGATAGTTTGATCAATAATCTCAGCCTTAACCGGCCCTTTAAGGGAATGTATGACCTTGATACGGCCCTAAATGGAAACGAGCTCGACACCCCCCGGTTTAGAGGAACCCACGCACATTCAGCCCGAGTCCCAGTCTCTCCCTGCCGATGAAAAAGCTTTTATTCCAGCCGAGTTCAAAGCTGCCGCCTTCATGATTCCAGCCCTTCAGACAACAACGTTCCTCACATTCTTCAGCCTCACACTTTGTGCCACCAAAGCCAAACCTAAGAGTGTTAATTTCCTGATGGGTTTTTATAATTTAAAGCAGCCCCGGAGCCTTAAAAGCTCAATCAGCTGCTCGTTACGGCCAGTTGTCTCCTTAATGGGGACCGTTGAGCTGTAATTAATTGTTAATTGCCATCAATGAGGCAACATAATGAAGGTTTTTATCTCCTTGAAACATTCGCATACTCACTTTTGATCAACATGGCTTTGTCGACGGAACTTCAACAGGTTTCCATGTCTGATAGAGGACGAAGTTTATGAGAAGTTAAATCCAAAGGGGAAAACACATGAATCCAGAAAAAGAGCTGTAAATTCCAGTTGTGGCGGTCATGTTGAGCATCGTGTTAATGGCATCATTGTTGGAGGTTTTCCCCTACCACTCCTCTTCCTCTGGCCTGGACCGGACCATCTAAGCACTGGAAGAGGGTTGGTAGGGGGGGTGGACTTCCTAAAAATAACCAAACAGAGCGCTACAGTGGACATGTGAGAGGTTGCCTGTGGATTCAGGGAATAATTTTGAACTGAGACATGGGGAAAAAAAAAGTAATTGATAGGAAGGGAGATAATATCTGTGCAATGCTGCTGACTCGGTTACCCTGGAGGGATGAGTGGACAGAGAAAACCGGGAATCGGTACAGGAATGATCCATGGCGAAAAGCTGGAAAGTTCTTCCTTTTCAAGTAAAGTTCATTGTCAGGAGTTCAACAGGATGTAGCCAGTGAGACGAACAAAATAATCCCACATTCTGCATCCAAATGAGAGGGAGGAAGTTCTTCCAGCTCCCTTATAGCAAGGAAGACTATCATCAATAAAGGCCGTTCATTGGACTCGTAGGTGTCTTATTATGGGATAAGAGCGGTCTGTGGGAGCTGGCACGTTAAATCACAAGCGGAGGGGCAGAAAGTGGATGTGTGAAAACAATAAATGGATTTCTATCTGCCCAGAGCATCACATAGGAGGAAAGAACCCAGAGAAAGACAAGGGGAAAAACCCCAGAAGTTAAAGATTTCCATCTCTTTCCCTGATGGGGAAATCAAGAAATCTCATCAAGTTGGGCGTTTTACAAAGAGCAATACTTGGTGAAAAATATCGGACTTTTATTCCAATATATTTCAGATTTGACATCTATAATTTTTCAGAAACAGCTGGGATCTTCTGCAGAACACACTGGTTCTACTAAATATGAAACTTATCTCTACTGGTAATTTGCAAAAGCTGGCATAACAAAGTAATGCATAACTGTGCTATATAATAGGGTTTAAGCGATATGATGGCCTTAAATTTATTTCACGATATATTGAGCAGTTCGCATTTTTGGGGGGTCCCCTAATGCATTTCATCTACATTTTGATGTAGATAAAATGCAAATTTTCAACCGGCAGCAAAAGTTACTTCAGGTTTTGTGTAAAACCACTTAGCGGACAATAACTGAAGAAAAAGGAGAAAAATGGCTGCTTTTTTATAATAAAAAAACCCAGCAACTTCCCCTTTAAGGAAGCTAATTACCACTGCACTGTTACGTGAACAATGATGCGATAAATCAGATTAAAAAGCAATCGTGTAAAACTGTAATAACAAGAATAATGGAACCTAAATAAGTACGGCTATAGGCTGAAATGAACCATAACCTTGTAAATAATCCAGCTCAATTTTGCGCTTTAAACAGGACATGCTAATCGTTAGCAGGCTAGCTGTAAACTAAACAATAAACCTAAAAATTCCTCAGCAAATGCACACATTACCAGAAGTAAAAAAAACACACAGCCTTTGCTGCCGTGAGCTTAAAAAAACCCCAAAACTTCAAGAAATAACTTTCAGTTTACACCTTTGCACTGAGTTTTGCGTAATCATGGCAACCAGAGAAATTACCGTAACCTAGCAACCTGTGGCTTTATTGTTACGTCACTTTAAAACATCTTAAACAAGAGTGAAACTGAACAAACTTCCTATCACATGACCTCTGAGAACAGGAAAACCGCTAGGCTTTAGGTGATATTGACTTATTTGACCTGATTGGTGAGATTACACAAGACAATTGTCGAACTAAAATGTCTAAAAATGTACATTGTAGTACGGGCTGCCACGAAGTTTTAGTCAACGTCGACGTTCGTCCATATTTACCTTCGATTTAGGAGACGGGCTGAAATAAAATCAGTTGCTTGTCTTCTCAGGATATCATATGAGTTTTATAAGTTCCCAAGGCACACAGTTTTATCATTCGGGTGCCTTAAAACACAAAATACAGCCCATAAAACTACGGAAGTGTCGCCGGTCTTAGAATGCAAAAACTGTCTACCTAACAAGGTAAAAAAATAAATTTGTTTCCAGCTATAAAATATTTTTGATCTTGTTTAGATTATTAATCTTATTTTGAGAATTCTTACCAAGTGCAAATTGTCTCATTTTATTGGCAGATTATTTGCCTTAATTTGAAAAGCTTTGGACTATAATCAAGTCCTGTGAGGATTTCGGTAGTCTAAAACTTCTTAGATTAAGTGAAATAATCTGCCAATGAAATAAGACTATTTGCACTTGGTAAGAATTCTATAAATAAGATATATACTCGAGAGAGAGTGTGGTGAGAAACGAGTTTCCTCCTCTGGGGTTTTGGGTGCAACAGGGAAGTAGAGCTGCAGCTCCTTCACACAGAGAGGAGCTGGTTCAACAATAAGAATAAATACTTGAATGAGAGAAAGAAAGAAGTAATATTTTTTAGAGCAAAAATATGAAACAATCTTCTCATGAAAGAAATGGCTATTCTTGGGAAGAACATGATGGTTTGGGTGGTTCTGGAAGTGAAATATCTTGAGGTCTGGACTGGATATTTTCCAGCGGGTATAAGATAATAATGAGAAATAAGGACCGATGCAGCGTTCATGAGGCCGACCCGTTCTTCTGCCGACACAAAGGCTCCTCTCGCTCACAGAAAAACGGCATTTCCTCTTCCCAAGCCAGAGCCCGTCGGGCAGCAGAGGAGGAAGACTCCAACAATGCTCCCAGCGGATGGGGGTCTCTGTGCCTGTCTGTAGGCCAGGCGGCTACAGTGCCCAGTGCGTGTGTGCGCCGTGTCCGGGCTGAATTGGGCGTTTGTGAATGTGTCTGTCTGTGCACGTGTGCAGTTTAGTCTGAGCTAAAGCTTCAGAGGCTCTGGTCCTGGTATTTCCGAAGCAGCAGAACAGGAAATGCTCCCAATCTGTGTTTCCCTGAATGCTAAAATCCAAAAAACCAGACATGCTACTGAATCAGCGCTCATTTTAATGTCTTAAAACATTTATTTAGAGTTCATTTGTTAGAAATATAGCAGATAAAGACTCCAGTGAAAAGACAAAACTGTGAGCAAAAACCAGGACCAGGGGTTAGAGGTTAGAAAAATGAGTGAAATACTTGAAACAATATAAAAATCAACTCAAAGTGAATAGAGATTAATTACAGAATTAAATCACATAGTGAATTTTTTCCATTGTTTATCACAGCAAATTTAAACCACCTTTATACTTCTCCGTCTGCAAATTAGCTCCAATACACACACACACACATTGACAAGGTATGGTTTAGGTTTTATCACCGGTGCTTGTAGAATGGAAAACTCTTGTTTTTTTATTTTTAACAGGGCTGTCAAACGATTAAAAATGTTGATTTTTAATTACAGGGTAGCTGTGAATTAATAATCATTCCTTAATATGACAAAACTACAATTTTCAGTGTAAATAAAGGACAAATCCGGATGGCGTTGCTCTTTTAAAAAAAAATTTAAATATTGGAGAAATAAATTGAATTTTTGTTTTGAGCTCCGCAATCACATTCAAAGTTTGTGTGGTCTCATATGAAAAATAATAGTAAATACATGTAGATCTAACCAAAATGTATGAATGAAAATTAATATTTCGAGATCACCAGTCTGTGTTAAACATCGCATAAATGAGTTTTGATCGAGCTGGTAAGCTTTTTACTAGAAGTGCAGCTCGTTAAATCCTCTAAAAAACCCGCATGGAACCAAACACAGCGGTCTGTTGTGTTGTTCTCTACACCGCCTGATCAACCAAAGACCATATTACATAAACTGGCCTTTCAATATAAAGTTTATGGACACATCTCCACTAAATGTTGAGACTTCAGAGGATGTCAAACCCTCCCAGTCGGTGTGAAACAGAACTTGGTGCGTAAAGCCCAATAAGGACGTCTCTCAGCGTCCGCCGGCTGTTTAGAACAAAGCAGCATAAAAAATAAAAAATAAAAAAACTAATCTTTATTCGCAGCAGAGTGTCGGCAAGTACAGTTGGAAGGCTTGGCTTTGGGCTGTTCAGTTCGGATAAAATGGATGCTAAACTGTAAGCACATCAGCCAGAATATCTATTGACTTTCTTGTAGGAATTACAGCCCACTGAACTCGCATATTTGCTCTCCGACAACCGATGAAGTCGATAATCGGCACTAACTTCCTTTAACGTTTTTTTTTTTCTTCCTCCCCCAGAATAAAAGCAGCTCTTTCTCTTCTTTTTAATCCCAGTTTTTCCCTCATAAACATAAACTCAGACGTTCACACTTACCCTCGATCTCGTGCTTTTCCTCTCTGCTTTACCGGCTGGCAATTCATCAAAAAGGAACAACAGCTGACAGTATGGTAATGTTTGGGTCTTAGCATGGATATGGGGATGAACTCCGGGAGAAGATAACTACATGGTAAGAAGAAGGCAATCCATCAAGTAAATCCCCAAACAGACAATTCTGCTTGTTATGTCAACAACAGTGGAGCTGGGAGGGAATATTGTAGCAAACAGCCGCCTTAACAGGCTTCAAACTTTATATTGACTAAAGTTTTCTGTAGTTCCTCTTTTGCTCGCCATTAAAATGCTCAACCTGACTTCTCCAGTTATGTGTAGCACTCAGGTCATCCAGCTCTAGTTTCCTAATCACCCCTAGAATCAGAAGCAGCTTTCAGTTTCTGGAAGAAACTTTCTGACGACTGCAAAGCTGCTGGAAACCTGAGCTGCTTTAGATCAAAGCCTGGAAATCATCTGTTTAGAGCTGCCTTTGAGTAAAATACTACTCTTCATCCTGAATCATAAGTCGTGTGCGCTTTGTGCTCTCTAATGTTTTATTTCTATGCTTGTATCATATGTTTTGATTCTATATAATCATGTAAATCGCCTTGAATTACCTTTTTGTTGAAGGTGTGCTAAACAAATTAAATTGCCTTGCCTTACAGAGACAAAATCTGTCTCTGTAAGGGGGGCGTACAGGGGAAAAATAAACCTAAAGGTTAATAAAAAGTTCAGACTCTAACCTGTTATGGGTCCCTCCGTGCGCCCACAGAGTTACAGACATATTTATCCGCAGTTAAAAAGATAATAAAACAGGACAAATGTGTTTATTTTGGACTGTTGCTCAAAATTTAGACCCTAATGTCCACAAAACAAGACCAAAGCTGCAAAAAACGATTATTTTTGTAATCGATTAATCTACCGATTTTTTCCCCCCGATGCATCAATTAATCTAATGATTAATTTTTCAATTCGATTATGATTTGACTTGATTATCGATTATTTACCCATTATTTGATTTATATAGAAATTTGACATTCATTCATTTATGTATTTCCATGAAATAAACAATTTTTTTTTAATTTCAACACATTTAAATTGCACAAAAAAAATCCAAAATAAAGTTGTAGTATTAGTACAATCTTATGTTAGAGGTTGCATTTTTGGTTTTTGCTCATAATCAGTCTGTGTGCATTCAGACTCATTCTGCCAACACGGGTCACAAATAAAAACCAACCAATCAGAGAGCAGTAACATACAGCAGACGCAGCTGTGTGCGAGTATATGCCCTCTAGGTGGGGCTCTTTGGGTGATTTATAGGGTAAAATACATAGCGTTAGTAAAAAACTTACAGTGTTTAATCATTTGCTGGAGCTGCTCCTGGACGCCGTCGTGCTTTTATAAGACGTTTCCATTTTGCAAAGCCGGCAGACGACAAAATGGCTCCCTTTTATTTTAAAATAGTTCCATAACCTTTGAACCGCGAGTTCGGATGGAGGCATTTAAGTCGACAGACTCACTCATGCCGACGCTACTTGCTCCCGCCGTGCTTGTTTTGAAAGTCATGACGCGTCGACTTAATCGATTACTTCGACGCGTCGTCCCCGCCCTAATTTTAGTCCAAACATGAATGTTTAGATATGATTCATAACATATCAGGGCTAAATAGACAAAAGGGACTAGAAGCAATGATTCATTTATATTATCGTAAATCCAACCTCTGGGCGGCCATGTTTGTATTCCAATGGTAGGGAAGAAGCTACTGAATGATAGCAAACATTCTGTGTGGTTTATGTGGTTATTTTGAATTCAGAACTATTTGTTGTTGATCATAGAACAAAAAAACTCGTTTCACAGTATTCCCATCTTCTCCATTTGGAGACAAAATTATATATTGTAATGTTTTTTATAGATATTTATTGATTTTATATCGTGCACAATAGTAGGAATTGATAAAGCACTAGTTATATTTAATATCCAAAAGCTTCAGTAGATGGTTTTTGACTCCAGTAATGGAAATAATTTGTCATTTCCAGCCAGTTTTTATTTGAAGTGGAAAGTGCCAAATTCAGTTTCTGGCTGGTGGTGTCTTTACTAAAAACCTTTCTGGAAGCTTTTGCCTTTGCTTAATTTCTTTCAAATTTGGTATATGTACGGTGAAGGCATCATTGTGCATGGAAACATTGTCAGCATGATGTTTTTCTGTGTCAAAAATAAAAACATAAAAAAAGTGAGGACAGAATTTTCACATTTCTCCTTCGGTTTATTCCAATTTACTCAGTTATAATATCAGACAAAACATTTTTATTTTTGACACTTGGAATACGTTCACGAAGGTCTATAGATGTTCCTAGACATCAAGAGCATGAATATTAACCTTATTAATGTGGAGAAATTCTTCATTTACTTTGAGTACGTTTAGCTGCTACAAGGAAATTCTGTTGTGTTGTTATACAACGACAATAAAGCTTTTATTCTATTTGTTATTCAAACTCCAACGGCAACAGGAGGATAGAGCCATTAATAAAATGATACTGATATGAGATTAACTTTTAATTCTTGACATAAAGTCCTTCTGGAGTCAGAAAGAAACAATGACCTCACACTGTTGGAGCAGTTTAGTCTCCTTTTAGGCCGTAAGGAACTTGCTGCCATTAGCTCCAGTTATTGTTAGTTTATCAGCAGGCAGAAATTCCCAATCCCAGCATGATCTCATCAGTGTCTGTGGGATTTCCTCTCTCTGTTCCCACTCCGTCTCCTATGAAGGTGTGTTGTGTTTGTGTCACGCCGACGTTCATTCTTCTGGAAGTTATTTTCCGCGCAGAACAAAAAAAAAACAAAAAAAAAAACTGTCAAATTGACATTAAAAGCCCCCTTATCTCCGTCCATTTATGGAAAACTCAACGTTGCTCCGCTACAACGTGATTAGAGGACGACGTGAAATGTGAAGAGACTCTGGAAAACGCTTGAGCAGACGCGAGGAGGAGATAGGGGGGTATTTTTGGGCCGGGGATAGAGCTGATGCAAACCGAAAAGCAGCCGGGTAGCATCTACTCCGATGTGTCGGAATTAGTGTCAGGAAAACATGAAAAATACAGGCACAAACAGTTTGACGCTGAGAAAATGAGGCTTCATCGTAGAGTAGATGGAAATATTCACTCAGTCGCTGTTTGATCCGATGAAAACGCGCCGATTTAGGTGGATGTCGCCAGTCTGTCCTGCGTAACGTTATGACCACTGACAGGCGAAGGGAATAACGTTAGGTTAGGGTTGGAAATGCTGACCATGGTGGTCAGGGCCGGCCCAAATTCTTATGGGGCCTTATGCAGCGTTTCTATCAAGATTTGGTCTAATCTGGCAAAGTAAGAATGGTTTATTTGGCTGATCTTAAAAATCAAACTGAAGCTAACACAAAATAGAAAGGTTTAACAAAGTGTCAGATTGTAGCAATATGTAAAAATCCAACAATGGATATTAAAAGTAAGAGTTCTTATTTTTAAAAATAATAAAAAAGTCTAAATTAAATAAATATGTGCAGTATATACATTATTATTCCTTTGAATGTATTTTATTTAAATATTTTGGCCATTTAAAAAGAAAAGTAAGATAAAAATAGAATTTGAATTGTAAAATTTTTTAATAAAATAGTTGAAATGAAAATGTTTTAATCTACACGGGAACAATATTCACATTTTCATCAACTTCAACATCTGTAGTCTCTGTAAATTTCTGCATTTATGTGGGGCCCATAAATGGGTTTAGGTGGGCCCTAAGCAACCGCTTAGTTCGCTAATGTTTTGGGCCGGCTCTGATGGTGACAGCATGCAGGAGAAGCTCTGTAAGTTTGGATATTTTCATTTTATAGCAGGATTTTTGCTCTCTTTTGTTTTCTAAAATTTGTAGTTGTAGGGAAGGTAGAGTTTCAAGAAAACATCGATACACCGATATATTGTGATGTTTTATATCATGATACTATATCGATGTTTTAGACAAATGTATTAATTTCTATGTACTTTTTTTTTTTACAATTTGAATGGAACTATTAATGACGACAGTATTTTTTCTTGCAAACGTAAAAGTATGACTACTAGTTGGTGGCTGTTTTCACTTTTCTTCGTTCTACTGGATTAACTAGATCCTGTAATAAAATCGGATGTGTTAAAAATGCAGGAGGTTTGAGTGTTTACGCTGTGACAGTAATTTCAGTTCTTTATCACTAGATTCTTCCCAATGCACGTCCATTAAAGGCATTGTGTGTAATTTTCGGCCTGTAGGGGGCAGTGCATACCTAAATTATCACAAGCATGCGGTACATGTTTCTTTGAGTAAGAAATCTTTGTGACCCCGTTTTTCTTGGATGGATTCACAGCTGGAACGACAGTCACTTCCGTCCATCTCAGTTTCTCAACTTACAAAAATTCGGCGTTATGTCTCCGACTCAGACGGGAGAAGATCTTTCTCAGTGATAGGAATGTGAAGACACAGATTGGTACACGGCCTGCTGCAGATGTAGAATGTAAAAAACCCACCAACGAGTCCCGGCTCATAACATTATGGCCAACGAACATCCATACCTACAAGAAGGTATTGATTTCGCAACTGCAAGCCAGCAAAAAGCGCTAAAGAAAATACATGAGCTACAACAAATGGGGCATCTTGCATGCAGAGCAGGACCAGCACTCCAAACAGTCCTTTGCTCTATTAATTTTGCCCACATTGATGGTCTAATGATGATGTATTTGCGATATTGTGCAGCCCTGACCATGCATTTTACTCCATCTTTCCCATCAGGCTGGATTAGGGATGGGTACCGATATCTGGTGCCATAATGGACATTATAATGGCACAGTTCTGACATAAACTGTAATAACCAGAACAAAAAGCAACACAGATTTCGGTGCCTTATTTGTTTTCTTCAGAGATGTCACACACTTTGGATTCTGCATGCCATCATCCAAGAGCGATGGCCTATATCACCAGAACAGGTATACATGGCTATCTTTTTCACACAAAAAAAGCTAAAAGTTAGGTCAGCGAAAAATTAACGCATTATTGTGGGTCGATTAATTCCTATAATTAACTCAAATTTTTTTTTGCGCATACACAGAACACTGCCTATTTCTAATTCAGCCCGCAACACATCAGCTCTCCGTTCTAACCAGCCAAACTACGGATTGCTGTACAGCAGCATGTGTGTTTGTAAATGACATTTGAGTTTTTTATTATTGGGTTGATATGATTATAAGTTCATAAGTTGTCTATGTTTCCCTTTACTGTCCGCTTGGGATGTCAGCTCACTGTGCAGAGTATAAAGGTGCCGTATTTATGTTGATTTATGCATGATGGTTCACTGTATATCTTCAGTATATTTCATAGTGAGTTACCGCTGTGTTATAATGTGAAATTATTCAGTTAAAGTGATGTTTCAGATTTGAATTAGTGCTAACTCATTAGCAGAAGTAGCTGTGTAGACCTTCACAATAAGAGCGTTCATTTCCTGATGTGATAAATCGGAGTGTTTCCTTATGAGAAAATGGTAAATTGTATGTTAATTGTAACACAGACTGGTGATATCCAATTGTTAAATTTATTCATACATTTTGGCTAGTTCTACTTGTATTTGTTATTGTTTTTCATATGAGACCACACCATATTGGTGAATGAAATGAGATTGTGTAGTTCAGAATTAAATTGATTGTTCCTATATTCAATTTAAAAAAAAGAGCAGAGGCATCTGGGTTTGTCCTTTTATTTCTGTTATTTTTCTTGTCATATTTAGGAATCGTAATTAATTCAAAGCTAACCTGTGATTAATTAGATCAAAAAATCAAACATTTGACTGCCCTACTAAAACAATAAAAAAGTTTCCATGTTTTCTATTCTTTAAGCACCATTTTGTGTCCCGTTTAAGCACCGGCTCCATTTAAAAAATACCCTTTTGGCACTGGTATCGGATAAAACCTAAAAGATACCCATCCCTAGCCTGGACTAACTTCCCTCTCTCTGCGGGGGAAAGACTCTCCTCGTATTTTCTCCCTTTCACATCGTTGATGCTGTTCTTTTTGTTTGTGACTTGAACCGGATTTATTAAAAGTCTTCCAACAGAGGAAGAACCTTATCCCATAACGTTGGTTGTTTGTTTTTTTCTCTAGACTACAAAAATCCTATGTTTTCTCCCAAACAAATGGAAGCCCTTCGGTAGATAAGAACAGCCTCTCTAATCAAAATTAGGCTAAATTTGCTGAATGGAGGCTTTCGTGAATGACATGCATGTCAAATTGACAGTTTTGTGACAAATTCAGCAACGAGAACTGGAGTAAAAATGACCCAATTCGGATTAAAGCGCAGATTTACCAGAGAGCAGAAAACAGAGGAGGAAGTTCAAACGACAAGGATCATATCCCCAACTCCAACGTCTTTCTAACCACTGTCCTGCTATCTTGAAATGTGTTCCTGGTCCAACACACCTGAATCAAATGGTCAAATTGCCTCCTCATCAGCCAGTTAGGTTCAATGGAGTCCCGTTGATGACCTAATTGTTTGATTTTCAGGTGTTAAAGTAAACAGAAACATGTTTAAACGTTGCCGGTCCCTTGAGGACTGAAGTTTGACACCTTTAGGTCGTCAAAGTTCATGTCTAAATGCGCCAGAGATGTTTGGGCAGCACGAAGGTGGCCATGTTATGAGCCATGACCCATTGGTTTTTCCCTCCACTCGATAGCGGTTTTTATGTTTTACATCTGCGGCAGGTCATCTACCCGTTTCCACATTCCCATCACTCCGAAAGACCTTTTTTTAAGTTGAGAAACTGGGATATGACTGAACTGACTCTTCGGCTTTGAATCCATCTGGCGGTAACAAAACCACGTTAGCCAAGTGAAAAGAGTTAAATTCACTGCAATTTGATCCTATCTTGTCTCAATCAACTCCTGAGAAGTAAAATCAGTGTCTCTTTAAAGCTGCTATAAGAGCTTCAGGTTCAGGGCAGGTAACGTATAATGGGTTTCTCCGCCTGTTTGCTGGAAAGAGCTGACTCGATGTGCGGCTTGGCTGTGCCATAAATTTGCTGTGAAGCGAAGGTAATGAGATAAAAAACACTAAAATGCTCCTGAGAGTCGAGGAAAAGGGCAGAGTAATGCGAGGGTTCTCCGTCCATTAGTTCCTGCTCATATGAAACTATTTAACAGGGCTTCCTGCATCTCACTGTGCCACTGAGAGCTGTGGCTTTGTGATTGAACTGGAATGTTTCTTGGCCTGCATTCCTCACTGCCTCCTGTGGAAATGCAGTCTTCCTCGCCTCTGAGTCCTTTGTCGCTGCAGCTTGTCGGCAGGAAGTCTCCGCCCAGCACGTGGCGATCCACCGGATGATTCTGGACGCGCCGTTCTGACCGCTGCGTCCTCTTCAGGAAACCCCCGTGTGATTAACATCACCTTCCTCAGGGGGGCAGCGTTCTAGCCCGTCAGCTCTCCTCAACCCTCCCGTTTCTTTATCAGCCCAATCTTCTTGTGTTTCCTTTAATGGGCAGACGTTTTACTGAATGTAGAGGCCTGATACGGTGTGATCTGTATTCGCCAAAACGTTCGCTGTGTGGACGCTACATTAGTTGGGATTCAGTGCAACCTGCTGGCCTGGTGAGGCAGACAACACTGGGAACGTATACTTTACTGCATGTCTTGCCCTGAAGCTTTCATATTTTGTTTAAAAAAATACATATATTCTGTGTTTTATTGTTGTTTTGCAAGCTTTCCAAGTCTAGAGAGTGACCTGGAAACCTTTGTAGAAAAGTATTTTAAAGAAGTTTCAGTGGGAGGAGGCTGGGGCAGATTCAGGAATCAGTGAGAAGATCTTCTAGCAGCTGGTTGAGGAACACCTCACAGTTTATATAGTGAAGGTAGAAGCTGGAATCTGTGATAAAGTTAATGCTCTAGAGCCTACAGGATGGATGGATATATTGTTAGATGGATGGACGGAAGGGATAGATTGATGAATAAATTGATAGATGGACAAACCGATGGATGGATGGATGGATAGATGAATGTAAGGATGGATGGACGGACGGACGGATGAAAGGGATGGATTGATGAATAAATGGACAGATGGACAAACTGATGAATGGATGGATGGACGGATAGATGAATGTAAGGATGGATGGATGGATGGAAGAATGAAAGGGATAGATTGATGAATAAATGGATGGATATACGGACAGACAGATGGATGGTTGGATGGATGGAAGGATGGATGGTTGGATGGAAGGATGGAAGGGATAGATTGATGAATAAATGAATGGATGGATGGACGGATGGATGGATGGATGGTTAGATGGATGGACGGAAGGATGGAAGAGATAGATTGATGAATAAATGGATGGATGGACAAACCGATGGATGGATGGATGGAAGGATGGATGGTTGGATGGAAGGATGGAAGGGATAGATTGATGAATAAATGAATGGATGGATGGACGGATGGATGGATGGTTAGATGGATGGTTAGATGGATGGACGGAAGGATGGAAGAGATAGATTGATGAATAAATGGATGGATGGACAAACTGATGAATGGATGGACGGATAGATGAATGTAAGGATGGATGGACGGACGGACGGATGAAAGGGATGGATTGATGAATAAATGGACAGATGGACAAACTGATGAATGGATGGATGGACGGATAGATGAATGTAAGGATGGATGGATGGATGGAAGAATGAAAGGGATAGATTGATGAATAAATGGATGGATATACGGACAGACAGATGGATGGTTGGATGGATGGAAGGATGGATGGTTGGATGGAAGGATGGAAGGGATAGATTGATGAATAAATGAATGGATGGATGGACGGATGGATGGATGGATGGTTAGATGGATGGACGGAAGGATGGAAGAGATAGATTGATGAATAAATGGATGGATGGACAAACCGATGGATGGATGGATGGACAAACTGATGAATGGATGGACGGATAGATGAATGTAAGGATGGATGGATGGACGGAGGAAAGTGATAGATTGATGAATAAATGAATGGACGGACGTATGAAAGGGATAGATTGATGAATAAATGGATAGATGGACAAACCGATGGATGGATGGATGGACAGATGGATGGTTAGATGGATGGACGGAAGGATGGAAGGGATAGATTGATGAATAAATGGATGGATGGACAAACTGATGAATGGATGGACGGATAGATGAATGTAAGGATGGATGGATGGACGGAGGAAAGTGATAGATTGATGAATAAATGAATGGACGGACGTATGAAAGGGATAGATTGATGAATAAATGGATAGATGGACAAACCGATGGATGGATGGATGGACAGATGGATGGTTAGATGGATGGGCTGAAGGATGGAAGGGATAGATTGATGAATAAATGGATGGATGGACAAACTGATGAATGGATGGACGGATAGATGAATGTAAGGATGGATGGATGGATGGACGGATGAAAGGGATAGATTGATGAATAAATGGATAGATGGACAAACCGATGGATGGATGGATGGACAGATGGATGGCTAGATGGATGGACGGAAGGATGGAAGGGATAGATTGATGAATAAATGGATGGATGGACAAACGGATGGATAAATTCTAATAAAAATTCAATTCAAAAATACTTCATTGATCCCAGAGGGAAATTAAGTGTTGTAGCTCAATTCATTTTTCAAGGAGTTGTTGTAGACCATGATGGCTGTGGGGAGAAAGGATTTCCTTCAACGTTCTGTGTTGCATTGAAACTGAAGAAACCTCCGACTGAAGACACTCTGTTGCTGTAGGACAGTCTCATGAAGAGGATGCTCAGGGTTGTCCATAAGCTTTTTATTTTATGATGATGATTTTATGATGAAATGGATGGATGGACGAATGGATTGATGTATGGATGGACGGACGGAAGGGATAGATTGATGAATAAATGGATGGACCTGGAAATGAAACCCCAGAAGCTAATAGCTTAGCACCTCAGAGATGTTCCAAACTCACTGAGGTAAGCCTGTGAATATTCTCATTCATCCAGGTCATGGTTATCTCAAGGAAATTTCAATCAAACGCAACTGGACTTGGTAATTTGTCATCTGTCAGAGACAGAGAGGACAGATGGTTTGAAAGAGGAGTAAAAGAAGCCATCTCTGTAAAAGTAGAGAAACCATCGCTAAACAGAGGAGGAGGCCTGAGACATCACCCATCTCCAATTTACAATGCTGCCCTTTCATCCCTCCCTAGAAGACTCAAACAAATTAGCCTCTAATAACAGAAACAACTGTGACTCCAATGACTGTCGTTATAACACAATAGGGCACTAACGAAGCCGAAACCTAACCTCCACCAATAGGCGGCACGCCAATGACCGTCGTTAAGACATGGAGCACAAAGGTTTCAATGACATAATGATTGTTGTTCAAGAGGTTAAATAGCTGAGTCTCCACACCAGTTAGTTGGACCAGTCCCAGCCTGGTCAGCGGCGAGCATGAACTGATGAAGCCTCTTGGATAAGAGGTGAAACGTCTTCCAAGACAAATTACCAAGTCCAGTTGCGTTTGATTGAAATTTCCTTGAGACAAACTCACTGAGGAATATCGCTAACTATTAATAACAAAACAATGGTTAAATAAAGGAATTTTGGGGCAGATAATACCTTATTACATTGTATCACATTAGCCATTAATGTGAATTTTAAATAATTTATTTACAATATAAGTGTAGCAATCTTGTTCACTCAAGTCGATCACAACAACCTATATATAAATGACAGAAATGAGTTGTCACTGAGGGTAGCTGCCATCTAGTGACTCTTTTCAGTTACTGCAGCATGCACAGAAATAAAGGAGACATGACTGCTTAGAGGAGCGAGCAAATGTGCAACAAACATTAAAAAAACTTCAATAAACTTCTCGTTTACAGCACAACAGTCAACTTTATTCACCGGGAACGCAAAATATTTAAACACTAGTGATTTGAGAGTAGCAGGAGCGGCTTAGCTACTGTCCGGCTGCTTCTTGTTCGTAATCTGTCCTCCCAATGGTTTAACTGTAGCTTAGCTAATAGCTACCAGCTGGCGTCAGCAGTTAATAATGTTACCAGGTGTAGTGAGTTGTAGGAGAACTGGCGAGAGTGACTTGTTAGGGAAGATACAATGCGCGGTTCCTTGTGATAAGAAAATAAATCTGTTATGACTAAAGTGGTGCTGCGAAGTCCGAGGGGGACGCTGGTCACACTACAGTATGTAAATCTGGGGGTAGGTTATTGTGATCCTCTCCTGGATTTCGATGCATGTGGTTAAAACGCTTTTCGATAAAAAATCCAGATCATGACATGCCTAATAGTGGGAGACAAAGCGGAGGGAATTAGAACACGGGGCTTTGCTTTAGACTTTAAGATGGTCGGGATATAAAGCTTTAGGATCACGCACTCCCAATATTTCTCCAACAGGGGAAATTCTATTCAGATTCTCAACACTTGGAATCGAATATCACAATCCGATCCAATCTGTTCCAAATCAATACTAATATACTGTATGTCATTGCTTTTAAAAACAAATAATTTTTTTTGCTGAAATCTTAATTACAATTTCGCCTGTCTGGAATTTTCTAGGTACAAACAGGCCACAATCCTAACCCCGATTAGTTGACATTACTCACGAATCGCGAGGAAACCTGTTTAGTTTCTACACCAGCTAAAACTAAATATGTTGAGTATAACTAACGTGGAATGTTACGTTTTTACACAAGCCAAAAACAAACATGTTGAGTATAGCTAATGTGGAATATTGACTTTTTACGCAAGCTGAAACGTTTGTTGAGCTACTTATCTTTAATTTTACGTAAATTGAACAAAAAGCCTTACTGACAGGATTCAAACAGTTACCTGAGTGAGAAACTTCTTAATGTGATAGCAACAACTGTCGAAAGTTGTTCAGTTGACTTACAGTATAGACAATGTAATGTTATCAACCGTTGAGAAAAATTGACACCAGCAACAATGTTCAAACATAGAGTTATACCTTAAATAATTAAACAATGGACTATCACAGTGGTGCTATTCCCTTTGAATGACGTCTTCACTCACGGTACCAACCATGACACCAACAAATAAAGGTCACATTTGCAACACTGAACAAAGGAATAACAACAACCAACACAAGCCTCACAATAAAATTGCAGCAAAATGCCCCAAATAGAACAAAACAACCAAAAACATGGATACCCACAACGCACATCGCATTTTTTTGTGTTACTAGAAAGTAAAACAAAATCTTGGTTTGCAGTGCAAACAATTGTAAACAATAAAAATATTTTGGACTTTTACATAAGGGATTTTTGCAAAAAATGCTTCGGAAGCGATTTTTAGATTCTTTTCAACATAGCAATACTTCTTGTGATTTTTAACCTCTTTCTTCTCCACATCACCGTTAATTCTCTTTGAAATCTTTATTTCATCCCACTCTGTCAAAGAGCCTCTCTGTATTGCTGACGACCAGAGGTGGGTAGAGTCCCCAAAAAATTGTACTCAAGAATAACACTACTTTGACATTTTTTTATTGAAGTAAAAGTAAAAAAGTAGCCTACCAAAAAAATGAGGCAAGGGTAAAAAAGTATTTGGTAAAAAGGCTACTTAAGTGCTTTGTAACATCTGATCTGATATTTATATTATCAGAGAGACAAAAAAATAATGTGATGGGCAGATTGTGGTATTCAAAGACCAACATGAAAATGAATAATACAAATATTTAACATATTCACAAAATAACAAGAATTAAGCAGAAGAAAATACCAATACTTACAGTAAATCATGTACATATTTATATCCTAGAAAAAAGGTAAAAATTACTTCCAGTGAAATATACTATAATAATATAAATATAATATAAATATAGTGAAAACGTGCTTAAAACCTAAGAAAAGTAAGTAAGAAACAAATATTTTTATGTAGAAACAGGTGGTCTCCTTCAAGTAACCATGGGTCTAGTTATTTCTCAGCCCTTTATTGGTGTGATGTTAATTAACCTTGTTTTTCCGTTTATATTTTTAATTACTGATTTATATTTAAAGACTGTTTAAGCTTCATGTAACAGTACAAGACCGGCAATGCCTTAACGAAATGATGCTTGTTTCATTTGCGAAGATTCGACCATGAGAATGGTGGTCAAATCAGGTTCTGCCTATCGATGCATCGAATCGTCACCCCTAGAGAGTAGAAACTGTGGGCTCATAAAAACAGTCTAAAGTTGGTTTAGATTTTATGTAGAAGAGATGTAGACAATGATCTCATTTGGACTAGATTTAGCCCACATCCAGAGGTCCTGACAATGTCAATATTAGACGTCAGAAGGACGGAAAAAAAGATTTCATCTGGTGTCACAGTCTGAACCGTCGGCGGACCGAGATTGGACGTACAAAAATGACCCATAAAAAGTTGTTTCAACATGTCTTTGCGCAGTGTGCTGGATTCAACTGTGTTCTGTGTTCCTGAATCGTAATCCAAGTGCAGAAAAGTGTCTCTTGCAACCCGCCCGCACCAAAGAAACTTCCAATTTGACCAGTTTGAATTTATGCCTTTTTCCACCCGTGGAACAATTTATATGTGGGTTGTAAAGTTGAAGTTTTTCTGCACGGATTGCCAAAGGAACATGTTTTATTGTTGCGCATTTGTCTGCGATGAGTAAATTATAAATATAGAGATATTCTTTGTGCCAAGATGATGATTTTAATGATTCATCCAACAGCCTAATGATGGCTTTAAGTGCCATTTCAAAAACAAGACAACATATGTAGCCTAAGGCATTCATCTTTCATTATAATCAAACGTCAAATGGATGAATACTTCTAAATAAATAATTAATATTTACTGTCCAAAACACTTTAAAATCAAGCCAACGTTTTTTGGTGTTCTGTCATACTTCTGACCAGTTTCTAAAAGCATATGTCAGACAATGCCTGGAGCCTTTTCCACTTTGTAAGGAGAAATCCCTGCGAGCTGCTGTCAATCTGCACGGATCACAGTGAACATAATGAGGCGCAGAGAGACTAATGAAGGCAGGGGAACTGAAATTTTCAGATCGCTGGATAAGTAAGTACATTAAATGCCATCTTAATTGCCTCTGTGAGTCAGCACAAGAGCTTTGGAGCTAAAATCCCTCTGACATTTGCCTATAATGCCAGACTTAATAATGGGAAATCTCACATACTGATGAATGAATCAATATAGTTTGCAAATGTGAGACCTTTAAAAAGGTTCAAGACTCCTGAACACATGTAAAAAAAGACTTCTAAATTAAAAATATAATGATATAACACAGAAAGATCAATACTTAGAATTTCTCTGTATACAGATTCTGTCTCTAAATTTCCAGTGTTCCAGAAATATGCCTCAATTGTGATTTAATCACAAAAACAACCCCTCATGAGCTATTTATAAAAACGTCTATCCGCATGTAAATGGTCTCATTTTCCAGCAAAGTACAAGGAATTACAGTATGGACTTTTTCAAGCCAGCTGGATCGTTACACTAATATAATACGATAGTTGAAAGAATAAAAAATCAGTTTTCTTTTCTCAGGGTTTCATCAAGTTCTAATATCTAAGGATTTGAAGTTTAAATGATCCGTTAAAATACCCAGGCATTTGTAGCAAGAAAGAAAGTATATGTGAATGTTTTTAAGAGCCGATCGTGGGCAGATTATTAGGGATGGGAATCTTACAACATCTCACGATTCAGGGGTGACGATTCGATTCAGAAGGGATTCTTGATTCAAATCAAATTTTTTTTTCTTAATCAATACTCTTTCATTCATCATTTGTGTTTGTAATACACACAACTTGATCTGCCAAGTGTCTGTGATGAAGTGAGCCATGAATGTAACAGGGCATCAACACAAAATGGATTTTACAATCTATGTTGAGAGAAGGGAACTGGTTCAAAAGAAACAAGACATGAAATTGCAACTGGACATCCAAGACCTTTTAAACAAAATTTATAGTCTTGAAAAACAAAAATGCTGATATATTTTAAGAAGAAAAAATAATAATAATATGTATTTTGTTTGTTCTTTGGTACGTAGTAGAAAATACATTGAAAATATTTAGTATGCACCAAATGTTGCTTATCAACCATCATTAAACAGAAATTTATGGCTTATGTTATTAGTTTCATTGTTTTTGTTAGAAATTTTAGCTAGCTTTAGCCTAGCGGCTACAGCTAGCTAGCGCTAGCAGCTAGCGCGACCTAGCCAACGGCGCATCAGACTTGTCAATGCGACGGTGGCCGTTGCATGACAAACACTACGCGAAGTGAAAATGTAAAAAGGTTCAGAAAACATATTTTTTGAGAATCGATTCTTAAACATTTCGGATCGATTCTGAATCTTATTAAATAGGAATCGAGATTCAGACATGAATCGATTTTTTCCTCACATCCCTTTCAGATTATGTATTTTGACGATGTTTGGCTTTGTCAGCATTTATTAAAATAATATTCAGATGAATTTAAAAAATGCTAATCTGTGTTAAAAGTCAATTTGACTTAAGTGAGTTCCTGGATAGGATGGTGCTGAACAATATATCAGAGTATCATCAGTATAAAAGTGAAACGTTGCATCATGGGCAATAAAAATAAGTGGTCCTAGTACTGAGCCTTGAGGTCCTTACCCAGGGCCAGCCCTAGGCATAGGAAGTATAGGCAAACATTTTAGGGCTAAAGGGTAAAACGGTCAAGCGCTTATTGACAGAAAGGAGAAAAGAGGAGTAAAAACTTGAAAAGTAAAGGCGTAAATACAGTAATGTTAATGTGACAGATGTATTAAGTATAGTAGAGAGTTGACGTCACTTCTCTCAGCATTCAACAGTTCAAATTGAATCAGCGCCATGGTGGCAGGCAGTCTCCCGCTTTTATAGTTATATGCGGTTAACCCAAACTCAGAAACAGTAAATACGGTGGATAGCTGCTGCGCCCCAGGATGCCATAATAGACACGGACGAGATGAGGTTAGAGAGTTTAACAAAATTGTCAAGAATCCATATCGCAGGAAACGTTGGGATTATTGCAATGAAACGCGCTTGCGATCAGCTAAAAATGAAGTATGTGGGACCCATGCGAGTAAAGGTTTCTGCTTATGTGGCAACCATATTAGCTACATAAACCAACATTTCCTAAACGCTATATGGTAGTTATTTTACATGCTTTTATTAAGATTAGTAGCGGACTTCCTTGCCGTGGATTTTTCTGTCTTGGCACTTCCATAACAACTAGTGAACATCTCTTAAACAATGCAGAATGTCTGCACGCTGCTGTTTACATGTATCGTGATCAAAACAAGGAACAGAATATGGTGTCATTTATTTCTTTTGAAGCAATGATTGATTAATAGTCCGATGTTGACGGTAGCTCATGGCATCTAAAACAAGGACGAGTTTCCACTTACCCTCACCGGTGCACAGTGCAGGAAGATTCCAGACCTGGATCTTGACAAACCCCGATTGTGTCAAGGTAAAACTGATCAGGAAATATATGTCCGGGTACCGTGTACCAGTAAAAGGTCCGTTCCGACAGCTTCTAAAGTTGTAAAAAGTATCCCAGGGTGGTAAGGGTCAGAGATGTTTAACCTTTTTAATTTCCCGGTATATCAACAATAATATCTTCCATTTTAAAATGTGAAGTAAACTCCGACTGAGTAAAATACCAGCCTGCGGTATTCATTTCGATTAAGTTCCTGCCTGCCGAAGTGAAGATGTCCGTAAGGAACCACCACATAGTACATCATGTACAGTACAGACGAAAAGTTTGGTCACACCTTCTCATTCAGTGCGTTCTCTATATTTTCATGCCTATTTACATTGTAGATTCTCACTGAAGGTATCAAAGCTATGAATGAACACATATGGAATCATGTAGTACTTTTACAAAAAAGTGTGAAATAACCTGGCCTCCAAAGTCACCAGACCTGAACCCAAAGGAGAAGATTTGGGGTGAGCAGAACCGCAGAGTGAAGGCAAAAGATCCAACAAGTACTAAGCATCTCTGGGAACTCCTTCAAGACGGTTGGAAAACCATTTCTGGTGACTAGAAGCTCAAGTGAATGCAGAGCAGTAATCAGAGCAAAGGGTGGCTACTTTGAGGAATCTAAAATATAACATGTATTCAGTTATTTCAGCCTTTTTGTTTAAGTACATACAGTAATTCCATACATCATGTGTTCATTCATAGTTTTGATGCCCTTAATTGAGGATCCAATTGGTGTGTCCAAACTTTTTGTCTGTACCGTACTTCATTTCATTTAATTAAGTAAAAAAAAAAGAAATTCTGTAGATAATCAAAAATTAGGTTAAAAAAACTAATAAAACATCCTCCTTGTGGGTGTGAAATGATGCACAGTTGGTACAAATTGTATTTTCTTCAAAAGGTTTTTTGGCCACAGTGGGCTCTATTTGAAAGAGCACAGTACTTATAGAGGGGCGAGAGGTGGGGAACAGTTGTGTCAGAGGTCCACCAGGTGGGAGTTGAACCAGGGACAACTGTGTCGACGACTGAGGCCTGCATACATAGCTACCCAAACCAACCAGGGCCTATGTAAAGAAAATGTAGCAATTCCTTACGAGCGCCTGTCCATCTGTCTTCGGTAAGTGTTATTTCTGATTTTAGAAATCTGCGTTTGTTGAAAATGTTTTCACTGGACCCACGCTTCATTCAAGATACGCGTATAGTGACATCACTACAGTGAGACGCTCTGATTGGTTGCCGCACTGCGTTAACTGCGTTGCGTCCGTCAAAAGTTAAAGTAGCTGAACTTATGCGTTGCCGTATCTAACGCAAATGAAATTGACGGAGCCAACGTACTCAACGTAACCGTAACTGCCTAACCCACACTTTACATGTTATCTTGCCGCAACTGACGCTGAAGCATGGGGTTGGTCTGAATGCAGTATAATGTTTCAGAGCAAAGGTCAGTAGAGCTCCTGTATCTGCAGCAGTGAAGCAGCAAACCTTCCAGACTAAATAAGTTAAAGCTATTCGTTTAAATATTCATGTACAGCCCAGTGTCGAGGTGAGTTTCCCAGCTGCCAAATTTTACCCAACGAGACGTTCCGTTCTACTGCGGTACGAATAACCCAAGGAGCAAACGCTGCCGGTCAGACTTCCCAATGATTCCCAGTGATAAAAATGTCAACTTCACAGTAGAGATAAACTTGTTAACATCCCGGTTAAAAAAAACTTTTTTGGGGGGGGGCATGTTTTTTTTAATAACTCCTCTGTTTCAATGCATATTAAGCTTGAAATAATGAATAATTAGCCGCGTATTCTTTTGATTGACAGGATTCAGATGAGCCGACAGTGCTAGCTTCAGCGCTAGCTGTCTAAAAGCGCCTACTAATCTACGTTAGCTTCGGCAGAAAAATTCTAATAAAATGTCTTGGTACTTCTGGGTTCTGAATTGGTTGCAGTTCCACTCTGGTTCCATATGAGGGCGCTCTCATGGCGAGTGCAGAATGAATTGAGGTCTATGGAGCAAAATCCACTTTTCTCAGGATGTAATTTTTTTGACTAGTAATTTAGTAGTAAAAATAGTAGATGCAAAGAAATTACACATGGCTGTAGTATTAGATTTTTTAGAGTCACTTATTTGCTTTAAAATCTACTTTAAAGTGGCAGCGTGTAGTTTTTGCAGTACATCTTTGAAAATAGCCATTAAAATATTATGTTATAATAATTACGTAAAGCACATTAATTGCAAAATATTGGCGATATTGTCAATGACGTCATACACATCTAACGACCAGAGATACTGCTTTACGGCAGTCCTTATTCAACCTTTTAAACTTCACACTACATACATAACCATAGGCAGATAACAGAGCTGGCAACCAAAAAAAATGTTACGTTGAAAAAAAAAAAAACTTGGGCGAAAACGTCCGCCTCAACATTCTGGTAACGCTTTGGATGCCACGATGCCATCAAGCGGTACATCTGGTTGTAATCAGTCCTTCACTGACCAATCAATTAGCAAAATGCTAGCGAGTTATGGGCAACAACTCAACCTGTAAGAAAAAGAAAGGACATACGTATTCAACTTTCCTCCTATAACCCATGTTGAACTTGTGAAAACCTACAATCAAATGTTAGATTCCTCAACGGCAATCGTGAGAAAGAGGCTTCGTAGACTCCGATTCATCTTGCACTCATGGCGATCGCCCCCAGTGGAACTCTGCAACCAAATTTCGTTACTACGGGACTGACAGGAGAGTGGGACGCCTTTCCTAAAACGGCTTTGGCTTCGGTTATCTCCGGTGTACCAGAGCCGCTTGGCGTCTTGCGCTGATGAAAAGGTGTTAAATGATTGGCTGGACGGTGACATAATGCTACATGATTGGCAGGAGGTTAGAATGCTGACGTGTGTAGTTTTTTAAAATAACTTTATTGAGCAAATAGCATGTCTGCAGTGGGAGCAGGAACTCGTGATTATATTTTGGAGGTGATCCTGGTCACCATCTTCAGGGAGGGGGTGAGCTGCTTTGGTAGAGGTCTGTGCTCTCCCACTGCTTTTCTAGTTAATTTTTTTGCATCATTATTTTTCCATACAGTGCTTCTAACAGGTAAGGTTAATGAATTTTACGGTGAAGATGCCATGCATATTTTGGCCATTGTGTGGGAGAAAGTTTGGAACAATTAATTTTATTATTATAATTAACGAGGAAACATATCTTACAATACAAGTTCTCAACACAAACCTGGTGGAAGAGATTAAGCTCTGTACTGTGAGGTACCAATGTCAAAACATTTAGGTTAAAATGTCTAAATAATTGGCATTTTAATATGATCTTGTTTGTTAAGGAGCTGGGATTTAAATATAAAAGTTTTTTCCACTGGATTAGCTTCCCCTTAGCTAATTTGTACCATTTTTCATATATGCATAGCCATTTTGACCGTACCTGTAAACAAACCACTTTAAAGCAATATGTTTTTAATTAACCAAATGCTTAAATCTAAGGTAACTGAATTGAATAATCCATTATTTTCTGAATATCTCATCAAAGTTCCTGAATAGATGCACCTTTTCCTCAGGTACAGCATGTTTAATAATGCCCTGATACAAAATAGTTTCTGTTTTTCTACCAACAGTTTGGTCTGCAGTAAAACCAAAAGAATTTCTTGCTCAAAACCACTTTAACTGTTTTCCCCCCTCTGCAAACCTAAGTGACCTCAACTTTCTTTTGCACTTTGTTATAGTCCCCTTTACAAACTTTGCATATGTTTTGCATCCAGGCATCACCAGAGACGGAAGCCAGGGGCCGACTTATAGAAGTTTCCTGCACTTCAGAAAGAAAGCTTTGACGGAAAGGTCAGGCCACCTTCATCTATTGAAAATCATTTGCTGGAAAAGATCATGACATTAAAGTTACGAGCACAGAGGCCATAGAAGAGAAACGGCACAGATGAGGAGAATAAGCAGTGGTGGCAAAGATCGACGGACGGAAGGATGGGAATTTAAAAACCCAAAACGAGGAGAGAGATGGACATCTGAAAGGGAACAACGCTAGTCTTGATCAACATCCCCCCCGGTGTTCTGAAGCTCTAGCATTAAGTTTCTATCGGCTTCTATTTTCAGGCCAATGCCTAATCATTTACTGATGAAGTAATCTAACAGAGAGAGAACACTTTGGAATACAGAAATATAAACTTAATATAGACCATAAATGAATCTCTATAATGATCCAGCTGTTCTCTGAAGAAATCAGGGCTTTGTTAGGGAACATAAGCGAACAGACAGCATAATGGAGACCAAGGGACACAGCAGATTTAAAGCGACAGTGTGTAGTTTTTGCAGTAGTAATTTAGTAGTAAAAATAGAAGATGCAAAGAAATTACACATGGCTGTTGTATTAGATTTGTTAGTCACTTATTTGCTTTAAAATCTACTTTAAAGTGGCAGTGTGTAGTTTTTGCAGTACATCTTTGAAAATAGCCATTAAAATATTATGTTATAATAATTACGTAAAGCGGGCTGCACGGTGGCGCAGTGGTTAGCGCTGTTGCCTTGCAGCAAGAAGGTCGTGGGTTCATATCCCGGCCCAGGGTCTTTCTGCATGGAGTTTGCATGTTCTCCCCGTGTATGCGTGGGTTCTCTCCGGGTACTCCGGCTTCCTCCCACAGTCCAAAAACATGCATGATAGGTGAATTGATCACTCTAAATTGTCCCTAGGAATGAATGTGAGTGTGAATGGTTGTCTGTCTCTCTGTGTTGGCCCTGCAACAGACTGGCGTCCTGTTCAGAGTGTACCCTGCCTAATGCCTGATAATTGCTGGGATAGGCTCCAGCTGCCCCGTGACCCTGAATTGGATAAGCAGTTAAGAAGATGGATGGATGGATGGAATTACGTAAAGCACATTAATTGCAAAATATTGGCGATATTGTAAAATATGACTTTCAAAATCAGTTTTAAAATACATAGATGCTGGTCCTCTTTTCAGGGGAAAGCCATATTAGATGACGTCTTTACTTCCACAAGAGCCCGGATGGACAAAGCGCACGAAACACGCCGGCTATTAAAACATTGATTTCCCCTCAAAATACTAAAAAGTTTCGCCATAAATACATTTTTACCTCTTCGCTAGTTCCAAGCGATGAAAGAGAGACTGATGTGCTCGTCATGTTGCTGCAAATAGATCATTCTCAGGGAACTGAGCGTTTGAAAACAGCACTAGTTGGACCTCCGTTGTTGAGTTTTTTACTCGAAGACACAGATACCGCATGCTTGTGATAATTTAGGTATGCACTGCCCCCTACTGGCCGAAAATTAAACACTGTGCCTTTAAACAGGGGTTAGATAAAAATAATATCCCAAACTCTAAACATCTCATAGGGCCCTTTTCCAACGTGCTGGTTCCACCCGTAGCTTTAGGCCAGACCCGGGTTTGGTACCGGTTTTTCACAGCAAGAGTTTCCTGGTTCCAAATGGTGCTTAACCTAGCACTAACTCCCTGCAGGGCAACAGGCTTGTGCTTCCTAAAAACAGCTTTCTCACCTGCTGGGACGGTGGACCAACCAAGGTATGGGGACGGGCACAACGGTTAAAGCGTATCGAAGTGAAACAAACAACCGCTATTTTCATTCGTAACAAAATTAAAATATGAGATCAGCTAAAAGTACAGGGTTAATTTGAAATAAAAGAATTAATGTAAATCCAAAGGCCATAACATCCTGTCCGCTCCTATCCAAATTTTAGGACCACATGTCTTTAAAAGGCAAAATGTCTCTTAAAATGTTGAATCATTGTCACTTTCTGACAGCTAGTCACACTGTCATGACTTTCTGATGGCAGAGACGTAAAAATGTTCGCTTTTCACATGTGTTCAGGTTGTTGAACTGCATAAGCAGGGTCTCTCATGGTGCACCATTGCTGCTTAGGTGGGACGCGGTTAAACATCAAGAATTTATTGAATGATCACGAGGGCTAGGTAACAAAAAATCAAAAGCATCAGGTGGAAGACTCAAAATAATTTTACAAGCACTGAGCAGGAGGATCCAAGGTGGAAGAAGGCTTTTTTCTCTGATTAGAAAAAATATGCCAAAGTGGTGGCCTGAATGGTCTAGGATGCTTCTTTTTTTAAATGTCCTGTCTGGCGGTTTAGCACCAAGAATTGATGCCCGAGTACCATTTAGAAACCAAACAGATTGACGTTTACAAGTGGAGCATTACAGCTTTTGCTTTAGTATTTTACTTAATATATATGTGTAGGATATAGGGCTCCACGATTATGGCCAAAATAATAATCACGATTATTTTGATCAATATTGTAATCACAATTATTAATCACGATCATTCATCCAGTCCTGTAAAATATCTATTTTTATTGCACCAATTATAAACATACAATGTTGCAACATTTTTTGTGAAAAATAAAACTTTAGATTAGAATAGATGATAAATAATATAAAAAAACTAACAAAAACAAACTCCAATACTTATATTGCAATTTATGGGAAACAATTACAGCTAATACAGAAAAGGCCTTTGACATTCCCTGCATCCAAATCCTTAGTATTTACTATATGCTACGTAGCAACTATTACTCGCCTGTTAATGTAGTAAATACTGCATAGCAAACGATATCGTAATAGGCATGAAATCAGACGTACTGCTCCACCATTTTGCATGTCCTTTGACCCGTAATGACTGTTCTGTTGACCCAGTTGTTTACGTTACGTTCGCCTGTGGTCCCGCCTCCTCTAGCCGTTATTTTGTCTGGTATGACATCACAACTTAAATGTTTAATCAGTCAAAAAACAATTACAGTAATCAGTAACATCGCTTCACGTACATTTATCCGCCGAAACTGAGGCGGTGTCGATGGTTGACAGTTTGTCTGTAGCCATTTTTAGCTAGGTCCTTCTTCTTCTATGATTTCGGGGCGTCCGCTGCATTGTGGGATAGCGTAGCATCCACCGGCTACTCACTGTGGCGGTAGTACACTTTCGGGAAATTTGTGCTTACTAGTCAGATCGATGCTGGAGATTGGGATCTACTACATTGCTCAAATACTCCTTTTTACCTGTGCAGCCATTATGAGTGCTGAGTGACGCGTGCGCGGTTTTTATTTGGTCAGCTTAATGAAGCTTTAGCCATGCGTTTGCCCCCTGGTGGCTCGCAAACTATTGATTGAGTCGGTGTGTGATAAAGATAAATCCGGATGAATCCAATCAGTTAGGTAGATTACAAGCATGTCGGGAAAACATAAAAACCTGGATGACTCTGAATTTTCTACTTTAAAATTTCGACAAGACAGAAGTTTTTGTCTTTGGACCAGAACTTTTAAAAAGGAAACTGCTAAATCAATCACTTCATCTTGATGGTATTAATTTGGCATCTGGTAATAATGTAAAGAAACTTGGTGTAATTTTTGACCAAGACAAGATATTTAAATTTCATATTAAACAGGTTTCTAAGATTCCTTTCTTTCACCTCCGGAATATTGCTAAAATTAGAAACATCCTGTCCAGGAGTGATGCAGAGAAACAAGTCCATGCATTTGTTACTTCAAGGCTGGACTACTGTAATTCCTTATTATCAGGAAGTCCACAAAATGCAATTAAAAGCCTTCAGTTGATCCAGAATGCTGCAGCAAGAGTTCTGATGAATATTAAAAAGAGACATCACCTGTCTCCTGTTTTAGCTTCTCTCCATTGGCTCCCTGTTAAATCAAGAATAACAGACTCAACGCAATCTGCTGGGATTCCGTACATAGAGAACTTTTAACTGATTGGAAATGTTTGTATAATTGTACTGAAATGACTTTTGTTTTAAAGTGCCTTGAGATGACATATGCTATCTCAATTAGAATTATATAAATAAACTGAATTGAATTTCGCAATAAATCTATATTTTAAGCGTGACTCTTGGTATTGTCTGTTAAATGAAGCGTTCTTTTTCTAGGATATCGAAGGCTCTTTTGTCTCTTCACTGGACATTGTCATTTTTGCGCGCTCGTTAAAACCACCGCAAACCGCACAGCGTCGCAAAAACCGGCTGTAGCTGATTTAATAACACGCCGCAGAGAGAATTGCGCCTGTTAAACACGGAGCAAGACGCACGCAATCCATTTAGCCACCATATTGAATATGCAATATGGTCATTTATGTCAGAAGACGCAAAATATTAGTAGATCAGACAAATAAGTAGGCGTTCAAGGCGCAGTGTGATTTACTAAGCATAGAAAGTTTGCGCCGGCATGTCTATCTATAGTCCACCACATTCAACTTAAATTTATTATTGACAAACGAAAAATGTAATTAACACACAATGTGACCCAATAGTAATTAACACTCTAATGACCACAAACCTAACATTACCCCCCCAGAAATGCATCATAACTCACTGCGCGCTCAGCACATCTCCACCTGTTGAAGACGAGGTGAGAGCGCAGTGAGTTCTGATCCTCATCATTGTCGTTACTAATCTTCGTGGGTGCCAATTAATAAAATGTAGTAACCATGTGCATTACCATAATGACAATTAGGTAACTTGACATTTAATGGAGGCCATGATAAAGCATAGAGTACAGACATGTTGGCGACCTTGTTCTGGACATGCTTTAATAAATCGGACTCTGGAAAATGGTGTATGCATGGAGGAGAGAGCGGCCCATGTACAGCGCACACATTAGGTTTATTCGAACGACAAACGAGAAATATAATTTACAACATTCTAGCCTAGTAGTAATCAACTCTGTAACAGCCATAGATGTATAATGTATGTAGTTTTTTCCTTTATTTTCCCAAAGTCGCATCATGAAACCATGTGCTTATTCCTCCTCTCTCTAGCCATGGTACAGCTCCTAGACCCCTCATTTGAATACTGCTCCTTGCCACTGTCGTGAATTCCTCACTCAATCTTAGTAGGTCGCCCGCAAATGAAGGACAACCCAGATTTTTTGTGATGCACGCAACTTTGGGGTCATAAATCAGGACCTAAGTTTGCTTTTCTAGTTCTGCATGTTTTCATTTTAGTGTTTTACCTAACCTACTTTCCAAAAATGTGTCGTTTAAAAAAAAAAAAAAATATATATATATATATATATATATAGAAGATTTTGTTTTTAAAGCGTGGTGACGGGGAAAAAAGGGTTAAACTTCAAGAAAAAGCATCGTCAAAGATCTACACTCACCTTGCAGGGCTACCAAACTCTTCCTTCTGCTGTGTGTACGTACGTAGAGGGTAAACCTCTTTTTACCTGAACAGTTTGCAGAGTCTGGCATCCTAAATTCAGCCACATAAATCCAGGACAGACTGAAATGAGGCCAGCATACCAACGTCTGAACAATTAGGCACAGTGGATGATGTCAAATGCAGATTCAACGGCAGAACCAAGACACTTTTTAACCCAGCTGGTGAGAAACGTGAAGAAACTTGGCATCTAAATGAGATCTTTAGTGTGCCAGCTTTTGGATAGAAGAAAATAATTTTCATCCTTTATCAAAGGTTATACATCATTTATGCCAAAGGAAACCTACATATTCCTGTTAGGGAGGCATCCACACCATAACTCAGTGAGTGAACAAATATTTAGCCAATGCTGTCTTTCTATATAGTTGGAATATATCTCAGAAATCAGACTTTTTTGCAAATATTTCATACTCTTGCACAAACCATCACAACTTTATATTGAGCTCTAATATTTTAGTCAGCAGAGATTTTTGAAGATGCATTTTTCATAACCCTGAATCTGTTGAGAAAGTCTGTTTATTCAGATACATGTCAATACATGGTCTTAAAAGTGAATGTTCTCTTTCTGGTTGTTTAGAACTGAATACGTTTCTGAAATGATCCGTAAATATATTTAAAAAAAAGTTTTGCCATGTATGGATTAAATATTGTGAACATATCTTTACCTTTTTTCTTCCGAAGATATATTCTTCTTATTAAGTGTTTTGGAAACAATATTATCGGTCTGATGAGTTTCACTCGGCCAATATTAACAACCAATGTTTATTTCCATAGTGATGCTGTTTGTGTATTAACAGGGGAAGTGGCAATCTTGCTGTAAGTTTTCCATACATGAGAATGGCATAGAATTTGATTAGGCGTGTGGAGTTTGTGATAGGGCTGCACGGTGGTGCAGTGGTTAGCACTGTTGCCTTGCAGCAAGAAGGTTGTGGGTTCATATCCCAGCCCAGGGTCTTTGAAAAACCATGAAAACTGGCGACCTGTCCAGGGTGTACCCCGCCTCTCGCCCATTGACAGCTGGAGATAGGCACCAGTACCCCCGTGACCCATAAAGGATTAAGCGGTTAAGAAAATGGATGGATGGAGTTTGTAATAGCACAGGGCTTTTACTTGTAACATTAGCTACTTTTTACATTGACGCAAATAACTGTAGTAAAAATGCTTCATATAAACATACCATTCATATTACTCTGACACGATTACACTCCTTTGGATCGAAATTTCATTCCGACTGAGATGTGGTGGGTTATGCCGATAGTTGATTCGATCGCGGTGCCTGTAAACCTTTATTCCGAATGTACGTCTGTTAAATAATGTGCAGTAATGACGTAAAATACGTCGGCCTAAAAAAATAAAGGGATTTGGTTTAGTTGATTGTGTAAATGACAATGAAGGTTTGTAGACATAAAAAGGTAACATTGCATAAGTGCAGCCATATTTGTTTACAACGGAATCTGCTACGTCTTCTTTAGAGCTGGGTATCGATCAATATTTCACAAGCTGACTTGATTCCGATCTTTAAGAGTTAGAATCGATTGTCATGATGTGATCCGATCCGATCTGTTTCAGTATGCATCAGCGTTACTAAAAAGATTTTATGCTGTAATTCAATGATGCAACATAAGTGATTAAAGGCACAGTGTGTAATTTTCGGCCAGTAGGGGGCGGTGCATACCTAAATCATCACAAGCATGCGGTATCTGTGTCTGTGCCGGTGCAGATAGAGGGAGTCAGTGTGGAGATTGTATCTTCCTTTAAATACCTGGGTGTAGTGTTGGACAACAAGCTGGACTGGAACACTAACACCAACCATCTCTACAAGATGAGCCAGTCTAGGCTGTACCTTCTCCGGAGGCTGCGCTCATTTAACATCTGCTCAAAGCTGCTGGACATGTTCTATCAGTCAGTAGTGGCGAATGCCCTCCTCTAGGCTGTGGTCCGCTGGTGTAGCACCAGTAAAAAGTACATTGCACAGCTGAACAAGATAATTTTAAAAAGCCAGTTCTGTGGTTGGGCTAAAGCTAGCTCAGGTGGAGGAGGTGGCTGAACAGACGACTCTGTCCAGATTCAAGGCCATCATGTAGGCCTTCAGTGAGAGGAGAAGCATGTTCAGCAACAGAATGCTGTCCCAGCGATGCTACAAGGAAAGACTGGGGAAGTCTTTTGTCCCCCGTGCCATAAGACTACACAACTCTGGCCTTGCTGTTGCTTCAGTTATGCCATGTAAACTTTTTTTTGTAATGCATTTTAGATTTGTTATGCATTTTAGATTTTTTTTAATGGATTTAGTCATTTGTTGTGTCGTGTGAATGTGAGCATCAGACCACAATTCAATTTCCTTTGGGATTATTAAAGCTTATCTAGCTATCTATCTATCTATCTATCTATCGATCTTCGAGTAAGAAACTAGACAACGGAGGTCCAACTAGTGCGGTTTTCAAACGCTCAATTCCCTGAGAATTATCTATATGCAGCATTATGACGAGCACATCAGTCTCTCTTTCATCGCTTGGAACTAGCGAAGAGGTAAAAATGTAGAAGTAAAGACGTCATCTAATATGGCTTTCCCCTGAAAAGAGGACCCGCGCCTATGTATTTTAAAACAGATTTTTAAAGTCATATTTTACAATATCGCCAATATTTTGAAATTAATGTGCTTTACGTAATTATAACATACAATTTTAATGGCTATTTTCAAAGATGAACTACAAAAACTACACACTCACTTTAACATCAGCGTGCGATTTGTGAAAAAAAGCATAGGGGGGATATTTTTTTATTTATTTATTCATGAAAATAACGTAAATGCTGTATCTTGCACAAACAGAACAAATTAGATTTTTTGGTGTCTGACAAGTTAAAAGTATTATATAAACCTCCATATTTGTGATATATTAAAAAGTTTTTGCAATACAACAAGTTAATATAAAATATATTGAGATGAGGACTAAATTAATGATAAGAATTCACTCATAGTACTGTAGAAAACTTTGGTTTGGGGGTGGGATGTTTTTTTTCCCCATGGCAGCATTAAGGTTCTGTACTGTAAGAAAAGAAAAAAAAAAAAACAGAATTAAGAATCGTGACCCTAAAATCCAAAATCAAATCGAGGATTTGGAGAATTGTGACAATATTTCTCTCAGTTAAATGTGTTTTTCCCCATTACGTGGATATACTTCTGTTGTTGGATCTGTTTGGATTTGACTCAGGATGTACGAGAGTTAAATAGGCTAAAAGCAATTATTCAGGATTCTAAGGAATGCTTGTAGACTTTTGACTTTAAATAAAGTAATAAAAACAATTATCGCCAAGTAATCAGACACTTAGCTAATAAAAAATATGTTAGAAATTTTAAATGACCTTCAGCAGGAAATGTTCGCTCTGATTTAAACTGAGACCATAAGAAAAAGTCTTACTTGCCATTCTACATAAATATCTGGTTTTAAGTAGTAAATAGGAGGAAGAGAGTAACAGATGTTTCAAAGCAAGCATTTTCTTTAAAAAAAAAAAAAAAAGGACAAGAGTCTGCAGCGTTTGGGGCTTTTCTTCCCCAGCCTTAAAGCAACTGGATGAGTCACATGTGTCCGTTTTTTCTCCGTGGATGGTTTTTAGAGCGCAGTAATGGACATAGGAGGTCTGCTGTCAGAATGCAGAGACAGCGAGTAAAAGAAAAGACAAGAAAATGACAGAAAATCAATTTGTTAAAGAGGAAAGAAAACACAAGGACACCTGATACTTTGCTGGGGTTGTGCTGCGGTCACCAGAGAAAACAAAACAAACTTGTTCCCATTAACTAGTGGCAAGGAGGAAATATCTTTCACTTTTACAGTGAAGAGTTGTTTGTGCAGTAAGTTGCTGTAGAAAAACAAAGTGCTTGCTGCAAATCATCACTCCTCTCACTCAGCACCCTGGAGGAAAATTTGGGGCTGTTTTCTGAATGCCGTCAACACGATTGAACATTGTTTGAAAGCACAAAGCCTCATGATTATTATGATGCAAAACATTTTCAAGAGCACTTCTGCAGCAGGTGTTTCTACAATTATAATTGCCCCCCAACAAACTTTGCTTCTTTTTTTCTGTATGGGATTTAAATCACAAGGGTGTTGCATAAAACCATGATAAATATGTCCAAAATGTACTATTATTGGGAAAAAACAACCTATAAAGTCATGTATTGAGTTGAAACCAAATATTAAACTGAAATGCTTAAATCCACTGGTGTTCTAAAAAACATCTGCTTATAATGTTCCGGCATTGTTCGAGGCTATTGACTAGGGCTGGGCAATGACGAAAAACAACAAACTGATAAAGAGAAAAGCCACAGTTATTAATAACGAGCAAAAAAATGTAGAATACATATTTTAATTGCACCCATTTTATGCAATTCTTTAATAAACTAATTTTAATTAAGCACTAACAAAAAAATACATTCAATTCAACCTTTTATTCAAATACATTTGGTTTAAAATATCAGAACTTTTATAAAAACAAAAATTATTTAAGAGACATTAGTTAATACTGACAAATACTAAGACTTATTATGAAGCATGATGTTATTTATAAAAAATTCTAATTCATTAATCTCAATTGATCGTATTTTTTAACCACAACAATTTTTGACAATGAAAACACAATTATTTAAATATGAAACGATTTTTGAGGATGGCAATCCTGAGAAATAATTTCCTGAGAAATAAATTGTTGACCCACAATTATCTGAAAATCACAACCAAAGTGGCCATCGTTTGTTAAATTTAAGGAAATCCATTATTATATTTACAAAAAGTCTAATATATATAGCTATTCTGATAGTTCTGTATTTAATACCTGGTGGGCCGGGTTCTAGTCAAGTCCAGCTTCCAGATACTGAAAGGGACGATATGATATACTGCAAAATACTGTGATACTATGAGTAAAACTGTATATTGTCATTTTTAAAACAAAATTTAACAGTAGAAAAAAACTACTACTACACTTTAAAAAAGGTTATTTTAATTGACTTGATTGCATTGTGTACATCAGTTCCACACGATCAGAATAAATATCTGACATAATTTACCCTCTCTTTCTTAAATAAGTAATGTTGTCAATTCAAAATATTTTATTTTCATGAGATAATGTACAAATATCATGTTGAGTTAACATATTTATTGGTTGCCGTAAGATGAATTTATTACATATTCTTCTTATTATTAAGTCATTAAAGCAGTGTTTTTCATTTGAACACCAACTTACTTTTGGTTGTAACTTTAACTCTATGGTGTTTTGTAAAGTGACTACAAGCAGAAAATCCTCAGGCCAGGATTCAATCTCAGGTCTATAACCCATTAAATAATGGAAAGATGACTCCTTTCTTATAGTATAGGGGTGAAAAAACTACCCAAAAGGGTTTAAATAAAAAACTTTTCAGTATTTTTCCTTGTGTGGTTCAGATGTCATCACTGTAATAACAGTTTCTTTAACGTCACTTTAGAAAAATTAAGTTTAGTCAACTTGCAGGTATTTTTAAGATGGGAAAACTTCATAATTTTAAGTCAAGGCTGCAACAAAAACTTTTACTGTAATCTTTCTTTAAAAAAAAAAAGAGGCAATGTTTTCCACTCTAATTTAAAAAAAAAGTTTATTCGTACTATTTTCACTGTTGGCGCTAGAAGAAAGGGCCAAAATGAAACTCAAACCTCAACAATCTTATTTTTTTTTTCAAGGTTTTGTGGCCACAGTAGCCTTTATTTGACAGTGGAAAAAGCGCTTTATCCTGATGTTCAAATTTAATCTCATCTACGAACCCGGGACGAGACCTGGGGCTCTGCACACCAAGCACCTGTAACCACTTTGCTCCACAATGACTCAGAAATCCTGTATTTAAATAAAAAATATGACTTCATTTCCAGTGTTAACTAAACATCATTTTTATGCTTTCAGTAATAAAATTCGTTCACGTTCCAACAATGCAGGAACATTGTGTAAATTCAGTATTATTGGTAATTACTAGGGATGTTCAATATTGGCGTTTCTACAGATATCCGATATAGCCTAACTCATAATTTCCGATACCGATATAAACCGATACCGATATGTGGGGTACCTCCCTCATAAAAAAACAAAAACTACTAAACCCTTTTAGGTAACCACAATGAAATATCTTGTATCATGCATACTATAGTTTTAAAAATTTAGAAAATCTAATAAGTACTAGAATTTTAGTTAGGCAATTGAAAAAGGTGCCATTTTTATTTTGTCTTCAAAAGTTGCTGGAACATTTTCTGAAAAACTAAACCTCAAATCTGTCATATTTTTACATTCTGAGAGAAAAAAGAAGTAGCTGAAGAGTTTGATATATAATATGTGTATTGTGTGAAAAACTCATCTTATTAAAAAAATAAACGATAATCCGATATTACATTTTAATGCCAATATCGGCCGATAATGACTTTAGGCCGATAATATCGGACATCCCTAGTAATTACTTAAAATATTATTCATTAAATCATATAAATAAGAGAAACATGAATAGATTGTGTATATGATTTGTTTCTGGAAATTCAAAGACCTGCCAATTTTTTTCCCCATGTAATTCTAAAAACTCCAACCTGGTTCATAATTAAAACATCCAATTTTATTACTAGATTTAGTTCTTTTATTACTTTTATTTAGTACTTTTATTTTTACTACAAAAATGCCCATTAAAAAACAACAAAAACACATCGATACATTGCTTTTGAAGAATGATAAGTATTGTGACAAAATATCATAATATATCAGCCTATTGATATTTTACATCCCTACAAGTTAATAATAAATAAAAAAAACACAATGAGAGTCGTTCAAAAGATTCTATTTGCTCGTGATCTTTGCATCACGATTCACATCAACGATTCGTTAGGATTAAACTGGATTTAGAGGCAACAAATTCTTTGCATTTGCAATAATTCTGTAAATAATTCAGTAAGAGATGCCGTATGACAAAATTACAGTGTTCTGTTAAATTTTGGAGGATGGAAGACCCTCCTGTCTGCAGAAAGGTTTGTCATTTCACACCATAAATCAAAACTCTGAAATCGTCACTCTAAATAAAATCCGAACTCTTTCAGCAGTTTTAAGCTAAACAAATCTGTTGCCTTAAGGCTTCAACATCTTCCAGTTCAACATTAACTCATCTTTTAGGCTCTGAGGAAATGTCTCAACACGTTTGTTCTCAGTAGATTACTAATCTGACATCCTGGGGAAAAGCCTCTCGGACTCGGATAGTGAGCTCCGGGGAAGGGGACGGAAAAATTCGACCCTGATGCTCCGGTTTATCTGCTAATGCGTTCCAGTCCCAGGACGCTTTTATTGGTGCGATGAAGGAAATCTTGAAGAGCGACGTGCAGTGAGGCCTGAGCGTCTGTGTCATCACACTCGGCTGAGACTGAAATCTGATCGGGGCTTCTGGGACCTGTAATGACCCTCGGCTGGGAAAGCCCTGTATCCCTGATATTAGTTTGATCATTGAAACATGTAATTTTATCATAATAAATAGGGGAAAATGTTTGGTTTGTTCACATCGAGTTTCCTGTTCTTCCCTTGTTTTTGTTTTTTTCTGGAAAATGCAGCATAAACGCTGATCTATTAAAAATGTTTTGCTAAACTTTTACCCACATGCAGACCAGCCCTCAAAGAGTTCTTGCCTTTTATGCGTTTACAGAATTTTCTTTTGTTGGCTCGAGGACAAACTGTGAAAACAAATGCGTATCAGACCTAAACAGAGAAGTTTCTTAAATGTTTTCTGTAAAAAATGTTTTCATCTTGACACCACCTACCAGCTAGCATTGGTAAGTTACATTTTTTATTTATCTTTGGAAAGCAAAAAGTATCCCATGGCTCAGTCCTGCTAAGCCCCGCCCTCCTCAGTTACCATGGGGAGCCTAAAGCCTGCCGCACACGAGAGCAAGCCGCTAAGCTAACAGTCATTTGAGGCCGTTAGCTGAGCAGACAGCTCGCTGTGTGCGGCTAATTTTTGGTGAGTTTTCTGCCTCGTGAGGCGCTGAGGTGTAAATCATACAGGTTTTATTTTTTTCGCCTCGCAAGGCGAGAAAATAGTTCAAGCGACCAATCAAAACGCGGTCTCCGATCACATGATTCCAAGATGGCAGCCCCCGTCCCTTACATCAGAAAAAGGAATGACACGAAGACCGAGATGGATGTGGCGGAAATGCTTCTACTCATTTTGTTGATGAATCGTCGTCGCAGGTATAGTATAGTAACAGTTATAGTCTGGCGAAAATGTGCACGAGTCTTTATCTGCTAAAATGTAATCTTCTCCGTGGGCGGTCATCTTGGAATCATGTGATCGGAGACCGCGTTTTGATTGGTCGCTTGAATATTTGAGCGAAGGAGACAGCTCACAGAGACCGCAAACAGCGAGTTTCTTGCCTTACAAGGCGAAAAATATCAAACCTGTATGATTTACACCTCAGCGCCTCATGAGGCAGAAAACTCACCAAAAATTAGCCGACGCACGCAGCGAGCTAGCTGCTAAGCTAACGGCCTCGAAGGACTGTTAGCTCAGCAGAAGTCTCCTCCCCTTCCTGTCTCACCGGACTGCTTCACAGTTTCACTGTGTGCTGTAAAGACTGCAGTGAACTTAGTTTTAGGTTGAATACTCAACAGACATTCGATTCAGTAAAGCGGAGATCCCCTCCAACCTCTCACCTAGGCTGGTCGGTATACCGGTTCATAACGTAAACCGGTGTTTATTTTCGTTATGATATGAATTTTTTAATATACCCCTATACCGGTGAACGGCTCACATATCTTCCGGAACGTTTAATGAGGGGAAGTGTTTCAGTCAGGACCGATTTCACTGCTACGCGCTCTTAACCACATTGTAGAAAATAACGTTTTTAACTAAGTAAAGCTGCTCAGGGGAGCGAAGCACACAATTCTGATGAAGTAATTCCAAAAAAGAGGAACCTCGTATATAGTTTTAAAAGTTTATCGGATTTAAAATGTCAGAGGAGAACCGAACGGCATACCTTTTACAAACGCTATTGAGAGTAACCAGTAAGGGGAAGTGTTGAGCACTATTTGTTTGTAGGAACACGCGGCCAACGGCGGCAAAACCAATAGGAAAGAAATCATTGATAGCGGTAAATAGGTTTTGCATACCATCTACGATACTTCTGCCGTATTTTTTTCTGTTATCTGAATATTAACCAGCTAATAACCTCCTACGGTCACCATGTTTATCCAGTCCGAGTCCATACTCTGCCCCCTAGCGGGACTCTTCAGTACTACATGCAAAGCAATTAAAAGATGCAATTTGTTGCTTATACTTTCAGCCTTAGAACATCAAGAATATCTACTAGAATCATAACCATTTTAATTATTTTCATATCATTAACCTGTTTCTGGAAAAAAAAAACATGATCCAGTCCATATGGCAGTAAAATGGGCTACTTAAAGCACATTTTTATATTCTTCATTCCTATAAGATAATTTGGATATGAACGGTTTTGTATGGCAAAAAAAATATACAGTTAAATACAGTAATAACGTTATATTTTTTAAAAATACATTGATATGAACATTTTGCCATACCGCCCACCCCTACTCTCACCCCTATTTTTCCGCTACGCACTCCGTGGCCGTTCGCTCCATAACAGAGCTGATAGGGCCGATACATCGCCACCGAAGGCTCCCTCCTGAAGGCGGTGGTTTTGATTAAGGTTTGGTTTTCGATAAATCTCATGCATCCCAGAAAATACCTGAGATCCACTGACAAAGTAACCCTACAATATTGAAAAATTGTTGCTTGACACTCAAGGAACATGACACGATTTATTTAAAAAAAAAAAGAACATATGTAATATTTCTTATTAATATATCTTACTGTAAAATGTGATTTCTTTCTTCAAAAGCTTCCAGTTTATGTGACCATGTGACACAGAATCTGTCTTGAAATGTCTATTTACAACCAACTGGATAGTTCTCCGTTTACTGCGCAATGTTACAGATGCATCGATTTGCACGACTATATGGACAGGTTTTGCTTTGTTTCTTTTTACCCACATTTGTCTCAGATGTGCACTTGAAAATGAAAAGTGTGTCATTATGTATGACCAAAATTTAGTTTTTGTATATTTTTTATCTTATTTTTCTGTATCGGTGACCAACTGTCCTCTTGTCCGAGGACATTTCCACGTTTCACATTCTTTTTACAGATAAAAGGAATAGTTTTTTCTTAGCACATAAAGAAGGAACACATTGAATATGTTGAAATCAAAAGTATTTTTAACAAAACAGAGTATTTGTTGAAGTGTTTCAGGAATTAGTCAAGTGTCCTCTTTTTTTGGAAGTCAAAATATGCTCACTTTCTGCATACAAGCGTATCTTATTGAGTCAAATGCCAAATACTCAAAAATATTGTATATGGTGTTTTTTTTATTCGTCATTCCGTTATAAAAATATTTGACGTTACAGATATTATAAAACGTAACTGCGTTATAAAACGTAAAAACGCCACACATACATACTTTGCTGAGTAACTAATTACTTGCATAGTGTATGAAATGAGTTACCAACTAAATTACTTTGTGGAAAAAGTAATTTGAAACTATAACTAATTACTTTTTTAATGATTGGACTTGTTGCTCAAGCCTACCTCTGTGCATTACTCACGCCCACACCAAGTAACTTTTTCCCTAATCTACAAGATTTTTGCAAGAAAGAAAGACTGTGCAGCTTTGACATGTAAATATGGTTTATCCTCAACATCAGAGGGTGAGAGGTGGTGTACATCTTGGACAGCTGATTACAGGGACTAAAATAACCTATCAGTCATATTTTTGGACTGTGGGAGGAAGCTAGAGTACCTGGGGAGAACATACAAACTACTTGTAGGAAGTTCGGACCCAGGACTTTCTTGCTGCAAGGCAACAATGCTACCGACTGCAGCACTGTAAGCCCTTAACATTTTGACTTTAAAGTTATGAAAAACAAATCATTTCAAAGATGAATACAGTTTTAATAAACCATAAGTGTAAACAATTTTATACCCCAAAAAACATTCTGCCGTTGATTGCATATGGAGTGCGGTTGGATGCCAGATGGGAGTGATAATCCTGAGTGCGGATCACGCTCTTCGTGTCTCGTTGCTCCTCGCTTTTATTTACCCGTGCCGCCGCGAGCTCAGCCTGGATCTGTCTCTCGCTCCCAGCGGCAAACAGTTTTTTTTCCCTCTCTGTCTGCGTTTATATATGTGGAGCGTGCTTCCCTTCATGTTTGTGCTGTCAGCCTTGCATATGCTCGACCCTTGGGGTGGGAGTCGGGGTGGGTGGGGGTAGGGGGTGGTCGTACTGTACCAAAACTACAGATGTAACGAGAGGAAGCAGAGCTAAACGAAAACTTCCTGAGGGATGAAATCAGAAAGTGTAGAAAAGTGCAACAAGTACATTTATGAGGACACAACATTATTCTCAGCAATACAGAGAGCCTCCCTTTTACAGAGGGATGTAATGCCACAAAGAGAAACTATTTTAAGTTCATAATTACAAAAACAAATGTGTTTTCACCTGTTAAAATCAGGAACATTATTACTGTAAAGTTACACCTGTATGACCAACAAGACTTTTGACACAACGAACGCTTTTACCCGCTTAGTTTAATACCAAATATACCTTAAATGGGACATTTTAGGCCTTTTTTAAACAAGTGATAACATGTCTATGGTGTGTGTAAGCCGTGTGGATGAAGTTCTTACCCTGAAATCGCTTTCCCATGAATCTCACCAGCTCAACTCTTGACACTTTTATGCAAATAAGCGGCTTAAGGCCAAGGTCCACACATCTTGTTACTGATAAATGTAGAAATAAAGACAAAAAATGTGAACATTTTGTTGGAAAATGTGAATAAGTGTACGTCAACAAAATAATGTGGAAATGCACATTTTTTATATATATTTCCACATATTTATTTATGCATTTCAATAAGTCATATCAGTATTGGCAGTGCGCATGCTCACGAATGCGACTTGGACCCCCGGTAACGGCTTGAGGAACCCAAACAAACCCCCCGACTCGACTGTAAACAGCGTATGCATGCATGTGATTTCGTTAATACGGAGCCTATTAAAGCAACTTAAAGGCTGTTTTAGTACTCATTGTGCTGTGGTTGTCTGTGGAAACGGCGTTAACACATTGAACTTTGGGGAATGCAAAACACACCGGTGTATGAATGGTACCGATCCATGTAACTGTGAAACACCGATTATTTGATATACATTACATATAGAAAATAAGGATCCGAGCACACATGCAAGGTGGATAAACAAGGTAAGGAAATGTGAGATTAAAAATGTTATTTTTTGATATTTCTGTTGATAATCTAGATCTAATGGCTTTAGTTTTGGTAGCATAGTCGTTAGCACGCAGGCTTAGCATAGCCTACTGCTGGAAGTCGATGTGAAGGATTCATGTTTAGAGCATCACAGCCTTATCCGGGCTCTCGTTGTAATAAGTAAAAATCCCATTCAAAAATACAAATTGTAAGAGTTTAAAAGACCAACGGAAGCTAATAAGCTACGTGCCAACTGCTAGCCACAGTGCGATATTTAAAAAGCAGGGAAATACCTGCGATAGGATTATATAGCATATCTTAAATCCATGAGCCGAGGCCTCTTCTGCATGACAACGTTCCCTTCTTTCAAACCATCTCACAGCGATTATGGCTTTGGGATTATCACTCCATTGAATGTCAACAAGCCAGTATAACCATCTTGGACTACGCCACTTTCCTCTTCTTTCGTCAAAACAACCAGTAGTAGATGCACATGCTAGCGTACATAGTTCTTTATTATGCTTCGCTGACACCGGAAATCTTCTACGGCAAATATATGTTTTAAGTTTGTCAACTTTCCACCATTAAAAATAATAAATTTTCAGTATTTGATAGCTATATGTATGTTCGCTTCTGCCCGTTTGTGGTCCGAGGTCCCAGAGTGCATTGCACGCAACACCGAAATGGCTTATTTTATGTCCTCATATATTTATTCACTTCCAGTTTTAATTTAGACATTTATTCGTTCACTTACACATTTAATTATTTGCAGCTGTATTTCTGAATCTCATTATGTAGTTATGTACATACATGTATTTTAAATTTTGACAGGATCAGTCCTCAAACAGATGAGTATGGGATGGAATAGGATATGGTGGGCGGGGTCTGACAGGTGATAGCTGGTAAATGCTAATTTCTCGCGGTACCCAGTAAAAGATGCATGTATGAATTAAATATGTCCACTTCAATATGCATTGAATACTTACAAGAGAAATTGAGGATTTATTATAGGACTACTAAACACGCTGAAATCTAGTCGTCTTCATCTCTACTCTCGGGGGTGCAGCCAATCAGCACCAAGGAAAATGAATGACCCTCCTATATTGGCTTCTTTCCAACAATATCGTGTCATAAAGCTGTGTTTTAGCTTCCTACACAATTTTTTATTTTTTTTTCACACAGAATTTTGAGTCGAGTTCCACAGGAGTAATAAGGATGTTTTTCGTTTATAGTTCTCCGTTGTTTTTTCAGTGTTGCAGATCACCACCAGGACAGCAGGGGGTGCTAACGTGTCTTGGGGGGTCTACCTACCATAGCAGTGTTTTTTCTGGTTATTTTCTTCAGCTTGTAAACGCATTTCCGCCCTCAAGGATCAATGGAGGACAGAAAAAGTTTTGTTTGAGCTATAAGCTTTTTATAAGAAGTGCAGCTCATAGAATTCTCAAGAATTCAACAACCTCAAGACATTAAACCCACAGCAATCCTTAATAAATAATTTTCATAGATATTTATAAGGTGGAGTACGAGAGCAAAAGGTGTAATGCTCTGCTTGAGAAAGTAAATCTGTTGGGTTTATACTTGGAGACGTTATTAAAAAAAAGGGTAATATTCAATAAGCCAAACATTTTTTGTTATACAGTCTACAACAGTGGTTCCCAAACTTTCCGTGACCAGAATAATTAAAACGTATATGGACCATGATCTTGACTTTTGGTATATGATTCAAACATTTTTACCCGGTAAAGTTAAATGTGTTACAATGACAACATAATCAGCATTAACAGCCAATGTATGGGTCATTATTTAGCTTTTGTTTATTTCTAACCCATTTTTATTTCTTTTACAACATTTCTACTTTGCAAATCCTTTCTCACAATCACTTTTTTGGTATTTAGGTTCCTTTCTGAAGACCACCTCATGACAACAGAGTTGAATACTTCCGACCCTAATGCTGCATTCACACCGCCCCATACGTCAGCGTCAGTTGCGGCAAGATTACATGTAAAGTCTATGGTAGAGTACGTCAGAGGTTTGTCAAAGGCTCTGCGTTGCGTTGAGTACATTGGCTCCGTCAACGACGCTTGCATTTCATGCGGCAACGTACCAACGAATGCTTCAAATGTTCAGCAAGCTGAGCTTTTGACGGAGCCAACGCAGTTAAAGCAGTGCGGCAACCAATCAGAGCGTCTCACTGTAGTGCTGTCACCATACACGTATATTGAATGAAGCGCAGGTCTAGTGAAAACATTTTCAACAAACGCAGATTTCAAAAATCAGAAATAACACTTACCGAAGTAGGATGGACAGGCGCTCCTAAAGAGAAACAGAGAACCTGTAGCTGGTGTCCCGGTAGGAGATTTAAGCGTCCGAGGAGGTCTTAAAATTAGGCGCGGGACAGACGGAAGTAGCGCTTAAAGTGAACCTCATCCATAAGCAGCTCCTGGAGCAAATGGTTAAACTCCCCAAACTCGGAGCGCATCTGAATAATTGGCGCTGAAGCACCCGATGTCAACGTTGTCTAGCTTTATCTAGCTAATAAAGCCAAGCCACTCTCTCGATACGGTCCACCATAGTTCAGATCGTACGGCAACAGAGGAAGCCCCGCCCACGCGTTGTTTTTTCCTCAGAAGCAGGCTATGAAAGCCAAAAAGTTCATACGTCAAACTTCATCCGTTGGATGCGTTGCTCGACGTACCTAACGGATGCGGTCTGAATGCAGCTTAAGGAGGGTCCCGACTCAAACTTTGGGAACTACTGGGGTCCGTTCCAGAAAGCAGGTTATGTGACATAACCGGATAAGCTTGAGGGTAAGTTTGTGGATAACCTCAATTTTCGGTTCCAAAAACGGTAGGTATCTTTCAAGGTATGTTAGCATCTATAGCAATCTCTGAACACAACCCGCTCCGGACCAGGTTATGTTCTGTGTAAGTTTGTTCCATAGAGGCTCTCAGCGTGGCGTGAACTTTTAAATGATGATCCTTTGGATGTGAAAGCACAGATTATACTGTATTTTGTCAAAACAACTTTAATTTTGTCAATCCAGAAACTGTAGGACAAAAGCCCATTACATATTACAAACAATCAAAAACTATTTCACATATCAGTAACATGTATAGTATTAGAAATAAGATTACGGAACACATATATAGCTAAATGAAATAATCCTGCATTGTGAAATAATGACTACTGCCAAGTGCAATAAAATGCAATTAACTGGCACCAATGATAGTTGTTTAATTGGAATATATTAGTATATGTTGTAAACTTCCATTTAACAAAGTCACTGGAAGAAAGATGATGTAGTGCCCCAAGGAAAGCATCAACCACTAGTTTGTCTTTATTAAGGGACAGAACCAACTCCTCAGCTGGGTGAGGGGAGATGGTGGTGGGCTTCAACCTTCTTTTGATTAGCTACATGACTGGAAGAATGCACAAAAAATACTTAATAGCCCTAAAATTATCCAATAATTATTTGATTTCAATCTTATTATTTGGAAAAATCTTTTTTGTGTTTCATTCTGCCTTTAGAAACAGTTCTTTTGGATCCAGAAGGATTGCATCTAATTAAGTTAGAGGTCAGTATATGTCTAAGTCAATGTACAATATTATTGTAATCTCAACAAATGGGTGGCAAAAGAGAGTAAACTTTGAATAATAATCCAACATACAGGAACAAATTTTAAATTATACATTATATCCTCCAGCACCACTTGACCTCAACTGGGAATAAGGGGCAAAACAAGAATAAATAAAAATGAAGATTGTTGAGAGTTAGAATATTTAAGGCTGACCCAGTAGGATTGCTCTGTTATTCAAATTCAAGTGCAGTACAACGTTTTAACCTGAAGAGGGCACTACAATTATGTTTTTAGGTAGAAAATTAATATTTTTTTACTAAAATGTGCAAACAAAACATGAAAAATAAAGAAGAGACATGTAGACCATACTATTAGGCAATTATTTATACAGTTTATCAGCAAAAAAAAAAATGATTAGGGAGTGAGGTGGACGTTAAACATCACACACAGTTATTTTTTGCCAAGCCAGCATCCTTTTTTGTTGTTGATGCAGCTTTATTGCATTTTTTTCATAATGATTGGCTTGAATTCCTCATTAGTACTTCCAACTTCAGCTCTTTGAGGTATTCCGCCTCTTTTTTCTCTTCAGTTTCCTTTGTGACTCGTGAATTCTGTGATCCATTGAGAGGGTCTTTATGTTTCAGGGTTAACCAGGTTGATTAACCAGATTCTTATCGGGTGTTCTGGAACCAACATACTCAGGCTAAGCAGGTTTTTGGTTGATTAACCAAGACGTAAGAGTTTACCACACGGTAAGTTAACCAAGCTTTCTGGAACAGGGACTTGGTCTAGAATACCAAATAAATAAATAAAATAACGTAAAGCATCTAGTGTCCAAAACCTGCATGGACTCCTGATACGCTCTCCGCTGACGGGTAGTTAGAAAATTTGGGCTCTGCTCCGTCCGATGTTGCGTAGGTGACGGAGAGCCCTTGCGCCGACGGATAACGGCATTACGTCTGTTTCGACGTAGACCGAGGAGTATAAACTAGGCTTTACATATGGTAATTAAACATTAAAATACATGTGGTTTATAATCGGATGCAGTTTATGTAAGGGATAATGCCCGGCGAAGTCCGTTATTTTCTGTAATGTACACCTGGAAGGGCATTATCCCGCTTATACCATGGTCACTTACGAAAGAAAGAAATATTTAATTAATTCATAATACTGTAATGAGTTTTAGAGTTAAAATCACAAGTTTTTTTCATATAAGTCGATCCCACTATTTAATATCTCCCGTTTACAAGCTTTGCCAAGCAACATGGCCAGAGCGAGTTGACCGCAGCAGTTTATTTGTGAAATAACGTTGCGTCTCCATTGCCAAGTGAACCAGCGCAATAATCTAGAACTGTCATCAGGCAATTTGACGGGACGCCTTTCCTAGGTGTACATTTTCACTTTTTAATAGCCAATCAGAATCGAGTATTCACCATAGACTGTAAATACAATAGACAAACCCTCGTTGACGTCACCCATAGGTTTCTGAAGAGCAAAAATGAAGCCAACTGGGCGGTTCCCACCGCCGCCATCTTGTCCGTGTCACTCGCCTCGTCACTCTCAGAAACTCCAAAAATGGGCTGAGAGTGGCGCTGTGAGGCGCTTTGGCTCGGACGGTTGACACTCCGAGCCGACATAGCTACAAGCTAGTCAGAAGCTCATTGGGAGCTAACTGTAGCTAACGTAGGCTGCAGCCGGTTTCAGCCAGAAGACCGCGGTTCAGAGACTTTTATCCCGTTTTTCAACAACGATCATTTTAGACCCAGAAACATCTCGAGTAGAGAAAACATATCGATACAATAAGACCAAAATGGGTCGGGTCAATACGGCCTAATATGGTGTTATTTCCATTACCATCGGTGGAGGGTGAGGACATAGACGGGCTTATCTTAACAACACGTCCAGCAAAAAGCAGTCAAAAAGTCATCATGAAAACTAAGATCCTCTCAAAAAATAAAAGGCTTTTGACTCACCTCACATCTCATCCATTAATTCATGCCTCCAGCTGTGTTCCTCACACCAGTACTGATCTAACCAGCGATCATCCAGTCTGTCTAGAGTCCAACTCTGTAGTCTTCCAGCATGATCTAGCCGTCTCCCGCTCTTGAGTCTCCCACTATTGATGCCGCGGCGTCCCGATTCTGCCAACACTGCTGCTCTGCTGCTCCAACTCGCGTGTAGAAGGAGATAAAAGCTCCGCCCAGAACAGCATTCTTCTCGGCCACCTGACAGAACCCCCCCACATCTGGTAAGGCATCAGCCGGTATAAAGCCTCCCCCCCCCCAAGTCTTTACGTTAGTCCCAGGATGTGAAGAGCTTCCCCGTAAGCAGAGGGGGACTGCAGACTACGGAGCAAGCTACTAGCTACAGTTATCCACCATTAGCCTCAGTTAGCTACAGTTAGCTACCGTTAGCAATCATTAGCTACCGTTAGCCACTATTAGCTACAGTTAGCCACCATTAGCCACCATTAGCCACCAGCGTTAGCCTAGACAGACCTGTCAATCAAAAGGACACGCCCCTATTTATTCATAATTTCAAGATTAAATTACAAATAAACGGAGAAGTTAGAAAAAGTTTTTTTTTTTAACCACGCTGTAAACATGTTTATTTTTGCTGTAAAGTTGGCCTTTTTAACATGGGAGGCAATGGGAAGTTGCTCCTTTTCGGAGCCAGCCTCCCAGTGGATGAGGGAGGAACTGCATTTTTTGACACTTCTGGGTTGGCTTCAGATTTTCAAAGCGGGGTTTGCCCCTTGGTATTCCCCCAGACCATGGTATAAAGTCCGGTAATTTAGTGTTATTTATATAATTTTTGACATTCCTACCTCATCAATCACATCGCCAAATGACTCGGTTTAGAACATTTCCTGTGATTCAGTCGGACGCAGACGTATTTGGGCCTTTTTCCCTGGTTAGACTAATCTAGCTATACTCAGGGCAGATTTAAATGTCTGTTAATTGGCCCTGCTGGTCTTCGTGGCTTATCACCATTTATCTTCTAGTCTTGTCAGACCACAGCTTCCAAGCCTTAGCTTTATCCTCTCATGGGGCGCCCCAAAAAAAACCTTCCTCACTGTATTCCTCGTCTCCTCTCCACTCTTATCTCCTCCTCCTTGATGATCTGCCCCTCTTCGATTCCCCGTTTATCTCCCTTTCCCATCTTGCCTGTGTTATGACCACCAACCCCCCTCGCTGTGCGATAACGGGCCCAGGCGGCGTGATGGATTTCTGGAAAGCCAGAAACTGTTTGCTCCGGGGCCGTTGCGGCTCCGGATAACGCTGGATAAGCAGGTCAGCTGGAGTTGGTGTGTGTGTGAGGAGGAAAAAGCTGACAGAAGCAACGAGCAATGAAGGGGAGACTAAGTTTGGCCACCCAGCAATAAAAATCATCTCTGATTTTTTCTTTTTATGCTTGGAAAAAAAACTTTTTTCATGTAAAAAGCTTAGAATAAAGAAGAGAAAAGTAGGTTTGAGCTAAGGTGCAACTTAATCTGACAAGTATGATGTATGGGCAGGAATATCCCTTGGAGGCTCGGTTGCAGATCATTTCTGCATGAAAAATAAGAAAATGTGATGCATGAAAATCAATGACTTAGGTTTACGGCAGCAGGTCTGATCGGTACGAGAAACTAAAAAGAAAACTAATCATGTAGATCCTGGCTGAGCTTTTAACGGTGCAAGTCAGGGCAGAACATTTCTAAAGCCAACCCTGAATGTTTTCAACGAAGCGTCTTCCTCAGAAATCACCAAGAACACTCACCCCGCTGCAGGCCTGGGATAACAAAAATCCATCCTCTGATACGGCCTCACCTCCCTCTGTGTCATCTCCACCCTTTCTGCTTTTAAAGACAAAAACATCTGCAGGCGTCAAACTATCCGCTGATAGTCACATCAGAGGACTTTTCCCCACAGACTGCAAGCGTGTCTCAGACGGTTCCAAACCTTCACAGTGCTCCACAGCTGCAGAGGTGGCATTAAGAGGATTACTAAATTTATTAGACACATGACAAATCATGGCAGCAAAATTAGGCAATAGAAAATAAGACCAAAGCATATTTGGTGTCTTAATCATTGTCAAACATTTTCCTTTGCAGCATTCAGGTGTTAAGGTGACAGAATGCCGAGTGGGAAAAACATCTGCAACGATCTGAGAGATACAATCTCTGCTAATCATGAGTCTGGAAAGAGGTATGAGGATATTTCCAAACTAATTGGAGTTTATCATATCACAGAGAAAAACTATTGGAAAAAATGGAAATAACTGCAAAGGTATCCAAAAATGGACACCCCAACATATTTACCCAAACTCAGGCCCCAGTAAGTATGTGAAATGTTGAAGAGCATGTTAAAATAACAACAATTTGCTTGTTTAGAAGGGATGCAGGAGATGAAGGATCTCTAATGGTTCAAGTGTCACCACTTACGTTGGCAAAGCAGCAGGCCCGGCCCTAAACAATTTGGTGCCCTAGGCAAGATTTTAAGTGGCGCCCCCTTGCATTGCAGTACAGTACTTGCACTGCTAGTGTACATATACTCACAAGAAACTTTATAGCTTTGTTTTAGACATTATTTTATTTAAATAAAACAATTGCACATTCAAAATACTAATTATAATAATAATAATTAAAGAAATAAATAAAATGAACTCAACATATTAAATACAATATAGATAGCCTACATAAGTGTAAACAAGTGACATTAACTTAAATGCAATAGAAATACGGCACTGTGCAAAATAAGATATTAGTATCTTGTCTATCTATCTTATTTTATCTATCTTCTTTTATCTATCTATCTAAAAAAAATGAAAATATGATCTTTAAAAGAGCTCTGTTGGTGTTTTTGGTCCTGCCTTAAATTACTTCAGAAAGTACACCACCACCTCCTTAATCTTACATGACTTGCTACAGCTTGACTTTCCTGGATTTTCTTGAGGCAAAGTCATCTACGACATCATCATATGACAACCTCCGGTCCACGGTACAGTTCGGTACATGTTTTGTGTAGAAAGAGACTGTTTTTTAAATCCCAAAACAAATATAAAATTTTTTTGGGAAGTGGGAACAAAAAGCAAAATGTCACAGTTAACTTAATCCGCCCATAGTTGCAGGTTTGGGCAGGTCAAAGCCATGAGAATACAACATAAACGCGCTGTACGTCTCTCTGGGATTATTGTTCACACACAGGGCCGCAGTAACAGAATGTTTTCTGCATTTTACCGGTTCTTTAAACAAGAGCGCATCTGACCACACTGACACAGGTGGCGAATATTCTTCGTGTGCCCGCTGCTCAAAGGGCATTTGTGTGTGCATCAATGAATGGAGCGCAGCACATCTCCTCTTTGCTTCGCGCTCTGGCATACCGCAAATAGGAGATGAACACAGCGCAACCCGGCGCCCCTGAATGCTGGAGCCCACCCGGGCAGAAAGCGCTCATGTCGGGGAGACATTTGAGCAGCACCTAACACCAGGGCTGATTTCCGAAAAAAAGCGAAACCGACCCGTGTACATTTTTTTGCTCCTCACTGCTCCGTGATGCACGCATTGTGGAGAGGAGTTCGTGTCTCTATGCCAACCAGCTGCTGGAGCGGGGAACAGCGAGCTGGTTGTTGCACCTGTGTCTGGGAGCACGGCGCAGTTTGGTAACGTCGGGCCGGCAGTAACTAATTACCAGCACAAAATCAATGGCGGTACCGAAGTCCCAAGGTACAGGAGGACGGATTGTCCCGTGCAGGGCGTACCGAACGGTCCTGTACTTTACCCTGTCCCGTTGAATCCCTACTATTTATAGATTAGCTAACCACGTATGCTAATAGCTAATGGCATTATTGATCATCATCTTTCTGTAACATCAAAATAATATCATTAACATCATCTTTACTGTAACATTACCTTTGTCTTTGTCACGTTTTTCCTCCTCTTCTTTTCATTTCTTCCTCCCCTGGGCACCAGATAATTTGGGACACTTTGACATATTAACTTCTTTTGACGCAATAAAAACGGAAACCGAATGGCGGGTAAAAGAAGTCTGATTGGTGGAGGTTTCCCATCCTGCTTTGTGGCGCATAATGTTTTGTTCGGCACCGTGAGCTAAGTGTATGTGTGATCCCTTCAAGTCCCCACTGGTCATATAATAACAGCCCTTAACAGTTAAAGTCAATGCCATGTAAAGCTGTAGACTGTAAATTGTAAATCCTTACGCTGATACACTTGTTGCAGTGTCAAGTACAATAACAGCGGAAAGTTCTTAACGCGTCTCTGGCGCCCCCTGGGTATGCGGCGCCCTTAGCATTTGCCTATACTGCCTATGCCTCGGGCCGGCCCTGCAAAGCAGCTAGAGCTGCAACTATCGATTATTTTAGAAATTGATTAATCTATCGATTATTTAAATCGATTAATCGGAAAGGTTTTTTACTTATATTAAAAACCAAAATTTCACAACTTGAGAGCAGATTTTAAATAGGTATAAAACAAATAAACACAATTTTACACTTGCAAGAACATTTATTTTGAATGGCATAATGAAATTGCCTGAGTGTTGTATTTTTGTAGCTACATCTGAAATAATGTGGACCAGAAGCAGAAATATGTCTGAAGTCCACCTTTATTGAAGTTTCACAAATCACAGAAAGCTTTCACAAATCCCAAAGTTCATTTTAATTATTCTTCTGGTGATGTAGAATAATATAATATAAGTTTGAAATGTCTGGGTTATATACATTTTAAACTAGAGCTAAAATAGTGTGGTCCAGATGTAGAGAAAATGCTTAAAATCCTCCTTTATTGAAGTTTCATAAATCACAGAAAGGTTTCACAAATCCCAGAGTTGATTTTAATTATTATTCTAATAGTGTAGAATAATATAATCCAATGTCTGAGTGTTGTAGATTTAAAACCAGAGCAGATTAAATACGCCCAGAGTAGAGAAAAATTTGTTGTAATAGCCCTTTAGCCACTTCCTGAATCGGAAGCAAGAAACGGAAACCAACTTCAGCCTCGTATGCCCATACGCCTCTCCACGCGTTTGAAAAACGGGACATATATTATGTTAAGCAAACAAACGTGTGCCTTTAACCTTGTTTCTGGTTGTTTGGTTGATAGATTTACTCCTGGATGCTTTCTTGTCAAGTGCTGCTGCATGGTCGAAGTGCTGTGGTGATAGGCTAGCTCCGCCTGGCAATGTACACATTGTACCACGTCTGTGTTGTCAGTCTTTTTTAACTTAAAATGCTCCCAAACGTTTGGCATTTTCTGTCGTTTTCGTTGATTTTATTGCGCCACATTAAGTAAAGGAATCATCGAAGCAACAAACTAGTAATCGAAGCTTTTTTATAATCGAGTTTGTCGACTTAATAGATTAATCGTTGTAGCCCTAATAGCAGCCCCTGAATAAACCACAAAGCTTCTCGAGCGAACCTATCCAATTCTACTGCCAGCCTATCCAATGCTAATGCTGCATTCACACCTCCCCATACAGCGGCGTCAGTTGCGGCAAGATTACATGTAAAGTCTATAGTAGAGTACGTCCTAGGTCCATCAAATTCTCTGTGGTGCGTTGGCTCCGTCAACTTCACTAGCGTTACATACGGCAACGCAAAAGTTCAGCTAGTTTAACTTTTGACGGATCCAGCGCAGTTAACGCAGTGCAGCAACCAATCAAAGCGTCTCACTGTAGTGATGTGACTATACATGTATACTGAATGAAGCGGGAACAGTGAAAACATTTTTTCAACAAACGCAGATTTCAAAAATCAGAAATAACACTTAACGAAGACAGATGGACAGGCGCTCCTAAAGAGGAACAGAGAACCTGTAGTTGTTGTCCTGGTAGGAGATTTGAGCTGCGATGCGGCCCAGGAAGTCGTAAAATTAGGCGCGGGACAGACGGAAGTAGCACTGAAAGCGAACCTCATCCATTAGCAGCTCCTGGAGCAAACGGTTAAACTCCCCAAACTCAGAACGCATCTGAAGAATGAGAGCTGATGCACCCGATGTCAACGTTGTCTAGCTTTATCTAGCAAATAAAGCTAAGCCACTTTCTAGTTTCGGTCCACCATAGTTCAGAACGTGCGGCAACAGAGGAAGCCCCGCCCACGCGTTTTCTTCCTCAGAAGCAGGCTATGGAAGCCAAAAAGTACATACGCCAAACTTCCTCCGATGAATGCATTGTGTGACACAGACCAACTGTGCGGTGTGAATACACCATAACTCTCAGATGCCAGTAGCGGCCTATCAATAGTCTGGCATCGGAATGGATAGAACATCATGCTACAGGGCAGTAGTCTTAATTCTGGCCCAAATACTACACCTTAGCCAATGGGGTGTATGAATTAGAGGGTGACACGGGAATCAATTGTCGCTCCCGTCCATTCCCAAACCCCAAAAAATAATTCCGTCACGTCCTGCTTTCTAGAATAACCAGGGAAGTATATTTAACTGTATTTGAAATAATGAACACCAATGATTGTTAGCAAATACATGTTGAAATTCAAATATTTTTAAAAATAAATCGCCAGTAGTTCAAGGGACCTCGAAGCAAAAATATGTTACGGTACTTAGCTGTTTTTGAAACACTAATGATTAAGAAGCAATTGCTGTTCACAAAATTTTTTGATTTAATATCTGTCTTTTTTGAGCAATAGCAGCACCAACAAAATAATCAACTTACTGAGAGCGAAAAAATATTTTTCATCCCTTAAGTGCCTCGTGGATCTAATTAGCATCAAACCTCCATTTACACTACTAGCTAGGTGAAATGTTTAAACTAATAATCTAATTTAACTTTTGACAGCAAAAACATCAGAGCAATGTAATAATTTGTACAACTGGAAATACACAGAACAAAAATATAAACACAATTTTTATTTTTGCTCCCATTGTTCATGAGCTAAACTCAAAGATCTGAAACATTTTCTCTTTACACAAATATTGTTCACAAATCTCTCTAAAACTGTCTGTGAGCACATTTCCTTCGACAAGATAATTTATTCCACTCTTTCCTACGTTGTCGCCTGAAACGCAAGTAACGCTTAAAAAGTTGATGGAGCCAACGCACACAACGCACCGCAGAGACTCTGACGGACTCGACCGCAGACTTTACATGCAATCTTGCCGCAACTGACGCTGGCGTTTGGGGCGATGTGAATGCAGCATTACAGCTTCGTTATCCGAGGCAGTTTTCTAGAACTGCAGCAGTCGGCTGGGAGACACGACCTGTTCGATCAGAAGCTCAACTCTACGCCGGCGGGATCTCTGCTTTATAAGTCTTATTGCCTGACATCTGCTAATTACTAACTTTGTTGAAGATTGATATCAAAGTGATATGTAGGTTGTAAAATAAACAGTAAAAGCTAGCTCGGAGCAACGAGGCTAACAGCGTTAGCGTCGCCTAGCGTTGGCTTGATTTGACCTTTAATGCTCCCCTCCTTGTCTCTGTGTTATCTGGTGCATGCGGTAGGATCATAGCTGTATGGTTGTGGTCCATCACATGCGTCGTTGTAAATGTTTAAAATTAATTTAGTGTAAAAATTAGCGTTAAAATCTGTAGCTTTCTATTAATCGAGCTGACAGGACTCCCCTCTCCCACGTCTGACATTCTGACAGAGACAAAACTAAAAGCGAAAATAATGTATATATTAGTACATTTTTAGTTACAAACTCTTGTCTAAATTATATTTTGAGGGGAGCTCTAACCTGCAACCCACACTTTAAGATTATCAAGATCTGTGACTCTGTGCTTTTTGGAGAGCTGCGTTTGTTGTCAGTCGATGATAAGCGGTGTGTAGTATTTTATCCTAAACTGCAACGGTGAATTTCTTTCATTTAGTCCAGAGAGATGTTTACCATTTTGTGAAGATTTTGGGGGGTGGAGAGTGACTGTTTCACGGCTGCGAGGCAGAAGCTGTCAGAGCTGCTGATCTCTTAATTTTGTCTGACTAGCCTGTCGACTCCTGCGGCTCAGTCCGATTCCGGTTCCTACTGATTCAGCGAACATTACATACATACAGCTCTCGGCCCCCCAGAAGAAAAAGCAAACAAAAAAAACCCAACCAGAATCACTGAGCGTTTCAGCCCACAGACCAGTGACAGACATATGAAAGTTGTGTTACTGGGGGCCAGGGGGAGAGTTGGAGCATATTTTGACTTTCAGTTGCCATAGAGGCCTGCTTTTGGTCCTTCAGTCTGTCACAGCTCTCATCTAACATATTAATTAAAACAAAACAAAAAAAGCGCATAAATGTCAGAAAATGTAGTCTTTTCATTTGGGTGCTGTCAAGCAACATTCTCTTCATTTTGTTACACTGACAACTGGGAAAGGACTGGAACCCATTTTTAACCGTGTTTATTAAGACTATGGGATGGATAATAAGTCTGGAACAGTTTCTCCTGATCTGTAGCTTACCTGCTGTCTTACTATGATTTTTATCAGATAATCGTAGAGGGCCCATTACCCATACGCCCATCCGTGCCTCAATCTGTTCATCTGTATCTTTTCACCTGACTGTTTACTGTCCATCCATCTTTTTATCTGTCCTGAAATCCATTTCTTCATCAATGCTTGTCTAATGCTTGTCCGTTTGTCCTTCTATAGGTCTATTCTTCCACCCGTTTATTCTACTAGTTTTTTTATCCATTTACCATCTACTATATTTGTCCGATCATCCCTGCTTCTTGAATTAATTTGCCTATCCTTCCCCACCGTTTCTACATCCGTTTTTCCACCATTTTCTGTCAGTCTAACCATTCGTTCACCTGCTTGTCCAGCTAATCATCTGATCCTCCGTCGCTACAGTCTGCGGTTTATTTAGGCTCCAAAAGTTTGCAAAAATGTTCGAAACAAAATGACGAAGTAGACCAAGTTCAGCTTCCACAGACTGCCTTTCCACAGCCAACGCAGACTAAAGCTGTAATGGTGGACGGCTGTGGCGTCACTGAAAAAACAACCAAGCACCTCCGAGATGCTCTGAACTCTAAGTTACGGCGGTGCTTTCTACTAATCTAGTACCAAATCTAAATCATCTCCTGTAATTCCTTCATGTTACTTATCATTTTTCATTTGCAATCGATATTATTATTGAAGTCACCAGTAATAATCAGGATTAGGGATGCACCGATACCCATACTGGAATCGGGTATCGGCCCTGATACCGTCTAATGTTCTCGTTTCAGCTAAAGTTAACCGATCTCATGAACCGACAGTTAAAATTTGAAAAGTCTGCAATAATTTTACCGAAAATTTACATTTTTTACTTTAAAAGATTAGTTATGTGGTCATCTAATCCACCATCATTTGTTGTAACAAGCAGAGATGAAAATAAAACCTGTCTTCCAAGTCATTGCACTTTTGTGTGGTAGAAGTATCGGCATTGGTACTCGGTATCGGTAAGTACTCTGATCCAAGTATCGGTATTGTATCAGTTTTTAAAAAGTGGTATCGTTGCATCCCTACTTAGGATCATAGAGTCATATTCATGACTTTTCCACACGAAATGCTAGCTGTTACCATTCACATACATCGTTTACGCTAAGCTAAAGTAAACGGAGTGCTGCCCATTTAGGAGATTGACTGGGCTGGTTACAAAATGCTTTTTCTCACTTATCTACGTCTGGGAAAGATGTCTGGCACACATTACAGGATAATCGGGCATATCTTTTTCCCTATCTCCTCCCCCTTTCGATCAAAGCCAGCAAAGGCCCGATTCTCTGAAATTTGGAGCCATCAAAGTTCTGGTCTGCGGATTGGGGATGCCCCTTTTTCAAGGAAGCCATGGTAATAAACCATTTCCAAAGCATAATGCGTTTCTTGCGGTTTGATTTAAAGGAGACAAGAAGTGCACGTGTCCAAACCACAACATTTGTACTAGTCAACAAGGTCTGGGAAGCTTTTATCAATAATTAATGCTATTAACCTGGGGCGGACATCAGTGTAGATGAGCAGCTTCCACCCACCAAGGCTCGATGCAGCTTTCTGCAGCACATGGGAAATAAGCCAGACAAGGTTGGCATCAAACTGTGGCTCGCAGTGGATGTCAATACTAAATATTTGCTGAATGGCGCGACTTGTCAAGGTAGGGACGAGACACGGGAGAGCAGGCCAGCGACTGGGAGACAGCATGGTGAACAAAGGGAAGAAATGTAGCCACACACAACTTTTTCATCTACTTAAAACTTGCACAAGCACTGCAGGCAAAGAAAACAACCCTTGTTGAAACCATAAATAAAAACAGAAGGTAGCTTCTCCCTGCGTCGGTGAGCAAAAGGCACTTTTCGGTACCAGAAATCTGGACAACAATAGTGCAACACTGACAATCTATCAGAGCTAGGAAAAATGAAACGTGTGCATTCTAAGCACTGCACACACCTCAGCCGGTATCCTCAGCAGCCCAATAACCACACCATAGTCTGTGGTAGGGCTGGGCGGTATGGCAAAATTCTCATATCACTGTATTTTTAAAAAACATATCGGTATTAAAGTATTTAACTGTATTTTTTTTCCATACAAGACCGTTCATATCCACATTATCTTATAAGAATGAAGAATTAAAAATTTTATTTGCCTTAAATAGCCCATTTTACTGTCCTATGGACTAAATAATGTGTTTTTTTTCCAGACACAGGTGAATGATATAAAAATAATTAAAATGATTATGATTCTAGACATTCTTGATGTTCTAAGGCTGAAAGTAAACATGTTTTTTAACATCACGTTGAGGCAAGCAGCAAATTGCATCTTGTACTGGCTTTGCATGTAGTACTGAAGAATCCCGCTAGGGGGCAGGGTATAGACTCAGACCGGAGTTTTATCCAAAGAAGAAGTAAAATAAACATGGCGACAATAGGAGATTATTAGCTGGTTAATATTAACAGAAAAAAAGACGGCAGAAGTATCGTAGATGGTATGTAAAACATATTTACCGCTATTTTTGATTTCTTTCCTACAGGTTTCGCCGCCGTTGACCGCGTGTAGCTCGATGATCAAATAGCGCTCAACACTCCCCCCTACTGGTTACTCGCACTAGCGCTAGCAAAAGATATGCTGTTCGGTTCTCGTCAGACCTTTTAAAGTTGATAAACTTCTGAACTTTCGACGTGACTCCTCTGTTTAGAATTACTTCCTATTGTGTGCTTCGCTCAGCTAGCAGCAGCTGTACTTATTTAAAAACGTTACTTTTTACAGTATGCTGTGGTGAAGAGTGTGTAGCAGTGAAATCAGTCCTGGCTGAAACATTTCCCCACATTCAAAGTTCCAGAAGTTGCCTGAGCAATTCACTGGTATAGTGGTATATAAAAAATTAATGTCATAATAAAAATAAACACCGGTTTTAAGTATAAACCTGTATACCGCCCAGGCCTAGTCTGTGGTGTACTATTATCACATCAAAGTTGGTGTGGCTGTTCCGGACCAGATGATAAAAAAAGTATTCAGTAAAAGATGGCCTGTCGCAGTGTTCTACAATCTCCTGGACATAGCTGCCATAAATGCCTGGATTTTGTTCAGGAAATGTGTAAAAGTCACCATCACACATACGAATTTTATCCTGGCACTGCCAAAAGAGCTGCGTGCTAATCACATGCTCACCGAACTGCGCAAGTGAGCAGGACAGACACTGGCGTCTTTGAAACAAAGACGCCAGTGCATCAAAACTGTAAAAAAATTATTTAAAACATAGCTCAGACGATGTCTGTCAAAATGGTGAGAAAGTGGTGTGCGGGAAATCTACGGGAGCTGAGTTTACAACGTTTGATCTGTTGAATCTAACTTGTAAATACTTTTGTTCTGTTGACTCAGCTTGTTAGACGTTTTGTTCTGTCATTTCTCTTGTGACTGTCTTGAATATTTCGATGTATTTCTAATGCGTTCGTTATATGTACAGTGTGTATAATAATTGTATTTGTTGGAAAAGCTATTCATTTTTTCATTACAATATATATATATTTATATATATATATATATATCTCGTTGTCCAATCTATTTTATTGAATACACGAATTCGGTTGCTGCTGTATTGTATTTTTTTCCCAAATTAATTACTTTATGTAGGAAGCAAATTATTATATTATTATTATCAGTAAGCGCTTTAGTATGAGCATTTATCCATGTAGAATTATGAGCTTTAAAAATGGCACTGAAAGAAACAGAAGTTAGTTAAAGACAGGAACACTAATAAATGTACACTAAACTGTCAAAATAAATTGTATCCATTTTAGACTGACCTCTGATGGAATAAGAGCTGAAAATATAAAGAAGGTAGTTTAAAAGCAGAGTGCAAAGAATTCATGCACATTTTATGAGTAGACAAACAACTCCTATGTTTGGACAGATGTGAAGCCTATAGAAGTGCTACAACATCTTTGATACCTTTCACAACCATCTAAAAAAATAAATATTAGAATTTAATTTGGACTAAGTTGCATGATGAAAAACATATTTGAAAAGTCCATATTATCCATTGAAATAATTATATTAAATAAAAAAAGTTTTTGGTATTTTAAGTGAAAGTTGGAAGTATTTTCCTCCTTTTTTCATTAATTGACCGTCTGTAAACCACACAGATCAGCACTGAGCGCACACAGAGCTGATCCAACCACTGTCTTAAATAACAAAACTTGATAAAGCTAAAAAATAGTCTCTGTCAAAACAGGATAAATGTCTCTCAACCTGAACGTATTGTAGAAAAAAAAAATCTGTTTTATTCTCAACAAAAAAAACCAACATATTTTCTAAGAGACTGACCAAAACTCTGGTCTTTCTGCTATGTTTGGTTGTCTCTACGTCTGCTTTTGTGTTAGTTGTGCACGCAATTAAATGAAAAAGAAACAACAAAAAAACGATCATTAAAAGATTAATATTCATGGATAATTTTCTAATCCTTTTAATTTGACAAAGTTATGCCCTTATAAAAGAAATTCTCCGTCTGCATCAAGCATTTGTGTTGTGGTGCCAATTATAGGAAGTAGCAATCTGAAATTGTGGTCAAAGCCGTGCAAAATCAGTCCAAAGGCCATCACTGAAGTACGGAGAACTCTGCAAACAAGAGTCCAGAAAAGCAGAAACCCAAGTATTATGTATTTTATAGTAAAATGTCTGAAAATGAAAGATGTGTACTAAAAAAAAGTTACACATCTGAGCTGAAAGCGTTGAAGCGTTTCATGTAAGATAATAATAACCGTTTAACTGTGAGGTTGTGTTTTAGGTCAGTGAGGTGTGTGTGGAGCACAAAGTGGGACTGACGGAAAACTGCAAATAAAACACAGTGACACCGATCAGTCCTCCTGGATACGGCGGCCTGCAAAGCCGGTAACAGCGATCCTTATATCTGTGGAAAATAAAACAACTCCAAACTAAAACCTTCCGCTTTTTCAAGATGGATGAATTTAAAAGTGGTGCTGGGACGGCAACTTCCAGCCTCCTCTCGTTTCCTCCTTCATCTCTGCGGGGGCGGAGGAGGTTTTAAGGGGCCACATCACGGAGTAAATGAGATCCCGGCTGGAAAATGGCTTTTCGCAAACTCAGACTCACCTCGATGATCCCCGTCCTCCACGAGCTGGAGAAGCCCCGTCTGTCGTTTGTGGGGTTCAGACCAGGTGAGTCAATGTTCTCTCTGCTCAGTCAGAGAGTGGAAATGAGCCGTGGCGTACGGGCTTCACGTCACCTCACGCTCACCTGAATCCCATCGGATGACTCAGGGTCACCCCGAGGCCACGATCCACACCACACAACCGCGACTCAAGACTGACGTGAGTGCAGTAACCGGATGGCCAGGTCTGTTTGCCTCAACAGGAGCTGTTAAGATGCAATGATACGTCTGGAAATGTTCGTACCACAGCGGCTAACAACAATAAAAATCTCATACTCGAACATTAAGTGCCTACTCCGCTTTTTCCCACATTACCATCAAAAACCTCATCATATCTTAATGGGATTTTATGTGATAACCCAACACAAAGAGGTGCATAGCTGTATAGTGGAAGGTAAATTATGAAAAATCTTTGTTTTAAAGGTTTAAAGTTTGATTTTTTTTAATAAGAATACACATATATTCTTGTGTATGCCTTGTGCTCTGCACATTTTTCCCCATGACCAAAAATGCACTTATTATATACACTTTTTGGTCCTAGTCCAGTCCTGGACAACCTAAAGGGCTAAATCGAACTTTAGGAATTAGTTAATCGATTTAGAATCAGAGCATCGATTTTCTCAGCACAGAACTACGTCACTGAAAATTAATTGTTGACTCTCTTTGACCCTTCTTGTGCTTTTAGAGCTGATTGGTTAGCAGAAAATAAAATTTACCCACAGAAATGCCCAAACAATTAGAACTCCTAAAAGAGGTCAAATGAACAAACAAAACCAAAGTCAAATTGGTAACTTAACTAAAGTAACTTCAAAATGCACAAACAAAGTAACTGAACACAAAACCAAACTGACCTCCCAAACAGGAAACAAAGGGAACTTAAATACTGGCTGATCAGACCAATTAACACAAGAGGGAATAAACACATACTAACAAATAAGCTAACAAAAGAAAATTAAACCAATTAGCTTTTTAGTTACTTGAAAATAAATGGAAAAGTAACCTAAATAAGTAAAGAAACTATTCAGGAAACCCATCTAGAAAACAAATACAAATTAATGATCTCCCCCCTGAGGGAGCTGCTGTGAACCAGTCCATGGCATTTCCTGTCCACATCACTGTGCTGGCTCTTGCAGGCTTCTGCTCATGTCTGCCCTCTAGCTCTCATTTGGATTTCCCCCAGCACCGGTAACCCAAGAAAAGGAAAGGTTAAAGAAAGCAAAACAAACAAAAGTCGAATACAAATACCTATGTGTTTTAACAAATATTACTAATTTCAACAAAGTTTAAATTATGTAAACAAAATGATAAACTAAACATAACTGAAATGTTGGTGCATGGGGGTTAACGACTTGTAGCTGTGTGGCTGTAGGTTCAGCCATCACAATGCTACTCTTTATATGCTGTGTACTTTTAGTTGAATTTATGGAACACAACACAATAAACAGGAAGCCAAAAATATATCAAAACTGGTAATATATGTTCTTATATATAAGTTAAAATCCTTCGTTTAAATGTAGGGATTACCCGATCTCGAGATCAGGCGATATTATCACATTTTTCATTTATCAGAGATCGGTTATATTAGCTGACGAGTTGCGCAGACTTTTACGAAAGTACCTCATAGTTATGAAGGACCAAAACTGACATGATTAAAAATAAAAGCAGAAATATATATATTGCTGTTTTTTTACTTCTCCTTGTTTGTTCATTTTTGCCAAGAAAAATATGTATTTGTTTTTCCTTATGGATGCATTTTTAGCAACAAAAAAAAAAAAATGGCTTTATTATTCGTTTCTGCACTTAACTGGAGCAGCCTTTCAATCGTCTGAGACATCTCTGGTAGGACTTCAAGGTAAGGCATTCTCCTAGCCAAAAGCACAGATATGCAAACTCTATCTGCACACGAATCCTGCTCCTTCCTGTTTATTGACCAATAGTAGAGGAGTTAGACCAAGAAAGGCTGCCCTACTAATTTGCATAATGAGGCAAAAATGCATAAAGTAAAGGAAAAAGAGAAGACGAGGGAATGTAAAAATAAGGAAATACATGTGCAAGGAAAATGGAAAAAAAAAATGTATACATTTCTTCGCAAAAATGCACGTAATAAGGAAAAGAAATAAACAAGATATATTTTTCTTAACGAAAATCAATGTATCAAGGAAGAGAAAAAATATATATATATTTTCTTGATAAAAAATCCATGTATCAGAAAAAGGAAAAAACTAAATATATAGTTTTCTTGACAAAAATGCACGTAATAAAGAAAAGAAATAAACAAAATATATATTTTCTTGATAAAAATGCACGTGGAAGGAAATGGAAAAACAAAATATATAATTTTCTTCGCAAAAATTCATGTGATAAGAAAAAGGGGAAAGAAATATTTTTTTTTCTTGACAAAAATGCACGTATAAGGAAATGGAAAAACAAAATAAATTTCTTCCCAAAAAAGGATTTAATAAGGAAAAATAAAATTTATATTTGTCTGCTTTTAATTTTAATTATGTCAGTTTTGGTCCTCCATAACTAGTTACGTTTGACGTGATTGCACAATAATTCAAACCTCCAGAGCGGTGCAAACAAGGACTTAATTAATCACTATAGCAGATTAAACACAATTCTAATATGGGTGAACTTCAATAAATATGCTTAATCGTACTTTTAACTGTATAATAAAGGCGTATAAACTCACCTTCTGGTATTTACACGCAACAATAAACCGAAATAAACGGAGAAAAACTTATCTCGTTCCCCCAACATGGAGGAGGAAAAGAGGCAGATGCTCAGCTACACCTGTGCTGCCTTCAAATAGCGTCGGATATGTCTGCTGAGTTCAGGAGCATGTGATAATTTAAGTTATAGTGAAAACAATAATAACACTGCAACTTACAAACCTAGACCAACATGAGCTTTCTAACAAAATATAGAGTGAGTGAGATCCTATGAAAGTAGAGAGCAGCATTGCGCACACCAGCGTATATTTTTTAAATAATATTGTACCAAGTGTTTTACTTTTTAGGAAAATATTAAACTGAAGTTGATCTTTAATTCTCTGTAAAATTTCGATTTCAAGGGATTTACTGTAATGCTTATTGATGAAACTTTTTTCAGTTTTAGAAATTTCAATACTAAAGGCAAAATAACGGATTGGGAGTTGAAATCGGATCAGATTTGAGTTTTTTTATTTATTTAATTAGGACAATGATATTGATAACAACATATTAGCAAAGAAAACATCAATGTAAATATGCCAGAATTAGCGCTATTGCTAATTTGCATCTGCTCTCCTAAGGCAGGCATCATAAAAGTCGTGTCTATATTCAATACAGTTACATTTAGAAAACATTAAAATTGTAAAGAAATAAGTGACTGGTCTATTTTTAACCACTGTTTTTTTTCTTAAAGGAGACATTTTATGAAAACATCACTTTTCCTGGGATTTGGGGCGTTATTGTGCGTCTCTGGTGCAAATACATGCATACAAATCTGGAGAAAAAAACCAACAATGCTGTTTCGAGTGACAGAGGGTTTTCTTAATTGATCCTGCATTCAGTCTCTGATTGAGCTGTTCATAATCTGTCAGGCTTTCTACGTCACGAGCCGGATTATTAGAATATCCACACCTCCTCAAAGCGCTGTCTCCACCCACCAGGTACAGCAGTAACCATTCAGATTGGGAATCACCATGTTGAAGCACTACGCAAAACGCTACGTTTTTTGGCTGGTCAAAAGAGCTCAAAACACTTCAACCGGTCCCAGTTGAAGAGGACAGAAGAGTGGCTTGGGTTGAATTTTATTTTTTATGGTAAAAAGCTGGTGGTAAGGGCGGGGAAGACTGAGGACCTCAAAAAGGGTTACTAGAGCTTCGGGCCGAAGACGGCAGACAAGCCGCCGATTTGAACTACTACAACACGGGGAACACTGAAAAAAGAAAATGCATCTCTAACTTAAATAAATAGATTCAAATAGTAACAAGTAATTGAATTAAGTTTATTTAAGCAACTTTTTTACATTATTCAGTTAAAAAAGTAAATAAATTAAGTTTGCTGAATTTAATTCAATTATTTGTTACCAATTGAAGCAATTTATTTAAGTTAGAGCTTCATATAAGTTTTTTTCAGCGAAAGACTGGGGATATGCGGATGCACGGAGCTCAAAGAGCGGGGTCTCCGCAGTACTAGAAAGCTAGCACATACTGGTAAGAGTCATTATGTGAGTGGTGGGCGTGAGCAAACATTGTAGAAGCGTTGGGCGTGGCCAAGTTAGCAGCAGCTCATGTAATGAGGAGCCTAAGTCCCGCCCTTCTTCTTCCGGTCCATGGGGGCCCCTGATGCCCAAAAAAGTGAGTAAATGGAGCGATAAGTTTTCTGGTCCAGTTTGAAATGCGCCGTGGATCAAACATATGATGTTCGTGAATTTTAAAGACTAATTATGATGCAGAGAAAAAAACGCAGATTTTCGGCCAGAGGTTTTGTGAGAAAACGTTTAGCGGGCTACAACTGCAGAAGAAGAAGGAGAGCGAGGGTCGTAGCCTCCAGGACGAAGAAAGGAGCATTAAACACGGAGAAAACCTCTATAAATCTGACCATGTGGAAAGTAGCAGCTATGTCGGGGATAAAGCAGTCGGTGGAGTGAGAGCCAGCATGCTGTAGAAGCTCTATAAGCTCTATATAAGCCAATATGATGTCATATATACAAATTCTGATTTGTAGGCATTTTAAATGCGAATTTTTACAATCAAATAAATCCCAAATCACTGGACAAACACATTTGAAATGTACATCATTATCATTTAGATGGAATTACAACATATGTGTGATTCCGAATGTAAGATAAAATATACCAGAAAATAACTTATCGCTTCATTGACTTCCATTCATTATTTTTTCGGTTTGGGGACCCACGGGCTGACAGGAAGGGGGGGGCGACTCCCCTTATGTAATGAGCAGCAAAAAACATCACAATCTGCAAGGGGCTGAAACAGGGAAATACAGGTCGGTAACAACCGTTTCCTACAATCTATTTCCAGCATACAACTTCAGAAACATGTTTTCTGCAACTCATAGAGCTATTTTAAAAAGTGGAAAAATAGTTATAATTTGTCTCCTTCAACAATCATGTAGTTCTCAATGTTTCTCATATGTTCTGGTGTTTTATTCCACGAGTGCGTCCCTCTGATGGAAACCACCATTTATATGTTACAGTCACCCCTGGTTTGTGCTGTTGTACTAATTCTATTTGGCATAATTTTTTTGTATAAAATCCTGCAATGGTGGAGGTGCAAGTCTACTTAAAACCCTAAAAACCAGACAGACATCCAGGAATGTCTGATAATTATTCACATCTAAAATGTTATATTTTGATAGGATATTACAATAATGAGGTTAAAAGATCGTATCGGGATCTGAACATCCCTATTTAAACGTGTTTTTATTATCTGGGATACATTCTCTTTAAAATGCAATCATAATGCAGACGTGCTTCGGTGCAGGTGAGCAGACACTGGGCTTTTAAGTTAAACTAAGATATATGAATAAATGAATTAAAACAATCCGAAGACTAATCAGTAGGTGAAGATTCCTAAAACAAGTTCTGATCTCTTAAAGGAGATATAACATGCTTTTAAATCCTTCCTTTTCACATGTAAATCATTCACTTGTGGTTTGGTCTGAATTCCATGTTATTGTAGCCCCACAGACCCTCCTTATACCGTTCTGAGGAGCATCTTTAGAGCAACTCATTTTCGTGCGGTCCCTTTAAATGTAAGCGAAACATTTCATGCCCCGCCCCCTCCAGGTTACAGAGCGTTCCGCTCCACCCCGTTCGGACATTTTTGTAGTCTGATAGCAGCGATACGATTACTACCGGCAGATAAACATTTTATTGCGAAGCGATCGTCGCTAAATTCCTGTACATCACGTGTACCCCACGACAAAAACCGGCAAAAAAAGCCCAATCATTTTATTCAAAGCATGCAGTACAGTTATATCCTCAGCTAAAAGCTAGCACAAGCAGAAGGTACAATGCTACAACTATCAAAACAATCGCCCAAACGACATATCAACACACAACATTCATGTCTAAAATAACGTTTACTGTCATTTTAGTGTTTTTTGAAGCTTACCGCTTTGCTTTGTCCGTCGTTTCCGTGGAGAGAAGGAACTGACCCCTCCATCAGACGAAGTCTTTTTGGCAAATCCCTCCTGATACAGACCGAGGTTGCTGAAGCACTCGTCCTCGAAGTGCTTCGCGCAAACGAGGAGAACTTTCCCCAGGGATGTCGGTATATTTCCACTAATTTCCGCAATACACCCAATAACTGAACATTTTGGCCTGCTTTCTTGTAACTTCGACATGACTGACCTTGGACTACCAAAGCCCTGTGGGCTGATGTCCATTACCTTATTTGGCAGTTCAACAACAAATGCTGTGATGTAATAGACAAGAAAACTTAATAGCGAATAGAGAAAACTAAACAGACAAAGAAGGTAAAGATATAAACACAGCACCAGAAGAGAATAAATGTAAGTTGTCTGCACTCCTAAACACCCAAAATACACATTTACATGCATTTAAGGGCTACAAAAGTGGATTTTCCATTATCTGTCTTCTATAAAGATCCTCAGTGTTGTTGGATTTATGCACATCATAGTGATAGTAATAACAGTGTATGCAGACTAGACACAAGGTTTTAATTACTCATTTAATGGTAAAACATAAGGTGCGCTTGATCAAAATATCAGAATAAACAGATTCTTTAGTTTTTGCTTGTTTGAAGAGTAAAACAATGACGTGTTTTAAATGAAAATTTAAAATAAAATGAAAAACAAGTAAATTTTTTTTTTGCATATGATGTCTGTGAATTTTAAAAGCAAATTTTGATGCAGAGAAAACGCTGATTTTCTGCCAGAGGCAAAAGTTGCTTTAGGTTTTGTGTGAAAACGTTTAGCGGGCTACAACTGCAGAAGAAGAAAGAGAGCGAGGGTCGTAGCCTCCAGGATGAAGAAAGGAGCATTAAACACGGAGAAAACTTCTATGAATCTGACCATGTGGAAAGTAGCAGCTATGTCGGGGGTAAAGCAGTCGGTGGAGTGAGAGCCAGCATGCTGTAGAAGCTCTATAAGCTCTAGGTGAAGGTTTTACGTGCTATAGCTAGTGCTAGCTCACGTTAGCAAAATTACGTCATATATGCGACTTCTGATTTGTAGGCATTTTAATTGCAAATTTTTACAATCAAATAAATCCCAAATCACTGGATAAACCCAGTCGAAATGTACATCATTAGTTATCTTTTAGATCGAAGTACAACATACACAAACTTTCCTTTATTCGCGACCCGGCTTATAATCAGAGCTGTCTGTTTGACTTTTACGAAGTACCATTGATTACAATGACTCAGTTAACGTCCCCTTTTTATTCTCCATGTTCAAACGTTTATGCACGAAACATCTGAAACAACAATGATCATATTTTCCAGCTGGAAAACGTCAGCCTCTCCTTTAAAGACAACAAGCCTGAACCCAGATTAGTAGATAGTAGCTGGTTGTCTGATGTGGTTTGCAGTCAGGATGTCACACACACATCTATGTAGATCCACCTACTTTATTTATTTTTGGTTCCTTTTATTGTCAAATGTATCCCTTTCCCCATCAGTAGCAAACCTTAAACACAACAATACAACATGTCTGTTGTATGCATTCAAATCACTGATACCCGTTTGATCATTTAACAGAACAGATCAAGCTAGGATGTGAAGGGGATCCCGTCCATGTGGTTTGAGGAGTTATAAGGTGCAATAAAAGGTTTTCAGCTTTGGATCAGAGACCAAAAACACCAGGCAGGCAAAACAGAAAAGCCAGAATCTGCAAACACAAAATAACATATGTTTCCTCTATTAAACCTGCAGGTCAATTTCTTCACCTTACATAATCGCAAAAGGTTGTTTCTGGGCAAACATGACCCAAAAACGTAACGGCTGCACTTCTTCATATTCCTGTCAGTCCCACTCAATTTAAGAGATGTTTAAAAGAGCAGAAGTTCCCCGAATTTATCCTCTTCACACAGTTTCACACTTCTACTGAATTTTAAGCTCCCAAGGGCGAACAAGTGAGGTAATGAAGCGCGACAACGATGGCTCAGCTTCCCTCGGCTCCGAACACGCCCGCAGCCTCACATTTAGCCGGCTAACTGCAAATGGAAAGTGGGCTAACTGCAAATTGAATGTCGCCTGGCAGAGGAGGCCGAAGTGAGAGACAGAAGCAGGTACTTCCAAGAAAAAAATAAAAATAAAATAAAGCGATAACGGGGGCAACATCAGGATGTCTACCGAGGTTTTGTGTGTCCGACATCTTTTGGATTTTCACTAAAACAGTTTAGGATTAGGTGCAGATGTTTAGGATGTTGTTAACAAGCACAAATGAACACTGCAACCCGCCTGTAGAAACATGCAGGATCACTGGGAGACAATGAAGCAGACACGTCTTTCACTAACAAGTTTTAAACCCCCAAAAAGCTGTAGATTGGACCAGGTGTTAACTTTGGGATTCAGGGAATCTACATACAGAAAACCAAAACGGCCAAAATCATACTACAAAAAACAAACACAAGGTTGTATTTCTAAGCATTCTACGACTTTCTTTTCACTTTCATTCATTTTGGTAGGAGCATTTATACACTTATAATCAATAAATATTATGAAATAGATACATCTAGATAAATATATTATGTGGAAATTAAATTTGAAAAAAAACCCAAAACAACTGAAAGCATAAAATTATTTAAACCTCAATATGAAATATTTTTCCTTTTTCTGCAAAATGTGTTCATTTATATGAAACATTATTTAACTGTACATTTTTTGCTAATACCAGATTATTTTTTAGCTATTTTTATTTGATTTGAACAGTTTTTTTATACCAAAATGGCTTTTCAAAAAAGTCAGGTTTTATTTTATAATGTTTTTCCAGTAATTTATTTTATAATGATACTATTTAACTGAATTACTTCATCTGCCAATCAGGGTCAGTGGGTTGGACCTGCGTGCCGATTGGCTGGTGTTTAATAAACCTTAACCCTTTAACATGGCACCTTTTTGTCTTTAATTTGCTATTTCATTGATCAAAGTATTATTTAACTGATTCTTTATTACATGTTGTTATTTTTCACTTGTGTTTGAATTCTTTCAACTTTATTATTTCAGTACTTTTCATTGTTAAAATTATTAATCATTATTGTATCATTTTTAATCGGTGCATTTTGATTTCATTTAGAAAATATTTTAACTTTATTAGGAAAGTTTATTTGTTGTGAATTTATTCTCCAATATTTCAATTGTCCATTTTCTCTTTGTGGTGTTTTTTTCCTTTTAGCCCAAGGATTGTAAAAGCTGAGGGAGAGGTTTACAGCACACTTAATGCCATTGTGCAGTCACCATATTCAGTTATTTTTGGACTCATCTGACTACATCTTCTTCCAAAAATTCAGACGGTTTCTGAAAACTTGCATAGTTTAGATTGGTATGATTTTAAATCGCAACACAAAAAAAAAAAGATACAATATAAAATGTTAAAGTGGACATAATTTATGCAATACTTAATAGATTTAGATTAGCAAAAACGGCTTTTATCGTTATTATTTATCCGTTTTCACCTTGTTCAATCTCTTTTTAATTTATGTTCCTTCCATTTTAATTTCTATAGACATATTGCAGAATAAATTAAATTCACAATTTTAAAAAATGGGCAAAATACTTACTTTTAGTATGTAGAGAAAGGTAAAGGCATTAAAAAAGCTAAGTGAAAAAAAAATCTAGAAAAAAAGTAGTTTATATTAAGATTTTCAAATAAATATACATAAACATAAAAATGCGTTTTATTGCTTTGAATATAAATCATTAGGATCTATGACCATTAAAATCACTAAATAACTAGTTAAAAAGCTTGAATGATTGTTGTTTCGTCTGTAACCCAGTGTTAGAAAACAATACTTCAAAATCAAAAATATGGATTTCACAAGAATAATAAATACTGATAAAAGGATAAATAAATAAGTTCATTAAATTAAATATTCATAAATAGTTAAAAATAATAATTAGAGCCAAGATATTTTTATTTTACATCTAACACCTGAGTAGCTAATCACAAATGGTGCGATTTCACATCCACCAATGTGTGCGCGAATCAACGACCCAGTAGTAGTATAAGGAGACCAACGAACCTAAGACAAACGTAAGCGACCGATCAGTTCATTTTTCGGACTGATGGAGAGACGACGCGTTGTGATTGTGCGTATCCTGCTTTGACTCCGTCCACTTCACTCTCGCCAGCGTCTGTTTACTGCCTGAGTGCAGCTCCAGGCAGAGCGGTAGAATGCTAACCCAGAGGGGCGCATGGCGCCATCTATCGTCGCGGAGTCGAACGTACTCCATTTAATAATTCGATTTACTGAGTGACACGTAAACTGGGGCTCACCTCTCAACAGAGGGCAAGGCCTTATGGTGCGTTCACACCGCACACTTTGTCATCATCAAGCAACGATCACACTTATCTAGTTTGATGCATTTACATTTTTAAGCTGAAACTTGCAAAGCGCGTGGGTGGGCCTTTATCTGACGGATATTTTAAACATCAGCGGGTCGTGGTTGGCTAGACAACGTAGACGTTAGGCGACGTCACTACAGTCAGACGCTCTGATTGGTTGCCGCACTGCGCCAAAAGTTCAGCTAGATGAACTTCTGCATTACTTGCGTTTACTGCTTTGCCGCTTGAAAAACTGATGCAGCCAACGCACAAATAGTGCCACAGAGACTCTGACGGCCTCAACCATAGACTTTACATGTAAATTTGCTGAAGTTGCCGCTGACGTTTGGGGCGGTGTGAACGCACCGTTGGTCCGATTTCTCCAAAAAGCTTGATTTAGATGTGCAATGTAAACACAATGACTGACATATGAGGGCTGTGAGTCCATGTTAGCCCGAGGAAACCTCGTGTAGCACACGCTGATTTTTAATGGCTAGTTTCTTGGTTTTGTGTGTCTGTTTTGTTGGACTCTTCTGAAAGCTGTGAGAACCAATGATCGCGAGCCCCAGCCCAGCCAGCCAAACAAACTGGTTCGAAGGACCATATCAGACATTGACCAGCTTTAAGGACTACACAACAACGCAAATATTTGGGGGGGGTTATTCTATTTTTGATTTCCAAGTGTGCTCTATTGTTTAAGTCTTCACAAATTTTCTTCTCTTTTGTGAGTAAACGCAAGTTTTCCACACATTTTGTGTGTCTCTGATGTTTTTGCTCACCCTTAAACCTGAAGTCTTTCTAATCTGGTCCAAATTAGCTTTTTATCACAGTACAGAGATTTTTATTAATAACTTTTAGTATTTAAAGTTTTACACACAATGATAATAGTCTTACTAAGGACTTAACCAGCATTTATTTTTGATTTTCATATGTTTAGTAATTTTTACTGTTTGGACATCAGATTGTGTTTATTGGTAAATGAAGAGCTGTCCTATTAGTCTTTAAGCCCATCAAAAAAGTAAAATCTACACAAATGAACTAGCATTAGTTTTTCATTTTTGGAGAAAACTAATATAGACTCCTGCTAAGAATAACCTCATAACTTTAAATGTTGCTACACTAACGTGCAATACCTCAGGAGGATGATGCACAAGTGGAAATCTGTGAAGGTGGAGAATCAGCATCTTAAGGCTAATATACTAAATGCTCTTTTGTTTCCGTAAACAACTTCCCAACGGGGTAGATGATTAAAAATGTTAAAAAACGCAGGGGCAGAATCTCTCTTTTATCAACAACGAGCACATTTAAACCATGTGGAGGTGCAGAGAGTTTCATGATACACAGACGAAGCAGCAGGAGACGAGTAATCCTCGGCCTACAGTGTGACAGCACTCTGAAAGAGAACGCTGATCTGGATTAATTTTGGATTCGCAGTGTCAAGTTTACAGCGGCGCAGATAAACACCATCTCCACCTTTTCTCTGCCCGTTTTGATGCGCCGTAATCCTGCTCTCCTCTCAGGAGACATCCCATAAAACCCACTCCTTGGTTTCATTTTGTCAGCCTGAAGAAAACTGACTTTACTGCTGACTGATAAGAGAAACACTGATTTTTCTTAATTAAAAAAGAAATGGATAATAAAAGTAGATTGGGACATGATCCAACCCAGGACCGGTGTGAGATGATTAAAGGAAAATGAATCTATTATTTTAAGTAGGGATGCAGAAATACCACTTTTTTTCCCCAAGTAGGTCCCATACAAAATACCAATGCACATACATCTACGTCATAAAAAATTGCAGTTAATTGGAAGACGGGTTTTACTCTCGTTTCTGCTTGTTACAACCAATGATGGTGATTTAAAGAAAAAAATATTAATAAAAATGACCACAAAACTAAGACTTCATGTAAAAAATAAAAATTTTTTGTAAAATTATTGCAGAATTTTCACATTATACGTATCAGTAATACAAGTACATTAGAACGGTATCGGACCCGATATCGGTGAATCCCTCTTATTTAGACCAAAACAAAAAATCTAAAATACTCAGCTTGGCCGGAAAGTATTTACACCCCTGGCAAATTGTGGTTTTAAGTACTTTTATCGATATGATTTTCTTTAGTTGATGCAGTTTTTAAGTGGAGCAGCCAGCGTTAAACTTTATTTTGCCAGGTTTAACTTGTTTAGATGTGTAAAAAAAAAGTATACATATTTAAAGAAAATGTAAAACAATTTCACTGTCAGATCAGCTCACCTGTGTCTTTAGCTGGCAACGCTGAAGGTGAGGAAGAGCTGATGTATTGCTTATCACCTAATAATCAGGGCGAGGTAGCCTGTCACGTTAGAAAATTGTGCTTGATCGTAATTGTGAAAAACTTTAGGTTTAATATAATAGGCTAACATAAATTTATGACTTTTAATGTACAGCTGTTTTTGTTAAAGCGATTTTTCTCATTACTTTCCCTTAATAATGCCAAAGGGGCAGAAAGGACCAAGTTCCCATTGACTCCCATGTTAAAAATGTCAACTTCAGAGCAGAAATAAACATGTCTACAGCCCGTTTCACAAAACAGTGTTAGATGTAACAGGTCAGGTTTAGCGTCATGACTATTTTCAGGGGCTGCGTTTTTTTTTTAATAACTCATCAGCATGTCCCTTTTTCAGACGGGTATTAGAAATATGAGAATATACTGTATATTTTGTACATATATATACACCACACGTTTTCATGTTTTTACATGAGATATTTACACAGAAAGATGGTACAGAGAAGATTTTTGTTGTCTTAATTTAAAGGCTGAATTGGAACATTTTCATAAAAAGTGACATTTAAAAAAATATAATACATCCACCTGGCATTTTAGAGAGGTGCAGAATGAAAGTCCTTAAAACTTATATTCTAATTAAAATATATTAAAATGTACATTGAAAACAGGCACAACGATGGCGATATGTTTATATCTGCTAGCCAGTAGCAGCCGCCATAGCAGGTTGACAGATATGTTCTCTATGATCCCACTATATGGTCAGCTCGGCTGGCACTGGGAAGATTGGTGGAGTCAGCCAGTCCAATGTATGTTATCCGTCTCAAAGACAATTATTATTATTGTTAAAGAATAAAATTTTATGCTAACAGTGTGATCATATTTTTAGAGATTGAGAAAGGAAGAAAACACTGTATTATGAATAATTCTTACTTTCTTGTACTCTATAATCAAACACATGATTGCAAATCATAATTTTATAAAACAAGTGCAAATGAAACGTTCTACAGTACATATCAACTTTGCAAAGTTAAGTATCAAGTATCAAATATCTTAATTCAGCTCTCATCACTTTTGGAGACATAAGAAACCAACATAGTTTGTTAATCCTGTTTGTCATGCTTCAGCAGGTCGTTGTAGTCAGACTTATGTAAAAAACAAAATAATTACTCATCTTCATTATCACATTTTTCTTTACTGAGTATATCATTTGTGCTTCAATATCTGATTCAATTGTTAAAAACTAATGATACAGCAACCGGCAACACACCAAATGCATAAAAAAAAAAAATCACAAATAAAATCAGAAAACTATATTAAATTTATAGCCTATTTTAAACAGAGCTGAATATTCATAAAAAGCGAAATTAGTCAGAGTGAAATAAAACAGTCTCTGGCTTGTCAAGCTTGTCTGGACCCATCCTTCTTACATTTAGCTAGCTGCAGCTAAACTGAGTTAGCTCTTTAACACACTTAGCTAAAACTGGCTACATTAAATATCACCATCGACTTATTTTGGCACAGAACAGTCAGTTAACGCTTCACAATGCTGAAAATATTGTAATTTCATCCACTTACCGTAGAAAATGATTCTAAAACACCGAAAATGAACTGCGTTCAATCACGGGAGTGCTGCTGTTTGGAACTATTCGCAGCTGCATGAACTACTTCCGCATTCCAGTCTTTCTATAGAAGTCTATGGGAGTGTCCGAACTCTCCTTATACGGCTCTGTCGTCAACAAAACAGTAACATGGCTTGTGGAAAAAAATAAAACCTACTTTAGAGTACCAGATGGTCATTATTAGATGGTCATTCTTAGCAGCCTACTCGTTCCAGACCAACAAACCGTAGTGGAAAAGGGGCATAAGCTATTCACTGCATCAGTTTGAGTTAGAAAACTTCTAACTGGCTTATAAATTGTCACCCACACAATAGTTGTCCAATGGGAAACTATTCCTCATTTGCTTAGGTAAATCCTTTGGACGGGATATATTTATATATTTATACCATGGGCTGGGTGAATACTCGATTCTGATTGGCTGGAGGGTGTACATTAAAAAGTGATAATGTACACCTAGGAAAGGCGTCCCGTCAAATTGCCTGATGACAGTTCTAAATTATTGCGATGGCTCAAATGGCAACGGCTTCTCAACGTTATTTGCATCAACCTCCGGACACACACAAGCAGTAAGTAGTGTACTGGCCTTCTGAAATGATATTTTGTATCACGTAACGTAAGGTAAAGCCATCATCTCGCTCCCCCTCACTGATAAATCACTGCGGTCGGCTCGCTCTGGCCACGTTGCTTGGCAACACCTGTGTACGGGAGATATTAAATAGTGCGCTCGACTTATATTAAAAAAAACCTCGCGATTTTAACTTTAAAACACATTTAAGTATTATCAATTGATTAAATATGTCTTTCTTTCGTAAGTGACCATGGTATAAGCGGGATAATGCCCGACGAGGTGTACATTATCAGAAAATAATGGACTTAGCGGAGGACGGTTCACGCCACCGCGTCGTCCATTTTTTTCTGATAATGTACACTCCGTCGGGCATTATCCCTTACATAATGTACACCTAGGAAAGGAGTCCTATCAAATTGCCTGATGACAGTTCAAATTATTGCCCTGGTCCACATGGCAACGGAGATGCATCGTTATTTCACAGTTGACTGATCTCAACAGCAAAACCGACAAAAAATGAGTGATTTTATAATTTCTTTCAACTTATTTGGTGATTTAGATAACTTTGAAGAGTGGGATACAGCAGAAAAAAAGAGATAAAAGAATATGAAAAGAAAAAGGATAAGCGACACAAGGAGATGACACTGGAAGAATTGGACAAAGAGATAAACACAAAGAAAACCACAAAATGGGTGGTTAAAACATTAAGAGACTTCCTGGCTGATAAGAAAATGGACATCAACTTTGAAAGCTACACTGCCGCCACGCTCAATGACGTTTTGCGACTGTTTTATGCGTCTGTCCAGTCGACCAAGGAAGGAGGAGAATACAGTGTTGCCAGTTTGAGGAGTCTTGAGAGGCGGTATTAACCGCCATTTAAGCGATGTCAACATTACAGGTAACACTGTGTTTAATTCCAGTAATGCAGTTTTTAAGGCGTTACTGAAGCTTTACAGAAAGAGTGGAAAGGACACCAGCTTCCACCATCCTCGCATCACTGAGTGGGATCTTTAAAAAATCAGATGTTCATCTGTGCTGCCTCCCGATACGCCCCTCGGCCTCATCAGAAAGGTGTGGTTAGACATCTCCAGCTGTGTTTTGCTTGGCGTGGCAGGGAGGGGAGCCGAGGGCTGACCATGAAATATTTCGTAGTCCAAAGAGACGAGCATGGCGTTGAATACGTCAATTTAGCTCATAATCCTGATACTTAAACTTTAACTAACATCTGGTTAGAAACCCCTTAACCAGTCATTTCTCCACTACATGGTTTTTGTAGCCATGAAAAAACTTCTGGCATTATTCGAATTCAAAGCAGTTGGTTTCTTGGTATGAACCTACTCTTTAAGAAAGGTAATACATATATGCGACTTCTGATTTGTTGGCATGTTAAATGCGAATTTTTACAATCAAATAAATCCCAAATCACTGGACAAACCCAGGTGAAATGTACATCATTAGTTATCATTTAGATCGAAGTACAACATATGTGTCATTCAGGACGTCAGACAAAGCGGACCAGAATATAACTTTCATCGCTCCATTGAGTTGAATTCATTATTTTTTCGGTTTGGGGACACACGGTCCGACCGGAAGGGGAGGAGACTTAGGCTCCCCATATCTTTATGATTATGAACAAAATAGATACATGTATTTGCATTGTTTTGTTTTTTTATTAGTTTTGGTCTGTTTTTGTTGTGTCTTTGTAAAGTAGATTTTTAAAAAACTATAAAAAAACAAAAAAGTAAACAAAATTCCAGCATATGTGAGGTTAGGGTTTCCAAAACTTACCCATCAAAGTTTTATGTATGTTTAAGGTCTGGGCTTTCTTGAAGCTGAATGCAGGCGTGCTTCACCCAATTCAAAACCACGTTTGATGCTTCTTTTGGGAACAATCCCCTCCTGTGACCGCTAATCTTTAGTTACTGTTATGACTGACTGTTGGATGCTCCTGCAACTGTCTGAGATGACCATTACGCTTTCTATGCTCTCTAGTTGCTGCAGCTCCTTGTAAACCATGTAATTCACATCCCCAATCATAGGCCTGCATGTGAGCAACACAACACCGTAATCAGGGCATTTCTTTTGGCTTTTCTTTTTGAAATTCACAGAATTTTCAGTGCAAGGTTAGAATAACAAATTCCTTTTTATCTTTTGAGGTATCGAGCAGAGGCATGCAAAGTAAAAAGAAAGACTTTTGCTTTTTGAAAGGAATAATGGTGCCACAGCGAAGTAAATAAATGCCATTCACAACAACAGAAATAGTGATTAAACAATGAGCAGGTGGCAGGAATACTAATATGGAAGGAGAGAAGGTGTCTTCCCAAATCACGACGGCAGATGAAGAGGTCTTACAGAAAAGTGAAGTTTCTCCTAGCAGCCTACAGGAGCTTCTTCTGACATTGTGATGCAATTCAGCCGAAGTTGTGAGGCGCTTGGGGACTACAGCCGAGGGCTTTCACTCAGACTCTGAGCTGTTTTTATTTCTGTCTGAAGAAATCTGTCTCCCACTCCGTGTCCTCCAGGTGAATAAGAATTGGAGGATCCCAACAGACTCACCTGTGGCCGACAAAGTCATTTCATTAGAAATGATTGGTGAAGTTGAGCAGAAATACAGCAGCAAGTATTTCTTTAGAGTTGAATCACTGTTAATTAAATCTGCACGATGAAAATCGAGAATCAACAGTGGTAAGAGTCTATATACTAAAGTTAAGTACGAGTTTCTATGGATAAAATGTGATGCCAAAGGTCTGTTTATTAAAATATAAAATTGCAAGTGTAGCTTTACAGACGAACAGAGCTAGAATACCTAACATTATGTGTTTTTGCGTGTGAAAAAAAAGGTCACATGTACTCAAAAAGTATAATAATGCTGTGCAAAGTGAGAGTTTGTCTACAAATTTATTGAGGAATGATGGGTAGTTTCCTTTTAAGGTCACAGAGCTTCCAGCAGTATAAAGATGGAGTTTGAGGTCCCTGGACACCAAAGCTGTATTTTTACCAATCAAAATCTGCATATGACAGTGGTGTGGTAAGAAAATTACACGTAAAACATAAAGATCAGAAATGATCGCCTTTATGAAGAAAAATCGCATTAATAACCAACTGACTCATTAAAAAATTGTGTTTTATAACATTTAAAAAGTTACTTTTAGCCTGTAGGTGCAAGTATCCAAAATCAAAGGTTCAGAAGTAATCAAAATATAAAGTAAATATTTCTTACCACTTACCACATACATGTTGTAGAAATGGTAAAACAATTCAAACAACATTTTTTCATGGCTGTACTGGAGCCATCTCTTCTCAATCGTCCAATCTCTTTCACAGTATTGAAAGATTCCATAGAAATATACATGACAACATTCAGCTTAACTAGAATTAGTGAGCTATGGCTTTCAAAAGCAAAACACTTTGTACGGTGCCAATAAAATGTAGGACACACTCAACAATTTAGCATGAGTAGAATAGAAAAAGTGTGAGAAGACCCTGTCCCCTTTTGATCTTCATATATTACTCAGAGTTTGTAGTAGGACTAGCATTAAAATAGTTGAATGCATAAAGGAAAGTTGCAGTTTTTCTGACTAACACAAAGCTGCAGTTTAAAAACCAATTATCATATTTTAGACTTGAAAAGACCTAAAAATATGATAAGGAACGAAACACAAATTGCTCATAATTTATCTCTCCATTATTTTTCAAAGTAACTTCTAGAAAAAAATTCAGGAACAAAACCTAAGATGTTTCAATAAAATCACAAAATGCACTGTTTATAGAATAAAAAAGGGCTTTTTCAAACATAAATATTTCAAAAGGCTGTGTAGTTGCTTATTAATATTTTATTATTTTATTTACTTAAAAAATGCACTTTTGCTGCATAAATAATCTACGTAGAACACTTATGCTGCATTCAGACCGCAGGCTTTGTCAGCGTGAGCAACGTCAAGATTACATGTGAAGTCTATGGCGGAGGCCGTTGGAGGAGCGTCACGGTCTCTGTGGCGTATTTTGAATGTAGCGGGAGCAGGAAAAACCTACATTTTGAGTCTAGAAAACGCAGAATTAAAAAATAATAAATAACACTTACCGAAGACAGATGGACAGGCGCTTAAACTATTAAACATTTTAATCTAATGAATCACAGGCTAGCTGTGAATTAATCACCATTATTAAAATATGACCAAAAAACCTACATTTTTCAGTGTAAATAAAGGACTAATCTAAATGCAATTGCTCACATTTAAAAATTAAAGAAGAAATCCATAGAATTTTTGTTTTGAACTCCAGTCACATTCAAAATGTATGTGTGGATTCATATGAAAAATAATAAATGGATGTAGAACTAACCAAAATACATCATTAAACTTCACATATGGATATCAGCAGTCTTTGTTAAACATCACATACATCAAAAGTAACATAGACTTAGCAATCAAATGTCACAATTTCCCATTTCCCCATAAGTAATCACTCAGAAGATAAAATCGCAATTCATCACAACAGGAAAGGAACGCTCTTATTCTGAAGATGTGCAAAGCTACTTCCACTAATAGTAAGCACTAATTTAAGTCCAAAAACGTCACTTTAACTGAATAATTTTGTATTTTTAATGCAGTGGCATCTCATTATAAAATGTACTGTAGCTATACAGTGAGCATGCATACATCAACATAAATAGAGATAATTTAAACTCTGCACAGCACCCACTGGAGCTGGCATCAGAAGCGGACAGAAATTTCCCACACATAACTTATGAATTTATAGGTTACTTATTTTTTTTGCACAAAGATAGCAATGTTGACCGTTTCTGGTGATTTTGAGAATCGCTCTTGGGTGACGCTTATGGCCCAGAATCCATAGTGTTTGACATCTCCGGGGAAACAAGAACCGAAATAAGGCACTGAAATGTGCGCTGCTTTTCCATCTGGTTACTACCGTTTATGTCAGAACCTGTGTCATAATGGCACCGGACATCGGTACCCATCACAAGCTAAAGAAAATTAACTCTAGTTAACTAGAAACGACGTTGCAATGGTTAGGCAGACCCACCAAAAAAAGTCAGCACCCCCTGCTGTCCTGGTAAGGAATTGCTTTGCAACGCTGAAAACCCAACAAAGAATAAACAGAAAACGTCTCCATCAATACATCTGCATCTGGGTGCAAACTTGTTGATGTAGAACTATAAACCAGGCTCTTATTAATAAGCATGCTGCATGAATTTTAGGTGTTTATAGGTGCTACACCTCGGTCGAATTATAAACAGAATGTGTTCTGTGTATGCGTTCAATGCGTAAAAAAAACAAAAAAAAGTCAATTCTGTATTAATCGACCCACGTTGTTGCCTCAATTTCAACAGCCATAACTTTTAGCAGTTTTTTGCAAACAGATAGCCATGTTTACCTTTTACTGGGGATTTAGGGAATCGCTCCTGGCTGATGGCATGCCCAGTATCCATAGTGCTGGACATCTCCGAAATTTTTTTTTTTTTTTAAATAAGGCACCGAAATGTGCTCTGCTTTTTCAGTTACTACCGTTTATGTCAGAACCGGTGCCATAATGGCACCATATATCGGTACCCATCCCTATCCTGCAGTGCTAGAAAGGTCTGCCTACCTAATCCAGCACATGTCCAGGCCAGTCTATAGTTCCAGAGACAATGTCATGGGGTCATATGAGACCAAACTAGAACTCTTTGGTATGAACAACAATCGCCATGTTCGGAGGGGGGAAGATTGCTGAGTTGCATCCCAAGAACACCCATTTTGTTACATTATTCCTTGGGGCTACTTTTCTGCAAACGAAACGACAGATCTGTTTAAGGTGAGGATAAATGGGACCACTTATTTATTGTGAGGTTCTGGTCAAAAACCTCCTTTCATCAGTGAGAGCACTAAAGATAAAAAATGGCTGGATTTTCCAACCAGTGCCTCTGTCATACCCAACCAAGGTTACATTATTGAGGCAAACTTTTATTATTTACCAAATACTTATTCTCTGCACTATTACACTATTTAAAAAAATAAAACAATTTGATTTCCTGGATTTTTGTTTCACATTCTGTCTCTCACAGTTAAAGTGTATCTATGATGAAAACTACAGACTGGTCGGCACAATTGATGGCAGCCAGAAATTAATTCAAATTCAGAAACACTTTTCTTCAAGGATCAATAAGGTAAGTGTTAGGGATGCAACGATACCACTTTTTTCAGTACAAGGCTCCCTTTCTGTAACTTACGCAGACTATAGCTGTAATGAAGGACGGCTGATACATCACTAAAATCCCAGGTTAGTGTAAGTGGTAATCGGTAAAACACCAGATGCTAATACTTTAGCACCTCAGAGACGATCCGAACTCACAGGGGAATATCGCAAACTAGTCATAACAAAACATGGTTAAATGAAGGAGTTGGGGCAGATAAAGACTTATTACAGGCAGCAAATCTTCTTCTCCCATTGACTACCATTATATGGATATACGCTGATTGGCGCCTGGATATAAACCTCTCCCGAAGGACTCCAGGTGGCTCCAAACTTGTCTGGGTGAGCAAATGAAGGTAATTAATGCTAAAAATAAGGTCCAGGCTTAAAACCCCCGGACGTCTCCTTTAAATAGAGAATTGGCACACCCCTACTTCTCAAACTACCACAAAACTCTAAAATACAAAGCATGGAAAAATTACAAATCTTAGACCTGTCTCTATACCAAATGTTTGCTACACAGTAATTTACCACAAAAATTATTGCGATAAACAATACAGATATTTGGACCACACATGCCTTTTTTCATCCATCCTCTTTGGTAGAAAGATTGAGATATAGATAAAAAACAAACACAAATGCAAATTGAAATTTTTTGGCTGTAAAAGTTATTGTGTTCCTTTGATAAACTGATCAATTTGTTTACTGTGACAGGCCTAACAATTGTCCTTGGTCTGTTCTTTTTCTGGGCCTCAAAACTTTTTAAAATTCAGTGAAATTAATAACAACCCCCTTTCAGTTAAAGTTTAATCAGCCTATAAACCTTGTTGTGCATTTGACTTCTTCTCTCCTCTTTGTCATTTTTCGAGTTTGCTGAATTTTTTGCTTATTTGTTTGTCCGTGTTCATGTTCCGATGAAGCAATTTGAAAAAAAAATCACTGCTTATGTTCACTGCTTACATATGTAACTCAACCTCTCTGAAATTGTACAGTTTAAAATAGATGTTTTTTAAAAAAAAGTTAGCCTTGAAGTGGGAAAAATAAGTATTTTCCATGACTGATGCTTCCTTACCCAGCAGCCGAGTAAACATGCAAACAGGAGAGAAAATGAGGTCTGTTCAGGGGTCGACATCATACAAAGGGAACCTGCTTCCATCTGCCTCAACGCCACAATGCCGCTGTGCCGCATTATCACAGCCAATTTACCGCTTTCCCCCTTATCATGCTTCCACATGACCATAAAAGAAGCAAGGTACAACAGACCCCCGCCCCGAGCAGTGAAATAGAAAGTTATTCAGTCAAGGACGCAAAAAGGATGACTGTATCAAGGAAGCTTTCATAGAGATGGAAATAAACCGAACCTCGCATTCAGGTAGGTTTTGATGCTGGAGGAGGCAAGCTCAGCATGAAGCAACAAAAAAGCCAACATCCAGACATTCTGCAGGCGTGGACGCAAAAACATAAAGCATGACGCGGCTTTGGTTTAAACTCTGCCTTCAGCAGCAATCCCTAACGACGACACATCCAGGAGGGATTCATTAAAACAAAAACATCAGTAACTGAGGGGCACAATAGGATTTACCGTCACTGATGGAATAATTTTTATTCCCTTCCCAGAAGCTGAATGAGACACCAAAGTTAAGAAATGTTTGGTCTCTGCCTCAAGATCAAGTATTCCTGTATTAGAACAACTACAACAACCTCTAAAATGTCAATGTTTGTTCTGGAATAAAATGAACATATTTTACAAAACAGATATACAAAAAAAATTGTTTAAAAAAAACATATTTAAAAAACAAAAATCTGACTTTGTTGGGGGAAAAGAACAGCCTAAATCTTGCCAACTGGCTACAGGAATTCCCGATTTCTACTGAGCGCTACGGCTTGGGTCGTTCGGTTTGTTATTCTGTCTGTATCTGTTGGTCTTTGTCAGATCACGTATCAGGTGCCGTAGGCGTGTTGCATGATGGGATAGCTGAGTGTAAACTACAACGGGAGCTTCGATCACTTTGTGTGTGGAGTTTTTAAACTTCGACAAAATCTATTTCCCTAGCCATAATCCAGTTGCCTACGATCGGTTAGTTTTGGTCTCGCGTAAAAGGGGATCCCTGAAAATGGTGGTGACTAGCGCCCGTCTCAGAAAGGACAAAGTTTGTGTCATTTTAAAAATAAGACCGTAGTGCTGATGATAATTTGATGCATATGCCTCGTTAATGTCTGTAATTAAATAAGTGAGGCATATCATACAAAAAAAAAAGCTCACCGTGGCAATGCCCGACTACAAAAAACAGCTTGAACTAGCTTAGCTTACCTTAGCAGAGATGGCCGTGGTGTTGCCGTCCTGCGTTATAATGTGAGCAGATCTTGTACCCAGCCATGTGTGAAATGTACAGAGGTACTGTATAAACAAGGCTCTAGGCTACCCATTGGGAACGCTTTAGTGGTAGTGGATCTTGTGGATATTGAGTGACTTCCAGAGTTACTGAACCCCAAAGAGGATGTTTCTTCATAGAAGCATGTTTCTAGATGTTTATTTCTATTGTATTTTACCTAAAGAACTTCAGGCACTTTTACTGTACTTTCACAGTGTGCAAAGGCCTCCACTTCACTGGACTGGCCCGACTCGGAACCAAATGTGTACCGGCCTTGGGGTATACACTCAGAAATGGCCTGGCAGAGTTGAAGGTGGGACTTATGCTTAACCCAAGCAGATTGGTTGAAACTATTGACAAACAATTGACTTTATAAAATTGGAGGTTACAAAGTTTATTACAACAGAACAAACAAATGCAGCAACCATTCCTGTTTCGTGTTATCCTCTGCTACTGTGAGGGCTTTTTGCCGCTGATGGTTATGATACACCAAAAATGGCAGAGCGGACCAGACCAGCAGATTTACCCCATTATATGAAGGTCTGGTAAAATTACCCTGAAGTTCTGATAGTGAAAACACTCGTCTGCGCCATTTTTTTGTGTTTGTTTCTTCTGCCAGCCAGTCAGGTAGGGCAGTGGTGCCCAAACCCAGTCCCTGAGATGCATCCTTGCTACATCACAAAGGCAATAAACGTTCCCCAAACTTAGCCATTTTCACTGCTAAAAAAATGGTTGCTTACTTAAAAGAAAAAAAATATCTAGATTAAGTTATCTCAATTGCAAGACTTTGCTACAAGAGAGCAAAAAAAGCCTTCCAGTGTGGTGTCCTGGTTTTCCACCACCTTATTCCTCGATGAAAATCCACTTTGAGGAGATGAGAAAAGCAGTAATTTTGTGCCTTTTCTGTGAAGCTCAGGTGGCCGCCTACTCCTCTGTTCTCTTTGGAAGGAGCTGAAACACATTTCCTCTAACATAATAAGAGCTATTCAATAAACAGTGCGGAATATGGGACCCTGGCTTGTGCAGAAAGTATACATTTTCCTCTTTTGAAAGGAGAAACAGTGCCTCTCATTGTGTTTCACTGTGATCCTTTCAGCAGTCTACTAACCTCGTCAAATGCGCCACTGGTTCTGTCCATAGTTTTTGGATTTAAATGTGAATAGATCAACTTTTTGATTATACATGTTCAGAGTGGTAATTCCAGTGATATTCAGGCCGTAGGCAAGAGAAGGCAAAATTGGTAGACATAAAGATCGGTAGTTTTCCTCAGTTTAGTCAGTAATATTTTTTAAAGGGAAAGGAAATCACACTTTGGGCCTCAGTTTCTTCCCATCTAAAAGGTAAACTTGTGTTTTTTTCAACCTAGACCTTATTTTTTTTAGCAAATATAAAAAATTTTATTCGCCAAGACATGTTTGGAGTCTGTTTGTGCCATTCAGCAGGAGTTTTATCGAGTCGCAATCAGTGTATACCCATATAATGGGAGTCAATCAGGACAGGAAATTCACCGCCTGTAATAAGGCATTATCTGCCCCAAAACTCCTTCTTTTAGCCATGTTTCTGTATAAATAGTTAGCGATATTCCCCTGTGAGTTCAGAGCATCTCGGAGGTTCTAATGTATTAGCTTCTGGGTGTTTCACAGGCTTTTAATGTAAACGATTCCAACTTACACTAACCTGGGATTTCAATGACGTTGCAGAACATCCTCCATTACAGCTGCAGTCTGAGTAGGTTGAGGAAAAGGAGTCTGTAGAAGCTGAACTTAGCCCACTTGGTCATTCGGTTAGCATTTTGGAAACAAGCAAACGCAAAACCACAACGTCCACAGTAGCAATTTCTGTCTAACCGACCGCCGTAGAGCACAGAGTGAAAATCCTGCTCAGGCTACAGCTGGGATGGAGCAAGGCAGTGACATCATTGTAATCGCGCTACCGTTTAATAACAAAACATGGTGAAATGAAGGAGTTTTGGTGCAGATAATGCCTCATTACAGGCGGTGAATCTCCTGCCCTGATTGTCTCCCATTACCGTATTTTTCGGATTATAAGTCGCAGTTTTTTTCATAGTTTGGCCGGGGGTGCGACTTATGCTCAGGAGCGACTTATGTGTGAAATTATTAACACATTAAAAAAAACGAAGGAAAGGCAGAGTTCGATCGTCAATCAAATTCAGGGATTGCGAGGAGGGGAGTTCAAAAAGTGTCCAGCACAGTCTTAGAACGAAGGAACAGCTTCTCTCTTCACGAAGTCAGCGGCGGACCTCACGCTTCGACTGGTAGCGGCAGAGAGCCCAGCTGGCAGCAGTGCGTGGATATTTCAACCAGCTCGCTTCGGTGCTGCGCCTCCTCCTATTTGTCTAGGCGTCCAGTCAGCTGCAGCAGGAGCCGCGGTCTGTTTGAGTGAGTGGTTTTTCACCCAGCTGGGATGGATTTGATCAAAAAAAAAATCCCCAAGAAATGTGACTTATACTTCAGTGCGACTTATATATGTTTTTTTTCCTTCTTTATTATACATTTTCGGCTGGCGCGACTTATACTCCCGAGCGACTTATAATCCGAAAAATACGGTATATGGATATAAACTCCTTCCAAAGGACTCCAAGTGGCTCCAAACTTGTCTGGGTGAGAAAATGAACGTAATAATTGCTAAAAATAAGGTACAGGCCAGAAGCCTTGAAAACATGCACCTCTGTGATCAGGTGGGAAACTGAGAAGTTTTCCGCAGTAGCTTCACCGTTCCTGGTGGAAACTCAATGATTCTAATTCACAATGAAAAAAAAAACTACTTCTGATTCTCACTTTCTGCTTCCTGAACACTGTATGTTTATAAACCAAACAATCCCTGATACCCAAAAAATTTTTTTACCCCAAAATTTAAAATATTCATGATCTAAGAGAAAGAAAAAATGCGCAGATGGGATTCATAAGGGGGGAAAAAACATTTTCAAATATTCTCTTGTGTTTGGGCATAAAAACCTGGAATATGAATCCCCCTTTTTTTAAAGTAGAAGGCTTTTTTCTATTTCACATCTGGCGAGCTTTTTTCCCCTCTCCCTTTTAAATCATTGTGCAGTCTGGATTTGGAAAAAGAAAAAGAAAAAAAAGACTCACGCACACAGAAATCCCCTCCGAGTACGACATGAATGTTGTGAGCGGCGTGATAAACAGAGGGGAGAAGGGGAAAACATACGCAGGAAGCTGGTATAAAAGGCAAAAACAGGAAATGTAAAAAAAGGAGAGGACAGAAAAGGAGAAGAGAGAACAGCAAACAAACAAACAAAGGAAAAGCCAGAATGTTGAAAAGGAAAGTATGTGGTCCAAGCGATTCAGGATGAGGTAATACTGCTGATGAAATCCAGACAACCATGAAGACAGACATGCAGCCAATGAGGTGGAGCCAAGGGGAAACCTTATGAAATGCAGAATAAAAGTGGTAGAAACGCATTTGCACATCTATATAGAATACTTGTTAAAAACAATGATTACATTAAAATAAGACGGATATTTTATATTCGCATGTTAAACCATAACAGAATCCAAGGGATGTTCTGAAATGGTGCTAGATGCTCTAGGGTTCTGTTACCTTTATAATCCAAAGAGCCGTTTTTTGCCCACAGTCCAGCTAAATGACTGTGATTTTTGAGCCGCAAAATTGAAAAGAGCTTTTGAAAAAGACAGCATGTATTTTTTTTATTACAATATTGCTAATTTTAGGTTTTAGATAAAGAAAAAGAAAACATTTGCAAAAAACAAAGGATTGATATATTTTCATTGGATTATTGAGATTGGTGGAGAACGCTGACGTCGCTTCAGCCCCCCTAAAATATGCTTAACCCCCCTATATTAATATTTTTGGTGGATTTTTTTTTTGTCAAAAATGTTTTTAATTTTAAAACTTGTGCAGAGGTTCCACGCTCTACGAGAACGGTGTGGCTGGTACAGGAGTTTTTTTTTAAATTATTATTCTGAATGAGAATAGTAATACTAATACGGCTACGCTCTCGTACGCCGGAAGTAGCAGGAACAGACTTCCTCTATTTTCCGAAAAACAGACAACAGCACTCGAGTGGTGATAAAACAAAACCTGCAGATGCTCAGCGCCAATATAAATCCCTCAAGCATAAGATTAGGGTAAGAGAGCAATAATAGCACAACGTTAACATTCCATGGTGTAGTCAGAGAGGAAAACGCCACCGCGCTGACATGCTAATGCTAGCACTGCTAGCATGTCCCCTGGGTACCAGCTACATTGGCAGACATTTGGTTCCTAGCTGTAACGCTTCGGTGGCCGGCAGGCAGTGAATGCAAATGATAAACAAAGTAAGATTGTAAGTTGATGTCAGTAATTCCCACAAGGAAATAATTTATTTGAGGATATATGTGCATGTAAGAAACCTATATGAAGTTTATATGCACATAAATGCTGCATATATACAGCATATTTATGCACATATATGATACATATCCCACGTATAAGCCAGGGATAGTACTTATGTATATAAATGTATAAATAAAATAGAAAACGGCCAATTTTAGATATGTCACATATATTCAAAGCCTATATCAAAATATACACAATTATGTAAGTTGTTTCTGTGTGGGACGAGGTGCTCGGTTGCGTGATTTTTTTATTCCTGTAATGGACTTCAGACAAATATGCAGTTATTACCTTGTTAATAAAAAAATATAAGCTAGATATGACAGTTACCAAGATAAATGACCAGTTATTGCCATGAGATATTGGAAAGATACAAAACATATACCGGTAGAGCTTATATGTGGATATAATGAAGCAATACTTATATATGGAGACATATATGCCCTATATATGCACTTCAATTTGGCCTAAATGTAGCATATACACACATATGTGGTATATGTATTATCATAAATAGATAGATAACCTTTTTGCGTTGTTGCAGCCATAAGTTATACAGGCAGAAGAAAAAGAGATGCAACAAAGATTAAAAATCCACACAAAAGAAACAATGCCATTACAAATAAATAGATAATAGTAGTTAAAACCACATAAGGTGTGTTTATATACATTTATATTTGTTTTCATAAATACACACTTATCCTCATATAGGTTGTTTCTGTGTTCAGTACACTGCGTCGGCTGCACACCTTTTCAAAAAATAGGATAGATAAGGCTTCATAATCTTGCAGCCTTGTTCATTTACATTCAACTGAATGACAACAAAGTGAAAGACCGTTTTGCCACTATGAAAAACAGAAGTCGTTCTTTGATGATTCCATCCTCAAAGTAGACAGAAAGTCGATATGCATACTGATCCAAGTCACAACAGTGATGGAAATGAATAGTTGACTTTCTGTATTATAAGTTCTAACTTATACTTACTGTTATTTTGTCTTTTAGTTGTTGAATCAAACACACCTAGTCTGTTCCAATGTTATTTATATATTAAAACTGTCTCGACGGCATACTCATTTGACAGAACTTTGTTTTGGACAAATATTCATTTGTACTTTATTGTCGGACTTTTGGAAGGATTTTGAACGAAGCTAGTTGTAATTAAACAAACGTGACCACACCATTTCCCCCTGTTCAGTGCAGCAGAATGCAATGAATAGCTTTCATTTTTAATAGATATATAACATCTGTCTTCAACATGGACGCCCCTCTAATGAACTGATTTAAGATAATTTTGTTTTATAAAAAGAAGAGAGAAAATGCAAGAAGACAAGGAAAAGAAAATGATCATATGACAGTTTTTGATAAATGTTCTTCTAATAGGTAAGATTCTCAGAGGTAAGAATCCGTATCATGGGTTCATTAAACTGTGCACACGGATTACTAATCTGTTCCCTCGGTTTATTAAACAGTGTGGCCGTGTGGAAGGTCCTGTCTGATAATGCTATAATGGTAATGCATCCTGGCTGTTTTGGAAAAACAAGTTGCTACTTTGGAAGACTGGTAAAGACACATGTTTACAGCCTTCTTGTTTTAAAGTACTTTTTTTTTAATATTAAAAGCAGTCATCAAGCCACATTTCCCGATTAAAATGTGTTTTTATTCATCTGATGTAAGAATCCAATCTTTAATGTGTTTACATTAGCTATAAGCAGAAAATAATCATAATTAACCAGGGATGTAGGAAAATATTGATTTGCCAATATATTGCGATATTTTATGTTACGATATTGTATTTATATTGAAAAAGCATAGTAACAGTTTTTTATTTCTAAGAATTTGATGATGCCGTTGGTGATGACAGTCATTTTTGTTGTAAAATTAAAAAGTATGACTGCTAGTTCATGGCTGTTTTCAACTTCTTTCAGTGGATAAAGTACATCTAGATTGGTTCTTCAATGTGAGCTCTCACCGGAAACGAGCCCGACTTACAGCCGGCAATGCGAACCAAGCTCTGACACCAGTCATGGAGGGACCTAACCGCCCTTATCTAGGGGCCTGGTACCCCATAATCTCGGAGTTCCCCCCACAGAACTCCCCAAGCGACATGGTTGAACACCTTCTCCAAGTCCACAAAACAAATGTAGACCGGTTGGGTGAACTCCCATGCACCCTCCATGACCCTGTTGAGGGTGTGGAGCTGGTCCAGTGTTCCACACCCGTCCCCGTAGCCTCCCTCCCATAAGCGAAAGGAGGCTACCTTCTCATTCACCATGGGAAAACCACAACGTACAAGCGCCGAGATGGGGGGCAACAAGTATGCCCACCCTATAGCTCAGCACAAACATGTTTCACCATGTTTCAGAGTTGCTAGCGGTTAATTTCTACTAGCAGAGATGTGCTCTGCCGTCTCTTGGCTGACAAAATCAATAAAGCCTTCCTGTGGGCGGTCCCAAGCATATGTGGGCGAGACCATGAATACTACTTTTCTCTCTGAAGTAAAAGAGCCTGGCTTTTTCTGACTTACTGCGGCTAATACAGGTAATGCAACTCAGAGAAACTGATCTTACTCTCAGTGACATTACCTTTAATTAATGTGATGCGTTGTAAATAAAGCACAGAAAAAACACCTGTCATGTGTTCCTATTCAAGTTAGGGGTAAATATGCTCATTTGAGTCAAAAGTGATCTGTTCACATTTGCCCCAATTGTCATGTTTCCTCCTAAGATAAGCAGTTATAATAAATTTAAATAACTGCACAACTGACTTAAAGGTACAATGTTCCATGAGGAATATTAAAATAAAATAAAATAGCTCTATTGATTAATTTAGAAGCAACGGTAGTTCAGGAGGTCATAGTTTGTCCTGTAACTGGTAGGTTGCCAGTTCAAACCCCAGTTCTGTCCATCTCAATCGTGTCTTTGAACAAAGAAGGCAGTTTTGACCAGGAAGTATGCAATGTACCACCAATGGAACGTAAAAACGGTATATAAAGATTGCTTACTGGACCGCTCCCAGCTAAATTCCTCTGGCACTGGGTCTGGTCCCACTTTCAGGGAATTATTTGTGCAGTCAGCAAGTTACAATTCAAAGAAAGCAAATTCAAAATAAGCTAAATATGTATACAAATATAAACAAAGACTAAGAAGATGTACAGTAAGAAACTAATTTACACTGTACAATTTAAACATTTATACAGTGTCCTCTAAAGGAACGTGATATTTTTAAAAAGATTTTTTAATGTATGTTAATTCCTACAGAATTCTCCTCCGCTTATTGATTTTGCTCTAATTACGGAGGCCGAGGTATTATATTGTAATACCCCTCAAAATTAAAAAAAGTGAGGTCTTTCTTTGAGAGACCAAACTGAACTTTTTTCCCCTCATGATAATCAGAATCTGTGTAAGTGCTAGTTTTAAAGAGGAAAATCTATCTTAAATATGCTGACAAAGATTACGTTTTATTGCGGCCCATTTTTTCCCATCAAAAGTGCATGCTTTAAATGTGGTCTCAGCATGTGGTTGTGTACGGTAAAACACAATGAGTTTACAACTAATACAGATAATGAGTCTTATCTTTTTTCAAACCAAATCTCGAGATAATAAACTGCAAAGACATTGACTGCCATTTTTCAACCTCTAGACCTGTGCAAGTCTTGGTTTGGACCTCGGACCTGATGTGGAGCAGCAGTAGGACGCTAAAGGTCTTCTTCACATTTTCCTTGCCAGTTTGGCAAATAAACCATTCAGTCTTTTAACAGGCGTGCGCACTTTGCAGGAAAATACAAGCATCAGAAAGGCTCCCTGGAGTTTCCTCACCCCAAACCCAAAACACCACCGCAGCGTTTTCCTCAGTGTTCCTTTAAAGTCTGTTTTGTGTTTATAGCGATGAAACCTTTCCAGGAATCTGCTGAGTAACCTGAAGATAATCAGATCACATGACCTCTCAGATGAGAGCGGCAGCTCTCACGTTTGCAGTGTGAAAACACGCTGGGGTTGCTGGAAGGGAAAGCCTGCAGACTGCAATTCTTCACGTTAACCCTTAAAACCCATATGAAGAGAAAACATTACGTTTCAGTGAGACGTAAAACCAAAATCAGTTGCAGCAAAAGCTTAGAGCCGGGCTATTCAATTGGGCCAAGTCCTCTACCTTAAACAAAAGAAAAGTTTATTCAGAAAACAGACCTTGTTTCTTTATAAATACGTGATTTTTGCTGTTGATGCAAATCCTGTGTGCTTAAACGACTGCCTTTTCATGTGTAAAAAGTATAATTTAAGAAGACATTTCATCACAACGCATGCTTACTTTAACACAACTTTTCGACCAGCCTCTACTGCTCACAGGCAGGAGATATCGGCGGATATGGTTCCGAACTTGTACAGATCAAGAAAGAGCAACGGCGGCATCGTTACGAGTGGCATGGGTATTGGCAAAAAGAAAATAACATTTAGGGACTCAGAGCCAGTCAAGGGGTGTATACTGGCAGCCATTGATGAGGTGGTAACAGATGAAAAAAATAGATAAAAGCGTTATTGATTCGATCAAGCAAATTCCAATACCTGACATGTCAAATATGAGGAAAGTCGAGTCCCTTGTTGCAGATGTTTGAGGCCCTTTTGTCCAGGCTGACGGAGGCTGAGGCAGGGTTATAATAGTTTTACAATTTTCTTTAGTTTTAATTTAGTTTTGACTTAAGGTTTTAAATTCTATTCTAGTTTTAGTAAATTTTTACCATTTGTAAGGTAGTTTCAGTTTAGTTTTTATTAGTTTCAGTTTTAGTTTTAGTCTTTTCGTTAAACAGGTTGTGTACAAAAGTTGTGAGGATGGGGGAGGGTGTTTGCAAAGAAACCTAAATTTATCGTGACAGCAGCATTTGTCCAATTTCTATCAAAACTGTTGTATTTCATCTTAAAAAGTCTGAAAACAGTGCGTTAAAGGCACAGTGCATACCTAAATTATCACAAGCATGCGGTATCTGTGTCTTCGAGTAAGAAACTCAACAACGGAGGTCCAACTAGTGCTGTTTTCAAACGCTAAATTCCCTGAGAATGATCTATTTGCAGCAACATGACGAGCACATCAGTCTCTCTTTCATCGCTTGGAACTAGCCAAGAGGTAAAAATGTATTTATGGCGAAAGTTTTTTGCATTTTGAGGGGAAATCAAGGTTTTAATAGCGGGCGTGTTCCGTGCGCTTTGTCCGTCCGGGCTCTTGTAGAAGTAAAGACGTCATCTAATATGGCTTTCCCCTGGAAAGAGGACCGCCTATATGTTTTAAAACTAATTTTGAAGTCGTATTTTACAATACCGCCAATATTTTGCAATGAATGTGCTTTACATAATTATTACAACATAATATTTTAATGGCTATTTTCAAAGATGTACTGCAAAAACTACATACTGTCACTTTAAATGTAAAATACCAAACTTTTCCTTTAGCGATAATAACCCTGGGCTGGGGTGATGTGTTTGGCCGTGGATGAGTTTAGAGACAACAGGGATGTTCCACAGCTGTGCCTCTATGTGTGATTTTTTTGATGACCCTGGATGGGCAGAACACTTTTATTCAGCAAACTTACTGCATTCTTTGAGGGGAACAACTTGGATTTGGCGCACATTGATATCCTGGGTACAGATGGCGCACCCTAAATGGTCAGAACGGGATCAAGGGCTCACCGCGAGGATGGCAGAAGCGGCTCCGCAGATTAGATCACTATTGCCTGATCCACCGAAGCCTCCTGTGTGCCAAACCCAGTGGTGAGGTAAAAGAGACCATGGATTCTGTCATAGCAATTATAAACTTTTTTCGTTGCACCAACAGTTTACAGCGTCGACTTTTCCGCAAGCTGCTAACTGACGTGCCAGCTGAATATAAAAGGAAGGTAAGAAAAAGGTTTGTTAATCACTTCAGTCGGAGAAATGTTCCCAGGTTTCAAAACTTTGGCTAAACTGGGGCTTAATTTCAGTCTCCACTGTGGCAGCAGCGTGCGTATTCACCCTCCAGAACAACAGGTGCGCATTTCAGTTGCATGAAGTGAAACTGTGCATACAGGCTGTACAAGGTTAACTATTCCTATTTTACGTCCGATTGTTTAAACCCTTTTTAGATGTAGTTATCTGTTCAGCGAGTTCATTTTATATATTAATTGGAATTAACATAAATAGTATTTAACATGTTAAAAATAGATGACAAATAGATTCTGTAGGTCAAAATGACGGACAACAGAAAAACCTTTCCCCTGTAGAAACACATGTTAAAAGCCCCTCCCATACATGGTTCCAACCTGTTCGTGGATTTTTTTTCTAAAACATTTTAAACTCTTTCTAAAGCCAACTGAAATAGGCTTGGGTGGTTAAAATATGTACACACAATCTAGCTTCACTCACTGTTGGCTGGCATTTTCAAACCAGCCAATCCAGAAGCGCCTTTTATTTTGCTTCCTGACGATTGGCTGCATAATAAGGACGAATGTAGACGTCAGGTTCTGCAGTAAGGTGGTTTCCACTGTGTGTATTAATGCATATTATATTTGATGTTTCAACTATTAAAATAGGCATTTCTAAATGTTTTTAGAGGGAGTATCGAGTTCAGGTGTTGTCCCTAACCGCCTCAAATACCTGGGTCCATTGTAGCACAAGATAATACTCATGAAGATGGTTTTATCAGCTGACGAATCAAGGAAGAGGGTTCTGAGTTTTCTTGAACTCTGGTCAAACTATCTACTATAAATCAGTTCATTTATAAGCAGTTCCTCCAAAGATCTAATGTCCGCTAATTTTTGAGGCGTAGTTTAGACTAGTTAGTTGAAGCTATTAGACAGAGAAGGGTAATTGTAATTGCATTGATTTCTCAAGCAATTTGTGCTGAACAAGCAAGAGTGAAAGTTGCCGTAGTGTTTTCTTCTCCAAAGGTCATACAGAAAGATTGAACTACAACTTTGGACAATTTCTCCAAAAAATTAGAATGATTTTAAAAGACACTAACAGTCTCAGTGGGTATCCTTTCTCCTCACTTCAGAAAAGAAAACAGATCCATAGTGTAAACTTTCCAGACTCACCCCAAAGCCGCCTCTCCCTCACACTCCTCCAGAAACCATCCCAAGCCTTGTAGGTTGAGTCCTTCACATGCTCGCTGAGAGATCTCCTCAGTCGGGTTTTAACAGCCCAGGTCTGAGCCATGAGCGTCACAGGACACTCGCAGATAAAAACTTTAATCCACCGGGTAAGCGCTGCCTCTGTTAGGACGCATTAAGAGGCTGCGCCGGACTTCAGGGCTGAGGAAGAGCAGCAGGCAGAGGGGCTGACACTTGATGCGAAAAGTCTGTGTGCAATTTGTGAAACGGCCCTTTTCCTTTCCCTCCCTCACTCCCTCCTTACAGCAGGCGACTCGGACTGTTGTGTGTGGGCGTCCGTCTGCTTTGCAAGAAGACCAAATGAGTGCAAATTAATCTTTGCACAGCGGAGAACTAATATGTTTAAACAAGCGGTTGTTAATTGGAAAACTATGTGTGACTTTAACAGAAGAATAATCTGAACAGTGGTGGCCTTTGACCTTGCTGTCAAAGATCCCACACACCCTTCTACCAGATGAGGCTTGGACTTTGATTGGTACAACGCAACAACTTTATTAAGCAAGAACTTCCCTAATTCTACCGGCCTTTGATTCAAGAACATGTCAGAAACATTCCTCGCCACTTGCTGAATACTTCTGTGGTTTACATCCATAACGTCCATCCGAAAAGCTTCAACTGGATTGGTCGTCATAGGGAAAGCGGTGTTAGATGATTTGAACCTTCTGAAATAATGTATTATCCTGTAGAAGATGCCATCAGAGGATGAGCAGCGACACTCTGGTAGGCCGAGGCGTCGGAAAACTTCAGATCCTAAGGAGACAGAGTGTGTGAAGCTCTGATAAGCCAATATTTATTCTGCGAGTGTGTTTGCGTGGGAGTTATAGGATTTGGCCGGCCTCAAGAAAGGAAATTACATCTACTCTGGGTTAAACAGACTCACACACACACAGTATAAACAAAAGCTCAAGCAAATGTTCGTAAAGAGGAACACTGCACAGGCGCTCACATGACATGTTTCAGACCTCCTTCTGAAAAAAACCTCAACTAAATTATAGCTCTTTAAGCCTTGCGATAGGAAACCACTGGTTCCGAATGACTTTGAGGGACATTGGAGTTCCAGAAATGACTTCATTGATCTGAACTTGAGACCCTGAACAGGATCAAGCTGATCAAGCTGGTAGAGAGTAAGAACAGATGAAGTTTTGAATTATCCCGCTGTAATCTTGCAGCTTAATTGATAGAGAGGGAACGCTGGATGGTTTGACCCGCATCATTGGCTTAGAGGCTTCAGTTACGAAGGTAACCGCTGAAACCCCAAACATCTGCTGGTCGAACTGCAAAACAACTCAAGTCCTGTTTCGTATTTGATGGATGGATGGATGATAAGATGGATGGATAGATGGATGAAAGGATGGATGGATGATAAGATGGATGGATGGATGATAGGATGGATGGATGGATGATAAGATGGATGGATGGATTCATGATAAGATGGATGATGGATGGATGGGTGGGTGGATGAAAGGATGGATGGATGGATGAATGGATGGATGAATGGATGGATGATAAGATAGATAGATGGATGATAAGATGGATGTACGGATGGATGGATGGGTGGTTGGATGGATGCAAGGATGGATGATAAGTTGGATGGATGACTGGATGGGTGATTGGATGGATGATAGGATGGATGAATGGATTGGTGGATGGATGGATGATAAGATGGATGGATGATAGGAAGGATCGATGGATGGATAGATGATAGGATGGATGGATGATAAGTTGGATGGATGGATGGATAAGTTTGATGGATGGATGATAAGATAGATGGATAGATGATAGGATTGATGGATTGATGGTAAGATGGATGGATGATAAGATGGATGGATGGATGGATGGATGGGTGGTTGGATGGATGGATGATAAGATGGATGGATGATAAGATGGATGGATGGATGGATGATACATTGGATGGATGGAAGGTTAGTCAAACAGTTTTAATAAAAAATAAAAAAAAGATTAATTAGAAATAATACATTTTCTTTAATTTTCCAGATCAGGAAGATTAAAAAAGATCCAATAAAGCAGCAGTAGAAGAAAAGTTGGGCCAGATTTAAACCAAAGACACCAGATATAAACTGATGCTTTGCCTGTTCGAGGAAATCTCAGGCGTAAAGACTCATCATCTTATCACAGCCATCATCATTAATGCTAAAGTCTCTACAGAAACACTTCCTCTCCTGGGAACAACATTAAATAAACACTGGAAGGTCGTGGCTGCAGAGAAGCAGGCGAGGGAGGAGGAACGAGGGGATATGGGAAGGGATGTATTATTTAGGGAGGTCACACCAACACATTACATAGAGACTTAGCCAAGAAAGCTACTGAGGACCGAAAACCAAACAGAAATAAGAGAGAAGATCCTCAGTGGATTTATCACGATGGGACTGGGCAGCGGTTCTACTGCTATATGGTACAGGCAGGAATTCATTGAGTCCTTTTGGTAATTTATATGCTTATAAAACCAAAGTTACAGCAAAATCTGAAGTACTTTTGTCTGCAATATGAGTCACACCACAAGCTAAGGGATTTACTTCATATTTGATTTCCCTCTCTTTAATAATAAACACAGAATTCCCTCACATGCTGTGAGAAATCATCAGATATTTGTTAAGTGTTTTGAAAGAGAAAGAAAAATGTATAATTTTTTTTTTATGTTTGCATAATGGCTTCTGTAAAAAATATAAATTTTTTTTCCCTCATTGGATTTAGTTTCTCCCATAACACCAGACCTGCTTCCTACCATGGACTCCACTGCCTTATAAGTCAGTTTAATGATCATGGAGCAGCTGTTATCTCCATCAACAAGCAGCACTGGAGCAGCTAAAACACTTTCAATTCTGCTTACTTGGTCACCTGGGAGCCAATTTTCACCAGATTTGTTTTTCAGCAGACTTCCTTGCTTTGGTTTCCAGTCTGTATACGGCGAAGCAGAAGAATTCAGGAAAATGACAGTTTGGTTGATTTTAGTAGACTATAACTTGAATTTAATGTATTCCTTATTAGAGTAAAAAGAACAAAGAGACTAGCTGCTAGTTAGTGTAGCATATTTTAGTGTAATGTGGGTTAGCACATTTTACCTTAGAATCAAAAGGAAGCAAAGGAACAATTATTCTAGTGACTGGTTAGCTTAGCTTTTAATTTGTTAGTTTAATGTGTTCTGTCTTTGAGTAAAAAGTAAAAACAGACTAGCTGCTAGTTAGCATAGCATATTTTAGTGTAATGTGGGTTAGCACATCTTATGTTAGAATAAAAAGGAAGTTAAGGAACACTTTATCTAGGGACTGGTTAGCTTAGCTTTTACTGTGTTAGTTTAATGTGTTCTGTCTTAGAGTAAAAAGAACAAAGAGACTAGCTGCTAGTTAGCGTAGCATATTTTAGTGTAATGTGGGTTAGCACATTTTACCTTAGAATCAAAAAGAAGCAAAGGAACAATTATTCTAGTGACTGGTTAGCTTAGCTTTTAATTTTTTAGTTTAATGTGTTCTGTCTTTGAGTGAAAAGTAAAAACAGACTATTGTAGATAGATATTTTAGTGTAATTTTTGTCATTGGCACACTTCAATTGTAAGAAAGACATTTTTTTTTAAATCCAGGAAATCACATTTTGTAATTTTTAAAGACTTTATTTGTATTATGGTACAGAAAATAAGTATTTGGTCAATAAAAATAAGTTCACATCGAAACTTAGTAATGTAAACTTGGTTGGCAATGAAAGAGGTAACAGTTTCCTGTAGGTCTCAACACGGTTTTCACACACTGTAGCTGGTATTTTGGCCCATTCTTCCATGCAGCTCTTCTCTAAAGCTGTGATGTTTTGGGACAACATGGACTTTCAACTCCATCCAGAGGTTCTCTGCTGGATTAAGGTCTGGACACCAGCTGGACCACTACCGAACGTTGCAGTGCTTGTTACGTAGCAATTCCTTCCTTGCACAGGCGGAGTGTTTGGGATCGTTGTCATCATGGAAGATCCTTCCACATTTAATCTTCAGAGCTCCCACTGATGGAAGGAGGTTTTAAGCCAAAAATCTCACAACACATTAGAGGGTGACAATTTTTCGGGATTCCCACAGGTCACGAGATTCCTGCAGGATTCCCGCGGGACGGGAGTCAATTTCACTGTTGGTAACGTGATTTGGAGGGGACAGGAAATAATCCATGGGATCGGGCGGGACACTGGAAATTAGAAATTTTAATTTGTTTTTATATTTATCTTGTCAGATATCACGGAATTAGCTTTAAAAATGACGCTGCGATGCGATGATTGCGCCCAAAGACAGGCATTTCCTTTTAGAAAAGAGAACCAATTACAACAACCCACAATACGTTTGTTGTTGATGGTAGCCAATCAGAGCAAGACAAAACCAGCTGCCCTGAAACTGCTACGCTGTTGCTACACCACATGGATAAACTGGTAAGCATATGATATCCGACTGAAAATGCTTGTATCATAATAGTTTGGTAGTCAGACGAATCGAGTCCAATCATGACGTGGTAAGGTGGCCAAACAAAGAGAATGCAGGATATGTTTATAGATGGCGGATAACGCTAAATAGATGATTTTTGATACTGTAGTCGGCTATGGTTTAAAGGGGGGTGGGGGGAGGGAGCGCCATAGGAGGTAAATTACTAATCTACGGGATTCAGGTCAGGACGGGAGTCTTTCTCTCTGGATTTTTTTGGGACAAGACATTTTTGGGGGGGGCTGTCACGTGATCGGGACATGAAAGCCGTATGTTTTTGGGATCAGGATGGGAGCGACAATAGATTCCCATGTCACCCTCTACAACACATAAATGGCCCCATTCATCCTGTCCACATTAAAGAAAAGTACCCCTAAAGTAAAAGGTTTCCACCCTCATGCTTTACAGTGGGTGTGTTTTTGTTGTGATGCAACTCAGCATTCTTCCCCCTCCAAATATGGCAAGTGAATTTTATACCAGATTGTTCTCTTTTGGTCTCATCTGACCAAAAGACATTCTAATAATCCTCCACTGGATCATTCAGATGGTCTCTGGCAAACTTTAGGCCCCATCCACACTGCTGCGTTTTCGTTTAAAAACGGAGACCTTTTGCTACGTTTGCACCTCCAATCCACACTAAAACGGCAAAAACGGAGAAGTTTAGAAACGCTGCCGACCCCGTTTTTCGTTTTGAAACTCCGGAGGGCGTTTTGGTGTGGACGTCTGAAAACGGAGAACTTTAGAAACCATGACGCAGCAGATCACACTCGGCTCTATGATTGGGTGTCATCGGTCATGGCGTATCCTTCCCTGATTCGTAAACCACCCGTCACATGACCCGTCCCCGGAAGATAACATACAAAAACAGCCTGGAGTACTTTATGTTAGAAACTGCAACATGGATAACGAATTACAAGCGTTACTGGCTTTGATGTCTTTGCTAGCAACTGAGGAATGGTCAATATGTTTCCTGTTAATAGCGGCGCACGCATGCCCAGTGTTGGAGAATGGTCACGTGATCCGCGTTTTCAGTCGTTTTAATGTGGATGGAGTTCAATTCTAATACGCAGGGAAAACGCTAGTGTGGACGGAGCTAATTTTTGTTTTAACTCTCCGTTTCTAAACGAAAACGCAGTAGTGTGGACCTTAGCCTGCCCTGGACATGGACTAGCTTCGGCAGGGAGACTTTTCGAGCGCTGCAGGATTTTAATCCGTGATGACGTAGTGTTTTACTAAAAGTAATCTTTCTTACTGTGGCCACAGCTCTGTTGAGGTACTTGACCAGTTCCCCCCGTGTAGTTCTGTACTGATTCTTCAGCCTCCTAAAGATCATGTGTACCTCACGTGGTGAGATCTTGCATGGAGCTCTAGGCAGGGGGAGATTACGATTTATTTAATTTTGTAATTATTGATCCAACAGTGGATCTCTTCTCACCAAGCCGCTTGCCTATCACAGATTGGCATTTCCCAGTCTTATGCAGGTGTGTAATCATGTCCCTGGTCCTTAGTGCTCTTTGGTCTTGGCCATGGTGGAGGTTGGAGTCTGACTGTTTTAAGGTATGAAAAGGGGTATTCTATACAGATAACGAGTTCAAACTGTTACCATTAGTTCAGGTAACAAGTGGTGGATAAAAGAGTTTCTTAAAGAAGGGGTAACAAGTTTGTGAAGGCCAGAAATCTTGCTTGTTTGTATAGTAAGTGTTAAAATTAGAAACCAGACAATCCTAGATTTTTTTATTTATTTATTTCTCTCACAGTTGATGGTACCTATGATGAAAATGACAGAATTCTCTCCTCTTTTTAGGAGGGAAAACTTGCACAGTCATTGGCGGCCAATTACTTTTTTGCCCCAGTGTAAGTCACTCTGCAACAGGAATCCGTCAGCACAAAGCTGAAACCTCCACACCCACTAACACCTGCAGGTTTGCTTTTCAACAAAAGCTCGCTCCCCACATTATTCTCCTTTTTTTTCTTTTTCCCACAATCGTTCACCTGAAGTGTTTGGAGACAAGCGCAGCGAAGAGAAACCTTCAACATCACATTTCTGAATGCCTTTAAAATCGCTTCCAAGGACTTCTAAGAAAGCCATTAAAATATCAGCCTACGTCTCACCCACCTCCCTTGCACGCTCTCCCACTGCTGCGAGGGAGATCGGAGACATCGAACCACTTTGTTTACCCTTCAAACACCTGAAATACTTGCATTCCCAGCAGTTTTTCTAAAATCAGTTGGCACAGATCCATACGCCACTTCAGTACGGATGTGAGCGAAGAGCACCAGGTGTGGCCTTACACATGGGAAGTGTCTCACAACGGTACGGGGGTCAAACTCAGATCTCTGATGGGTTTTGACGCAACTCCAATAAGGTATCTTCAAAAATGATGATGGAAAACAAAAGTCTAAAACAGGTGAGAAAGAAAAACGCTCCATAATTAAGATATAACAGAAAATAGGTGGACTGAAGGCAAAACTTCCTCTTTGCAGAGGAGAGACCAGTGATACTGAATTATTATTTGTCAACCCTACTTTACTGAACATATTTATTTAGCCCCCCAAACTGATATACTGTTTGAAACCTGATCATATTTAACCATTCATCAACCAATGGCACAAGCCTTCTGCATACAATCTCTTGATTGTCAAAACAGATTAATTAAATGAGCATCTCATTTCATTGTTTTAAGTGTTAACACTATTTCAAGTTCAGTTTATTAATTTAACCGGTAACATTTTCCGTAATCAAGACTGCTCAGTCTATGATCCTGAGAAAGGGAAAAGGTGCAAATGATTCACTGGGATATGACTAAACAGTGACATTCACATTATTTTAAATTGTCAGAAATGCTTTGCTTTCTTCACCTCCTAAAAAATTGGATTCATTAATCCAAAATTCCACTTTTTCAATTTCTATTTTTCTGAATATGACTACCGGTAATTCCATTCCGACCAAATGTATTAACCTAAAAAGCTTGTCGAGTAAATGAAAACAATTTATTCAAAAGCCAAAGCGATCCACATTTACCATATTCACAAATATTTTCACAAATATAACATTGCTGTGGTTCAAGCATGTCATTTTCTTAAGAACTAAAAGATTTTGTGAAAAACAAAGAATTTCATTTTTACCCATTTTGTAAAAAAAAGAAAATCTCACTTTAAAAATGCTTTAGTTGAACTTAGCACCAAAACAGGTCTCCTAAAGAGACTTGGAAATGGTAAATCCTCGTTCCACTTTCATAATGATTAGGATCTTTGTTCATTTTTATTCCCTAACTCCTATATATCTGCTGAAATAAATTGCATTTCAGTGTTTCTGTGTTTAGCTCCCATGTTTCTGCACACCTTGCAGCCCGTCATCTGACAAAACCTACGGTAGGGGCTGTTCTCTCAATTCATAAACATCGCCAGCCTTCAGCCTGGGTAAAGCGTTCAGTTGTTTTATTTTAAAGGAAGATATGGTTCATGTATTACTAATCCTAACATTCCATTACTAACCCCGATCTGAGTAATTTCCTAATCCTAATATTCGAGGACCAGCGCCTTAAAACTAATGCGATCTATCTATTTGTTTAAACATTTGGGACCAGTTATATCCCCCAAAAAGGTAATGTTATAACTTACTGATTAGTGAAGGCTTCTGAATTCTGAGTTTTACAGTAACCTACATTAAAAAATCTATTTAATTGTGTGTTTTTATAAAATGTTTTAGCTCAGAGAAAGGGTTTAACTCCGCTTGAGACTTCTGTTATGGACTGGATATATTGCGTTGCCCTTGTCGGCCATTGTAACTGCAGGAAGTTACTCTAGCGATGCAGAGAATGCTCAGAGTTGTCCAGTATTGATAAGAAACAGTCAGCTTTACGTACAGAAGAGGTTAACCAGTTAGGTTGCCTTAGCAGCTGACTAAAAGATTAATGGGTCAAAAGGGCAACGTGTAAATGTAATTGTGGAGTTCAAATAAAAGTTCCATGAATCTCTCCTGTATTTCCTTTGAAAAAAGAGCAATTGCGTCCAGTTTTGTCCTTTATTTAAATCGAAAATTGACATATTTAAGAATGTTAGTTAATCATGATTCATTCACATTTACCCTGTGATTAATTATCTAAAAATGTGTCATTGTTTGACAAGCCTAGTTCTGGCCCTGATGGCATTACGCTTCGCAGAGGTTACTTGCACATCCCATAGAAAGCAGGCATAAGTGTTTAAAATACCTCTATATGCAAGCATATTCATAGAAAGCTTAGTGGAAGGTGGAAGATGCGTAGGTAACGGCACAAACCGCAACCTAGACATGAACTGAGGCCGGACGAGGGCTAACACTTGGATATTCCTTGTGTTGAGGAATTACTAACCCTGAGGCTGGACAGAATGCGTCTTAAAAGGTTTAGGTGGATTTAGAGGTGGAAACTCCTATTTTTAGATCAAACTAAAGTTTTTATTCATTCGGAAATCAAGGTAATAGAATGAGGAAGAAGGCACATAAAACACTTTGCTGGAAGTTTAGGGTCCAAGTTTCCACAGTCAGCGCTGCTTTGGTGCCATGCCATCTGCTGGTTCTGAAATCCACAGTCCATGCAACCATCTACCAGGACATTCTAGAGCACTTAATGTTTTACGGAGCTGCCGACTTCATGTTCCAGCAGGACTTGGTACCGGCCCACGTTACTATCGGCACCAACAGCTGGTCCAATGGCCATGAGGGTACGGAGCAGAACCCCACAGAACATCTGTGGAGCTCTGTCAGGAGGAAGATGAGAGACACCAGAACCAACAATGCAGATGAGCTGAAGGACGCTGTCAAAGCAGCACGGTTTCGTCAATATTTGATAACTGGAATCTGATTTTCTACTGTTTAACATCCTTCATGTGTGTTGGGACTCTCAATCAGCTTCAAACTCTAAAAAACCTGCACTCAGATGGATATTCAGATCAGCTGAAGCGGACCTGAACACATCCCAAGCATCGACTTGGCCTCGACCAGTTCATTCCCCCTGCTCAGAACCAACGAAATCTTTGATTGTCAGGAGAACTAACAGCGTTCTCTAACCCTTCTTCTCTCCTCAACTCTCTGTTTTTCTGCCAGAAGGCAAATTCTGCAGCATGCCAGTCCGGTTCTGGTTCCTTTGGGTACAGCTGTTCCTGCCCAGCAGTCCATCACTCATCTTGATGAGCTGTCTCTCAGTTCGGAGCAGCACTCAGGGCCTCCAGGAAGAAAAAATAAAAATTACTTTTAGCTTTTCTAACTTTATTTTTTTTTGGTTTCAGGTAAAATTTTTCAGGTTTTTTTTTTTTAAATCACTGAAGCACTAATTTGGTTCTGACCAACCTGGAAATGCACTGCCCCCTAATGACAAGGTGTCTTATTACGTTTTATCAGATTCATTACATTTTTATAGCATTTTATCCTTATAATATGGGAAAAAACTTCACACTAATTCTCATTTAAAAAGACACAAACTGTAAACCTTAACAAGTCAGCAGAACATTAGTTGCCACATTATTTTGGAGTTCATAAACTCAATCATTTGAGTATATTAGAACTTAAATATTCTAATTTTCTATTAAATTTACTTTTCCTTTTTTTTAAACATGAATTTAACAGGGTAAATTGGCTCAGCTGAAAAATATTTAGAACACGGTACTAATATCTATTAATCTTCCTCATTGCAATAACTAAAAAAAATGTATTTATTTCAAGTAGACTGTAAAGCCATAGAAGGTACCAGAACTTACGCAACCAAAGTCGTTTAGCGCTTTCATTCATAAATACTTATGAAAAGTCAGCAGAACTTAATAAAATAAGTGAACAGAACACTACAAAATAAACGTCTATTTTATGTATACGAAAGATGATATTTATTATTTGCTGCAGTTGCTGAGTAAATATAAACCCCCCAACTCAATGCATGTGATGCAAATTTGAAGCAGGTAATTGCCTCAAATACTGTATATCAAGTAGAGCTGGAACTGATGTGGGTTAGGAATCATGAATGACACCAATGTTTGAACAGCAAATTAAGTAAATGTTTAGAAAAACACTGGGTACATAAATACAACAGACTTCCAAGTCCCTGATAGTGTCCAAAACCTGCCCCTAAGCACCCTGGGAAATATGATAAATATAGGTCACTCCCAGCTACAGCTACAGTGTTTTTAATGGGGCGTTTATACTGTTTGCTCCTGGTGTCATCATTTTTACCTATATATTTGTTGGTTTTCTTTATATTTCAGAAATATTATTGCATGCAATTTATTAAGGCACTTTGAGATTTTTTTGTATTTTAAACAATATCTAAATAAAAATAATCTAAATGATGTATCATGTGAAATGCTTCTAAACCTCATAAACTACCATAAATGAAATACTCAAAAATGTTTTGACAGCTCGTCTTTCCTATAGATTAATTGAAAAATAATTATATAACAATAGTTTGCTCATCACTTTAGGTTCTATAACAGACAAATAATGTAATAAGTAATGTTGAAATAATAGAAATAAGTTACTTTTGTTCACATTATAAAAACTCATTCCTGTCAAGTTATGAAAATGATGCTTATTTAAAATGCAAATAATTCAGATCATTCAAGTTTGAGATATATACACTCAAAAACAAGTTTCAGCTAATCAGTCTAATTGATTAATTTCTGAATTCAGGTTAATATTCAATTTCAATTCATTTTTATTTATATAGCATCAGTTCACAACAAATGTCATCTCAGTGCACTTTACAACAAATACATTTTAATAGACAGACAGATGGATAGATAACTTTTATTAGTCTCACAACTGGATAATTTGCATTGTTGCAGCTATAAGGTATACAGATAGAAAGAAAAAGAGACACAACAAAGATTAAAAGTATAAAATAATGCCATTGGAAATAAATAAATAATAATATTGAAATCACAAGAATAAAGATCTGCCCATGTTTTTCGCATAAAATCTAACGACAGCTGGAAGGATAGACCTTCTGAATCTTTCCCTCATCGTGGATGCAGCAACCTACTACTAAAGGAGCTGCTCAGTGCCACCAGAGTTTTCTCCTTAGGAGTGGACATTGTACTCCACAGGATTTTAGGTTCCACAGCAGGTACAACCTGCTCTGCCCTTTATTGTAAAGTGCCTTTGTATTATGATTCCAGTCCAGTTTATTATAAAAGTGAACACCAAGGTACTTGTAGGTCTCCACAACCTCAATGTCCGTACCTTGGATGTTCGGTGGAGACAGTGAAGGATGTTTGTATATCCATCTGGGATGGACCATCACCTAGTGGAAACATCTGGGATGCACCAGTGGAAACATCTGGGATGCACCAGTGGAAACATCTGGGATAGACCAGTGGAAACATCTGGGATGCACCAGTGGAAACATCTGGGATGCACCAGTGGAAACATCTGCGATAGACCGTCACCCAGTGGAAACATCTGGGATGCACCAGTGGAAACATCTGCGATAGACCGTCACCCAGTGGAAACATCTGGGATGGGCCAGTGGAAACATCTGGGATAGACCAATGAAAACATCTGCGATGGACCATCACCCAGTGGAAACACCTGGAATTGGCCAGTGGAAAAATCTGGGATAGATCAGTGAAAACATCTGGGATGATCCAGTGGAAACATCTGGGATAGACCAGTGGAAACATCTGGGATAGACCAGTAAAAACATTTGGGATGGACCAGTGGAAACATCTGGGATGATCCAGTGGAAACATCTGGGATGGACCATCACCCAGCGGAAACATCTGGGATGGACCAGTGGAAACATCTGGGATGGACCATCACCCAGTGGAAACATCTGGGATTGACCATCACCCAGTGGAAACATCTGGGATGGGCCAGTGGAAACATCTGGGATGGACCAGTGGAAACATCTGGGATAGACCAGTGGAAACATCTGGGATGGACCAGTGGAAACATCTGGGATTGACCATCACCCAGTGGAAACATCTGCGATAGACCATCACCCATTGGAAACACCTGGGATTGGCCAGTGGAAACATCTGGGATGGACCATCACCCAGTGGAAACATCTGGGATGGACCAGTGGAAACATCTGGAATGGACCATCACCCAGTGGAAACATCTGGGATGCACCAGTGGAAACATCTGCAATAGACCATCACCCAGTGGAAACATCTGGGATGGGCCAGTGGAAAAATCTGGGATGGTCCAGTGGAAACATCTGGGATAGACCAGTGGAAACATCTGGGATGGACCAGTGGAAACATCTGGGATGGACCATCACCCAGAGGAAACATCTGAGACTGACAATCAAACAGAGGAAACATGGACTGTGTTCAGTTGATTTAGTAGTTCAGAGATTTATTGGGAGAAATGAACACCATGCACTTTGGATCAAAGAAGAAAAGGATCATCCAGAATGTTAGCAGCAACAGTCCAAAGGCCAGAGTCTGTCATGGTACGGCAGTTGTGTCAGAGACCTTGGCAAAGGTAACTTGACATTCTGTGGTGGCACCATTAATGCTGAAAAGTACATCGAGATTTTGGAGCACAGTATACTTTAAGAAGACAACTTTTCCAGGGACGTCCATGCAGACTTCAACAATGCAAAACCACATTCTGCACACGTTATAAAGTCCTAGCTTCAGAAGACGATAACAGGTACTTGACTGGCCTGCCTGCAGTCCCTACCTGTCTCCAATACAGAATGTGTGGCACATTTTTAGGCACTGTTATATTATTTTCAATGTCATACAGGTCAACGATAATTTAATAAAGTATTGTTTTCAGTTTATATTCATCGCACCATCCCAATGTTTTCATATTTGGGGTTGTAATATCATTACCCCAGGATAAAAAAAAACAAAACTTCAGTGTTTAAATGTTTTGACTCAAAATCAGACCAGGCTTTTTAATCTTTATAAATTAGAACATTATTCCCACTGTACAATAAATCTATATTTGTTCTGATTTACAAATGGTATAATCCTTTCCAGTTTGATTTTCTAGGTAGTCAGCTACTCATCTAAAAATAAACTTTTATGTTAAAGGTTTTATTGTAACAAGATAATCACAATGTAAATGAGCGACAAAGCAGACAGAAGGTGCCAATGTGTGTCCTTACACTTTCTGTAGACAGAAAAAAGGCTCTCCCTCAACACTGCGTTGTATTTATCTTCTTTTCAGAAATATGCTGTGTTCTGATTTAAAAATAATTCAAAATCATACTTTCACTAAAAGGCAAAAACCTAACCACAGTGTTCCAGCAGCACAACGATCCCAAACAAAGAATAATAGCATGTTGATGTCTGCATAAAGTTAAGCACGTTTGTGTGGATCTAAGTGCAATTATAGAAAATACACTATGAATTTAAACTTGTACATTGAATACTTATTTTGAGAATCCTTTCAGGTTTTAGTAAAAATCCTTCACACTGAATGGATTTGTTAAAACATTAGCAAACACCTTTCCCTGAGTATTATTAAGTGCCCGGGAGCATTCTGCAGGCAAAAACAGATTCATTACATACAAAATCTAGTTAACAGCAGTCTAAGTGGACTCAAATGTACCAGAGAGGTTTTAACAAAAACAAAAGGAAAGCTGTGTCAAACTCCACAAGATAAATGGAGTTTAAACCTAAAAAAGAACTATCAGCAAAAGTAAAACTGAATATTATTGAATGTGAGCCGAAATAATCTCAGACCTTGGGAGAAAACCGAAAAATAATGAAGGCATGCTGTCAATTTGACCTCAAACTCAATGAGTTCTTGTTGCTCCTGCATCTGCAGGCAAATTAAAGCCTGACGCTGCATAATTTGAAACACCTTCAGCAGTTCCTTCGCATTAGCACAGCCGTATTTTCCCGCCCTCCCTTTCACCCATTTAAACAGTTAATGCAGAGCCACAAAACCGCTCGTCAGCTGGAGCCGACGTCCTGGAGGGGATTTTTCCTCTTTGCTTCGGCTGTGATTGCTCCAGCTTGGAAAAGATTTGGTTCAGCGACCTTTTTACATATAGAAGTCTGTAGAGATGCTCGGACGAATGGAGCTCCACGGAATGCATTTGCCCTCTGAACACCTCAATTCTGCTGCCGTCCTCGTATCAGGTCCTTTTTTAAGCTGCCCGGTTTCCAGAGATGATCTGCTGACATCAGTCGATCTAAAGTGAATAAAACTCAAACACCTTCCTTCATGAAGAACTTCACAGCAAATATTTCGCACTCCCACAATAATGAGAGACAACTTTTGTACAACAATAAGATTTCTCCCCTTAATAAATGTGGGAAAGTCCTGATGATGACATCACGGCTTTATAAGCTTCTGATTGGCTATCAAAGTGTTAAAGGAAGTCCCTTGAACTCATTGCTTTCCTTGCGCGACATCACAGGGGGGAAATCCACAACTCAACTGGTTCTTCCTTTATTGTCTTCATGCTCGAGTTCTGTGTCCCACAGTGTTTCGGTGTGAAATGTATGAACTCCAAAAAAACAGAGTCATCCACAGAAGAACGAGGGCTGGACTTGAAAGGAAATTTAGACAGAAAAAGCAACTACTTTAAATCAAGAGGCCAGTCAAATTCATTAAACGGGAATATGCGATCCGAAGAGGCTCGTTTGTCAGATTAAAAGTACCTTTTTTAAAATAAGATGTAAAGAGCTATTAAACAGCATGGATTAAGCCACTTTTCTGTATCAACACGTTTTCGTTCACACAAGCCTCAGTGTATTTGATTTTATGTAATACCCCAACACAACACATTGCATGATTATGACGTGGAAAGAAAATCATCCATGCCTTCCAATTTAAGAAAAATGAATAAATAAATGAGAATATATTCGTTGTGCGGCATGCATTTGTAGTCTGCTCCATTCGCTCAGATACATCATAATTAAAATAGATTACAACCCATTTCCTTGAGAGTAAAGCTGGATTACATAGAAAAAGAGCATATTGATTAACTTGATAATCATATTGACCAATATCGATAATTATTGATAACTATTAAAACATGTAGAACATTGATTTTAAGTGCATGCCTTTCTCCCCCAGTTTGCTTGCTCGGAAATTTAAATAATGTCACCATAGACACAAAGTCAATGCAAATGGTTTACATTGCCACATACATCTTTAGGATCGCTAAACGATCCTCCTGAACTGGAAAAATAAAAATGCTCTTAATATTAATCAGTGCAGTGATCTCCTGCTGGACCACATTGGTCTTGAGACGACCTCTACCTCCATCTGATCAACCTCTCTGGGCTCCTTTGATCGGCTACATTACCTAGTTAGGGTGGGGGGCGTTTGGTATGTCTTGTGGGACATTGTTGCTGATGTGGGGCTTTTAGGGGTTTGGAGCATCTATGACAGGTCTCTGGAGGTGGGCCCACTTGTTGGATGGGGCGCTGGGTTGTGTGGCCCCCACTTGGCGTGGGGCTTTGGTGGCTTTGGGTGGTGGCTCCTGTTGGCTGCATGCGGTGCTTTAGGGGGATTGCACTGATGGGTCGTGGTCCGCCGCTGGCTGGCATGTGCTGCCCCTTGTCTCTTTCTGTACGGGCTGATTCTCATCACTGGTTCCTTGATGGCACCTCACCTTGTTTGCCTATCGGGGAGTTGGCTGCTCTTGCCACTGTGGGGGTCTTGGAGGCCTGCTTGTCTTCATCATAGAGGTTAGGGGGTCCTTCTCCAAGGTACGGGGGCCAGTTGTTCTACTAGGGCATTGGTAACTGGTCCTGGCAGTATAAGGTGTGTATGGGCGTTATGAGTGTACAGCGTCCTTTTACTGGGTGTCTTGGTGTACCGTGAAAGTGTGTGTGTCTTATGATGCATTCAGACCAAGCCCATGCGTCAGCGTCAGTTGCGGCAAGATTACATGTAAAGTCTATGGTGGAGTACGTCAGAGGTCTGTCAAGGGCTCTGTGTTGCGTTGAGTCCGTTGGCTCCGTCAACGACGCTTACGTTTCATACGTCAACGTACCAACGCATGCGTCACAGAATTTCAGCAAGATGAACTTTTGACGGATCCAACGGAGTTAACGCAGTGCGGCAACCAATCAGAGCGTCTCACTGTAGTGATGTCATTATAAACGTATCTTGAATGAAGCGCGGGTCCAGTTAAAACATTTTCAACAAATGCAGATTTTAAAAATCAGAAATAACACTTACCGAAGTCAGATGGACAGGCGCGATTCCAAGGAGGAATCGAGAACCTGTAGTTGGTGTCCTGGTAGGAGATTTAAGGTCCGATGTGGCCGAGGGGGTCGTAAAATTAGGCGCGGGACAGATGGCGGTAGCACTGAAAGCGAACCTCATCCATACGTAGCTCCTGGAGCAAATTGTTACACTCCCCAAACTCAGAAAGCATCTGAATAACGGGCGCTGATGCACCCGATGTCAACATTGTCTAGCTTTATCTTGCAAATAAAGCCAAGCCACTCTCTCGTTACGATCCACCGTAGTGCAGAATGTATGGCAACAGAGGAAGCCCCGCCCATGCGTTGTTTTTTCTCAGAAGCAGGCTATGGAAGCCAGAAAGTACATAAGTCAAACTTCATCCGTTGGATGCGTTGCTCGACGTATCCAACTGATGCGGTCTGAATGCAGCTTAAGTCTGTATGACTTTGTCCGTATGTCTCTGTAAGGTTGGGTCTTGGGCTGCTCTCGCCTGGCACATCTCAGCACCCCCACCCCCCACCCCATCACTCCCAGCCGGTGACTGATGCCCCTGGTGCATTGGTGGCTCTCGGTGTGCGGGCCCAGGTGCTCTGGGGCAGTTCCGTTAGGCCCTGGTGTGTGCCAGGCCGGGCCTGGGTGGACCTGTGTGTCAGTCGACCGATGTGCCGGGTCGATGTTGTCCTTTTGTTTGTTGGGGCACCTCATTCAGGGGAGACCGTTTTTTGAATGGTTGGTTGGTACTATCGATGCACTAATACTGATACTGGTATCAGCCCGATACCGTCTAATATACTCTTATCGGTATTGGCTAAAGTTAACCTATAGCATGAACTGATACTTCAAATGTGGAAACTCTGCAATATTTTTTGTTTTGTGGTCGTTTTTTTTATTATTTAATTTTTAATCTAATTAACAATCATTTGTTTTACCAAGCAGGGAAGAAAATAAAATCTGTCTTCCAATCCATTGCACTTTTTTTCAGTGGTAAAGGTATCCGCATTGGTACTCAGTACTCTGATCCAATTATCGTTTTTGGTATTGGTTTGAAAAAATTGGTATCATCAAATCACTAGTTGTAACCTGTTCGATGGTTCGGTGGGGTGCAGATCCAGCGTCTCCCCTTGATTGTTCACCTGTTCTGTGTCCTTCCTGCCTGGCTGGTTCATTGGTGGGTTTGTTTGACCTTGGTTGGGTGCCTGGACTCAGTGCTCTGCGTTGTGCGGGATCAGGATTCGAGAGGTGGTAGAGCTTGGTGTTTGGGTACTGACTGGGCTTGGTCAGAGGATGCCGTCCATCCGCTGTGGCTGTCTGGGTCCTGGCATGGGGCAGAGCTGGGCAGTGAGTCCAGAACACTGGAGGCCAGTCCAGTGACCTCAGTTTATATATTTTTGCTTCTGTGCATGTGGCGGAAAACTGAGTGGACATTTTAAAAGCCGCTCAAGCTATCAAATATGCTGTAATGATATAAAAGGAAAATAATTTTTTTAATTATTGAACTTTCTATTCGACCACGGGTCAATTTGATATATAATGTTATTGAATTATGGTCCAGCCCTACTTAAGAATCACCTAATGAGTAAACAGTTTGTAATTTAATCTCTCTATATAAATACTTGAAGAAAGACCATCATGAAGCTCAATGAAAACAGCAAAAAAGGACAAACATGTCGTCAACGAAACGTTTAAAATATGTATCTGAAAAGGTATGGAAAACGGGAAAAAAGAAAAACTCTTTTTCCTATCCTATTGTCTAATCCCGTTGTATGTATTCAGCCGTGCTTATATACTCCTTTATATACTCCTTTTCTTCCGTCCTTTAAGGAAATGAACATAAACTTCTTTATTTATACTATAAAAAATGTCCAGAAAGCATGAGAACTAACCCCAGCCCAAGAGGATCCCAACTATGAATTACAGCGTAGGTAAAGTGAAATTGTCTTGCCGTGTTTGCGAGCCGTACAATTCACAAACTAGATGTCATCAACTGGACACAACACGATGTGAAAAATTTGAAGCAACATCTCCAGAAATCAGCCAGAAAGTTAAAGTTTGGGCAAAAATAGGTCCTAGAAATGGACAAAGACCCAAAACGCACCACCAAACGAGCTATAAAGTGGCTTAAGGACAACAAAGACAGTGTTTTAGAGCAGCAATATTGAAACCTTGATATTGAGTCCAGGGAAAATTTGTAGGCAAAGCCGAAAAAGTGCAACCTAAAAAATCTGATTTATAACGGTTCTATGAGGAGGGATGGGTCATAGGTTTGAATTCTACCATATTGGAAATATCAAACTAAAAAAAATGAGTTAATACTTCTGCTGGGACTGTTTTTTATAATTCAAGCACTTATATACTTTGTCATCCTAACTGACATGAAACAGGAAACAGCAAGCTGGATTTAAATTTGGATCATAAAAGGAAACGTTTCTTTTTCTTCATCTAAAAATCACACAAATCAGTAGCAAATGGAAATCTAAATATATAAAAGATATTATATAAAAAACCAACTTCCAAAAAGCAACTTTTTCCAGCATTCACAATCTGTAGCATCTCTGTATTTGTCCCTGCGGTGTTTAAGATAAGAGCGTATGATCCAGATTGACCCTCAGGAGACTGGACTTCACCTCGGCCCTGCTGAGCGTTTGATCTCTGTGGCGCTCTGCACCAAAACCCATCTTCAATCACGCGGCCAGAGCGCCACGGATCAAAGGCCGCTGCAGATGAGTGTAACAGCCAATTCCTCTACTCGCTGTCTGTCCATCTGACCGCCAGCACTCTATGACCTATAGAGTAAACGGCACGCTTTTAATCATCAAACATGTCCGCAATATAATGACCACCTCAAAGGCTTTGCATTACTTCATAATATGTGTATAAGGTGTTCTGGCAAAGGTTTGTTGAGGGAGGAACTTACCAAAAAAACTCACCATCATTCAGTATCGACTTCAGCTCAACTGCGGAAGGTCTCCTTCCCACCCATTGCTCTCCGGCCAGTATGTGGCTGTAAATGCAGTCTCTTTGCTCTAACTACTTCCACGATTATTATTTCCGGCTTGATCTGCTTTGCCTTTGTGGTCCTCAGGGGTGGTATCTTTAATCATGAGTTACTGTTTGAAAAACACTGTGAACAAAGAAAGAGAAGCTGACACCATGGTTCTCTCTGTAACAGAAAAACGAATTAGCATCGATGCTAACGCTGTGCTGCTACTACCGGTACCTGCTTTTTGTGTGCTTAAGTTGTGTTCGTCTTTTCTTCTAGAGTCTCTTCCAACATGTGAGAGGTTGTCTTTGCTTAATTTGGATCCTCCAAGCTGGCCAGCCTCGAGAAGCAAACGTCATGCCGCTTGTACATTTTATTCACAATATTAAAGGCACAGTGTGTAATTTTCGGCCAGTAGGGGGCAGTGCATACCTGAAATAATCACAAGCATACGGTATTTGTGTCTTCGAGTAAGAAACTCAACAACGGAGGTCCAACTAGTGCTGTTTTCAAACGCTAAATTCCCTGAGAATGATCTATTTGCAGCAACATGACGAGCACATCAGTCTCTCTTTCATCGTTTGGAACTAGCGAAGAGGTAAAAATGTATTTATGGTGAAACTTTTTGCATTTTGAGGGGAAATCAAGGTTTTAATAGCGGGCGTTTTCCGTGCACTTTGTCCGTCCGGGCTCTTGTAGAAGTAAAGACGTCATCTAATATGGCATTCCCCTGAAAAGAGGACCCACGCCTATTTATTTTAAAACTGATTCTTAAAGTCATATTTTACAATATCGCCAATATTTTGCAATAAATGTGCTTTACGTAATTATTATTAAATAATATTTAATTGCTATTTTCAAAGATGTACTGCAAAAACTACACACTGTCACTTTAACCTATTCAGTTGCATATTGAAGGAGTTATTTTAATATTTTCTGTTTGACTAGAGGGTAATTTATTTCAGTACATTATCACATGCAGCATGCTGAGTTTAAAGAAATGTTTAAAATGAAGCTTGTACGCTTGTTTAATGAGTTATTGCTCTGAGTAGAGGGGCTATGAACATTCTAGTAGATGAACAAAGACCAGTGTATGTTTGCTAAAGGGCGTTCCTAACTATGACAGCAGATGTCTGGGGGATTAGTTAAAGGCATGTTTATAGTGTAGCAGCTAAGTAGTGTTCTCCTTAAATGTTTTTGTGAACTTTGCAAGGTTACAAAATCCTCATCTCAAAGGTTGTGCTTTTTATCAATTTTGTTGGTTGGAGAAAAACCCATCCCATTATGTTAATATATCATAAATGCATAATTTATGACGGACCAATGAAACTGAATTTTATGATCACATCATATATGGTAATGTTGATGATTAGTTGAATGTGAGACAAATGGCCAGATATTGTTGGATGTTGGATGCTATAAAAATGTGGTGGTCAAAGAAGGAAACTGTCAGACTACGCGGAGCTGACGCTATCACTCTGTAAACTGAATCTTTGATCTGTTTTAATAAACTTAAAGAACTGGATTCCTCTCCTTTCACCTCTGATAAACTTACATGATGGAACTATAGAATTCAGAGTTGTAAACAAGGCATTTAGTTCTAACAATATCATCTCCAATATGAATGTGCATTTTTGATATCAGTTATCTAAATTTGTACTGACACTACAGTTTTTCGGGGTTTTTTTTGTAAATATGAATGTCCAAAACTTAAATTTTCTGCTTCATAGTAAGGCATTTTTGTGTTTCTATTCTTGCACTTTAAGCATAGTATTTTAAAAATCCAATCAGCACACTAGTTTTCTCAGAATTTTTAAATTGTTCTTGTTATTCTTGGTGTTTAGCGTTTAGTCGTCTAGATCTAGATCTACTCAAGTCTAGGAAAGAAGAGACAAAGGTGGAAAATTCAGATGCGAATTAAATAATCCAGCACAAATACGGGAAAGACTGATGCTTTATTCTTTGAAAAAGTAGAATAAGTTTATTTATTCAGATTAGTATCTTTCAACCTTTTTTCCATCTCCTGATGAAAGATGAAAGATGTTGGGGTCAACCTTTGTCATATACCTCTAAGGTGACATCCACTGCGCCTGCATAAAATCGGTCGTCCAAGCTGACATTTCGCTCGTTCCTGACGGGTAACTCCCCAGACCGGGTGGCTTCCTCGGGCAATCATTAATCCGACCACCAAGCACTCTGCTGTCCCACATCCTGAAAACCGATGGAGACGGATGAGGCAGGAAAGGACAGGGAACTGGCATAGCTCTGAAAGAGAAGGTTGATCACAAACATGCAAGATTCAGTGTGGCCCAGTCACTTTTACAACAACGGCAAGGTGGAAATACATCAGCAGTTACCTCAGAGGTCGTCGACGGGTCACAGATCCACTTCCTTCGTAACTGAAGTCTCATTCTAGAGCAAGGCAGAAAACATTCAGGAAAGACCTACCTTTCAATGAGTGGGCTAAATGGAAATAAAGTAGTATTTTTTCCCCTTTACATTCAACTCTTCTGCTTTTTGTTGCCTTTTATCAATTAGCTGTGCTACATATGCAATACTTAAGCAGATTAACAAATCAAATTAAATATGCTTGTTTACACGGCAAAACTGAGATGTGCCAAAGTCTGGAGTCAGTAAAACCTTTGTGGAAGTTTATCCTGACTGGGAGCTGGGGCAGAAATAGCCCGTACGGAACAAATAGTGAGTACTAAAACAGGAAAATCCAATGTGAGCCCAGCTTGGATCTTACTGTATCGAGATGTTTGAGGGGTTTCTTGCTACCCCTAAGTACCAGAAAAATTATTTGCATGAGAATTTGGTTCCTAATCAAAAACAGAAGGAATGCTCCCACAAGTGGAGGAGTTGGGGTGTCTCATCTCTCTCATGACTGATGCCCAGACGGACCAGGAGATGGACAGATTAAAGCTTAGTGCAGTAATGAGGGAGTTTCTGCAGTCAGTTAGGGTGAAGAAGGAGCTGAGCTCAATGATTGGTTCACTTTTTCATCTAAATCCGGACATTCACCATTTGTGGAAATGAGATATGGATCATCACCTAAAGAATTTTTTTTTTTTTTTTTTTGATTCAAGTAGTTGAAAAGGGCCCCTTCATATAGAAATGGAGGTTTCCCACCACCAACCCACCTGGAAGGCAATCCAAGTGGAGACCGAAGGCATACAGGGTTTGGTGAGATGATTCAACTGCATGGATGGTCCAAATGAACAGGAAGTTGGCCATCTTTGAGTGAACATGCGATTTTGACCTTCTTTTTGTCATATGGAGCTCCTGGTCACTCTCTCTTCTCCTCTTCTTCACTGCTGGCTGCCTGTCTCCCTCCCTCTCTTCATCCTCTCTCTCATCTTGGTCACTCACTGCTGCACTTGGCCCTGGAGTGTCCATAGGGATAGAGGAAATAAGGACAGGGGGGCATATTGAAGGCCTTTGTCCCAAAACCTCATCCATTTGGACAAACCGGGGCCAAGTAGCAGCAGTGGGCTTCCCACTCACTCCCTCTCCTGACCCTGGATACTTGCATTCCTAAAGACAAGTAAAACTCAAAACAGTTCACAAAAAATATAAGCTTCAACCTGTGATTTGCTGTTTTTTAACTGTTACTAACAAAAGTACTATTTTCTATATATGGACATACTTTATATATTTTTTTCAGGTTGTCCCACTTTTTTTTTAGCTTGGGCTGGTGTTACTTTGCCTGACAGGCCCATCTTCTCCATAACTATCCTATTTTAGGAGAAAAACAGAAAATATTGTAACTGCTGATCACAGATATAAAAAAAAAAACTGTAGAACAATACTTAAAAAGGAACAAAACAATAGAAGTAGGAAAATATTCCAGCTGTTTAATGACTGTATTAATGTTATACGTACAGCACACAAAAGAAAAAAAGCTGCCTTGAGATTACAATGGGATTTCTAAATAGATTTTTTCATGTACCTCCATCCCATAGTGGCAGAGTTCTTTGCGCAGGTGAGAAGCTCATCGTTCTCTCCCCGGAGTTTTATGAAATTTTCTGTCTGCTCTTTCGTCCCTAAAAGCGTTAAAATCTGCTTTAATCACTAACAAGAAATTAACTGTGTTTAACAGGATATTAACACAGGCAGTAAGAAAGAAGCTAGTTTACGAACGTGATGTTTTTTTAATGTAAACGTACAAATATAAAAAAAAAAAAATTAGCTTGACGCTAAAACGAAAGGTTTAACTAGACAATCGCTGTAAAAAGTTATTTTTTGAACCGCCAGTTCACTGCCGATGTAAGTTAATAAAGAACAGACTTACCTCCCGTGACCGCGGCTGCTTACTTGCTCTGTTTACGTCCCGCCCATCGTAGTAGCATTGTAGCGTATTAACATTACTTCATCCATGGAACTGGAAATGTATAACGAGCGTTTTACTTTTTTTAAATTGTGTATATGTCAGTTAAATCAAATGTGTAAGCAAATTAGTAACTGGTAGCCACCGAAGCTGTACCTACTAAGCAACTAACCAACCATATATAACTGCTTTGGATCTAAAAAATAATCATTAAAAAAAAAATAAAACAAACATTTTAGATTTAAGCCTGATAGCTACAATTAGTTGACTTACATTTAAAATAAAAATTTACCCCCGAAGTAGCTGCTGCCGGCTCCTACCGCGCTGTATTCTAGGAATTTTTTTACCGAGGGAAGGCATCAAGGCACCTCTGATGTATCCTTGGTCAGTTAGCTAAACGGCTAACAAACGGAGGACAGATTCCTCGATAGAACATGAACATTGGAACACGCCTTGGCGGTCCCTGATGACGTATCTCCTAGGCAACCGGGGCGGGACCAAGGCATCAAGGCGAGGTTCCTGGGCATTGAGAAACACCCAATGTTCATGTGCTACCTAGGAGTCTGTCCCCCATTTGTTAGTCATTTAGCTAGCTTACCAAGGATACAAGTGAGGTGCCTCGGTAAGTAGGAGCCGGCAACAGCTGCTTTGGGCGTAAATTTCCATTTTTAAATGTAAGTCAACTAATATATCTAAAATGTTTGTTTTATTTTTTAGATCCACAGCAGTTATTTATGGTTGGTTAGTCACTTAGTAGTTGCAGCTTCGGTGGCTCCCGGGTACTAATTCGCTTACATATTTGATTTAACCAACATATACACAGTTAAAAACAAGTAAAACGGTCGTTATACATTTCCAGTTCCATGGCTGAAGTAATGTTACTACGGTATTATGCTACTATGACGGGAGGGAGGTAAAAAGAGCGCGTAAGCCGGCAGCCGCAGTCACGTTTTCCATTTAACCGTTTTTTTTAACCAAGGAAGGACAGTGTCCTGGTAAGCATTGAGCAACACCCTTCATTTGGCCCCTTGAGAACAGAAACTGCAAAGTTTTACTACGAATGATCCGCACTTGCCTTTTCTGCATGACAAACCCCCATGTCACGCCTTGGAAATACGTTTGGTCGAAAGCTGCCATTTTATGCCTTTTAAACACAAAAAGAACCCCAAAAAATGTAATCATCAGGCTCAGTGGAAAAGTTGAGGTGGCGGTACGTGATTCCTTTAGTCGCGGAACAGGCCAGAGCGTCGCTAAGCTGCGTTCGAGGCTGCTTGCAGCTTTAATTTGGATTTTTTATTCTAAATGTGTTATGATTAAGCCCGGCAGTGACAAAATATATAAACGTATAACAGGAAGAAAACCCAGCTGTTCTAGGGACATAAAAGTCACCGAGCTATTTCAGAAAGCTCATCATGTGCATCCATGCTCCCATTGCCTTGAGGCATGCTGGGAGTCTGAATGTTTTCTGAGACACAAGGTCAGCTAGACAGTTCCTGACTTTAATACTGCAAAAACACACAACAACATGGTGGAGAGATTGCTAAATTATTCAGGACCAGACAAAACCGAGAGCTGGTAACTTTTCAAAGTGTGAAATAGAAGGCTTCTTTGTCAGCACACTCCCCCGAGCCCACAGACGCAAACCCTTTTCACATTCTGACCAATCAGGTGGAGTTACCAGCTGGAGAAAACAGCAAAGGGCCGAGTGAGAGTACACAACATAACCCTGAGAGACCGAGACTGCTGGGAGGTCAGGGGCTTTCATGAAATACATCAAAAATCTACATTTCAGTAGTGCTGGCCCTACCTTAATAAAAGTATGCTTTTCACCAAGTTGCAGAAAAATATGTTTTCCTTCTTTTCTATTAATTAATCATGTATCTTAATAACTAGTGTAGCCGTAAAACTCTCAAACTTTCTTGATGATTTTAACATGAATTTAAGACACTCTAAACTCAAATTGAAGGGACAAAATAATTGAGAATTAACTCCACAAAGCTTTTTGTGTTTTTGACGAACTCAATCTCCAATTATGTCAATAAAAAAAAACAAAAAAAAAAACGTTAGAAATAATTTTTTTAAGTCACTGCTGAGGTCAACTTTGCCCTCGGTTTTTTACCTTTAAAAGGGAATTCCATTTTTTCTTTCGACCTATACCTTATTTTTAGCTAATTTTATCTTTTCTTATCCTGAGAATTTGGAGCCAGCAGTATTTATGTTCACTTCCTCCATCAGCGGACATCAGTAGAACGGTAGTGCTCAGGGCAGGACAAATTCCACTTGTAATTAGGTTTATTCTGCTCAAAACGCAGTAATTTTACCATATTTGTATTCCCCTTGGATTTATGAACGCCTCAGAAGTGCTTCTGGATTCTTTTTTTTGTTCCAATTCGGACGTAATACACATTTACGCCGCAGCAGAACTGTTAAAGAAAAGTGGAATTTTCCTTTAACAGTTCTGCTGTGGCGTAAATGTGTATAGTAGTTAAGAGCATTTAGTATCAGCAGTAGAAAGCGAAGGGAAATGTATTTCAGACAGTAAAAAAAGTAGCGATGTAAGAAAATATTGATATGCCCACATATTTTGATATTTTACGACACAACATTGTATCGGTATTCAAAAGCAAAGTATTGATTAAAAAAAAAAAGAAATTTAATTAAAGTATTAATAATTACAGACATTTTTGTTGAAAAATTAAAAGTGTGACTGGCAGTTGGTGGTTGTTTTCACTTCTTTGTTCCAGTGGATCAACTAGATCCATTAATAAAACTGGTTGAATTTTGTGAAGAATGTCATGACAGATTTTCTACTGTTGAATTTAGTTTTAAAGATCATAATATATAGTCTTACTCATAGTGTTGTGATATATCGCAATATATTGTATCGTCCTCTTTGTATCGTGATACATATCTTGATTCCTGCCAATACACATCCCCAAAAGGAAGGGATGAATCGTCAGAAAAATGTAAAAACTAAAAACCATTAACAGTCAGTATAACAACTCAGTATTGAGCTAACCATAACTCATAGCAACAACTACTCAAATTTAAGCTAAAACCTAACTGCATTACCAGATATCCTGGCAAAAGTCAAGCTAACAACAATCAGAATTTAAGTTACAATAACTTTAAAGGCACAGTGTGTAATTTTTGGCCAGTAGGGGGCAGTGCATACCTAAATCATCACAAGCATGCGGTATCTGTGTCTTAGAGTAAGAAACTCAACAACGGAGGTCCAACTAGTGCTCTTTTCCCTGAGAATGATCTATTTGCAGCAACATGACGAGCACATCAGTCTCTCTTTCATTGCTTGGAACCAACGAAGAGGTAAAAATGTATTTATAGCGAAACTTTGCATTTTGAGCGGAAATCAATGTTTTAATAGCGGGAGTGTTCCGTGCGCTTTGTCCATCTGGGCTTTTGTAGAAGTAAAGACGTCATCTAATATGCCTTTCCCCTGAAAAGAGGACCCGCGCCTATGTATTTTAAAACTGATTTTTAAAGTAATATTTTACAATATCGCCAATATTTTGCAATTAGTGTGCTTTATGTAATTATTATTACATAATATTTGAATGGCTATTTTCAAAGATTTACTGCAAAAACTACACACTGTCACTTTAAGCTGAGAATAGGTTAAGGCCCCATCCACACAGGAATATTTTTCTTTGTAAAACTGGTTGTCAGTTTCAAAAACATCTGTCCACACAGAACCAATTCCAGAAATGTTTTATCGACATTGAAACACAGAAAGGCCCAAAATCGGGATCTAAGAAAATATCGATACGGTGACATATTGCCATATTTTATGTCACAATACTGTATTGATATAGAAAAGCAATGCATCAATTTCATTTTTTTTGTTAACAATTTGGATGGAATCATTAACGATTAATTTTGCAGTAAAATCAAAAGTATGATCCCTAGTATGTGGCTGCTTTCACCTGCTTCGTTTTGGTGGATCAACTAGATCTAGCAATAAAACTTGTTTTGTATGAAACATTTTGGAGTGTTTTAGAATGCTGTGACAAGTTTTACAGTTAAATTCAGTTTTAAAAATTACAAAATATTGTCTTCCTCATAGTCTCTCAATATATCCTATTGTTCCCCCTTTGTTGTAAGTATGGTATCACCAGGTTCTTCCAAACGCACAACCGTAGCCGTAAACACGGTGTTTACAACCTCAGACCAGTAAGTAGTCTAGTTGTCCTCCGCAATACTTGAAGAATCTGGAAAACAGTGGATCCCAAGTATTCATGGGGGTTAGGGGACCACAATCTTCCGCAAATACCTAAAATCTGAAAATGTTTAAGTCCCCTTCTAAAAAGTCCTATATTTTATTACACAATATAATGCAGAAATTTGATATGAATAACGATTTTTGGGAATGTGAAGTGAGGAAGAGCAGTATTGTGAGATGTTTAACTGAAGCAGAGAAGCGTTATCGGTATAATTTTTTGGCTTAACGGACTGCTCAGTGGAGCATTGGTAATGCTGTTATCTTGCAGTGAGAAGGTCCTGAGTTTGAATCCCATTCTGGGGTCTTTTGGCATGGCGTTCGAAAGTTCTTTCTTGCATGCGTGGATTCTCTCCGGGAACTCCAGCTTCCTCCCACAGTCCAAAAAACATGACTGTTGTGCTAACTGGTTGGTTTAAACTGTTTTTGACATTGTAGTTTGTCCTGTGTGTCTCTTTGTTGACCCGTGATGTACCTGGACCCTTCTGGATCCCCGCAACACTGAAAGGTTAAGATAGTTATGGCAGCAGTATTAACACTGAATATCGATACTGCCCCAAACCTTCATGTTGGCGCAGCCTTACCTGAAATAACCACAGACCTAAATATGGATAGATTGAACTTAGAGTAAACTATATTTTGGCTGCATTTGACAAGTTAGAGTAGAGATTTGCTTTTTATTCGTTACGCTCCGAGCTAGCGAGGGAAGTCAGAGGTTAAAACAGCACTCCTGTAGGAACGCTGAAACTAATATCCATCGCCAAAGCATTGCCCAGTTTTCTCCGCTCCCAGACTAGATGATTTGAGCAGCTTGTTTCAGCTTTTTCGCAGTCAAATCCTTGAATGCACCACTTTTTTTTTTTCATCTTACAAGCCTGCTTCTGTAACTAGCGATGAGCATTATCGCTCTGTTTGCTGACGGCCGTCTCTCTTGGCAGCATTTTATTCCATCATGCTGAAGTGAACTACACACACACACACACACGGACTATTAGCAGGTCTAATGGATACCCAGATAGCAGTTTGCTAAATTTGAATGGATCCCTTGGGATTCCAAGCGGTAGCAGAAATTTGTGGAAATAAGTGTAGTAAAATAAATGAAGGAATTCAGCGCGACCTTTATCCTCATCCTGTTGGTACGGTGTCATCTGTGGAGATGGATGGAAACAATAGAAAGGTCAAGTTATTTATGGCCCTTTATAAGTAGGTGCAGCAGTATGTGTCCAGCAATATTCCCAATGGATCTGTCGGTTGAATTTGAATTTTAATAAATTTATAAAAGCTGTAACATAGTCCAGGAGTCTCATCTCCAATTATAGAACCATGCAGCAGGTTTTGCTTTAGAATGTCAACTTTTTACACAAATTCTGTTAGTTTTTTTGTGGCATTTTGTCGATTATGACATTTCCTCAACTTACATCATCACTTCAAGGAGTTTTTTGGGTTGTAAGTATTCCCGTTTTAGGTCACTTGACATTACTGTAAGTTAAACTTTTTCCGATTTCTCATATGATCTCAGATTTTTTTGTTACAACAATTTCTGTTTTACATTTTACTAATCGCTTAGGTCTTTGGTCATTTCCAAGCAATCCCCAAATAAATAAAAATGTATATTCTGGAAAAATGTGATTTAAGGCTTAGTTAGGTAAAGGATGGGGCTTGGTACTTTATGTCCTCCAGACAACAGAGGTTGCAATAAATTCATCTAGTTGCGAGAGTTGCATGAATGCAACAAAACCTCCCCTTGCAGAGCAGCTTTGTAGGAAAACAAGTATTGTAATTGACCGGGGTGGAAGGGAGTGAAGCATCAACAATGTTTCCACCGCCCTCCAAAATGAGATACATTATTTAATCTGTACAGTTAAGGTGGTTATACCTTCATCCACAAGCTGTTTTAGGAGAAATTGGCTGAACTGAATGTTGCTTTGACTTTTAAACCCTAACTAGAGGTGCTGCTATGGTGCCACAGATTTTATTTTTAACAGCAGATGCCACTGCAGGTTAAATCTGTCTTTACTCAGTTCATAGCAGAAGAAGAGGAAACATAGCAGGCACACTCCTAACACAGTTTGGCATCATAAACTTTTTTTTATTTTTATTAACGCTTTACAAATCTATATTTGCAGTATCTCTTCCCTCTGTTTGTATTCGATTTTATAAGTATGTGCATGTAAAAATTAACATGCATTTAGAAGTTGTAGTACATTCAGACCAAGGACTTTGTCGGCGTCAGCGACGTCAAGATTACATGTTAAGTCTATGGCGGAGGCCGTTGGAGGAGCGTCACGGTCTCTGCGGCACTTTGTGAGCTTTGGCTCTGTCAACTTTTCAAGCTTTTCAAGATTTTCCTGCTTTTCATGTTTCAAAGCTCATAAAGCCAGCAACGCAGAAGTCCAACTAGTTGAACTTTTGACGGCCCTGAAGCGGCACGTTAACCTATCAGAGCTTATAATTGTAATGATGTCACTACATGTATTTTGAATGTAGCAGGAGCTGGAAAAACTTTTAAGTCTAGAAAACGCAGATTTAAAAGATCATAAATAACACTTACCGAAGACAGATGGACAGGCGCTCTTTGGGAGGAATAGAGCGCCTGTAGTTGGTGTCCTGGTAGGAGATTTGAGCTCCGATGCGGCCCAGCAGGTCGTAAAATTAGGCGCGGGACAGACGGAAGTAGCGCTGAAAGCGAACCTCATCCATACGTAGCTCCTGGAGCAAATGGTTAAACTCCTCAAACTTAGAACGCATCCCTAGAATAGGGTGTATCCACAAACGGCGCTTATGTTGCCGAAGTCAACGTTGTCTAGCTTTATTTAGCAAATAAAGCCAAGGCACTCTCTCAATACTAATGACCATAGTTCAGAATGTCCGGCAACAGAAGAAGCATCATGCGCTCTTTTTTGCTTAGAAGCGGCAGACTTTGCAGGCTTCAACATAGAAACGTCAAACTAGATGCTTTGTGAGCTTTGCCTGACGCCGACAAAGCCCTTGGTCTGAACGCAGCATTAGAGGGTCCGGTGCGGCTCAGCTGAAGGATTTGGTACCTCATCTCTAGCCTCGAGAAAATTTTATCAATTTGAGGTTTTCTTGCTCACATGTTTGAAATAAGAACCCATAACAATCATGCTATCTAACTTTATAATGAGGCGAATAGTTAGGGGTTAGCACAAATACAAGGGGGCCTGAGCTCACGACCTTGGGGGACACCTGTTCTTAATCTAAAGATGCTAGAGTATTATCTCCAAGCGGAACTTTTATTCAGGTCCTTCTGCTAGTTTTTCTTGCCCAGGTAATTGCAGTAAATCTTAAATTGGCAGCAGTAGAGACTGCATGTTCGTTTTACCAGATGAGAGACACTTCAAGTTGGTGGGAGGACAGATTTAACAGGACACACCTCTAACTACACTAAATTGTATAATCTTTGAGTTCTTCTGCACACTCTTTCTGTTCTCCAGAGCACCAACTGTGAATTATACTAATATAAATGTGATATTTCTGAACCAGCTGGCCCTTAAAGTTCTCCTTCACTGAAAATAGTTTTCTCTCATTAAAATCAGTCACTCCATGTTCTGAAAGCATGCGGCATATGGACATTTTATACAAACTCAAATCCCTGAATCAGTTACATAAAGAAAAGATACCAGAAAAGGCCTGAGTTTGAAAAAGCCTAACAACCATACATAATAATGCTAATTTAGCATTCATGGCCTAAACTACCAAGCTTTGGACCGCCCGCGGGAATGTAGTTTTTGGCAAGGTGAAAGCCGAGCCTCTTGCAGCTGCTAGAGGCTACGGACCTTACGGTACAGGCTTTTTGCCTTGAGGTTGAACTTAAAATTAGGATCTGTACCGTCACAACCGTGGAACACCAGCTCCCAGGCTGTAAGTATTTTTTACTTTTCACCCAGTGTTTTACTTTTCCAGTATTGTGTTAAAACGTTCCATGACAATGAAATTTACTGCCTCGGCAAACAGCTAAAAACTATGACATCCACCCAGAGATGTTGTTTGTTTAACTATCCTCAAACCTAACCAAAGCTTCAAACCATGAATTATGATATCAGCAGCTGAATTCGCCGCTGGTTAAATCTCCCGGTCTACGTAGCTGCCGTGAGCTTACTGCTAGTCAGCGCGGTGTGTGCGGGAGGTGCGGCGGCGCTCGTTACAAACAGACTATTAGCTCAAATCAGACGAGACAACTCACGGGATTTAAGTTAAACGGAGAAGAATAAATTATCATGGAGCTACTCATTAGCAAAGAGGGAGACTCGGAGTCTGCTCTTGTTTGCTAATGCTGCCTAAACAGCGAGGTAAACTCCGTCTAAGCATAAATACCGGCACCCGTTTTGTCTCATGTTACTGATTTTAGTAGACAGAGACAGTGCAAGAGTAGTGTTGCAATCAGAGGACAGAAACTTGCATGTCATTAATCTTACTGAGCAATCCCCCACATCTTGTTGAGTCTCCACGCCCACTCCCACACTCCAGGGCCATGCTCTCATCTGAAGGAAATTTTGGACATTTTATATTTAAAAGCATCAATCTGGTGCAAGTGGAGAAAATAAAAATAAAAATGGAGGAGAGTTGCAGGACTGGATGAATGTATATTATAGTATCTATACTTGGGATGGGAGATATAGAGAAAACCCCAAAAAAAAAGTAGAAAAAAAAGTCAATGATCAGTAGATAATTGTTTATAATTTATAAAAATATATAATATATATTATAACAGCAGACCTGGCCCTATGATGCCATTCCTTGACCGACTTTAAGTAAAGTACATAATCCATTAACTCAGTTAAAAACTTAGTTTAACAATAGTTTTTACCATTACTTAAAGTTGTAAAACAAAAACTAAATATACACTTAAAAAAACGCAGTGACCGCATTAAATACCAACCAGGTATGAATTTTGGTAGCAATGGTGGTACAGAGGCTGATGGTGGTGTGGCACAAAGTAAAAGGCTGTTGCATGAGCATAAAATGTAAATTACTACCTTTACAAACCAAATAAAACAATGAAAATTATTCTAATGTATAAAGAATGAATCCATAGAATTATAAATAAACAACAACACGGTTATCTCTGTAGTATTTATAATGCATATACAGTACAGGGATACGTAACTGAACATGCAGTAGTTCACATTTTTACTAATTCAGTTAACATCAATTTCAGTCCAAATGAATGTATTATTTTTTTGTATAATTAGCCGAGGTAAGAGGCTACATTTTCAGATAAACTTTAGGATAGAAAAATTACTCTTCAAATGTAATTTAACAGATGAAAACTCTCAAGTATAACCAGCTCAGATTGGGTACATCCTACAAAAAACATCTTTGCTATTATTTTTATGCGACAACCCAAGAGACCCACATTGGCGCTTATTAGCCCCTCTTTAAAAACCTCCTAATCCTTAAAACTTAAAATTTGAGAGAAAGTATTTTTTTCGCAGCAGAGCCTCAAATCTGTTGATTCTGACGGTTTCGCTTTCTTTTCCCTGGAACAAAAGCACGACAAGCTGCGTTCTCGAGCTCAGAGATCTGCTCATCCCTGTTTTGTTATGAACGCAGCACAAGACCCTATGAAGAGTTTTGTTCAGCTCTGGTTGTATGCCGAAGGCGCCGTGAGATGAATTCGCGCCGCGAAAATTCAAGAAAACTGTTGACATGTGGTCAAAACAGATTTTAGTCTTAAAAAAACTCACCTGTTGGTCACATGAAGACTAACTACTGGCTACTGTGTCAGTGCAGGTTGCGCGTCATCTCATTGTATTTTTTACTTTTGTCGTGTTGGAGAAGTCGAAATGGATTCAAAATGCTATGCAATATTTTAGCGTGTGTTTGATAGACAACTGGTTAATCCATAAACCTTCGCTCTCATCTATAAAACCATTCACAATCCAACCACCCACCACAAACTGTTATTTAATTTAATTAACAGTACTAGCCTTTGTCAAAGCTATAGTCTGTGGAGGTTTCTTACTTTTTTACAAAATATTACACACAAGTTTAAATCACGTTCGCCCAGAACCTCTGTTTCTTCCTTGACAAGCAAGTCTAATCCCAATGTGCCAAATAAATACAAACAGGCACAACAGGCAAAAAGTTAAACCTTTGGAAAGTAAAATTTCCTGAGATGAGAAGAGGAGGATCATCAGCGATTGTGTACAGGTTGTGTTTTTTGCAGCAGTGATGGATGGAGCTCATAAATCACTGAATATCATACATATCTACAACTACGCCCTGCGGTTCACTTTGTGCCTTAAAGGGTTTCCTTTAAACATTAGTAGCAGGATAAACAGTGGATTAGTTTGGACCAAAGCCTTTAGTTTCAGGCCATGTCTGAGCTGTCGAGCATAAACTCTGTATTGTAAATAGTCAGAGGGTGATGCCCTTCAGGGAGCTTTGACTTCAGTTTTAACAGGTTTAACAAACACAAGACAAATAAAAAAAAATAAAGAAGAAAAAGTTAGATTCAGGAAATTTTATTAAAGAGATTCTTGGAGATGACCTGCGGGTATGTCATGGAATAATCTGTCTGTTCCTAGAGGTGAAGTCTCTCACAAACACGTTTTCAGTCAATTTTAAGAAAGGAAAGAAGTTTAGGAGGGGGGATTCAAAACTCTACCAGGCTCCATTTCCTCAGCTTAAAAGCATTGCAAATATAATATGTAACTGACCTGATTAAAATATACAAAAAGTACAGAATGTGTATTTGCACATAAAACACAACACTATCTACAATAAATGAAAAATAAAATGGTGCAGACAACGGATGTGCAGATAACAGCAATGTAAAGATTCACTGAGTTTGTTGGGAGAATGGCTATAGAGACTAACCGGGAGAAGGGATCTGCGATAACGCTCCTTTCTGCTCTTATGATAACGCATTCTGTCAGTCATTACGTCTACAAAAATCAAGCTAATACCTTAAACAAAATTGGCCCTTAACCCCGTTTACATGTCACTCAGAAAAACGGATTAGTGAATGAAGTATGTTGGACTCTGCGATGCTAGGTGGCGACCAGTGTAGTGAGTAACAGCGTTTAAGTATAACGGTTACTAACTGCGTAATTTTTAAGGTAACGGGGTCATCTAATTAATTACTTTTGCCACCGTTGCAACGCCGTTACCGTTACTGGGGATGTAAAGTGGCGCGTTACTACGACATGACTTCAGCTGCAGTAAGAGAGATGAGATGTCGGTGGTGATGGGGCGGTGGGCGGATACCCTCAGTGCTATCACTGTGTGCTGTAAATACCATGGTGAACTTATTTTGGTGGATCGATGGATATCATAGTTTCCTCAAAGTGACAGTGTGTAGTTTTTTCAGTACATCTTTGAAAATAGCCATTAAAATATTATGTAATAATAATTACATAAAGCACATTAATTGTAAATACTGGCAATATTGTAAAATATGATTTTAAAAATCAGTTTTAAAATACATAGGCGCGGGTCCTCTTTTCAGGGGAAAGCCATATTAGATGACGTCTTTACTTCTACAAGAGCCCGGACGGACAAAGCGCACGGAACGCGCCCGCTATTAAAACATTGATTTCCCCTCAAAATGCTAAAAAGTTTCGCCATAAATACATTTTTACCTCTTCGCTAGTTCCAAGCGATGAAAGAGAGACTGATGTGCTCGTCATGTTGCTGCAAATAGATCATGCTCAGGGAATTGAGCGTTTGAAAACAGCACTAGTTGAACCTCCGTTGTTGAGTTTCTTACTCGAAGACACAGATGCCGCATGCTTGTGATAAATTAGGTATGCACTGCCCCCTACTGGCCGAAAATTACACACTGTGCCTTTACAGCAGAGATCCGCTCCAACGTTTCATCCACCCGTTTCGGATGTGATCAGCCCATTACATGGCCGTAATTAGCGGTTAGACTCCCATTAAATTCCGTCAGACTGTGCCCTCTCTACCCCCTATAGGGGCGGGATCTTCACTGTAGACTCTGCCATCGCGGGGCGTGTATGGGAATGTAGTGCGGTCGTAATCGTGGCCATTCCGCCCCTGCGTCTTTAGCTCTGATGGTAAACTTGGCTCGGCCCCCTCATTAATTATGCAAGATTTCAAAAAATTATCTCACGAAAACCAGCCTGGTGCCCAGGCTTTTTATGAGCCCAGCATTATCTCAGGAAGAATATGTAGCCATAGAAAGTTTTTTAAAAATGGGCATCAGGCATTAAAGTTGTTTTAAACGTGTCAAAAGTCCAATGCTTTTCAATGTTTGCCTAGCGGCCAAATGGAGGTACTACAGTAATGGAGGAGCAATGGCTGCCTCCATGGTATGTGGTCACAAAGCAGAGCAGCCAGCGCCGATTGGTTTCATCCCTAATTTCCACTGCCTGCGTACCGCAGCGCACTCTGCAGCTTTTTGCTCCAGAGCTGCGCTAATAAAGTACATCGCCTCCAAAGGCTCGCTCCTTAAGGCGGTGGTTTTGATTAAGATTTGGTTTTCGATAAATCCCCATGCATCCTAGAAAATACCTGTGAGATGTACTAACAAAGTAACACAATGATTTTTTTTATTAACATATGTAATATTTCATATTTTACTGTAAAATTAGATTTTTCCTGCATTAGCTTTCAGTTCATGTGACCAGGTGACACCAAATCAGTCTTAAAATGTCTTACTACAGCTAATTATATAGTGCTCTATTTAGTGTGGAATATTACAGATGCATATATTTGAAAAAACCTAATAGAGAGATTTTCCTTTGTTTCTTTTCACACAAATTTGTGTGCCTTAGTTATGAACTTTAATGAAAAGTGCGTGAATATTGTTGGAACTAAACACCTTGATCTGTTATAGTTCCATGTGTGTTATTATATCAGAGATCCATGAGAGGAATCCAGTTTACCAAAGCAGATCAAATATTCATGTTACAGAGCGTCTGAGTAGGTCACTCAGACGGGTCAGCGTCTGACAAAGTCCTCCTTTAAAACATCACATTATATACCTTTACATTTGCACATGATTGGTTCTTCTCCTTGTTACTATGGCATTATGGGCCATCCCTCTAATGTATATTCAACATGGACGTTTACGGAGTAGTAGAAAACTCCAACACGTAACTTTACTCGTCAAACCAATGGAAAAACTCCAACATTACTGAAGGCTTTTATGAAACTAGTTCTATGCTTTTAAAAGTTCCTATCAGTCTTCTAAAATAATTTCTCCTGAGGGAAATTCTTAAACCATGCTGCTGGAAAATCACACTACTATAAAACACAAGTCCCCTCTCTCAATAAAAAAATTACTGTATGAACCCTAAAAATAAAATACATTGGGCTTTTAATTTTATTCAAATGTAACTTGATTTTGGATAAAACAAAAACATATGAACACCTCTTATCCAATGAGACTTGTGACCACAACTACATAGTCTATTTTAACCAGTGCAGTCTATCCCACAGGGCAACATTACTTTTAAGTCAACACCCTGCTTAGACATTTAAGCAGGACAACACAGCACGAACGCATTAGCCTCTTTTTTAAGACAGAATAAAAAATATAACTCTTCAATATGTATGACCAATATTTACTTTGTGTATATTTTTTTTTATTTTCCTGCATACAGGTTATCTTATTGGATCAAGTAAAAACACCTAATGTTGTAAAATATATGGTGTTTTTTTATTAATCATTCAGTAACAAAAATGTTGTATTGTGATATTGAAAAGGGTAACTGCGTAATGGGGAGCATAAGTCTCCTCCCCTTCCGGTCGGCCCGTGGGTCCCTAAACCGTAAAAATAATGAATGGAAGTCAATGGAGCGATAAAAGTTATTTTCTGGTCCGCTTTGTCTCACGTCCTGAATCACACATATGTTGTAATTGGATTTAAAAGATAACTAGCGATGTACGTTTCAACTGTTTGTCCAGTGATTTGGGATTTATTTGATTGTAAAAATTCGCATTCAAAATGCCTACAAATCAGAAGTCGCATATATGACGTGAGCTAGCACTAGCTATAGCACGTAAAACCTTCACCTAGAGCTTATAGAGCTTCTCCTCCATGCTGGCTCTCACTCCACCGACTGCTTTACCCCCGACATAGCTGCTACTTTCCATATGGTCAGATTTATAGAGGTTTCTTCATCCTGGAAGTTATGGCCCTTACTCTGCTTCTTCTTCTGCAGTTGTCTCCCGCTAAACGTTTTTACACAAAACCTAAAGCAACTTTTCCCTCCGGTCGAAAATCTGTGTTTTCTCTGCATCAGAATTAGTCTTTAAAAAACAGACATCATATGTTTGAGCCACGGCGCATTTCATACTGGATCAGAAAATAACTTTTATCGCTCCATTGACTCTCATTAATTTTTATTGGCATTTGGGGACCCATGGACAGGAAGTAGAAGGGTGTGACTTAGGCTCCCCATAGAACATAAAAATAATGCCGCAGTTACTTTGATGAGTTACTAATTACTTTTACGATGGAGTAACTGAGTTACTAACTCAATTACTTTTTGGAAAAAGTAATTTCTAATTCTAACTAATGACTTTTTTAATGTAAGATGCCCAACACTGGTGGTGACCGTCACACAAATCTGTACAATGAGCGAAGAAACAGACGACAACGCTGCCTATTATTTAGAGCGGGCCTGCTGGGTGGAACTCACCTGCTGTCCTGGTAAATCCATATTTTAACAAAGACTCTTGGTATTTTCAGTCAAATGTTCTCTTACATCTCTTCACTGGACCTTTTCCTTTTTCCTTTCTCAGAGAGATCTGTTTTAAAGATTTTGCTAGCTTGTGTGTTTGTTGTTAGCGTTGACCAAAGCAACTGTCTTAACATGCGTAAAGATTGGTTTGTATTCAGATGTAAGGAATCTGTTCCTTTCTTCAAAAATCTCAATCATTATTGAAGTGTGTGTAACGGTTTACTGTTTGCAGTTTTCTCTATCAAGACATGTTTTGGAGTTGAGTCCAACTCTGAAGAGTTTTTAAAGCGAAATTCCTTTTTTTTTTTCAACCTGGACCTTATTTTTAGCTAATTTAAATGTTTTTTACTCACCCTGAGAAGTTTGGAGCCAGTTTGACATCCAGTCTTGATCAGCGTATATCCGTAGAACAGGAACGCTCGGGGCAGTACAAATGGCGCTTGTAAACGCCTTCATTTTACCATGTTTACATTCTCCTTGGACTCACGAACGCCTCAGAAGTTCTTCTTCATTGTCTTCTGGTCCGATTTGGGGGCTTAAAAATAAAACAATAATAAAAAGCAGATTCTTTGGGGTTTTATTATTGTTTTATGGTTAAAAACAAAACAAAATTAAAGCAAAAATACTCTTAAACCCCTTGTAAAATAATTTGGCTTAATCACTGCACTATTATAATTGTGAAACCTGAATAACAGTAAACATGAATTTCTGTGGCGTTTTGCTTTGTTTTCATTCACTCTGTAATAACACACTTTTTAGGTTAATGAATATGACTGGAATGAAAAAGTGGAATTCAGAAGAATACAAGTTGACAAAGGACACATATTGCTTTACGACTTTATTCCCATCTTGTCTAATAATTTTATTTCCTAAATAATCCTTTTAAGGTTTCCTTTTATTTGAACGTCTCCTGCGTTTTGTTCTCGTGTTTTCATCTGAATTACTCTTTACGAATGGTGCTACAGAAATGAACATGCCTTGGACATGATGAATGGCAGCCACCGCATCAGGGGTTTTCACTTATGAACTTGTCGCAGACAATGCTGCTGTCCACAACTTTCTGTGGAGGCAAGAATAGCAACAAATCTATTGATTGAACTTCCACTGTCGCTGAATGCTGAGTCATAACAACCAAACCTTCAGCAGGATCTAACATATCCATCTCTGAGGCATTCCTACCAAGACTGCAGAATCGCTATAGATCTACTCCTGCAAAACATATTTTAGGATAATATGTTCTTTTCCCCCAAGGTGAATAGCTGCTGGTAAGTTGCTGCAGAACGTGAATGCTCTACAATGTCCCTGCAGCTCTGAGGGGCCATGCATCTGCCTCCGCCTGCAGAATAAATGCACATAGGCCATAAAGGAGGTGAAATACTGACCTCACTGACAGATAAAAATAAGAGATTCTCTCCCTGTTTGTGGGGAAAATTCAGACGAAGGTTACAAACTCTTACGCAAAAAAGGAATACTTTTTAAACAAATTAATGTGCTGAGTAAAAGTTCTGCATTTGCAGGACAAAAATTCCCATTTCAATCAAAGTGGAGTTTCACATTCGTGTTATTGTTGGTAGTCCAGATGGACGGAGGCAAGCAGGCTGGAAAACCAAAAACCTGTGATCAGCCAATTAAGCACAAGGATAAATGCAAATTCACAGAGGGAGGCTGCAAAGAAACCGACACTTATTTTATTTATCGGAAAATTCAGCTAAATATTTGCTTTGGTAAGTCACTGTTTGGGTATTTCATTTCCTTTGTAAAGATCAGCCTAGGTCAGTAAGTGAGGATTTCACTGCAGAACAAAGAAGGGAATTGCTCTTCCTCTCGTGTCCTTGGCTGCTGAAATTTCCCCGCTTGTTTAAGACAATGCGATCCTCAACAAGGCCTTCCCTGAGCTGATTATTAATCTGCCGGCTTGATGTGACTCAGTAGCAGCGAGCACATTGCACCACTTCACCGATCGCTCCCCTCCTCTGATCGTCCCATACGTCTAAAACTCACGTGTGTTAATCCTTCAGTGTTCCAGCTTATTATCTGCGACGTTAGATAAGCAGAAAATCTGCCTCGACGGAAACACCTGACTATAGGAGGAGTCATTTTCCATTCAAGTCGCTGTAAAGAAAACTTACTGGGCGGGTTTTCAAAAGTATCAGATCTAATCAAAACCCCAACGTCTAGGTCACCCCTAAAAGCCTAGTTTATGCTTCTGCGTTTTGACGGAGACGGATTTCTTGTTAACTTAGCAATCGTAATTTTTTCGGTATTAGAAATACAGACAAGCATACATGCGGATTGCTCTCACCTGTGCTGCTCTCTATTAAACCTCCTGGACACTCATTTATCAAACGTTCATAGAAACTGTCCTTAATATTCTATCCTAGGAATTAAATTTAGATTGTTCGTATGAACAGTCAAAAGTCGGATTTATCAAATATGCAGTGGCCACTCGTATGCATCTTTCTCAAAAAATCATCTGATGATACATCCCACATGTGTGTACCAAGTAGAGGGTGACAATTATTCGGGATTCCCACGGGTCACGTGATTCCTGCAGGATTCCCGCAGGACGGGAGTCAATTTCACTGTTGGTAACGTGATTTGGACGGGACAGAATTTAATCCGCGGGATCGGGCGGGAAACCGGAAATTATAATAAATTTATTTATTTTTTTTTACATTTATCTTGTCAGATATCAGGGAATTAGCTTTAAAAAATTACGCTGCGATGCGGTGCCAATGTGTGTGGTTATTAACTCCGCTGCAAAATGCAATTCCATCGGGTCTACTACACGGCACGCACCAAAACTGAAACTCCTACGTTGTTGCTACACCACCTGGATAAACTGGTAACCATATGATATCCGACTGAAAATGCGTGTATCTTAATAGTTTGGTAGTCAGACGAATCGAGTCCATTCATGACGTGGTAACGTGGCCAAACAACAAGAATCCAGGATATGGTTAAAGATGGCGGATAAAGCTTAAATAGATGATCTTTGATACTGTGCTAGGCTATGGTTTAAAGAGGGGCAGGGGGGGGCGAGCACCATAGGAGGTAAATTACAAATCTACGGGATTCGGGTCGGGACGGGAGTCTTTCTCTCGGGATTTTTTCGGGACAAGATTTTTTTGGTGGGGCTGTCACGTGATCGGGACGTGACGGGAGCGACAATTGATTCCCGTGTCACCCTCTAGTTCCAAGGTGCTCGAGCCCATTCACAGTCATCTGCATACAGAAACGCTCTCAGTTAACCAGATTTGGTATTAACACATCCTCTGATACAGAACACAGAACAAAGGAATTTCAGTGACACCGACATCGAGGTGAATGTTTAAACAAAACCAAAAGAAGTCTCGGTAAGTCAGTCACACAGGCGAAGAAGATGTCAGCTCAGTTGAGAGATAATCTGCATCTCACCTTGAACATAGTATCCTAACAGTAAAACATGGTGGTGGTAGCATGATGCTGGTAAAAAAAAAAAAAAAAAAAGTTTCAGCTTTCACTTCGGTGAAAGAAAATTCTGATTCTACCTCCCAAAGTCTATGCCCTACTTTTTGTTTTTGGTGTGACAAACAAAGTGCCTATAAAGATTGTAGTTTGTGATTGTAGCCGGACAAAATGCACATAAAAAAAACTTAGAGTAGTGATCACTTTTACAGATCACCACAAATAATGACTTACAAATACTAAATGGACATAAAACCTTACCGTGGCCTGATGTTTTAGAGGACTTCGACTGTATCTAAACAGTGTTGCCAATTCCTCAGTAAGGAAAGTAGCTATGGGCTGTCCCAAAAGTCGCTAGAAGTCGCTAAATGACGTCATCGCCTAATTTGCATAATTTGCAATTTGCAAATAACAGTAAAAGTGAGTAAAAAACACCCTAAATATGTTTAGAACTACAAATGTACAAAAATAATTTCAACATTAACAACATTTAATGATTTTAATGCTTTGTCTAGATCCACATTACACACATCAGTTTTGTCCTGTATTGTTAAATGTTATAACAGCAAATTTAATCAAAAGATTGTTCTGTAGGGTGAAATTGCTAGCTCTACAACCAACCCTCCTCCTTTATCCGGGCTTGGGACCGGCAAAGTGACCCAAAAGACACACTCTGGCAGAGTTACGTTTTTTTTTTTTAAGTTTTTTTTTTTTTTTTTGCTGAGCTAGCAAGATCTTATGTCACAGAGAGGTAGGCTACACACACAGTGGACGAGGTGAATAAGTGACTGAGCTGCTGAGGTTGTGTGAGTCAAATGTAGTGATTTATTTGTGTGACAGCGTCCTAGCGAAGAAACGTTTACATTTAAATCCCGCTCTGCAAGCCAGCAGCGGCTTTCTTTTGCGCAAGCGCATTTCATTTGCAGTCCGGACGCCGAGTGGTGAGGGTCTCCTCTCTCTCTCTCTCTCTGCTCCGCCCATAGACTGTAGATGGGAGCCTGTAGGTGCTTTGGGACGGGGGAGGGGCTCACGTTGAGGACAGTAACTGCAGAACAATACGTGCTTCACGCCAGAGTCTCCAAAACACCAGATAAGTCTCCAATAACACCAGAAGAAGTCGCTAGATTTGTCGCTAGTCGCGTTTTTGAAAAAAAGTCGCTATAGGGGTCTGAAAAGTCGCTAAATCTAGCGACAAAGTCGCTAAGTTGGCAACACTGTATCTAAAGTGAGTTTGATCATATCTTAAAGACAAGTCAGACGGTTACCTTGCAAAACATATCAGAACTATCAGAGAAATGTGATATTGGACATAAGGTTCTATAAAGAGGCAACAGGTAAAAACACGAGAGAACTTTGTTCGGGACATTTTTTTAATTAAAAAGTCAAGATATCCTCTGATGATATAATTACGTACTGTATAATGTGACTAATGACTGGCCAGCATATTTATACATTTGACCCCTTTCAGAGTTACCTTTAGCTCCAAAACTAGTGCAGCAATCATGTCATCAGACAAAGCATTTAGCACACACAGAGCAAATGCATGCAAACGGCGGCCCTCCTGCAGCCGCACACGATTCTGTTTTATAAATCTCTGTTGTTGTTGGACTTCTCATTTCCACACAGTTATCCATAATGGATGCAGACGTGCCTGAATTACTTATTTGCATGCCTCTGTTGCTCTGGCGGTAAAGAGAGCAATTTACCAAGCGGGTGACATTCAGGAGGCTGTGCTGCAGCTTCGGCTATTTATAATCCTCACGATAAGAACTCCCCCTGTGAAGCGGCGAAGTGACGGCCGACTCCATCCATCAGTAGCATCGGTGCTCCATCTCATCTGGTTGGTTTTAGCCACATGGTACGTGCGCTGATTAGTTTGTTAACCTCCAACGCTGAGACACCTAAGGCCTGTCATTGTTTTGCTCTTTTCATTAAGAAAGCCTATTCTATGGGATCATGACGATACCAGGTTAAGATGAAACTGAAAAGAAATATTGGCACTGAAAATATAATTTGGCATTGAAAAATAGTAGAATATAGCTTAGAAGTGTTATTGTCATGGGTTTGACTCCACCTGACTGCCTTGCCCTTTAGGCTTTTTAATCATTGCTCTTCGACCAGGTGTCCTGATCCCTGCGTCAGCTGATGGTCTGCAGGCTGTACAAAACTTTTACCGTCATGATCTCCGTCAGCAGTATCTTAAACCTTGTGCATAAATGTGCTTTACTTAGTATAATAACATTGCCTCAGTAAAAAAAATATGATGAAAAAAAAAAACCAGGCAATTGTGTACAAGGTAAAAATAAATTAATAAGAAAAAACAAAGTTCACACATGTTTTGAATTTACACCATAGGGACTTGGAAACACTCAAACCACTAGGCCACCACAACAATTAGAATTTAAATGCTCCCATTTGTCTATTTAAACCAAAAGAAAGGAAACGAACAACAATTAATTTAGAGGTTATATCAAAATAAACATTACCTACAGTTATAGCTGTGGATTTTTCTATAGTACGCGGACAATCGGGGATTAAAGATATAAAAAAAACGTCACAAGTGACGTTTACTGGGTTAGAAAACGGGTATAAAATGACTATTCACTGACAGCTGAAAGCAAGCGCCAGCGGCTCTGAAGCCCCGCCCCCCAGCGTGCGTGCACGATGTGAAATGAGAATCAACCGAATGAAGCTGAAAAGCAGCAGCAGTGAAAAAAAGTTGACATTGAAGAAGAAAAAAAATCAGCATTTAAAAAAAAAAAGATGAAAATGTGATTATGAGTTAACTGTTTTAATGCATATATTTTGAGTTTCATTTAAACAATTTTTCACATTCAATTTTTATTTTCCTATCGATACAGAAATTTTTTTACGACATTTATTTCAGATTCAAAATTATGATTTTCGGTTATTATATTTTTTTAATGCCAAATTTTATTTTCGGTTTCATCTTAAACCGGTAACGTCCTGATCCCATAGAATCCCACTTTTTTGCCTCACCTTGTTTCTAGACATTCAATCTGCTGACAATAATCTGAAGATGCTCAAGTGGTGGTATTTTTCTCGGATTATCTCCCATTTTATTTTATTTTTTACCATTTTAACAGGTGTTATAGAAAAAATGATATTGAGGGTTTTATATTGAGAAATTAATATTAAGAATGATCTTTTCTGTTTATCCTCAAATACTGAGAGAACTGTGTGCTATTTCTTCATCATATATTGATAGTCTGATTGTGTGACAATGTATAATATTAGGTTAGGTAAAATTCAATTTAGTTTATTTATATAGCGCCGTTTCACAACAAATGTCATCTCAAGGCACTTTACAAGAAGAGTTATTACAATACAATGTTTAATTTAGGAATTAGAGAACCACAGAATACTGCTTCGTGACTTATCAGCAATCCCTCAAGCATGAAGCGACAGTGGAAAGGAAAAACTCCCTTTTAACAGGAAGAAACCTCCGGCAGAACCAGGCTCAGCACTAGCGGTCATCTGCCGAGACCGTCTGTGGTTTGGAGAATACAGAACAGAGACACAGAAAGAGCAACAGAACTGATGCAGAAGTAGAAGTTGGTAGCAGGACGTGGAGAACGTTCCTCCACTGAAATGCCATCTTAGTCAGGGTCGTCAAGCAGGGCGGGTCAGGAGCACCTACTGTAAATGAACTGATATTAGGATTCCTACTCTTGTATTGCCATGGAAACGACCCTCGGAGCACCAAAAACTTCTGACGTGTTTTAAGATTGAGTGTGTCCTATCAAGACAAAGACACCTAAAAGTCTGGAGACTTTACCATGGAGATATGTTTACTGATATGTTGTAGACAATAGCAAGGTTGTTTAAATCTATAAAAAGGCTTCGCTAGTTGTTGGGAGCAGGTCAGCTGTTACACGGATCCCGGCAATACTTTGAGTTGCTGTTCCTCCTTGCTTTTACAAACAAGTTCAAATTAAACCTCCAAGAACCGAAGGAATCTTTCTCACCTCTTTATTTCAAACGTTTTTTTCCGACTAGACAGGGTTGTTTAGACTTTAAATTTCCACCGTAAGGGTTTTTAAACCCACAAAAAGAGATAAAGTCTGCTTAAATGGATATTCCACCCCAAGTGAAATTTAGTCTGCTGTCATTTTCCCCAGAGTGAGATCAGTAAGAAAAACCTTTTTTTAACCAGTCCGGTCATTCTCCTGATTCGGCAGCAGTCTGTCTGCCTTAGCTTAGCATAAAAAATATAAGTGAATGGTAACAGCTAGCATGTCTTGTGCAAAAGTCATGAAAGTTACTAAATAATGATAATAATAGTCCTTGTGGCCTTGATAATCATATTGACTGCAGGTGAAAATAAGAAGTAACATGAAGGAATTGCAGGAGCCGATTTAGGCTCGGGGTAGATTCAGATAAAGCCTATAAACTATAAGCCGCCGCTGCAAGGCAGAAAGAAATGCAAGCTGTTACCATTCATTTATATTAAAAACTAATTATTTTTATTTTGCACGTGAAAGGATATTGTGATTCCTGAGATCCTTAACTGTCAACATTAGGCAGATTTAACAAGGAAACTAAACAATAAAGTAAACATTGACCAGATATCCCTAATCGAAACTTCATGGGGAATTCAAGAGAACCAAAAAAGGTCCTGGTGGGCTAATTGAAAGTTATCATTGTGGAAAATTGGATGAAAAGCAAAATTAAATTATGATTCTCAAATCTGAGTTAGTCTAAGAGCTAAAAAGTCTAAGAGCTAAAAAGCTTTTAACGGTGAAGAAAAGCCTTTATTTCTTATTGTTTCACTCTAAATATCTCGTTTTTTGTTTATCCCTACTCAGGGTGAACACCTGTGGGCAGTGGTTTGCTGCGTTTGAGAGAAGAATACAGATCTCTGCTATCAGTCCTTCACCGAGGGTTTTAATTACAGCTGCTAATTGAGCTGTAAATACAACCACCATCTTGATTATCCATCTAAATGCTCTCTGGGCAGCTTTGTGTCGACTGCAGCAGCTTTTCACGTTGTGTGCTCGTGTCGGTGTCATGAACTGCAAATAAAAAACCAAACCTTGCTTCTTTCCAGGCAGATCTACTGACTCAGCAAAAGGCAACACTGTAACTTGTTAGTAACTTACAGATAAGGCATTTCTTCTCAGTACATCTGTTCGATGTTGTAACGAGGATGGATACATGGGAGAAGGCAGCATTGGAGACAGGTTAAAGGAAATAAACCATCATTTCAACTGCTATTTCTTTGTAATTGTGTTAAAATGCATGAAAGAAAAAGGCAAACAAGGGAACTAAGAACAGAGTCACAAATGACTGACAAGAGTTAGTTGTGATAATTGTAATAATTTCAACATTTACATCCAGTTAAACCCCCCAGTGGCTAGGTTATGTCTGAGATTAATCAATCATTTTTTAAAAGAAAATTATTACACCTTAGTCTGTTCCTTTGACCACGAGGAATATAAACAGCAGCATGCAGATTTCACGAAGATTGTTATGATTCTGCAAAGTTTTACTTGATATCTGCAAACTCAGAAATGATGTGGTGATATTTAATTGTCGGTTAGCGTTCTTACGTAGTCTTAAGACAAAAAAAACAAACGGAAAAATACACTTACTTCAAACAGCTACTCCAAATCTACAGTAAAAAAGGAAGTTCCCCTCATTTTAAGTGTAAAATGGTCTAGGGTATTAACAAAACTAAAATCTGGTCTAGAAACAAGCTGCAGCTGATGAGCGAAACCGACCCCTGGTTATGAGTCAATGGATTAAAGGTATAGTGGAGGACTTTTCTGAATTTCAGGGAAAGAACCACCCTCTCTACTTAGAGCCTGATTTATCAAGATTCCTGATAATGACAGCAAAATTGTGTGCGGCGCTAAAAATTTGCGCGACTGGATTGTTCTTAATTTGTGAGTGATTTATTAAGATTGTATGAGCAATTCATCACAGGCGCAAGGAACAGTATTCAAATGAGGAGTATGTGGCCGCTAACGGGAGCTACACCAAGGCTAGAGAGAGGAGGAACAATTCGCATGGATCCATGATGCAGCTTTGGCATAATAAAGGGGGAAAAAAATTACATAAGTAGAAAATCTATGGCTGTTGCAGAGTTAATTATTAATAGAATGTTGTGAATTAAGTTTCTCGTTTGTCAGCAATGAACTTAATGTGTGCGTTGATGCGTAGCTCTCTGCTCCATCGTAATCAGATTTAATAAAGCTCCATGTCCAGAACAAAGTCGCTAAAATGTCCATATTTTACCAATGTTGTTGAAATGTACTGCACTTTATCATGGCCTCTATTAAATGTTAAGTTACGGTAGAAAAAAATGTTATCTTCAAAATATGTAAACCGAAATGTCATATATATATATATATATATATATATATATATATATATATATATATATATATATATATATATATATATATATATATAGCCCAATTCCATTAAGTGGAACATGGGAAGATTATCACCTCTCCATGAAGATATTAACTCCCTGCGTGTCTCAGCTCGTCTTCACCAGCTGAGAGCGCAGTGAGTTATAATGCAAAATGAAAACATGGCTTCCTGAAGCGCCAAAAATGGATGCTAAAATAGCCGGTGCTTAGTAAATCACACTGCGCCTGGAAGGCCTGCTTATTTACCTGTTCTCCCAGTATTTTGCGTCTTCTTACAGAAACGCCCATATCACATATTCAGATTAGGGAAACGTGCAAAATGGTTTCGGGCGTCTTGCTCCGGGTTTAACAGCCGCAATGCTCTCTGCGTCATGTAAGTAAATCAGGTACGGTGTGTTTTTTACAGCGCTGTACTGTTTGCGCTGGTTTTAACAGGCGCAAACCGTTGATAAATCAGGCTCTTATGGTGCGTTCAGCGCATCATGTTTGGCGAAAGTGTCTTTCTGTGTGGAGTTTGCATGTTCTCCCCGTGTTCCCTTGAGCAGATGTGAGCTACTCCCACAGAAACATGCACCAGTTCTGGGCTGTACACTGCCTCCACCTGGCTGACCGGGGTTGGGGAGGATCTGGCTGTAATAACGTCATACATCCACGCGCTACGTCCAGCTGGGGAAATCCCACCCCTTTGGGTGAAAAGAAGGGCCTGTTCACTCGTCAAAGCATGATGGAGGCTTGAGCTCAGTGCAGAGGGAAAGCAATGCCCTGGGGTCTCATTTATAAAGCTTGCTTACGCACGAAACAAGGTTTGGGTTTTATAGAAAAAAACATGGCGGAAATATGTGTGCAACTTTAAGCACACTAAGGTGCTTGCTTACGCGCTTTTTGGACACAGAGGACGCTGACAGCGCCACATTTTCAGACTTGTGGAGCATTGCAGACACAGACGAACACAACCAACACAAAAAATTCTCCCCTGTCCCGTCTATAGGAACTGAGAAAAAAAATGACAGTTTATGGCAGAAAGTGGGTGTGTAGGAGGTGGGATATGATCCAGAAACAGCTGAGCTAATTTCTACAAAGAGTCTGATTAATAAAGTGGAGATTGTGTGTACTCCAAGTTTGATAGATCAGAAACTTACTAGGCGAAAGTAAAAAAAGCTACTGAGCTTAACCACGTTTCTAGGGAGGATTCTGTGCAAAGTTTTATAAATGAGACCCTAGGACTGGAATTAGGTAGGAACACTGGCTGATAAATAATGGGTTAAAAAAATTGGGTTAAAAATAGAGCATTAAGACCGTCAAAAGTTCAACTAGCTGAACTTCTGCGTTGCTTGCGTTTGGCCTTTTGAAGCTTGAAACGCAGGAAAAGCTTAAAAAGTTGACAGAGCCAACTCTGACAAAGCTTTTTACATTTTTTACCATAACAAAATTACATTAACCTGAAACACTTAAAAATTTTACAGAAACAAATTCGCAAGTTTATGGAAACACTTTTACAAAGACATGAACATTCCATCATGTCAACAATCACACTGAATGCGTGGCCTTCGTTGAAATACTTTACGAGCCAGTCCATAAAACCGACATCGACATCTTCTCCCTCTGCATCAGCGAGAAAGTCTAAATTATGTCCACAATCACCACAAAATATCCATAAAACTTGAAAATAGATTGCGCAAAACTTCTCCACAGGTTGACCTGCTAACAAGATTGCGTTAACTTTGGCAACTGATTCCATTCCCTGCTTTATCACTTCTGGGTCAGGTCTTTGTAAAAGTGTTTCAGTAAACTTGTAAATGTGTTTCGGTAAAAATGTAAAAGTGTTTCAGTAAAAATTTAAACGTGTTTTAGGTTAATGTAATTTTGTTTCAGTAACAAAGTAAAAGTGTTTCAGGTGAATGTAATTTTGTTTCAGTAACAAAGTAAAAGTGTTTCAGGTTAATGTAATTTTGTTTCAGTAAAAATGTAAAAGTGTTTCAGGTTAATGTAATTTTGTTTCAGGTTAACGTAATTTTTCTTTCGGTAAAAATGTAAAAGTGTTTCAGAAGTGTTTCGGTAAAAATGTAAAAGTGTTTCAGGTTAATGTAATTTTGTTTTGGTAAAAAATGTAAAAGTGTTTTGGTAAAAATGTAAAAGTGTTTCAGGTTAATGTAATTTTGTTTTGGTAAAAAATTTAAGTGTTTCGGTAAAAATGTAAAAAAGTGTTTCGGTAAAAATGTAAAAGTGTTTCAGGATAATGTAATTTTGTTTTGGTAAAAAATGTAAAAGTGTTTTGGTAAAAATGTAAAAGTGTTTCAGGTTAATGTAATTTTGTTTCGGTAAAAATGTAAAAAAGTGTTTGGAAAAATGTAAAGTGTTTCAGTAAAAATGTGAAAGTGTTTCAGGTTAATGTAATTTTGTTTTGGTTTGTAAAAAATTTTAAGTGTTTCGGTAAAAATGTAAAAAAGCGGTAAAAATGTAAAAGTGTTTCAGGATAATGTAATTTTGTTTTGGTAAAAATGTAAGTGTTTCGGTAAAAATGTAATTTTGTTTCAGTAAAAATGTAAAAGTGTTTCAGGTTAATGTAATTTTGTTTTGGTAAAAAATTTAAGTGTTTCGGTAAAAATGTAAAAAAGTGTTTCGGTAAAAATGTAAAAGTGTTTCAGGATAATGTAATTTTGTTTTGGTAAAAATGTAAAAGTGTTTCGGTTAATGTAATTTTGTTTTGGTAAAAATGTAAAAGTGTTTCAGGTTAATGTAATTTTGTTTCGGTAAAAATGTAAAAGTGTTTCGGAAAATGTAATTTTGTTTCAGTAAAAATGTAAAAGTGTTTCAGGTTAATGTAATTTTGTTTGGTAAAAAATTTAGTGTTTCGGTAAAAATGTAAAAAAGTGTTTCGGTAAAAATGTAAAAGTGTTTCAGGTTAATGTAATTTTGTTTTGGTAAAAATGTAAGTGTTTCGGTAAAAATGTAATTTTGTTTCGGTAAAAATGTAAAAGTGTTTCAGGTTAATGTAATTTTGTTTTGGTAAAAAATTTAAGTGTTTCGGTAAAAATGTAAAAAAGTGTTTTGGTAAAAATGTAAAGTGTTTCAGGATAATGTAATTGTTTGGTGTTTGGATGTAAAAGTGTTTCAGGTTAATGTAATTTTGTTTCGGTAAAAATGTAAGTGTTTCGGTAAAAATGTAATTTTGTTTCAGTAAAAATGTAAAAGTGTTTCAGGTTAATGTAATTTTGTTTTGGTAAAAAATTTAAGTGTTTCGGTAAAAATGTAAAAAAGTGTTTCGGTAAAAATGTAAAAGTGTTTCAGGATAATGTAATTTTGTTTTGGTAAAAATGTAAGTGTTTTGGTAAAAATGTAATTTTGGTTTCAGTAAAAATGTGAAAATGTGTAGGTTAATAATTTTGTTTTGTGAAAAATTTAAGTGTTTCGGTAAAAATGTAAAAAAGTGTTTCGGTAAAAATGTAAAAGTGTTTCAGGATAATGTAATTTTGTTTTGGTAAAAAATGTAAAAGTGTTTTGGTAAAAATGTAAAAGTGTTTCAGGTTAATGTAATTGTTTTGGTAAAAAATGTAAAAGTGTTTCGGTAAAAATGTAAAAGTGTTTCAGGATAATGTAATTTTGTTTTGGTAAAAATGTAAAAAAGTGTTTTGGTAAAAATGTAAAGTGTTTCAGTAAAAATGTAAAAGTGTTTCAGGTTAATGTAATTTTGTTTTGGTAAAAAATTTAAGTGTTTCGGTAAAAATGTAAAAAAGTGTTTTGGTAAAAATGTAAAAGTGTTTCAGGATAATGTAATTTTGTTTTGGTAAAAAATGTAAAAGTGTTTTGGTAAAAATGTAAAAGTGTTTCAGGTTAATGTAATTTTGTTTCGGTAAAAATGTAAAAAAGTGTTTTGGTAAAAATGTAAAGTGTTTCAGTAAAAATGTAAAAGTGTTTCAGGTTAATGTAATTTTGTTTTGGTAAAAAATTTAAGTGTTTCGGTAAAAATGTAAAAAAGTGTTTCGGTAAAAATGTAAAAGTGTTTCAGGATAATGTAATTTTGTTTTGGTAAAAATGTAAGTGTTTCGGTAAAAATGTAATTTTGTTTCAGTAAAAATGTGAAAGTGTTTCAGGTTAATGTAATTTTGTTTTGGTAAAAAATTTAAGTGTTTCGGTAAAAATGTAAAAAAGTCTTTCGGTAAAAATGTAAAAGTGTTTCAGGATAATGTAATTTGGTTTTGGTAAAAAATGTAAAAGTGTTTTGGTAAAAATGTAAAAGTGTTTCAGGTTAATGTAATTGTTTTGGTAAAAAATGTAAAAGTGTTTTGGTAAAAATGTAAAAAAGTGTTTTGGTAAAAATGTAAAGTGTTTCAGGAAAAATGTAAAAGTGTTTCAGGTTAATGTAATTTTGTTTTGGTAAAAAATTTAAGTGTTTCGGTAAAAATGTAAAAAAGTGTTTCGGTAAAAATGTAAAAGTGTTTCAGGATAATGTAATTTTGTTTTGGTAAAAATGTAAGTGTTTCGGTAAAAATTTTAAAGAGTGTTTCAGTAAAAATGTAAAAGTGTTTCAGGTTAATGTAATTTTGTTTTGGTAAAAATGTAAAAGTGTTTCGGTAAAAATGTAAAAGTGTTTCGGTAAAAATGTAAAAGTGTTTCCGTAAAAATTTTAACGTGTTTTAGGTTATTGTAATTTTGTTTCAGTAAAAATGTAAAAGTGTTTTGGTAAAAATGTTAAAGTGTTTCAGGATGATGTAATTTTGATTTGCACTTCCCGGCTACCATAGTTTGGACTTGTTTGGGAACTCCAAATATACCTGTAAAGACTTCTCTCCGATCAGACACCACCAACTCAATGTGCTTCAGCAGCCACAAGCGTGTAACAAACGGCCTTCATAAGCCAGTGTTTTAGAGGACCCAAACACAGGATTTACAGATAAGAACAAACTTTTCCTTTTTTTTGCCTCTTACTTCTAACAGCTCTAAGAGCGTCCAAATCACATCTTTCTTGTAAGATTAATCCCTCCAACACAAACATCGTCGTCTGCCTCCACACTACTAAACTCTCAGAAAATCTCATCCTCTTCCGTCAGTCCAGGCGTATGACGTGGCCGGAACAACTTCTCTAAACTCAAGATAATCTCGTGCCTTCTCCCTTATTCATTTCCTCCTACATTTAAGTGAGTGTGAACTCAATTAAAGCTGTCAGTTTGAGGGGCTCACTTCACAAATACACTTTTGCATACAGTGATGCACATACCAGCTCAGACTGAGGAGCTGAAGGGATGAGAGACTGGGATGGATTAATGAGCAGCCAAAGACTCCACAAGGTGAAGAAAAAAAAAGTATAAATTGTAATTTTCCTAAGCCCTAAATGGGAATTTAAACTAGCAGATGAGTAAAAATGCAAAGTATTTGCAGCAACATCATTGGACCATATACCAGTCAGACACAATATTATGACCACAGGGAAGTGAGATTAAAGACATTAATTATCTCTTGCATATTGCAGCAGTTGGTGGATTGGATATGCCGGAGTGGAGAAAAAAAGGGAAACTTAGTAAACTGGCTAGGAAATCACGGGGAGTGAAACTACTCCACATCTGTCTTCACTTGAATTAGCTGTAGAGGACATGAGACGGTATATCAGAGAACGGAAAGATATTTTTCAAGTTTTAGAACCGCTTTGCAAGTCTAAGCTGTGCTCTACGGTGGTCAGTTCGAGAAAACGTTCATTTCATTTTCTTCCCAAACTTTACAAACAAAACGAACAGGTGGACTAAGTTCAGCTTCCACATGCTGCCTTTCTGCAACGTCTAAAGTTCTCTCCGTAGGAATGGACGCACTGCTGAGATCGCGAGCGATACACATCTATGCGTCAAGTGGAAAGCCTGTTTCCTGCTGCTTGTACATCTTCTCCTACTGTGCTTTTTCCTTCCACTAAACTTTCCATTGGAACAATACAGATACAGCACTCAGATGCAGCAATTAGATTTTGTGGCTCAACCGACTTATAAAGGGTGTCAGCTTGTGTAAACCATAACATCCAGAATATCTCTGCATCCGAAATCCACATTTTAAACAGTTTTAGGTAAAATTCTGATTACCTGAGGAGCAGAATATTGTAATAAATCTCTTTAATTCTATAAAAAGTTCAATTTTAGGCTTCCACACCTATGCAGACCATGAAGTAGACACCAGCAAATGGTTTCTTTTTAAAACTTTTCAGCTAGAAGCAGAATCTGAATGTCCCTTACAGTTTGGGATGATGTGGGGGATGATGGGGCTCCACAGGTACGCCCCTCCGGTGGCCGTTTCAATCAAAGCACAGTTCAACAGATGACATATACCTTCTCTGAAATTAGGCTTTTAAAGCTCAGTGAAGAGCTCCGACATGTTCAGGGACAGCTCTAAAAATGGCTTCCATCTCCTTTTTACAACCTGAAACATGCTGTAAACCAGCAGCCGGCCGCTTGTACGCTGCAATCTGACTTCAAGGGGTTCTGATAAAGCAGCAGGTCGGGGCGTGTTGGGAATGAAACCAGGCTCTGATTGCAGAGAGCCTGTCAGAAGTGTCCTTCAGCGGGACACCGACTCCGAGCTCCAAGAGGACAGCCTTAAACGACAGCATTATCATGAAGAAAAATGTTATGCAACTGTGCTCGACCTTCAACGAGGAAGTGGCACTTTGAAATGTACATTATGTAGATTCGGCGAGAAAAAGACTTCCTTATGAATGGCTGCGTCAGCTTTTCCTTCCCATTCACATGAAGAACTGTTTTCTCTTCCCGTGATATCCATCAGAACAATCAGAGATTCAATCTTTTCAGGGGAAATTGCTACATTAAACTGACTTTATGTCTTTGTCTTCATATATTATAGGTTCAGGAATAACTCGTCGGCTCGAAGATTGCATCTAAAAACACATGATGTTTCTCAGGAAGATTTGACGTAAAACAACAAGCTGCACTACAAGCTACACTGATGGCATCGAAGAAACTGCTTCAGATTATCAAAGAGGAACGGATCCTGTCTTGGACTAGTCTTAACAAACAAATGTGAAAGCTTGTTGTTTGACCTTGTAACAAGTGTTGCACACGTTAATTTGTGATGCTTCATAGCTTGTCAGGATCACAGAGAAGTGATGAGAGGCGAACAAAATGATAAAGTCTTTTTTTTCTCTCAGATCTGTGCAAATGTTGGTGATTAAAACAAAAAAACGTCAAGCTTTGCTTAGCGTCTCTGTTGGTGTCAAAGCAAAGTGAACAACAGTATAAAAGTCACTTCCTTATCTGGATACATCATTAACCTACCTCATAATAACAATCAGAAAGACAAAGAAAATAGGTATAAAACCACAAATAAATTATTCCCTGAAAGGTTTAGACTTAAAATCAGTCAAGAAGTTGCTTTCTGACAGGAAATTGTCTAAAGAAAATGGAAAAGAATGCACAATTGTATACATTTTGAATAAAAAATACTTACATTTTACTTTAAAACGGTATTTTGAAAATTAAATATACCTTCTCAATAATCAATAGAAATGTTTTTTTTGTCGGTATAGCAACTAAACTATTTTCTAACTGCTGGGCAGCATTTTTATGCTTCCATTCGTACTTTGGGGATGAAGTCCAAGTCTTTCAGGTTGAAGAGCCTGAGTGCCATCACCCTAATCTTTAGCTCTGCCCAAAGCAGAGGTCGCTGCAGTTTTTTGCTGTATGTCATTTTAACTGATGGGGGATAAAAGGATTTGGACATAATCCATTTTTATTCGTGAATTTTTAAAATGAAAATATTTAAAAGTTGTTCATTTTTAATCGTTTTGGTAAAAAAACAAGTGAACAAAAACCGCTGTGATAATCGATAAATCCAGCACGGCTTTGAGGTATAAATGCTGAGTGAAAACACACAGGGTCACGTTGGAGCAGTTTTTTTGTGGCGGACAGTAACGTTGCAGCACTTCAAAACTCAATTTTCATTTGTCAAAACGTAAACACTGAAAACGCAGATCTTCACTTTGACCTGAGTTTTTAGAAAGATTTGTTTTTGGTGCAACAAATCCGCATTTACGTGTGGATGACAGGCTAAACCGTGGAAAAATATCTCAGTTTGTTTTAGCTACCCGGCTATGTGCGGACAAGGCATCAGTTTTACTGAGCAATAGCAGTGAAGGATGAAGGATTCTGTTTGTGCAATGGGGAGCATAAGTCTCCTCCCCTTCCTGTCGGCCCGTGGGTCCCCAAACCGAAAAAATAATGAATAGGAGTCAATGGAGCGATAAAAGTTATTTTCTGGTCCGCTTTGTCTTACGTCCTGAATCACACAAATGTTGTACTTCGATTTATATGATCCAGTGATTTGGGATTTATTTGATTGTCAAACTTTGCTTTTAAAATGCCTAAAAATCAGAAGTCACATTTAAGACGCCATTTGGCTAACGGGAGTTAGCACTAGCTATAGCAGGTAAAACACTCCCTAAGAGTTTGTAGAGCTTCTCCTCCATGTTGGCTCTAACTCCAACGACTGCTTTATATCCGACATAGCTGCTACTTTCCACATTGTCAGATTTATAGAGGTTTTCTCCGTGTTTAATGCTCCTTTCTTCATCCTGGAGGCTACAACCCTCACTCCCCTTCTTCTTCTGCAGTTGTAGTCCGCTAAACGTTTTTACACAAAACCTAAAGCAACTTTTGCCGCTGGTCGAAAATCAGCGTCTTCTCTGCATCAAAATTAGATTTTAAAATTCAAAGACATCATCTGTTCGATCCCCGGCGCGTTTCAAACAGAATCGGAAAATAAATTTAATCGCTCCGTTAACTCATTCATTTTTTTTGGCATTTGGGGACCCAAGTAGAAGGGCGGGGTTTAGGCTCCCCATCTCATGAGCTCGATCAAATACAAAACAGTTACTGAAAACTATTCTTCCTTTTTTGGCATGTAGACCAAAAATAAATACTAATTTGTATCATATCTTTGGTATGTGACTGCATATGTCTTATCATAATATAGAAGTGCAACGCTTTAAAGAAGCCCCAAAAAAACAACATTAAAGAATCCAAGTAAACCAAGCTAAACCAAAGAGTATAAAAAGAAATGGAGATTAATAAGACCGAAATGTGAAAAAACTCCCCACAAAGAAGGACATGCACAATTTGCTCATCTAAATGTGTGCTAATGTGTTTTTGCATGGTGGCATGCGAGAAATGTTGATAATTTCATCATCATGATTGTTCCTGTATTGCGTAAATAATTTTTCCGGGTATGAGGCCGCGCATGAGATCATTAACGTACACGCATTAATAAAATGGTGATGACGTTTCTTCTGTGACTTCAGGCTACTTTCTTCCAATTTGTTTGGAACGCCTAATTCAGGTTGAAATACATGTTTGCCCTCCGAATCACGTCCGTACGCAGTCTGTATGAGACGCTTGCCAATGTCAGATGTTATTAAAGAGGGTCTCTTTGTTTACATCCCGACCAGGCAGGACGCCTCGGCGGATATTATCAGGCCTCACGACTCCCGGCGCGCTCACTTTCCCATCCTCATCCTCTTGCTTCCTCTCCCTTTATGCCTTCGATTCGGCGTTGTTTACAAGCCAACGGAGCAGCAGGGCTCACAGAGGATCAGGCTGTAATTAAAAAGTTTTCTGTCCTGAATCAATCTGGATTCTTTTCTTTTATAGAAAAAAAGACTACATTTAATTGAAAGAGATTATTAGCTTTGAGTTGACAGGATATTTGAAAAGAAAAAGCTGTTATCTTTTCATTATCCAGAAACCCTCAGCATCAGTGATTCAAAGTTTTTGATGAAAGAGGGCAGACAGTTTCTGTAAAAGTTAGGGTGCTCCTGCAAAAAAATAAAATAATAGTTGATGGTTAAAAAGAGAAAAAGCTAAAATTCTTTTTACGATTATTTAAATAATTGTTGGATCATCTCCGTACCTATTAAAGCTCGTATATCATGCTATTTTATAGCTTTCAGCGTCTGGGATAGGCACATATCTGACAATATGTTTGCTTTTGGCGTTAGTGTAGTATTAATTTGTCCTGCAATATAAATTATATCCTGGAGTTATTCTTCGACCCGCAAGTAAGACGCTCAGTTTCAATAAAATCCTAATTTTATAAGCCGCATTATAGCAATAGTTTTAAAATAAAATATTTCAATAATTTAAATGAAAGGCTTATTGTGATGCTCTTTTTACCTTTAAAAATGTTTGAAACTTTATTATATTAATGGGTCAGACCTCAGGTTTATTTTTTATGTCAACACCGGATCAGTACAGCTGATTTCAGCAGCTAAAGTTAGTGACTGAGTTCTGAAGCCAGCAGATCTTTCTGTTTGTATGTTTAAAACGTTCTTGCTTCTAAGGATTAGGTTGAGAGATGGATGGAGGTTTTAAAAGCCCCGGGTGTTGCTAGCAGTGCGGCCCGGTTGTGTCTAAATATATGAACGTAACAGCAGCAGCAGCAACTTTGCTGACCGTAGTATTTCCCGTATTTTAATTTTGTTCTTTACTGCTACTTTGATCGTTTGAGTGCGTCAAAGATCATTTCAATTAAAATGATGAGTTCACAAAAGTTATTGGAGTTAACAGTGCACATAATTAGCATAAGAACAGTCGGGCAGGAAATTAGAAAGAAATGTGGAGGTGACAAATAGCACTGCTGCGATAATTTAATCACACAAGAACAATTCTGAGATGCAACACATCAATAAAGTAACCTCACAGTCAGTACGTTTAAATGCAACAAGAGAAATTTGAATTATTACCTCAGTCCGACTGAAATCCGACTTTAAAAATGCATGTTTACACCTTTGTCCGGCTGCAGTCGAACCAGAACTAGAGTTTCAGTTTTAGGAGAGCTGCTGTAACAGAATCAGTTTATTGGCCAAGTATGTCACATACAAGGAATTTGACTCCGGCAAACTTTTTCCTCCAGTACAGAACTTGAATAAGTGAAATAAAAAAAAATAAAAAAAAAAAATAAAAATATGAACAAAAATAAGTAAAAATACAAATAAATATCAGATCGTAAATAATAAAGGATAATATATACACCAAGCCGGGGTTATTTTACAGTGAGTATGTACAGAAGTGCAGAGTTATAGTTTATTGTTATGTGAGTGCACTCACACACTGTGACTAGACAGAGTTCGTCAGAGCGACAGCCTGGGGGAAAAAACTGTTTTTGTGTCGGGTGGTTTTGGCGTACAACGCTCTGTAACGCCGACCTGAGGGGAGGAGCCTAAACAGATTGTGGCCAGGGTGTGAGGGGTCAGAGGTGATTTTCCTGGCCCGCTTCCTGACCCTGGCCCGGAATAGGTCCTGAATGGAGGGAAGATCGGTTCCTATGATCCTCTCTGCAGTCCTGACTGTTCTCTGCAGTCTGTCCTTGTCTTGCCTGGTGACGGATCCGAACCAGACAGAGATGGATGAGGTCAGGACAGACTGGACTATTGCTGTGTAGAAGATGATCAGCAGCTCCTGGGGCAGGTTGAACTTCCTGAGCTGACGCAGAAAGTACAGCCTTTGCTGGGCCTTTTTCCTTATTATGTTGATGTGTGAGGTCCACTTCAGGTCCCGTGTGATGGTGGATCCTAGGAACCTGAAAGACTCCACTGTGGGGACTGGCTTGTTGAGGATCATGAGAGGAGATGTTGATGGTGGTCTCTTCCTGAAGTCCACTGTCATCTCCACAGTTTTGAGCGGGTTTAGCTCCAGGTGGTTCTGACTGCACCAGAGAACCAGCTGTTCCACTTCCTTTCTGTACACAGACTCGTCGCCGTCGCGGATGAGTCCAATGACGGTGGTGTCATCTGCAAACTTCAGGAGTTTCACAGAAGGGTCCCTCGACGTGCAGTCAGTGGTGTAAAGGGAGAAGAGCAGTGGGGAGAGAACACATCCCTGGGGGGCGCCGATGCTGAGGGAACGGGAGCTGGATGTGAACTTACCCAGTTTCACCTGCTGCCTCCTGTCAGTCAGGAAACTGGTAATCCACTGACAGGTGGATGGAGGCACGGTGAGCTGGGACAGTTTTTGGTGGAGGAGCTCTGGGACAATGGTGTTAAACGCAGAGCTGAAGTCCACAAACAGGACCCGAGCGTAGGTACCTGCAGAGTCTAGGTGGTGCAGGATGTAGTGTAGAGCCATGTTGACGGCATCATCCACTGACCTGTTTGATCTGTAGGCGAACTGCAGGGGGTCTAGCAGGGGATCTGTGATGTCCTTCAGGTGGGTCAGTACCAGACGCTCAAAGGATTTCATGACCACAGATGTTAGGGCAACTGGTCTGTAGTCATTTAATCCAGTGACTGGGGACTTCTTGGGAACCGGTATGATGGTGGAGCGTTTGAGGCAGGAGGGGACCTCACACAGCTCCAGGGAGTTATTGAAGATCTGGGTGAAGATGGGAGCCAGCTGGTCAGCACAGAATTTCAGAGAGGCTGGGGACACTCCGTCTGGTCCCTGAGCCTTTTTAATTTTCTGTCTCTGAAATAGCTGGCGCACGTCCTGTTCGCAGATCGTCAAGGCAGGTACGTGGGTGGTTTGGGGTGAAGCTGGGTCTTTTGTGATGGAGATGGTGGGGGAGGTGGGAGGTGTGAAAGTCCTTTCAAACCTGGAAAAGAAGTCGTTGAGGTCCTCAGCCAGGCGGGGGCTCTCCACAGGGTGGGGGGATGGTCTCCTACAGTTAGTAATGGTCTGCAGGTAGCTCCAAACTGCAGAGGGGTCGTTAGCAGAAAAACGGTCCTTAAGCTTAGCACTGTAGTTCCTCTTTGCTGCTTTGATCCCTCTTGTCAGCTGGTTCCTGGCCTGTTTGTACAGGTCCCGATCCCCACTCCTGTAGGCCTCCTCCTTGTCCTGGCGTAGCCGTCTCAGTTCTGCAGTGAACCACGGTTTATTGTTTTTGAATGAGCAGAAGGTTTTGGTCTGCACACACATGTCCTCACAAAAGCTGATGTAGGATGTCACAGTGTCGGTCAGTTCATCCAGGGATGAAGCCGCTGCTTCAAAGACGCTCCAGTCAGTGCAGTCAAAGCAGGCCTGTAGCTGCATCTTTGACTCATCAGTCCATCTCCTCACAGTTCTTACTACAGGCTTAGCAGATTTCAGCTTCTGCCTGTAAGATGGGATGAGGTGGTAACACCGGAAACGCGAGCCAGCACTAACAGCAGTAGTGTTATAAGAGGCATATGGCTTCCCCGACTAACGTAAGTTTCCTGCCATCCAGATCACTCAGGTCCTCCAGCTCTAGTTTACTGATCGTCCCTAGAACCAGAACGAAATATGGGGAAGCAGCTTTTAGTTTCTATGCTCCTCATATCTGGAACAAACTACCAGGAGAATACAAAGCTACTGAGACACTGAACTCTTTTAAATCTAAAATTAAAACTTACCTATTTAGGCTAGCTTATAACTGTTTTTACCTGCTTTTTTTTTAATTTTCACACAAATTATTGCCTTAATTACTGTAAATGCTTTCTTGTGTTAAAAACTGTGAGCTCAGTTAATTAGCTAAACCTGTGTTTTTTACTCACGTCCCTCTACATTGTTGTATTTTCTTGATTATTTTTTTATTGTAATTGCTCATTTGTATTCTAATCATATGTAAAGCACCTTGAATTGCCCTGTGTTGAAAGTGTGCTATACAAATAAAATTGTCTTTGCCTTGCCAGCCTTAGTTTACTGCCTGAATGTAGCTGGAAGCTAACCGCTATGAGGCTAACACGTAGGGGCGCATGTCGCCACCTATCGTCTGGTAGTGGAACTTACTTCATTTAATAATTCGATTTCCTGAGGGACATGCAAACTGGGACTCAGCTCGCTTAGTCTGATTCCTCCAAAAAGCTTGACTTAGCTGTGTATGTAGACATACTGAATGCAGCTTCATAAATGGCTAACACTGATTAGCATTAGCATGTAGCTAGCATTTACCTACTGCACTGGCTACTTCAGCAGACATCTTTATTGCTGAAATTGATCCAGCTGCAAGAGTTAATCTATCCAACCGTCTGCTTTGTTCCTGGCCAAGGTTTGGAAAGCAGACATCGATGAAGTGAGGCTCACACAGAAACATGTTGTAGCTGGTTAGATGCAGCATTCCTGAGAGAAATTCCAGCTATTTCTAGCAATTTGGCTGTTCCTTAGGAATGGTGAATAAAGGCTAAACGAGCATTTTTGTCAAGACATTTTAGAAAGTACCATACTACGAAAACGGTGACGCGAGCTGCGAGAGTTTGAATCAAGTGCGTTTAATTTTCAAGAGCAGCTCGGACACGTCAGGAGCTTCCTGGTTTGACAGCGTTACGCAAAGCATGTCAAGGCAAGGCAATTTCATTTGTATAGCACACTTTCAACACATGGTAAATCAAGGTGCTTTACATGATTTGGGTGGTAAAGAAACCAAACGTGATAAAAGCATGGAAAGCAACAAACAGCAAGACTATGAAAACTATGTTATGAGTCAGTCGTTTTCCAGGACAGGGCGGTGCAGCTGCTCAGAGTGCAAATTCAGGAGGAGTACTGAGAGATGTGTGAATTAAAACAAACAAAAAACACTCTCCTGGGCTTTTTTTATGAGGTAACTAAATTATAAACATGTTTGAAAGCTCCAAAAAGTGGATTTTGCATGATATAGGACATTTAAATGTAAAATTTCCTGCATTTTCTATCGAACCACACACACATATATATAGTTGTTGAACTATTGTCCAACTCTACTAGAGATTGACTGACCATGATAGATGTTGCCCCCCCCCCCGATAGTTTGGTGAGTTTACCAACAAACTGCTTTGCTCCACTTGGGTCCTGTAATGGCCTTGTAATGCTGTTTTATGGATTTGATCTAGGTTACACATTTGAAAATTGCTGCCTGTAATTTACAGTGTTTCATTACAACGATGATTTTCTCACCCCAGTCACAGCGACACAGTGTATCACAGACCTAAGACCAGAACCCAGAAGCGTCCCTAATTATGCAGCGCAAAAACATCCCCAGTTATTGCAAAGCTTTAAATCATATTTATAGCCCTGTCTCTGTTCTGAATTACTTTGTTTTATTGCAATTTCTATTTCTAGTTACTGCAACCCATTTTAAAACCTGGTCTATTCTATTGTTCCGGCATCTTATTTTATTTAAAAGGTTGTATAATTTACAACCCATATTATAGCAGAATGTTGAGTATGTAATGGTGGTGATTGTATCAGATTGCTACTTTTCAGCTCATAGATGATCTGAAACAGCTTTAATTATCAGGACCATCTTACTATCAGTCTGCGGATAATCGTCACGTAGGATGGCCTCTGCAACTTCCAGACTCTACCGAGAGAGCCACACTTTATAACACTATATTCTGGTTTCAGAATTAAGCCTAGTTTTATCCTCTCCGTCTTCCAGCTGATGAACTCGTTCAGTTGAAAACGGCGCTTTTGAAAGAAATAAATCGCTGTGGAAAGACGCCATTATGATATAAAAGCTGACTTTGTGAAAAAGATGTTTTGGAATAAAAACTGATGGGTTTAATTAGAAGTAGCTAAAAAAAAATAGGAAAAAACTTAACATTTAACCATGTTTTATATTACTAAAATAATTTTTAAAGGAAAAATGTTTTATACAAATGACCAAATGACTTGATTTGATATGATTGATATTAATAAAAAGAAATCTGCCCCAAGCTAAAGCATTATGCAGGATAATTCATGAAACATACAACTAGAAGAATTCCTAAGGAAATGTTCATGGTCAGAGAAAACATTGCAAGTATGGTATTGTTCCAAAAAAATAAAATAAAAAGGTTTGGTAGTAGAGTTTTGAGCAGAGGTTAGATATCATTATTTTAAATGTTAACATTAGCTAATTATCCACAATGTTTTAGAGTGTTTCAACACAATTAGGTCAAATATTTACATTATGTTTGATGACACGGGTAAGCGTAAACCAATTTCCAATCAAATCAAACTTAATTCATAAAGTGCTTTTTATACAAAAATAAATGCAGTTCAAAGTGCTTTATAGAATAAAAATCACCCCACATAAATATGCAATAGATCGAATAGCATGTTTGTTAACTGCGAGCAGTAATATATTAATGCTAACAGCAGCTCATACACTATCAGTTCAAAATGCAAACGTGATGTATCCATCTATTATCCTTTAATTCATCATTAGTTAGAATATGAACGTTAGCTAACTGTGTGCAACCATTGCTAGCAGTAGGCTGTTGCAGCCAAGAATCATTCAAGTAAGGTTGTATCTGGGCAAACATGAATTAGCTTAGGATATTAAAAAAGGATTATTACTGGTTTTGTTCCATTTATAAGATTTAAATCTTTAATTGTTTGGGTATGAATTTGGTTAGAAACAGTGTTTTTAAAAGGACATTTTGTACATCATGAGTTGCTCCATCCCATCTGACTTTTACTGTGTTCTCTGGTACTAAGCTTCACAGAGTGATCCTTAGTCGGCACTAAATGGCAAAAAATACTCCATGTGCTTGTTCTGACACATCAATTATATCTTTGTTTCCTGCGCTCATAAACAATTACGATTGTTATTTATGGTATTCAAAATACAAATACCGTAATATCCGGACTATATTCTGCTACTTTTTTTCCATGCTTTGAACCCTGCGGCCTAGGGATGTGTATTGACAAGAATCTGGCGATACGATATGCATCACGATACAAGGGGACGATACGATATATTGCGATATGTCGCAATGCTATGAAGAAGACTATATATATTGTGATGTTTTTTAAACAAATTTAACTGTAGAAAGTCTGTCACAGCATTCTAAACATATGTTATAAATAAACAGTTATATTACTTTTTATCTAGTTGATCCACCGGGCAACGCAAGGCAATTTTATTTGTATAGAACACTTTCAACACAAGGAAATTCAAGGTGCTTTACATGATTACAGAAATTAAATTAAAACACAGAATCAATGAAAGACTGCATAAACAAATATAAAACAAAACATAACATTTGATTAAAAACAACAATATGGGATAAAAACATTTAATTATAGTGTTGGCAATAATAATATCAGTTACTCATGAGCATGTCTAAATAGGTACTTTTTTTAAATTTTAGATTAAAAAGTTTTCATTAGAACCAAGAGGGTGAAAACAGCCATCAACCAGCAGCCATACTTATAATTTTAAGGCAAAATTCAATTAGAATTCGTAAAAAACCAAAACAAAAAAACACCAATGCTTTGATTTTGAGTATCGATACAATAGTCTGGCATAAAATATCAGGGTATATTGGCATTTAAATATTTTTCTTAAATCTCTACTGCGGCCTATACATCTGTGCGGCTTATTTATGGATTTTTACAGCTAACGGCCACTAGGGGACCTCTTCAATCTATGGATTGTACAGGTTACTTCAGAATCAGCTTTAATGGCCAAGTATGACACATACAAGAATGATGCATACAAGGAATTTACAGATACAGTACAACCTGTCCAAGATCATTACAAACAACAACAACAACAAACAGATCCAGGTCACTGTTGGGCATGCAGCCACCGAGCGGCGCTCCCGTTTATGAAACATAGAGAAATACACATCTGGGGAGGGGAGGGTTCCACGGTGAGGGGAAAAAAACGCTCACCTGTGTTGTGGGTCCGTACAGCACTCACAACGCAGGTAATTGAAAAAAAGCACACCAACAAACATTTAAGCACACATTCAGACAATAACAATGACACATCAGGAAGAATGGGCAGGTATGAGCTCCAGTCCACAGGTTAACGCGCTGCCATCGAGGCGCGCTGTTATCCAGCTTCCTGTTGCAGGAGAGAAATTGAGGAGACAGCGAGACGGTGTGTGTGAATGTGAGTGTGTGTAACCATGTCAGTGTGTGCGTCAGTAGATGCAGGTGTACGGGGGAGAGGAGACTCTGTTGACATTCTTCTCAGGGACATTTGATTAGGACCAGGTTGAAGGTCTTCATGGGAGCCAAAATATAAATTGTTTGGATTGCAGGGAGAGATCAAATATTCCTTTCTGCCCCTTCAGTCTATCAGTGGTTTCTTTTATAGTCTAATTCAGCCAAATTGTAGTTCAAATTAAAGTTCAAAAACCAAATTAATTCCCAGATTAATAGTTCCAAATCCAATTAATTTCCAGTTGCCCCAAGTTGCGGATGAGTCCCAGAGCGCCGGCCAGATCGCCTCTTACAGCGTCTGTTCTGCGTCCCAGCTCTCCCAGCCTTTGGTTCTGAGTCCCATCAGTACGAATCAACGCATCCAGCTGTTCCTTCAGCCGTCCAATCGCTTCCAGAACAGTGACCAATCTCGACCATGTTTCAGATCTTTGTTGCCATTTTTCGGTAGTTCCAGTAACTGCCCATTCCAATCAGCAGAAACCCGATCACCATGATTGACACCCCGGTTGACCCTTACCGGTGCTTCGTAGAGTTGAGTAGATTTTATCAATAGCATTCAGAGACCAGCTGACCATTTCCATCTTCGCTTATTCCTACTTCCATCACCTTTAAAGGATACTTGCCTTTGAGTGGCGGTCTCCAGCAGAAAATGCTGGAGACCGGAAAAAGAATGAAAGGCAGCTTGCGACAGAACATACAGACATTACGTGAAAAGGAAACAGAGCTGTTTATCCCTTGGCATCAATGAATTAATGATCTCTGTTGATCTCTTCCAAGCTCTTTCCCGACAATCCCCTCTGTGTACAAACCCTAACAGATAGTTATTAAACGTTAAAACACCTGCGGCTTATAGTTGGCACGACCTGTATTTGTACACATTTGTGTTTCTCCCTTAAAGTGGGTATTATGCCAAACCGACTTTTTGATGTGTAACATCCTGATAACATGTTATTTCCTCCTTAAAAACAAGCCCGAAGTGTTGCTTTATCTCATCCACTTATGTTTGAATAATTTTTGAGTCTCTGCTGGTAGTTATTGGAGGTGCTGAAACGCCTGCTCCCACCTACAGTATTTCCCCCTTTTCCACCCATCTCCTCCTCCTATCTGACGTAGCTTACTCAGCAGCCAAGCCGCTGTGCCTGCAGTAAAACCCCCCCACCCCTCCCCACTCATCTCCGGTAGAGTAGCAGCTGCTATAGTTAGCTTATGCTAATTGTAAGGCTAAGAGTTTGGACTTCATCTTTGGAAACAATCCTAGACCAAAAAATATCTGTTATCTTTGCACAAATTGCTTCACAGAGGACTGATTTCTCAACAAAAGCCTTTTTGATAGTGGATTAATAAGCAGATTGGCCCTAAAGGCGAGGCTACTCCATCAGAACCTGTACAGGTAAGCACTGTGGCTTAGTATTATTAACTCCGACTTCAAAACACAGCTTTATATTTCTCTGCTTTTATGGTTGCATTGCAAAACGTAGCTCCATAGTTGTTTGAAATTATGGTTTCAGTGCAAAATATAGCTTTGTTTGTCTCTACGTTTGTGATTTCAATGCAAGACTCAGCTTCATATTTCTGTGTTTTTATGGTTTCAAAGCAAAATGTAGCTTCATGGTAATTAATATTTATGAAAGGGTGCTTAGGAGGTTAAATATTACAAAGCCCACACGTCTCGTAAAAGCCTCTGAATTCTCTCTGGTTCCTCAAAAACCCACTTTCAGGGTCGGATATCAGATAATTTGCGTGTCGTCTTACAATCTCCAGTGTTTCTGTTGTTCACCAATGTGATTCTTTCCTAAATACTAAAATGCAACACACTGAAAACTTCTCTAAACTATCAGAGTCCGACTCCACGCTCATGCTGTGATAATAGCCGGTATATGACGTTCTGCAGGGGGAGTTTCACAAAGGGTAGGAGGGCTTAGAGAGGCGAATATCAAGGCGTCAAATACGGAAGTGATGAGAAGGCAAATTTCTTCAAGGTGTATTTTTATATATACAGGATTTAAAGAATGATTTAAGGTCAAATTTTCATTTGAGTGTGCTATAGAATGGTACTGTGTCCCTGGAAGATACATAATACCCCCCCTCTTTTAAAATTGGCTGGTGCGGCTTATATTTAGGTGTACTTTATAGTCCGGAAATTATGGTAGTTTAAAACAGCAAAAACTAGTTTATTAAGATCCATCACTGCAGTGATCATTGGGATTAAATGCAATAACTCCATCAATAAAATGGAAAAATGCTCAAATCTGCATTTTGCTATTACATCTATATAATAAAAACATAAATTAGTTTTCAATTAACGTCAAATAAAGTTATTAAAAGCCAATGTGGAAGCTCCAAATAGCCAAAAGTTGCAGACCCCTGTTCAAGACCATACATGGGACGCAGTGCTCCACACATCACGGGCAGCAGAGGGCACAATAACATCTGTAGAAGCTTTGAGGAAGCCAACAGATGTAGCCGAAACTGTCAGCTAAAGAGGTAAAAACACCAACTCTGCTATCTGAGTATAACAATACGAACCCTTTAAGATAATAGAGAGCTGAGTTGAAGGAAAATGCAAAAGAACAAGAAACGCACTGATAACGACAGCCTTGAAACATAAGAATTACGAGATGTGGACGTCGACTGTAGCTAATGCTGCATTCCAGTTAACCTTTCCGAGTTGGAAAGTCGGAAATCTCGCAGTGGTCTCGCGTCATTTTACCGAAACACGCCCTCATTAGGTCGGAATATACGAGCTCCAAGTAGGAAGAACACATTGGAGAACAAAGATGGCTGTGCCCGTAGTTGAGATAAAGTTCCTTTGTATTCGTACTATGTTGGTCATTTCAGTGTCGTTTTTAAATGCTCTCGAACATTTCACTACATTTCTGCTTTAATCCGGTCACCAGTTTATACATTGCAAAGCCTCCCTGTGCGTGCAAAACAATGTACAGCTTTTGTTTTTCATGCTGGTCTGCTGAAGATGCTACGTCGCTAACAACAACAACAAATACTTATTTTTTTTCTATTTTTTTAGAGTTAAGCCACTCCTGAAGTTATTTCCAAAGATCCATCATTTTACCACAGTTTAGTTGATTCTTCCTCTTGTTTGCATACAGTAGTAGCAGTTTAAAAGTTCTCATTCAGAGTAAACGCCGGACGAATGGCGTGCCCTTTCCAGCCCATTAACGGCAGAGTTCCCTCCAAATCCCAGTGGCCGGAGTGGCCTCCCGTCTTTCTCGTGGGAGTGTCAAAGTTTTACTGCAACTCCACCCATTAATTGAAATACAGAGTATGACCAGGAGATGGCGCTTCTCTCACAGAATTCTCATCGACATGATGTTATCACGTCCACTGAAGAAAAACCATTTTGGATGTAACAACACAAACTGCTCACTTTTTTGTAATTAACCTGCTTCTTCTATTGTCAAAGTTTATCATAGGCTCCATAAACTTAAGTTCTCCTAACACGGGCCAAACTTCACCAAATGAGTTCTGTAAAACATTATAACAAGTAGCCTTAAAAGTTATATCTGTAAACAATTTGATTTATTTCTATGAACCTAAAGTATAACTTTTTTAAAACCTAATGTACTTTCCTTTAATTTTGTGATAAACTCGTGTTTTTTTATGTTATTGTTGTTGGATGAAAATGACAGAGTTCCACAACGCAAAACAACGTAATAGCCTATTTATAATATTTATGCAATCACATGACTATTCGGCTCACCACGGAATGTTCAGCATGTAACCAGAATAGACCTGGTTACATGCTGTAGCGATGGGGAGCAAAGCTTGGTGGGGGGATGCTTGAAGATGGTAATGAGATAAACAAAGCAAAAACAGCGTAATAGCGTATTTATCATATTTATCAATTTATATATTTTATAATAAATTCTTAATTAAGTTGTTGTGTATATTATATATTAATTGTAAACATAAACATTAGTTTACTTAAACATTCTAAAATAAAGCGTTGTGAAATTCATATTAAATTAAATAATTTCAAACAGAGAGTTGTTTTCTGCTTCATTGTTTTCTCCAAAATGCATTGTATCAACACTGCGTTTGTATGCGACTCTGATCTGTGCGGGTCAGATTCTGGTCAGTGAAGCACTCGGCGACTTTGTGGTGGTAGTAGTGTGTGTGTGTGCGTATGGAGGGTGGGGACAAAGAAAAAAAAATTAAAAACATGTGCGTTGTTGTTTTAGCCACATCTGGTTGACAAAAAGGTTGATATCCACTGTAATGGATTAGACACATTGGTTTGAATGGTGACAAAGCTAAATGTGCCTGGATAATTGCAGCAGATTAGTTGTGAAATGTTTACAATAACAACAGAATAGACATGGTTACATACTGTAGGGATGGTCACGAAAGCTTGGTGGGGGGATGCTTGGAGATGGTAATGTTCTTTAGGAGGTTTGAATGATCTGGAGTCTATGGTGTGTTGTTAAGTTGGGGGTTGCATTCAGGATGATCATCAGCGAGAACAATAGGTTAGCCAGCTTTACTCTATAGAAACATTTGACTTGTATTAACTTATAGTGGCAATGAGTCCCTGACATCCTATGTGCAGTATGTACTCTTGTTCTCTGTTAAAAAGCACTCCACAAACTTCTTACTAAAAGTAGCCTTGTTACTGTTACGATAACTCGGTGTCACCATCTTAGCAGATGTTCTGCGGATGAGAATCCCTATTGCACACACCATTTTTAATTTTTATTTATTTTCATTCCGTTTATTTCATTCCGTGACATTGAGGCAAAAACAAAAGACACAAACCATTATTTGCCGCTTGGTGAACATTTATTATTTAAACAACATAACAGGAAATGTAAAAGAAGTGCGGTAGGCCTATTTTTTTATTTTTATTATACATGACCACCAGAACTTTTATTTTCCACTGTGCCCCCCTTCGTTTTCAATAACACACCTCACAACTTTTGACAGTCCTGTGATAAGTCTGTTGCAAAAGTTCACATTGACTCTTGTGTCCCAAAACCTATGTATGGCGTCAACAAGCTCCTGCTTGGTACCTGGCTTAGCCTCCTTCCGAATAAAATCTTTCATTGAGTGCCAAACAAGCTCAATGGGATTAAAGTCTGGTGACTCTGGCGGAGTTTTCACCCAGTTGATCCCCTCAGACGCCATGTACGCTCCAGCAGCGGTGTGTTTTGGATCATTGTCCTGGAAGAAGCGATGGTCAGACCCAAAATATGTCCTTATGTATGGTGCGGCGTGTTCTTTAATGATGGTCTCTTCAAAGTATTTTCGATCCATTATTCCCTCGAAGATTACCATTGGACCTACACCTTGCCACCATCATTCCCCAAACATGCAGCTTCAAAGGATGTTTTGGCTGAGGTTTCGCCACGACGTGGCCCTTCTTGTGGAAACTCTGTCTGGCGTAGTGTTCCAATGCAACAGTTGTTTCATCTGTAAACAGAACATCATGCCAGGTCTCTCCAGAGTTGTTCCACAGAGTCGCCTGTTCCAGCCTTTTCACTTTGTTGCGTTCTTTTATCATTGGACAGAAGCGGGCCTTGCCAAATTTCCAATCCATTTTTCTGCGAGCAACGCGTATGCTTGTCAAACCCAGTCGCACACCAAAATCAGTCTGGATTTTCTGCTGTACTGCCAGGGCCGTCATCTCGTCATTGGACTTGGTCATTTCATCAATGGCAACCAGAATAGCACTGTGAGAAGAAGAATGAGAATAGACAAATCCAAACGCATTAGAAATTACAGAATATATAAGTGAATTGATTATTATCAGTTTTTGTTTTACATTTATTCATGGATGAAAAAACTTACTTGTGCATTTTTCTCGGACATGAGCGGCGGGGTTGCGGCTCTCTGTAGTGTTTTGTTATAGCCCTTAGTGTAACTTTGATGCCCCTGTCTACCAAATTTTTATGGATCTCCCTCGTTGATTTTCCTTCAAGTCGCATCTGACGCACGTGCTGGGAACTCTCTCTGTTGATGCGTGTCATCTTGGCTGTACAGTAGACTGAGTCAGGCAGTGTGGGGGGAGAAACACAGCCTATTGCAATGCTTATGTAAATGACATGTTGCAAACTAACGCATCTTATTGGCGGATGCATTCCCAAGGTGTAAGCAGCCAATGAAATTTCACTACACAGAGAATAATCATTCAGGTAGAATATAAAATGCCAATTAAACACAACGCTTTATTATTTTCCTCCACTCTTTGGCAACATCTTTGCACTAAAAATGGAACCCGGCAACTTTTACAATCCAGTGACCAGGAGACCAAAACGTGTGGTAAGTTGCTTTTCTTTTTGTGCGCGTTTCTTTAAACAGCACTATAATTAACCAGAATTAAATAGCCTTCCTTGTTTAGTGAACATAACAAATTACTCTTTTTTTTCTCCCACTAGACAAAGCAGCCCTCGCCCTATGCGAAGCCACACACATCCAAAACACCGGTGGGGAGATCAAACGTGCGGCTTGTGAAGAAAAAAGCGGTAAGTTATTGAATTAAAACTGATTTAAACAGTACCAGTGACCTGAGGACTGTAGTGAGAAGACTGAACCTTGCTCTAATACTAATAATTTCCACCTTCTTATTTTCTTGTGCAGGCTAACACTGTCAGCGCTGCTGCAGGGAGCTGTGCTGGCTCAGTCCAGGCGCTCATCGTGACCGAGATCGGGGCCATTAAAAGCCGTGTGGGAGCTCTTGAGGCAACAAGTGTCAGTGGCCGTAAAAATGACACAACAGAAACACTGGAGGACATCTCCAGGAGAATGGGCCAGCTGGAGGCGGCCGTACAGGACGTTGTACATCGCCTTCAACGTTTGGAGAGTCCTGCACCACCAACAGCAAGTCCAACTGCCAGGCGTCGGCTGACTTACGAACCGGTGGACCCCCGCCCCTCTCCAGAACCCATGCCTCCAGCAGTTCATCTCACACGTCCGATGGATGTCGTGACAGACTTTGAAATTAGAGCTCGGCCAGCGGAACGTGAGGAGGAGTTTTTTAGACGCTGCCATGATGGAGACCAACCTCGGCCAGACATATATGCAGCCAATGTGTTTATGGCGTTTACTCCATTTAATATGTACAAGAGCTGGGGAAAGATGACAAACTGGAGCGGCTCAAACGGAAAAAGTCCACTGCCTCAAATTATAAAGGAGCGGGTCCACCAACAGGTTTCAAAGCGCTTCCCTAACCTGTCTGGGGACCATTGGCAAAGAGTCAGAAACAAAATAAATGAGAGACTGAGAAGTCCCAGCAAGACTGACCCTGAGGCACAGCGCCTTGGCTATTGCCGTTAAAAAAAACGTTCAAAATGTGATTTTTTTATTTTTTTTGGTTTGCTGTGTTGTGTGAAATTTGCTAGTTTAAATAAAAATGGAAGAAAAAAAAGTTATAGCTTCACAGTTTCATTTATTATTAATGGTAGATGACCATTATTAGTCACAGGTAAATCACATCTGTGAATCACACGTTGACTCAGCGTAGAGCTGTAATCTGGCCTTAAAAGTTGGAGACTGACTGGATGAAAATTGCGCTGGTGGATAAACTGTTTAAAAAAAAACAAAAAAAAAACTGTAATTTATAAATATTACCCCGGCTACAAAGACTCATATGTCTATATAGTACTTTCCTGCAGGACTACGAATCCATGCGTTAGGAAAACTGGCACCTGTTTTCAATTTACTGGACAAATGTTTGAAACTCCGGTCAAAAGGACCTGTTACCTGAAACTTAAAATTATAAATGAATAAGAATAATTTCAAGGCATGTTGATTTATAACGGGGTTTTTTTTGTCTGCAGCTATATGAAGCTTTAACCACTTGCTTCTGTTGCGTAAAAGTCTGTCTCGCCTGTGTGAGTCTCTGTGTGCGCTCTCACCGCTTGGTCTAGATTTCAGCAGATTTTGTCTGACTTGTGGCCATCAGGGAGCTGCTATATAAATGCAGGAGACTTCTGCAACTTGAAACTCGGGATAATACTGCATTTACACTTCAGTATTTTCTGTGAGAGCGCAACGCAGCAGTCGAAGCATGTTTTCTGTTTTGATCTGAGAGGAGTGGGTCTTCCACATCGTGACACATGCAGTGTGCCTGCAACATCTTAACAGGTATTGTCGGAATAATGTTAGTGGCCCACTGCAGCACATTATTACAGTATAAATGATCGCGCTGAGATGATCAGCTGACCACTAAAGCCCGTCCTGAGACCGTGGACAATGATAGAAATTAAGCCCGAACCTGGCCAGGTTCCCTTACCCTATGAAACCCAAAAAGTAGGCTAATTGCCTACAGTACTGTCATACGTTTCACATTACAGAGCACTCTTATGCTATAAAACTACTGTATCTGGGTATAAGACTACAGTGGTAGGCTATTTGAACCCTGAGTTTCTGAGTTACATTCAAACTTAGGCTACATACAAACCAGCAAACCATTGAGGAACAGATAAGGGAACATTTTTTAATGACATTTATATAGGCTACCCTGAGTCTGATACATCAATAAATCATTAACATTAAAATCACTGCTCCTCCCCGTGGACAAAAGAGGCATTGCAGCTGGTTTTCACTCAGGCTCCTTGGGGGAGAGGCCTCACTGAAGACGTCATAGCGGGGGATTACATTACCACCACGGACCTGTCAGGGACCTTTGACGGATCAGGCACGTACCAGTCAAGGGCCAGTCAAGGACCAATCATGGAAACATGAGAACTTTTAAACTGCTACTACTGTAAGTAACATTTTTCAACATTGAAACTGAATCTAGTTTGAATAAAGGGGCTCAATGAGTAAATATTATTTAAAGTTTACGTGGATCAGAGCCCGGGGGATATTTCTAATCACCATATTATATTCAAAAGAATAATAATGACTAGCCTGCCTGGAACGCTTTAAGTCGTGGATGACATCACGTTCTCGTTTACAGCAACTCCGAGTATCCCAGACAAATGGAAAGCAGCATAAGGCTAGGCTAGGCTATAGGCTAGGACACCAACCAGCACCAAAAGAAGTAAGGATAACAATTTGGAGCAGCATATCATTTATTTATTATTACCTTTTCTGTGTTTAAACATCGAAAGTGAGTCTATTGTTACACAATAAATGTGTAATAATCGTGTATAAAAGTTGTACCTTTTGTATTAAAATACTAAAAAAATATGTTTTGATGATACCCAATGAGAGAATCTTTAGGAAATTACAAACTGCTGATGCCACATATCACTGCCTATTTAATACACAGCTACGTTCAATAGTGTGCTTACACTAAAAATTGAAGTTCATCTAAACAAAGTCACCCTGCATATACAGAACCTGTATCAAGTAGCCTGGTTTGAGGATGAAGAAAAGACAACTATTGCTTTTCAAAATGGGATTCTGCACAAGTGAAGAGTTATGAAAGCTACACTGGATTCCTGACAGTAGATGGCCCTGAGCCTTACACATTAGGTACTTTAATAGGGTAATTTCACGACAGGCTTCTTTGCTGTGTGCTTATTTGTTCGCAGAACAGTTTATCGTGTTGTCTCCTGTAAAAATCACTGCACTCTGAGTGTTTCGTGTGCATCATGTGGGTTTATTGAGCGAGAAACAACGAGCAATTTTGATCACAGTCAGCTAGTACACAGCCCGAAGCAGACGAAAAACGAAATTGCTGCCACCCCGAAGCCAAGAGGGGAAAAAGCACCAGCAGGACACTAAGCTTTGGATCAGCACAAACAAACATGACAGACCACCGTGGTAATGGAAAGGGAGAAAAAGCCTGAACACTGGCTGATTATGGTCTCCTCTGTGAGGCCTCTTGCCAGATTCAGCCGGAAGGAGATCGAGATGTGCGGCTTTCTGGAAAACCTAGAGGGACAGCTTGGGTTGTTTTTAGTCCTTTCTTGTTTTTGACTGATAATAAGCCACAAAAAAATTAACAGAGGGGAGGGAAAGGGGGGCATCCTGACTGGTGTAGTTTTAGTCTGTGAAACAGGATCCAAGAGTTCTGTAAAGACCAATAAAGACGACGAGTTACGGCAGCCAAGCAACAACAACCAATCATGGATGAATTGCTGCTTCCTGGGGTCTGAAATGACTCTGGTTTTACTGCTTTATCCGATTTATAAGCTCACAGTGACAGAGAATATGTGAGTGCAGCATAGTTTGCTGTCATTTTCACACTTTTTCCCTTTTATAACTCCTGGATCTTACATGGTTTTCTCTTGTTGATGTTGTATCTAAAACAAACTGACACCATTATTTCTGCCCCTTTGTATACTTATATTTGTTTGAATTTAGCAAACTTGAGACAGCACTAGGCACAACTTCCAAAATAAATTGCTAACACGGTTTATTTTTATTTTTTTCACCTATTCTGACTTTAGATCAGATTTAATTTCTTTTTTTAGGTCAGTTAGGAGTTACAAAATTATTTGTATTTGATAAATGGCATAACTATTGGAATTTTTGGATTTAATAAAATCAGAACGATGCTTACATTTTCTTGGTTACTGCTAGAATTGTGTCCGTACGACTTGTGGTCAAATGTTTCACAAGCTTCTCAGCATAGTTTGTAGGAATTTTCCCATTCCTCCAACCAGGAATGGTGCAACTCAATCAGGTTTGTAGGCCACCTCATTCACACACACACATTTTCAACCCTACCCACACGTTTCTCTTAAGAGATGAGGGATTTGTGGTGGCCACTCAAAAACATTGGATTTGATGTCTTTAAGACATTTTTTGTACGTAATTTGCCGATATCATCAGGGTGTTTGGAGCCTCATTATTTCCACATAATGTTCTTCCCCGATGTCTAAATTTGCTTAGAGAGCAAATGCCCCGGAATCACGATGCTGCCAAACATACTTCAGAGATAGGATTGTTTTCTCAGGCTTGCAAGCTTCCTTTTTATCGTCCAAGTACTAATAGTCTGGCTAAACACTCCAATTGTAGTTTCGGACGAAAAGACGCGTCTCCAAAAGTTGATCTTTGCAAACACCTGTAGCTGTCAGTAGTAGCTGTAGTCTAAACTGTATCCTCTTCCCTTACATTTTGATTGTTCCTTCCCCTAAATCCAGGATTAATTATTTTGGGTTAAAAAGGGTTTTCAAACATTTGGTCCAACCCATTACAACTTTAAAATATTTAGCAATGAAAGCAGTTTTTTAAAATCTAATTTCATTACTCTCTTGATTGAAACGGAATGTCTGCTTCGTTGTCCACTAGGGGGCACACTGTGTTATGGTACAGGACCATTTTTAACACTACAAACATCTATATTTAACTTACGTAGCATTAGCCGCCGGGCAGCTAGCAGCTAAAAGGTTGAGGTGTCTTTATCTCAAACAGGACGAAAACTTTATGGAGCTTCCCTCGCGCTGATGTAAAGTCCCAATTACAGCCACATTCAACACATTGATGTTTGGTGTTCCTTACCTTTGTGCTCATCCATGTGTTCATCTGTTGATAACTGCAACAGCATCCTCACAGGTCTGCCTAAAAAGTCAACCAGGCAGCTGCAGCTGATCCAGAACGCTGCTGCTCGTGTTCTCACTAGAACCAGGAAAGTAGAACACATCACCCCAGTTCTAAAGTCCTTCCACTGGCTCCCTATAGCTCCGATAATAGACTTTAAAATACCCCTACTAGTTTATAAATCATTGATTGGTTTAGCACCAAAGTATGATGAAGACCTGCTGTCACCATAGCAACCCAGCAGACCAATCAGGTCCTCTAACTTTAGTTTATTAATCATCCCTAGAATTAGAACCGGTGAAGCAGCTTTCAGTTTTTTTGTGGAACATAGATGTTCCACAAATCTGGAACAAACTTCCAGACGACTGCAAAGCTACTGAAACGTTAAGCTCTTTTAAATTAAAGATTAAAACTCTACAATTGAGGGCTGCTTTTTAGTCCTAAATATATCAATATTTTTAATCAACTGCTTAATGTTTTCTTGATTGATTCTCATGTTTCCTGTCTTTAATTTCCATACTATTGCTGTTTTTACTTTTCATGCTTTTATCACATGTTTGGTTTATTTCCCACTGAATCATGTAAAGCACTTTGAATGACCTTGTGTTGAAAGTTTTCTATACCAATAAAATATATCTGCCTTGCTGTTTAAATATAGGTTCGGTTAGTTCTACTACCTTCTGCACCTGTCTGCGCCCTGAACTTTTTTCAACCCATTATATAAATGAGATTTTAATGTTAATATAATTAAAAAGGGGCTTTTTTAAACTAGTCATTCATTACTTCAATAATAAAAACAAGTTTATGAATCATAAGGAAATCTAGGAGAATTTCATGTCTGAGGAAGAGCATGTAATAAAGAACATGCTTTTCAATTTATCCTAAATTTTATCTGCTTTTGTAGATTGATACATTCTAAAATATACCAATATCTAATTACATTTAATCATTCCTATCTTCACCTGTTCACATGATAATTAGTGCCAAATTACTTAATTCATTCTTTAAAACCCAATAAGCGGCAACATATGCAAGAAATATCAGATTTTCTTTTTAAATGGTGAAATTAAAATACATAATTATCCTGTGCAATCGTGTATATTTGTTTGTACAAATTTTTTTTCCTGCAAACATCTTCCTGTGAATGTGGTGATGATGTGAAATCAGTGTGTTGCACTGGGCCAGAGGTACAGTTTGTCTCACAAGCAATACAAAGGAGGCTCTTTGACTAACAGACGGATTTTTCATGCAAATTTTTGCTTGTGAATTTAAACTAAAAATAAGTTAACACACAATTGCACAAGACCAAAATTATGTTTTTTTGTATAAATTCACTTGAAATCAGTTAATTTATGTAGCGCTAATTTACAACACGTTATCTCAAGGCACTTTACAAGTCATTTCATTTCAGTCATACACATATTCTAATTGATCTTTCAGTTCATTATTCCATTCAGTTTAAAAGTTTTCTATCTAACAAAACCCAGCAGATTGCATAGTCATTGAGTTGCAGCATTCAATCCTCCTGGACAAGCTTGTAGCAAAGTAGACAGTCGCAGAAATCCTTCATACTGAGCAAGCATGTGGCGACAGTGGAGAGGAAAATCTCCCTTTTACAGAAAGGAATTTCCAGCAGAACCAGAACCCGGCTCAGTAGGGCTGCCATCTTCCACGCTGACCCAGAGTAGATAGATCAGAGAACTGAAATAAAAGAACTGATGTAAGAGTCATTTCTACGTTAAAGTAAAAAGTTACTGGGAGCTTCATCCCATTTAATGCAACTGATCCAACAGAACATCGCAGCTAAGCAGGAAACCAGACCAGGTGTAGCTTCTATGGAGAGAAAAACAATGGGAAAAACCCCCCAGAGTTAACATTTAAAATGCCACTGGAGAGTAGTAGAAGAGAAAAGCGTTAGCCGATTCGGATGCTCTCAATCCATTAAATGGCCGTTATTAGCGATCAGACTGTGCCCTCTCTACCTACTAGTAGGTTATCTACCATTCTCATCGCTGATAACAGCCAACTGTCTGCACGTGTCAAAAATACTTCATCAGAGTAGCATATTGTAACTGGAGTTATCTAACCAATTTTAACCAACCCACAAGTTTTACGTCCTAACCTTAAGGTCACAGAATGACAAATATACTTTCTTTTAAATGCCTAAACCAAATCTGAAGAGGTTTTAAACACCAAACAGAAAAGTTTGTTTCAGTAGGTAGAGGGGGCACAGTCTGACGGTATTTAATGGGAGTGATAACCTCTAATAACGGCCATTTAATAGGTTGATCACATCTGAAACGGGTGAAAGCGGTAAAGTGAAGAAAAGTGGCCAGTCTTGTCCTCAAACAGTCCAACCTTTAGTAGGACAACTACAGAGATAGCTCAGGATAACCCAGCCCGTTAGAATGAAACATGAAAGCGGCAGAGCCAGGGAGAAACATCTAGACTGCTTTCTCCCCCAACTGGCTGTTGGCTACTAACCCTTCCCAACTCCAACACCTGTCCAACAACTGGCTTTTTTTTTGCTGTAAACTTTATCAAAAAGGAAGGTTTGGTCTTAAAAGTAGACAGAGTGTCTGCCTCACAGACTAAAACTGGGAGCAGGTTCCGCTGGAGCGGAACCTGATAACTAAATGTGCGTTCACAACGGCCAGCGTGTCCAGGCAGCAAAACGCTTAGACGGACGAAAATTGATGCTTTAAAACTAAATCCCAGCTGCTTGCGCACTTTGTCGTTCGCGTTGGTGTGTCCGCACATATCGTCAGTTTGACAGCTAGCGAGCGGGGATTTCTCTGTTGTTTCTCTGTTATTTCTGCACTTTCCCTCCCTCCGCTCCACACTTAGTAATGTGTATTTAGTACCGTAGTTGTCCAAACCGGGATTGGCTGGCATTAACCAACATAACAAGAAAGTTAAAAGTAAATACTGACACTCCAATATCCTCCGATCGCTACGTTGTCACCCCCTGTTCTGTCTCTCACACCCTGCAGCTAAAGCCGCCGGTCATCTCCCCCTCAGTCTCTCCCCCATTGAGTAGCTCCAGTCGAATCTCGTCGTTGATTGGTTGCTGCCCCGCGTTTGCTGAACAAAAGTTCAGTTTTCCCAACTTCACCTAGCAGCTGCGTGGAGGCCTTGACGTACCGTAGATGCGCGTGACTTGCTGCATGCTAGCTTGAAACAGCTTGACGCCTACATGCTGCGTAGGTACCATAGACTTTGCATGTAATCTAGCCAGTGTTGGGCAAGTTACAATGAGATTGTAATATATTTCACATTACTAGTTACAGTGTCAAAAATGTAATATGTTTGCATTACATATTGCCGTCATAAAAATGTAACTGAGTTACACTACTTTAAGTTACTTTTTGCAAAATATCTTAACCTAACCACCGTAACTAATCAATTTACATTTTACACAAGCGTCACACCACAAATACTGTGTTTTTAATACTATTTTATTAAAATTAAGTCTCTAGTTCCTTTGCATACCTTCTATTTCATAGTAATGTTTGTTAAATCTCATTTAAAGAAGGTCCTGAAAGTGCTCATCACAAAGATGGTTGACAAAGATGAGACTCCGATGTCTGACGTCTTACAACAGATGGTTAGGAAAACAGTGTGAATAGTGCCGCCGTTTAAATGGACAGTCAATCTTTTCCTCAGCCGTCCTGATTCTACGGTGGCACAGCAATACAAAAGCCACAACGCTACAAAATAAACCACAACGCTACAAAATAAACCACAATGCTACAAAATAAACCATAACGCTACAAAATAAACCACAACACAACAAAATTAACCACGACAAAACAAAATTAACCACAATGCTACAAAATAAACCACAACGCTACAAAATAAACCATAACGCTACAAAATAAACCACAACACAACAAAATTAACCACGACAAAACAAAATGAACCACAATGCTACAAAATTAACCACAACAAAAAAAACTTTTTTTACCACAACGCTACAAATTAACCAAAACAAAACAAAATAAACCACAATGCTACAAAATAAACCATAACGCTACAAAATAAACCACAACACAACAAAATTAACCAAAACAAAACAAAATTAACCACAATGCTACAAAATAAACCACAACGCTACAAAATAAACCATAACGCTACAAAATAAACCACAACACAACAAAATAAACCACAACACAACAAAATTAACCACGACAAAACAAAATTAACCACAATGCTACAAAATTAACCACAACAAAAAAATTTTTTTTACCACAATGCTACAAAATTAACCAAAACAAAACAAAATTAACCACAACACAAAAGCTACACCGAAAGTTATACCGCTTTATTTCCCAGAAGTGATACTTCATGAAGCGGTCCAAATAGATGAGATGCGGCAGGAGACTTATACATCAAAGTTAACAGCATTTATAAAGCACCTACCGAAATTAATAAGTATTACTTACCATCGGTGTTTTACTCAATTCTTGAGCAGTTTCCCAAAGTCTCCTGCCGCATCTCATCTATTTGGACCACTTCATGAAGTATCGCTTCTGGGAAATAAAGCGGTATAACTTCCGGTGTAGCTTTTGTGTTGTGGTTAATTTGGTTATGTTGTGTTGTGGTTTATTTTATATTGTTGTGGTTAATTTTGTAGCGTTGTGGTTTATTTTGTAGAGTTGTGGTTAGTTTTGTTGTGTTGTGGTTTATTTTGTAGCGTTGTGGTTAATTTTGTAGCGTTGTGGTTTATTTTGTAGAGTTGTGGTTAACTTTGTAGCGTTGTGGTTTATTTTGTAGCGTTGTGGTTAATTTTGTAGCATTGTGGTTTATTTTGCTGTGTTGTGGTTTATTTTGCTGTGTTGTGGTTAATTTTTTTTTGTTGTGTTTTTTTTTTTTGTAGCGTTGTGGTTAATTTTGTAGCGTTGTGGTTAATTTTGTAGCGTTGTGGTTTATTTTGCTGTGTTGTGGTTAATTTTTTTTTGTTGTGTTTTTTTTTTTTGTAGCGTTGTGGTTAATTTTGTAGCGTTGTGGTTTATTTTGTAGCGTTGTGGTTAATTTTGTAGCATTGTGGTTTATTTTGCTGTGTTGTGGTTAATTTTTTTTTGTTGTGTTTGTTTTTTTTTGTAGCGTTGTGGTTAACTTTGTAGCGTTGTGGTTTATTTTGTAGCGTTGTGGTTAATTTTGTAGCGTTGTGGTTAATTTTGCTGTGTTGTGGTTTATTTTGTAGCGTTGTGGCTTTTTTATTGCTGTGCTACTTCTGGGCCACCGTATGATTCCCTGATGTTTTAGTTTTGAGTAACAGGAAGTGGAACTTCTTCTACCGTATCCAGCTGGATTTGGTCTGTTTCATCAGTTGGCCAGAAAAATATTTAGAACGCATTTGTAACTTGAGTTACTGAAATTGTAAGTAGTAATATATTGCTGTATATTTTGTAAGAAATGCATTACATTACTCAGTTACTGAAAAAAGCAATCTATTCTTGTAACTCATTACTTTTGTAATGCTTTACTCCCAACACTGAATCTAGCCGCCCTGCTGCCTGGACGCGCTGGTCGGTGTGAATGTAGCTTAAAACATCCGCCTCCCATTTCTGCTTTTAAAGATCCTAGGAACTACCAGTAAACCTGGATCTGATGCATGATGGAGCTTGATTATTAAGGGGGATTATTACGTAAGGAGGAGGATCTTAAACCAGTTCCTGGATTTAACAGGGAGCCAATGACGGAAAAATAAAACAGGAGAGATGTGATTTCTCTGTTTAATATTCATCAGGACTCCTGCTGCAGCATTGTGGGTTAACTAAGGCTTTTAATCCACATATCCTGATTAAAAATGAATATTTTATCAAATAATACATTTCCTGTTTACATTCAGTGATGGACCTCCTGATGGAAAATGTATAAAGATTAAGTTTAAATTTAATTTTTCCGCTTTGAAAACTAGATTGTTATTACTTGATGTTTGATGATTTTTGGACTTTAGGATTTCTGTAGTGCTGACCTGCTTTGAGAAAGCATTCTGTCTCTTTGACGACTCTGTCTTCTCCGTAGCCCAGAGATGGATTCACTCCCATAAAATTCAGAAAAATTTAGGTTCAATTTTCCACGAAAGGAGCTTACAAGAATTAATAAAACAACACTCATCTCACTCATTGTTCAAGTAATAAGGTTTTAACTTTTCACAGACTTCACTCGGTAACTTTCGTTAAGAAAAACTCTTTTACTTTGCTCTCAAACAGAAAGAAGTCAATAACTCTCTCGCAGCTTTTATGGGTGTCTTATTCCAATAATCCAACAGTCATTTCTGAATGTATGAAGCTCTTTAATAATAGTCCATCTGCAAAGTAAAACCATATTACTATGAATTTTCTTTATATGTAACCCTGAAACGCTACTTATTACATATAAAACAGAATTACAGCATTTAGATGAGGAGGAACTACCAACAGTGGCTTGCAATAAACTGGAACATCTAAATACGATTGATGGGATATTGGATAACAGCTCACTGCATGATTTTAAATATATTTTTTTGATTAAAAGATGAAAGAAAACTTATTAGAAAGAGAAATTGAATATCTGATGTAGATACTATCACAGGTTTTTTTACGACACACTGAACTGAACGTTTTCTTACAGCTTGAGGTTATTTGCGACTCAACAAAGATTGCCTAATGAGCCGACGTGATGCATCCCATTTTTCAAGGCCTCCAGCAGCTCAGAAGCGCAGATCAAACACACTCCAGCTCGCCGTCCCGATCCACGGGAGACGAGGAGCGCCGTTTAATGTATGGTGGCACTGGCACACCCCGCTGATGCTGATGATGCAGATGATAGGAGGGGAAGGCCGGACCTGGGCTGAACCCTGAAACCGTCAAGTGGTGCTAATTAGACTAGAAAGTATAAATTCACCATGTTTGTTTTAATTCAAATCAGACTGGCAGCTTGGAATAAAAAAAAGCCCTCTGGAAACTATTTCTACACATACGATTACTATGATTGCAGCATGAAAATGATTAAAAACCTAATATAAACACTGGGAGATGAAACAAAGAGCACTGTTGGCTTCAGTGAAGATTAAATCCATTATCGGGTTCTTGATGGTATAACGTTCATGTTTCAGGTTGGATGATGGCATTATCACCAGACATGAATAATAAAAAAAAAAAGGGTGCACAATTCTCTAACATACTGATTTAGTCGTCGTGAGCATAGATTTTTTATCTACAAAATTAAAGTGTCACTGTTAAAGTTGAGGTGAATATAAAACTAAACGTTACAACGTGATCAACATATTTAGCTGGTGTGAAACCAGGGATGTAAATATTAAACTGGGAACCTCTCAAACCTCGACTTTTTCATCATCTTCTATCTGAGCATTGAGTCTAAACTAATTTCTACAAATAAAACAGTTTTACTGGTTTAAATTTATTGTAAAAACAGCCATAGTTTCACTAGAATTCTTAGGAATTTGGGTTCTTCTTGCTTAGGATCTTTTTTCATCGTAGCACTGAAACAGCACTGGTTATAGTTACCAACGATATTCTAAAGGCCTTAGATAATGGATTTGTGACGGTTCTGGTCTTGTTAGATCTCAGTGCTGCTTTTCACACAGTCGATCATAATATTCTCTTAGAAAGGCTCGAACATGTTGTAGGGATCAAGGAAACAGCACTAGGCTGGTTTAAATCATATCTGTCCAACAGATTCCAGTTTGTTCATGTCAATGATAAATCTTCACACTCAAGGGTTACATGTGGAGTACCACAGGGTTCTGTGCTTGGAACGATTCTCTTTACTCTATATATGCTTCCAATTGGTAAAATAATTAGACAACATGGAATGAATTTCCACAGTTATGATGACGATACACAATTATATTTTTCCACAAATCCGGATGAAACATATCAGTTAGGTAGATTACAAGCATGAAGATGAATCAGAATTTTCTACTTTTAAATCAGACAAGACAGAAGTTTTTGTCTTTGGACCAGAACCTTTAAAAAGGAAACTGCTAAATCAATCACTTCATCTGGATGGCATTAATATGGCCTCTGGTAATAATGTAAAGAACCTCGGTGTAAATTTTGACCAAGACATGACATTTAAATCCCATATTAAACAGGTTTCTAAGATTTCTTTCTTTCACCTCGGGAATATTGCTAAACTTAGAAACATCCTGTTCAGGAGTGATGCAGAGAACTAGTCCATGCATTTGTTACTTCAAGGCTGGACTACTGTAATTCCTTATCATCAGGAAGTCGACGAAATAGTGTTTTTGTGTAAAACCTGTGTCATTTAGTGCACTTTTTGTCTAAAGTTGCAAAAAAAGGTTTTTAGCTTTCCCTGCACGCCTTCGATGTCCTCAGCATCATTCAGCGAAACTTTGCTGAAAATCGTTTTGTGTTCATGCAGAAATACCTTACATTAGGATATTCACTGCTGATGTAAACCCCACAGATCCAAACCTCCAAAACATTCTTCAGAGCTTATTACTTAATATTTGTAAAATCTCCTCTTTTAAAAAAAAAGATTAACGTGATATATTTCAGGTTCTTTATTCTGAGGCTCAGCTGTAAAATCTGCAGTGCTTTTTTTGTCTTCTCTCTTCAAGAAAACTCAAGCCAGTTTGAACAATGCCTTTTTTATTTTGGCATCTTTTGAAAACTACTCCATGAATGGCAGTTTCTGACTAAAGAGTAAAGAAAAGATGGAAATACTAGTGGGCTGTTGTGGGTGGGTGGGTGGGGGGGGTGTTCAGAGAGGAAGCACAGGGTTGAGGGAATTGTTTTTGGCAGTTGAGAAAGATAATTGTAGAGTTTTTTTAACTTTATCTTGCTTTGTAATTTTCATTTTTTGTGTTTTTGTCCATGTGGTTGGATGCATATAATTTTAGAAGCAGGTAAAGGCCTAATTTTTTGTACAATAATAACCTTAAATTGACTAATTCTTGGTCTATGAAACTAAAAAATTGGTTCATGTTATTAGCAAGAAGAGTGTTTATATATATATATATATATAAACACAACTGAAAGTGGATTATTTTAAGGTGAACTAAATATCTGCAAAGACAATCCTACTCAACCCCGTGCAGATGTTTCTTCTGCCTTTTCTCCGAAGTTTTTTTCCAGTTGGATTCTGCATCCGTTTCTCTGTCAACCATTCAACATGTTCAGTGGAGCAGAAGAACAAACCTAAACTCATACAAGCGCAAATTTACACACGGCACACTTAGAGGGAATGCAAAGACCTCGGCACCGACATAAGAAAAACAAAAACAACTGCAGGTTTGTGTTTGTAGCAAACATCTGAGCTCAGCCGGCGAAACAAGAAAATAAAAAAAATATCAAAACAAGCTCGCTCTCCACAGGCCAACGTTGTTTACACTGCTGTACATGCTGAGTCATTGAATACCCTTCGAACTTTTTGGGAGCATTTTATCCTCTTTTAGTATAAAACACATGTACTGCTGTAGTTAAAAAAGGCTTTTAAAAGAGCAACATTTCTCTTTTGTTGGTCTGCATACCTAGTGCTGCACCAACGCAGTTCGTGTTTACATTATTTACATTCACAACCATATAAAAATCAGTTTTTATGTATTGAAAAAGCAAATACGTTAGATTCTTGTTTAGCTTTGTGGGAAAATATGTAATATACAGTGACATAGGAGGCTGAAAGAGAAAGAAATGTTGGCACATCAACTAAGAAAGGATACAAACTGCTGAAAATCATAACCAGACTTTTAAACATTTCTAATGACAAAAATAGATTTTGTTGCATTATGAATTAAGTGTCCCAGTGTTTAAAATTCTGAACAATACATTTTAAACTCCACAGGATCACACGATTGCCAAGTCACGCTTCACCACGCACACACACAATTAAAAATATGTTTAAAATCAAAAATCAAATCAGTGAAACATGAAAAAAACTAGCCTATTGTATCCCTTAAAGCAGTCAGATGTGAACATCTACAGTCGGAGGAGGCTGAAGGTCTTTGCATTCGCACACAAGGAAAGGTTTGTGAATTGGATAAAAAACGAACTAAAATAAGAACATGTTGCTCGTCGATGCCGAAGAAAGTTTGTCTGATGTGCTTCTTCTTGCCACGAGTGCATTGACATAAGGCACAGCTCCCCTCTTTCAAAAGAGTGGCTCACTTTACTTTTTTTTGTTTTTTTTAACTCAGTGCAAGAAACAGGTAGGGTCAACACCGCAAAGGTTCAGGCAGCTATTTTTTTTCGTTACTGTAATTCACTGAAAGTACACTACTTAAAATAAGATATTTACCCAAATTAAATAGGAAATTACACAGGGTTAAGTTCAAATAGCAAAAATATCAACAAGGACTTTTAGGAATACCAAATATTGGCGAGCCAGCAAGGAGACCACTACTTTCATTTATACCAAAAAAAAATGCAAGTCAATTAAAAAACAACTTTTGAATAGTTTTGATAAAGTGTTACAAACTTCACTGGCCTCTCAGTTGGGATAGTCACCATGTATTTTTTAGTTTAAACTCTTGGCAGGTTATTTAAAGGAAACATATGTAAGAAATGTATTTTAATTAATCATAAAATGGCCCCGATATGTCACTAGACATTAAGAAATAATGTTCTTTTGAAATACTTATATCACTGTCAACAGTGGTCCGGCCAGGATATTGTTATGTAAAAGTGAAAGTGGCAGCCCTCAAGTGATTTTATTGTTGTCATGTTCTGTTTTGGTCTGAGGCTCCACCCTCAAGCTATCTACAAATCATGAAGTCAGTAGAGTTTGCTCATCCGGGTTGCCAGCTCTGCTCTGTTTACCACAGCTGAAGCTCCGACCGTTATGAACAAAGCATGTATAACGTTACGAAACCTAAAAGACCTCGTTATCAATCCGAAATACGTTGTGACAAAGTCCAAAATAAAACAAGGATTTGTATAGGAGATGCCTTTGAAAGATGGAGACGGCTGAAAATGGAGAATTTGAATACAGACGTCAACATCGCCACTTTTCTCCTGGACACGTAAGATTCACCTATGTTTGGCTAACTTACTTGTACTTAATGTAAATTGACATTTTAAATATTCACGACAGTCGAACAAATTTATGCATGTTCGTGGAAAGTGTCGTTACGTTAGCGCATATGGAGGAGATTGGTCATCAAATTGAAAATGTAAGGAATTGTTTGGGAGATAAAAACGACGAGTCGTCATTGCTAACGTTAGCATCAGGGCCCGTTTCTTTGTCATTATGCTGAACTGTCGAGGAAAACAACAGCACGTCGATTCTGGCAATGTGAAACGTAATGGAGACGTATTGAGTAGCCTATACCTCGGTTACAAATAATTCCTCATTCGTTCTTCGCGTTCATTGTGGACTACACATGCTGCAAGTTAACCTGTATTACCATTGCTAATGTTATTTAGTTAGGGTCAGCCGTTCCTGCTGGATCCCGCAGCAGCTGGCAACCTTGAGTCAGAAAGGGATACACAGTTCTACAGTATTTTGAATGGGATTGCAGTACCGCTTTTGGCCACAATCCTACATACGTTTCCTTTAAGGATTTGTTTTAGGCCATAAAGTGACAATGGACTCTAGGAGAAAGAGCATAGATAGCCAAATGTTTGTCGGATAAAGACATTATTGTATTTGGATTTAATGTATTAAAACTTTTCAACGACTTGACTTTATAATAGGAATTAGCTATTTAGTTTTGGATGTTTATACTTACGTTTTTGTTTTATTTGAAATAACAAAGTTAATAATTTGAGTTATTTTAAGCCCCAAAAAAAATACCAGAGAAGGAGGTAAGAAGTTGGCATTTTTTCATGGGTGATAACCCTAGTGATTCTGGCACTGAGAAGGTCCAGGGAGAAGGGGAATAGATCAGTGTCTTTTATAGTAGATCTAAGAGGTATTTCCTCACCATTTCAGGCAGGAGAAAATACTCACTCCCGTTCTGTTTTAAGTGTTTCATATGTCTTTTTTGCTATCAATAAATAGCCGTGTCATCTGAGTCATTTAGGGTCAAGCAGGTACATTACAAACATCAACCTTATTTATATTTGTCTCTGTAAAGTTTTTTTTTTTTTTTTTCCAATGAGAGAGGGCGAAAGGTGCCGTTCAGCCCCTCTGAATTAAAAGTTATTGAAACCTTCCTGTAGAAGTTAGGAGAAAATATATGTTCACTCTGAACTTTTGGCACCTCTCAGAAACCTTAAACCAAACTCGTCCTTATGGACTTTTTAAACACATCATTTGAACCTATGGTTGAAGTGTTTTTGATTGAAAAATGACGCCTTTTTGTTGGTCCCTTGGCTCTAACAGTCTTTGTATTAGCCAAGGATCAGTCCAAGAGGCAGACAGCGTTTGTACATTGGCCTGCTCTGCGTGTCTTTTTTTTCACCCACTATCTTATTTATAGTTGTACAAATCCTAGAGTTGTAGTCCTAGAGGCAGACACTGTTGTTGATTTGGCAGGTGGATCCGGCGCCAGCCAGGGACAAGAAAAGTCTCCCGTTAGGACAAACGCAAACTTCATAGACAGTCTGCCTGGTCCCAGAGGACGAGGAGCTGGTGGCTTTCCCTTCTGGCAGCCTCATCAGACGGATCCTCTGAGCATCCAGAGTGATCTGGAGTGGATGGAGAGAAAACTGGTAAGACTTCAAACAAGTGTACACAGTTTGGACATCAGGAAACCTAGATTGACAAAATATCAATAGCATAGTTACAGTTACACAAGAAGTTGACATGCACTGAAAAGGTTGCTATTTTTATAAATCACTGCATTAGTTTTATAATCCTAAGTAAGCAAAAAAAAAAAAACAAGCAAACATAAGTTTCTAACAGAATATGGCCTACTGTCTGTTTAAAACACTGGTGAATTCAGGATATTATGCCCCATTTGAACTACTGCCAGGACGGTACGGAACGGGTAGCTTTTGGCGTGTTTCCATTACCTATGTCAGTTCCGAGCCGACCCCTTTTTTCGGACTAACTCCGCCTTGGTTCGAAGCGTGCCGAAGCGACCCAACATGCCCACATATGGACTGATTGGTCTGGTAATATGATATCCCTCTCACTCGCCATCTAGGATTTTGTTAGTATATAATCTATTGAATCCGTATTGAATACATATCACCATGTTGTCAGGTTGGCTGAGTTTTTAGCGTTGGTGACTCTCACTCGATAGGTCCAGATTCACATCCTGCTATCGTGATGCTCTAATTCTTTTTTATAGTAGGTTCACAGTAGGGGTGGGTGGTATGGAAAATTTTTCATATCACAGTATTTTTAAAAATCATAACAGTATTACGGTATTTAACGGTATTTTTTTGCCATACAAGACCGTTCATATACACATTATCTTATAAGAATGAAGAATATAAAAATGTGCTTTAAATAGCCCATTTGACTGCCATATGGACTGCATCTCGTTGTTTTTTCAAGACACAGGTGAAAAATATGAAAATAATTAAAATGATTATGATTCTAGACATTTTTGATGTTCTAAGGCTGAATGTATAATTTTTTTAAAACCTCACGTTGGCGAAAGCAACAAATTGCATCTTCTAATTGCTTTGCATGTAGTACTGAAGAATCCCGCTAGGGGGCAGAGTATAGACTCATCGGATTTTCCCAAAGGAGAAGTAAAATAAACATGGCAACCCGTAGGTGATTATTATCTGGTTAATATTCAGATAACAACAGGAAAAAATGACGGCAGAAGTATCATAGATGGTATGTAAAACATATTTATCGCTATTAATGATTTCTTTCGTACTGGTTTTGCCGCCGTTCACCGCGTTTACCTACAGACGGTCAGATAGCGCTCAACACTTCCCCCTACTGGTCACTCTCAATAGCGTTTGTAAAGACATGCTGTTCGGTTTTCGTCTGACATTTTAAAGCCGATAAACTTTTTAAACTATAGACGAGGATCCTCTTTTTTGGAAACACTTCATCAGAATTGTGTTCTTCACTCCTGCCAGCACCTGCACTTAGTTAAAAACTTTATTTTCTACACTGTGGTGAAGAGCGAGTAGCATTGAAATCGGTCCTGGCTGAAACACTTCCCCTCATTAAACGTTCCGGAAGTTGTCTGAGCTATTCACCGGTATAAGGGTATATTAAAAATTCATATCATAATGAAAATAAACACCGGTTTTCGGTATGAACCGGTATACCGCATAGGCCTAAGTTCACAGACATTCTTTCCGGTTTCAGAAATAAGACTTTTTCTAGATTTTTTAAAAATTATTATTTCATTATATCATTTTATTTTTAAACCAAGTTCTGACATCAAGACAGTGGCCTTATCAGTTCTGTATGTTCAGTGCTGAACAGTTTGGACGGTTAATAAATGAATGAAGATAGGAGGAAAAATATTTCTGTTGATTCATTTGCTCCCCAAAAATTCAAAAGGTCTTCTCAATCTTCAATGCATTTTTCAGCATATATCTGAGATCATCATATTTTTACCGAGATGTTGTAAAATCTGGAAGGAAAACATAATGACGTGGATGTTTTAGGTTTGGTATTTCAATAAATGAAACCAAAAACCCAATTTTACTGGCAGAGCAGTACTTTCCAATGCAGTATTTATTCTATTTATTTTTGTGTCAAAATATGATTCCCGTGCCTAATATTATCAAACAAGGGCCAAACCCTTCTTATTTTAGAGGATTAAAGGTTCAGAATGAGGTAGGGCTGGGCGATATGGCTGAAAAATTTAATCTCAGATTCTTTTCATACCAAATCCGACTTCAGAGTTCATTCAATTTTTTCCTACCTGTTTTTTTCTTTTTTTTTTGTAAAAGGAAATTGCAAGTGATAAAAAAAATATTTTTCAAAAAAGTGCTTTTATTGCAATCATCCTGTCCTGAAACTGACTTGAATTGAATGTCCAACTAAAAACAAGCTGCAAAAGTATCCTGATAAAACAAGATGGCTAGATTAACATCACTCTGAGCTGTGGAAGTCTAAGTAGTACATTGGTTAAAAAAAATATCCATGTTTTAAATCTTCATAAACAGAAGAGAAATGCTTTTTGCTGGAGCTTTTGTTAAGCTAAACCCGCCCACGTCCCCGCCCACTGCAGTTCTTGTGAGAGGATAATGGAAACACAACCAGACCGTACCGACCCGTTCCATTCTGTACCGTACTGGCCCCAGTGGAAATGGGGCATTATACACAATTTTATGAGCCGGGCTGGAATTTCATAGTGTTTCACTGCTGACAGATAGCAAGGATACAAGCGTATAACATCTTTACAGACATTTTTTTTTCTGAATACAGGCACTATTGGAAAGACTATACAGAGTCAGAGGAACCAATTCAAGATAAATGTTACAGGAATTCATGATGTTGGAGAGCTAATGCAGGCAAGGGCTAAAATTATTTTTATTCTTTCAAAGAGAGAAAAAAAGGCCCCATTCAGAATCAGAATCAGAATCAGCTTTAATCGCCAAGTATGACACATACAAGTATGATGCATACAAGGAATTTACAGATACAGTACAACCTGTCCAAAATCATTACATACATTTATCCTTTCTTTAATACGGATCAGTTTTCCTGTCCCTTTTGCAGAAAAGCAGCCCCAAAGCGAAACATTTCCACCTCCATGCTTCACAGTCAGAAAGGAGTTCTTGGGATGCAACTCAGCGTTTTTACCCCTCCGAACACGGTGAGTGGCAAAGAGTTATTTTTTTGATCTCATCTGACCACTTTACACTCTCCCAATCCTCTGGATCATCCAGACAGTCTATGGGAAACTTTAGAGGGGCCTGGGCATGTGCTGGCTTAAGAAGGGGGACCTTTTGAGTGCTGCAGGAATTTCATCCATAGTGCATTACTTATAGTGACCTTTGTTACTGCGGTAGATTGTCAGTGATCTTGCATTCATTAAATTTTCTAACAACTGCTCCAACAGTCCATGTCACCAAGCTGCTTGCCTATTGCAGATTGGCTCTTGTGCAGGTGTACAATCTTGTCCCTGATGTCCTCCAGGCGGGTTCACAATGAACGGCCCAAGATTTCAACGGGTCAAACTCCAAGACGTCTCGCTTTAGCTGGACGTGCCAAAAGCCAACGTCGCAAGCCTACATTCATTGGTAGATGGCAGATCGGGGTTGTAGAATTATTGATACTGCGTAAAGAATGCAGCGGGCTGGTTTTGGTCGTACAAGCCCTAAATAAATAAGCTGTCAGGGAAAACGTCACAGGTGGACAGGTGTCTCTTATACTGATAAAGAGGTCAAACAGGTGCCATTAATACAGGTATGGAGTGTCAGGGCTAGATTTCATGATTGTTTAAGGGCGCTGAATACATACTTTCTGCATCATTAAAAATACAAATTATTTAAAAATGTTTTTTTCAATCTGTTTTTCACAATTGAAGTGTACCTATGACGAAAATTACAGACCTCTCCAAATTTTAAGTGGGGCAACCTGCGCAATCGGAGGCTGCCAGATTAATTTTTGTTCCTTAGAAAACCACTGATATAGTGGACACTTGATGTGTCCTATGTGCAGAAAAAAAAAGTTATTTAATATTATCATCACGGGATTTTGCTGCACTCAGACTTGGACCAAAAAAAAAAAAAAGATCAATAACCATTAATTCACATAAGAGTTTTTTTAATTTAAAATACTTTTTTGATAGGAAAACCAGAATCGCCTGCAGTTTACTGCTGGTTATTTCTCAAGAGCAAAACCTGAAAAGAAAAACACGTTTGCTGTTCTCCCCTCCCTTTATAAACACATTTACTCATAACTCATTTTATCTCTCTCATTGATTGTAACAAAATATCTTTCTCACTCTGTGCAGTAAAAAAAAACAAAAAAAACAATTCGGCTGCATGAATCCAATCTCTCCTCCCTGTCCTCCTCCTCGGTCTCCTGAGGCTCATGCCAAGCCTGTGTTTTACTGACCGCAGAGAGGAGGAGCTCTCCAGCCATAAAAAAAGAGGTAAAGGAGCTATTACCAGGAGCTCCGGGGAGGCATTGTCACCAAATGACCTGGAACCCCTTTTAAAACGGATTCTCAGCTGACTTCCTCGGGCAGCTGCTGCTGAACAAATCCTTGCCCCACGAGGGGCGGATAGACCAGGACTCTCTGGGGAATTTGTAGGTCCAGGAAGGGACGAGGACATGTAGATAAGCTTTGTAAAGCATTAATCTAACCCGAATATGTTCTTCTTAGCCAACAGCATTATTATTTTACAATTACACTGGATTATTCCCACGAAAATAAAAAAACTCTAGTTTGTACAACAAAAAGCAGATGAAAAATCTCTTCTCTTAGATTTGAAAATCAACATGGTATGTTTACCTAAATTATCTGTTTTCTTATAGACTCTTAAGTTAAAATGGATCATTCGATTTTTTTAATTAATTAATGTCTAAAACTTTATGTGGTAATGTGTAAAAGTGTAATGCGTTCAAAAACATATGGGAAAGCACAATGAAAGCTTTTTAGCTCAAAACCACAAACAGCTGCTTCCTTTTCAAGATGCCTAGAGCTCAAAGCAGAGTCACCGCTTCTCCGCATTAAAAGGAGTCGGTTCAGGAAGTTTGAGGTTCTGCCAGGAAGGCTTCCTGGAACCTTCTAAGGAACAAGTTTGAGACCGGAGCTGCTGCTGCCGCAACGATCGCTCTGGATGAATGAATGACAACCAGCTGGACAGAGGTTCATCATTTTCCATCCATTAACCATCATCCATCCATCATCCATCCATCCATCCATTCATCCATACAACCATTCATCCATCCATCCATCCATCCATCCATCCATCATCCATCCAACCATCCATACATCCGTCTGTTCATCTATCCATCAGTTCATCCATCCATCCATCATCCATCCATCCAACCATTCATCCATCCATCCATCCATCCATCATCCATCCATCCATCCATCCATCATCCATCCAACCATCCATCCAACCATCCATACATCCATCTGTTCATCTATCCATCAGTTCATCCATCCATCCATCCATCCATCCATCCATCATCCATCCATCATCCATCCATCCAACCATCCATCCATCATCCATCCATCCAACCATTCATACATCCATCCATTAATCTATCCATCCATCATCCATCCATCCATCCAACCATTCATCCATCCATCCATCCATCCATCAACCATCATCCATCCATCCAACCATTCATACATCCAGCCATCCATCCATCCATCATCCATCCATCAGTCCATCCAACCATTCATACATCCATCCATTCATCTATCCATCAGTTCATCCACTCATCAATTCATCCATCCATCCATCCAGCCATCCATCCATCCAACCATTCATATATCCATCCGTTCATCTATCCATCAGTTCTTCCATCCACCCATCAATTCATTCATCCATCCATCGATCCATCCAACCATTCATCCATCCATCCGTTCATCCATCCATCGGTTTATCCATCCATCCATCCAATCATACATTCATCCAACCATTCATCCATCCAACCATTCATCCATCCATCCAACCATCCATCCATCCTTCCATTCATCCAACCATTCATACATCCATTCATCCATCCATCCACCCATCAATTCATCCATCCATCCAACCATCCATCAAACCATTCATACATCCATCCATCCACTTATCCATCCATGAATCCAACCATTCATACATCCATCCACCCATCAATTCATCTATCCATCCATCAGTTCATCCATCCATCCATCCATCAGTTCATCCATCCATCCATCAGTTCATCCATACATCCGTTTATCCTTCCATTCATCCATCCACCCATCCTTCCATTCATCCAACAATCCAACCATCATCAATCCATCCATCCATCGTACCATCCATCCATCCATCCATCCATCCATCCATCCATCCATTCATTCATCCACCCATCCTTCCATTCATCCATCCATCCATCCATTCATTGGTTCATCCATCCGTTCATCCATCCATCCATCGGTTTATCCATCCATCAATCTCCAGCTCAGTTTTAGAAAGAAACATCTATTTTTATCAATTAACCACAAAACCTACAAAATTAGTTTTGGAGAATATATTATTCCTAAAAATATGGAAAAAACATATTCTTTATTTTGTACTACAACATACAGGAAAGATGTTCTTAGTTGTTTCGTCATGTCAGGATAGATATTGTGAGCTCTGTGTTGAAAGCCTTTCATTTAGATAAAAACTTAATTTTTTTGGGAAATGTGTAGATTATTATTATATTCTGTCTCGTTCCAAATGTCCAAAAAGTCTCTGTCGTTAAACGTGTAAATGCTGAGAAAACTTGTTGCAGCGTAAATCTAGATAGCTTGCATTTATCTAATGAAGACACAGACGTCATAATTTCAGGATCTGCTTGTGTGGCCTGTCAACGGGAAAATAGCCAAACCCTTTCTGTAATTGCAGTGGCAGCTCCGGCGGACATGGAGCCTTTGGTGTAAGACAGAGGTTTGACAAATGGACTTTTGCAGGACTAATGGAGTGTGAGAGTACCAATCTAATTATATGCTCTGTTCACAGCAAGTTCCACATTTCATCTTAGGGCACAGGTCCATGACAGCAGCGAGTAGACACGGTGCAGGCGTGGCCTCGCAGCCTACTGGCTTCTGCTGTTAATTGGACCAAACTGCATCCAGGGTCACCTTCATCAGCTCCCGTTGGTCTCCGATCAGTAGCCAGCAAAATGTTTTAGCGAAAAACTTTTAAATACTTTCTTCCCCCTAATCCGCTTCCATTGATTTCTAACAGATCTGACATGAGACGACTGCTGCGATGTACAGAGGGAAATCCTTTTATCAGCACAGCAGCCGGCCGTGATGAATGCCACGGCTGATGGGTGTAACGAATCCCCGGATGGTTGGAGGAACGTAGGAGCACAAAGTAAAACGATGGGTGAATGAGCAAAAATAGGAGGACAAAGACGATTAAGGAGCAAAGTTGGAGAGGAAAAGATGGGTGGAAAATAAAAAGTTACAAGCACACGATAGGCTTGTTCAGTGAGGAAGAAAACATTAAAAGCAATCAACTTCTGCTCCTAGTTATCCTGCTTTTGTGCACTCCTGCTGGACGGCCAGCATGTAGGAAGATTGCCAGCGGCCATCTTAATAATGTCGGCTCACGTTGGATCACACAGCTAAATATTGTTTGTGTTGTCTGCTAAAAATAGCTTTGGACAGAAAGAATATTAAACAAAGGTGTAGCCAGAAGACAGTTAATTTCTCCACTTTCTGCAACCGAGTGGGAGGATTTGTTTTTTTTTCCATCAGTGGAAAACCAAACCGACCTCACTGTGTGGGGAATATGCAGCTATTCATATTTCTTCTCCTGGATGGAGGGGTGGAAATAAAACTGCATGTGTTGAAAGATTATGTGTCCGACCAGAATACTGTCAGATAAAAAATTAGAACACAGCGTTCAGTTCAAAACTAGTAAATATTAGGAAGTATTCATGTCTATAGTCAAATATTCTCATACTCATTAAACAAATTAAACAATATTTTATAGTATTATTGTATTATTGAAAGAACGGCTTTCTGCTTTGATTTAAATGGCTTCAGTAGGATCCTTCTTAATACTATCTACCAGTCGTCAGGTTTCATTTTTCTAACACCTACTGTACAGCTCCAAACCTCACTTACATTTTTTTTAGATATTTGAGCTTTCTTATATTTTCTGCCCATGCCATTTCACCTGACAAAACCTCAACGAGATCATGATCTTGGCGTTGAGTGGCCCCAGATCGTGGCAAATGTTTTAATTGTCCGCCGCTTTTCAACGTTTTTTCTATAAAACAGAATAAAGGAGAACTTACTTCAGAGACGGCCCTGAATCTAATATAAAACAACTGCGCTTTAAGTTGGTATAATAGATTTCACTTTGTATCCAAAAGGTTTCGTCACGTATTTTGCGTTATCATCAGTTTTTTAGATTATATTCCATAACATGTCCCCGTTTGTATGGGGTTATAACGATACCAGCTTGAGATAAAACTAAAAAGAAATATTGGCTCTGAAAATAAATATTGGAATTGAACCCTTGACCATATGCTTAGTAATCCGGAGCCTTAACCACCATAGAAGTTAGATTTAAGTCCACCTGTGGCACAATTTAAACCAAATGAAAGGATGCTAACAGTGATTGACCTAAAAGTTATATCAAAATGTACATTACAGAAGCTATAGCAGTGGATTTTGTTGTAATATGTGGACATTTTTAGAGATAAAAGTATATCTAAAAGAACTACAAGTGACCTTTACTGGGTTTAATGGGTATAAAATGGCCTGACTCACTGATAGCTGATAACAAGCACCTGCTGCTCCTAAGCCCCGCCCCCCCGCGTGTGTGCATGACTTTAATCAACAGAATGAAACTGAAAAGCAGCGCAAGTTAAAAAAAGATTGGCATAAAAAAATGGCATTGAAAGAAAATATGAAAGTCTAAACATTTGATTGTAAGTGAGTTAATTGTTTTAATGCATATATTTGAGTTTCATTTCCATTTTTTTCACTTTCAATTTTTATTAACTTTTAATACAGAAATTTTCACCACATTCAAAATGAAGTTACAATTACATTTTTCAATGCCTAATTTTCTTTTCATCTCAAGCTGGTATCGTTATAACCCCATAGTTTTGGGCATTGTCACTTAGCAATCCAAGCATGTCCATTACAATGTCAACATGGCCCAACCGCCTGGGAAGACGAGTCAAGAATGCACTGTAGGTATTAGAAAAATTTCCATTTAAAACTACACAGAGTAAACTAATGAACCTAATGGCCTAATTAGTGTGATTGTTTAATCAACAACTCATAGGTCTGTTGCTTCCAACCACGTTTAACACGGAGGAACTCTCTTAAAGAAACAAAAGACGAGATTCAGTTGGTCAGCTACTGAATTACTCAGAATCTAAACCATCCTAATGAATAGGTCACTGATTCAGCTGCATCCTCCCAGGACCAGGTGCTGATAACTCAGTTTTTAATCTACCAATTCTCGATGTTTTCTGTTGTCCATGATTAGACGATGAAGCTGGCCTACCTCTCCGTCTTTGGACTCCAGCCGCAGCTCGCTCCTGCAGATGGCCTGGATGTCTCCCGCCTCGGCCAGGATCTGGATTCCTTTCGGGGCCTCCATCAGCAACGAGCGAGTGGGAGACTCCAACCTGGAGGAACAGAGCTCCGTTACGAACTGTAACTTCTGATTTCAAGATGATCTCCCCCAAAATCTTTTTCACTTATCCAATTAAATGCATATCAGCAGGTGAGGTTACCATGGCGACCAACTTGGTGATGCAGAACAATGCGAGCCTAATGCATCATTAGAGTAGATTTCAGATTTCTCTGAACTTATGTTTTTGAGAAAGTATTTACTGCCTTGAACAGATTTCTCATGTTTTCTGTAACTTTTTTCAAAAATAAAAATTATGAAACATGAAGAAAGCTAAGCATTCAGACCCAGCGGCGTCGCCAAGCTATTTTACCGGGGCTTCAGCCCCGGATGTTTTCACTCTAGCCCCGAATCAAATTTGATAGCCAGATTTCCCCCCCCAAAATCAATATTGCAGCTGCTTATCTCTATATTGCTTAGTTTACATATCTGTTTTACTCAGAGCACACAGCGGTATGGTCTCCGGATGATTATAATCGGATGTTTTTATTCTACCACGCCACGTAATCACTCCGCAGACGTATGCTACGTGCGCAGACACTTTGAGAGGCGAGAGCGCGAAAACCTTGAAGAATGGATGGCGAACATAGAAAAAAAGTGAAACAATTAAACCTTTTGGGTTGCAAAAGGGAACTTTTGCGGCAGAGGACAGATCGAGTTTATGGATTACATTTTGTGTGGATTCTATTTTCCTTGAAGGGATTTATTTGCGTTTATCAGGGAGGAGTGGAGGACCATTTCTCTGGATTTATCGATCAGCTGGAGAGGACAGGTACTGAGGCCAAATCTGGTAAGTCCAAATCACGTCCTTTTTCCCCAGCAGTTTTTGCTTTGTGTTTCGGTTTCGCCTGCAACATTTCACTTGTGCTGTTATCAATTGCACGGGCTAATGTCAGAGCCTTTTACACTAAGAAATATTTGGGCTTGTAGCTCAAGAAAAAGAGCGAAGGACGCGCCGTGGTTCCGTGCGTGCAAATTTCTTAACCTGTTAAACCCGAGAAGGAATTATTTTTTTAACAGGCTTGAGACAACACATCATCTGACAGAAAAAAATTTAATATTGCACCTCAAATTAAACAGAAGACCACGCGCTACAAGGCTATCTAACTTATTTTTACCAACCACAAACACAACTCAGATGCCACGTAAATTAATATTTGTAAACATACTCATGTTATCATAGTTTTGTCAACCCAGCCGCCACATTCCGGCCTCTACCGCAGCAAGCCTTTGTGCTAAATACACAATCAACCACTTAAATCAAAGCAGAGACTCTACCGATTCCAAAGATACATCTCCCAAAACGCTACGCCAAAGCACCGCGGACATATAAGCCAAAGTATAACACAACAAAAAATCGCTTTTTAGAACCACAGTGGAAAATATTTATTTGGAAAATAAACACTATTTTCTCGTAATTCCAGCACTTGTGCACCATTTAAAACCTTCCAGGTGTTTCCTGTATAATTTTTGGTTCCTAGGAAGTGTTTGTAGTGAATTCACGTGTGAGACTGGCTTTTCCCATAGGCTTTGTTCTCGGCCCCGGTTCTGGTTGGCTGTATTGTCAATCTTGTTTTGCATGTTTTGGCATTATTCTATAGGCTTCTACGATTCCAACGAGGTGTCACTCATGCAAATTGACCAATCAGCTCCGGGGAAAGTCTTATGCGTAAAATAAGATTGTCAGTCGGCAAGACCGTCTTATGACACAAGATGGCGCAAGACGCACGGACATAACTTTGTTTTGCTGCTTTCACTGTTTATATCTGATAAATGTCACCAGAAAGATGCCCAAAAGTGTTAATTTTAGATCTACTGAACACTATGTGATATTAAAATGAAAAATATTACTTTTACACAACAGAAATAGAAATGGCACGGTTTGTGCCAAACTGTGCCAAACTGGACACCTCGCCTGATGTCTGTACTAAAACCTCTCTAGTTTTGTCCTGTTTCACATAATCAGTTTCAACTTTTGCAGAGATAATGTCCACATGTTGTATTTATATTTTATTGAGTAATCACTGCTATTCAAGCAATATCCATAGAGTTTTTAAATGTAGAACTATGTTTTTTTTTTTAGGAAAAAAAGAAATACATTTCTGCTGTGTTCCATCTTAAATTTCTCCTAACCAGTAACAGAAAACATGCATAATAACACATCTATCAATTCTACTCAATGTTACCTTTACAATGACACCAAAATGGTTCAATTGCTCCTTTTGGTTGCCGGAATATAGACATTTTTCATGGGTAAGAATTTTTCGAGAAATAAGCATCAAAATAAGCCTAGGGTTTAAGGGGTTAAAATACAACAGGTGCTCAATTGGGATTGCTTCTTAAGACTGTAAAACGAGGTTTGTTCTTTGTCAGTGTCAGTAATGCGCTTATTACACTACAGGGATAAAGACTAAAATATGTATTTTCACACGTTTTAGATATGTCAGCAAGAGACCGCCAGAGCAGAGCAGCACAAAGACCATCAGAACGTCATAGTGGGTTTCCATGTTTCAACAAGTAATCTATTTGTTATAAAAACCTTTTCAAAATGTCAATTTCCAATATCTATTTTTATCATAGGTTTTGATGTGTGAACACTGAAGCAGAACACAGCAATAGAACATGAGATCAGGAGATAGCAGCTCTATGGACATAAGTAAGGATGATGGGAAATGGGAATTTATCTTTGTCTAAAGGAGGCAGTAATTATTGAAAGTAATAAATATTGGTTGAAACGTCAGGTACAACTGTATGGCTCTCCCACTCTAGTGCCCATAGCACTTTTGTAATGCCGTCATAAATATTAGATATAGAAATTAATACAGGCCTATGGCCGGAAGTGTTATTGCATGATAAATTGGTGCAAAAGACAGGTGTAGTTGAGTTTTTTGTCGCTCATAAGTGCAAAAAAGCCACAGTGCATACTCATTTATTCATCAGATTGGTGCCACATACAGTAAAACGTAGAAAGTTTCAATAAATACATTAAATGCAACAGGCTACAAAACTGTATGCGCTAATTTTAAGTAGCACTTGCGATTTAGCACCATAGGCTTGTAAGTCTGGCCCCAACAAAAACTATTAATTCACACGATCAAGTGAAAAAATATCCAGGTCTCAATTTCTGTTCAAGACCTTTTAAAATTCATCAGAATGCAGGAAATGTTTATTTTTTTCAAAATTGTTATTATTCAAGCATCAAATTTATCAAATGTATTATTTGATAGAAGGCAGTCCAGATATTTTTGGGGTTTTGTTCTCAGCTAAGTTTGGTTTGTCTTTATTTGTTTAGCTAGGTTTGTCACATTTCTTTTGAAAAATTAATTAAAAAACTGGGTGTCCCCTCTTTTCATCTCATTTATTTATTTCGCACATGGTTGAACTTCTTCCTATGACATAAACTCCTTAACACATCACCATGATTGAAAAGGAGCAGGAGGAAGAAAACCTTTTGATTCCTGCCCCTTTCCTAGAAAATAAATCACATATACTGATGGTTCGTCAGTAGATTACATACAATTCACATTCACTTTCACAGTAAAATCAATGCCAACCATTCCCAATCTTTGTTGCTTCTATCATTGCTCAAATTCATAAGAATTGTTATGAGAATGAGAATACATAAGAATATGTTTATTATTTTCTCTTTACATCCTCTCAAACTGCATGATATTAACACACATCTTCAGCTCATCCTCTATTGAGTTCCGTAATGCCACCCCAGATATTGACACACATCTCTGTGTAGTCAAATTGATACCTTAATCTTGGTTAACTGAACTAAAAACAAAAAACCTTTGCATATTCATCGGTAATGTATATAATGGCTTTATGTTCGTTATATATGTATTGGCCCACACCTTCATACAATAACTCAAGTAAGGAGATATAAGAGAATAGTATAATATATGTAAGGCGTTATAATTCAACACATATTAATTCTACCATACTATAAACTTATGTTTTTGCAAATTTAATGGTATTTTTATAGAACCATTTTTTTAAGCCCAATCATTTCATTAGATATTAGTTGTAACAACTTAAGATACCTAAAAGCATCCAGATTCCTTCAGAACCCCAATATCAGAATTTATGGTTTCTATTTTTATAGCATTTTTATCCATTTGTGTTCTTTTATTTTAATTATTCATTTTTTTGACCAGTAGTGTGTTAGTTACTATCTTGAGTGATTAAATGTTTGTCTTTTTCTTCTTTTGTAAATAAACGTTGGTATTTTGGAAAGTCGCTGTTGTCATTTTTATTCTGCCTACATATGGTAAAGTTCCATGTTCAATAAGCGTTAAGAATTAATTTCTTCATGCTTTTCACTTCATGTAGGCAGGTGCTAAACTATTAGAGGCTGATATAGATATATTTGGCTATTAAAATAGTTCCTGGTAGACCAGGTGGTTCCCCGAAAATAATAATTTTCCACAAATGATTAATCTTATCGACTGCCATAAGCAGTCCTTTAACTATTAATAGCCAAATAGCTGCATTTCCTTTAAAAAACCCAAAAATCAACATTTCTGCATCTGCTATTTGCACATCTGTTTTACTGTAATACATTTAATGTTTTGCTTCTTATTACACAATTACACAAGCACATCCTGTGATTACTCTTTATCCACTTTAACACTTTATCTTGAATAACTGCACACCATTTTGGTTTTTGTAATTGTGTCCTTAATGTACATATCATATTCTTAATTCTGTTTTAATTTTTTTTATCCTTTTTTTGTGTGAATCTATATGCTTCGATTACACGTCAGATTCCTGGTGTTACAGCTGAAATTCCTCCTTTGTAGGACAATAAAGGATTCTATTTTATAAAACCTATTAAGATGCATTGAAACAGATGGACAGGTACTAAGCTACTTGCTTCCTGTACTAAAATAATGTGGAACTGTTCGGGAAATGCAATGATAAATGTCAAAGCCAAGCTCCTGAAAATGAAAGAGACCAACCTTACTCACCAACCAGGCAATAAAGTCTGAGGTTTGACTGTTCTGCTAATGAACAATGAAAGGTAGGATGACTCGTCTGCATAGCAGCTTCAGTTCTCTGGTTATTAACTGTGATGATAATCATAATCCTGCCACTCCAGCTGATAATACCGACTGTAAAACGACTGTTAGCTCCCTGAAGTTTTTACCCTTTAATTTACATTAAGAGTCAGACTCTCGCTCAGGCTTCAAACCCAGGATGATTTATGGATTCAGGTCTTATTAAAGCTGCCCTGTTTGAGTAGTACAAAGGAAAATACAAGCAGAGTGGCAGCCAAAAAGAAAGAAAAAAAAACCTGAAGTGTGGAGGTCCAAATTCAATTAATAATCATTTATTAACCTCCTGCTTTTTCCCAACAAAGAGGTTTAAGAAGCCCTTAACACGTTACAACGAGTTCTTGATACTGTAATTAAGTGAAACAATATATTATCCTTCAGGACTGAATCAAGGTTTTCATGCTGGGTTTGTTATTAATGAAAATGCAGACCATGAGGAGTTATTTTACAATGTAGAGTGAGCTGGCATTACTGGGGATAAACCGCACTAAACTACTAACTAGAGCAGAACCCAGTATTAGGGCTCAGGTGGTTCGGTAACCGCTGGGTTTATGGCTCACGGACTGAAAAAAGCGCTATACAGATTAAGTCCACAACCACAGCCGCCCACTTTTGTACAAAATCAGTCGTTTGGTCTGATTGGATGCTACAGGTGAGTCAGTCGGTGCAGTGCGGAGCGTGTTATGGACCTTATTGCCGTTCAAAGATTCGTTCTCTGACAAATTTCAGGTTCAGTCCATCTTTGTTTTTCTACTGTACTGCTTAAGGAACCATTAATGCTCCCTAATAGCAGAGATTAGTGATAGTAATATTTAGCCAATCAGAGCTAAGGGGAATAAATTCCTGTGGATTTCGACATCTCTCTCTGCTCTCTGCATTCAATTACATTTTTTGCTTGATACAATGCACATGAAGTTTAGAGAGAAATTAATAAAAACAAGTTTCAAGAAAGATTTAACTTGATTAAATTTAATTCGATGAATTTTGAAGAAACTATAGCATTAGGCTGACAGGCTGATTGCTTTATAGTGTATTCAGGTTGTGCATCGTGAAAAGTAATAAAATACTAAAGTAACTACATCAAGCATTCAGTTAGTTAACTGGATGACTTAGGACTTGGAGAACTAATAAGTAATTGATAATGGATCGCTCCTTCAGAGTAGCTTGACCGACGCTGCTCCCAGTTACCACTAAACTCTGCTATTTGTGAACATTAATGGATTCTCATGCAGCAAACGAAGTGGGCTGGCTGTTTCTAAGTGGTTATATTGTTTTGTTACTCTGGCTAGGTCTGCCTGTACTATTTTATGGATTTAAAACAATCCAAATCAAAAGGAAGGAATTCAGGAAAAAAAGATTTTTGTGTGTATGTCAAAGTACAAAAAAAGGTCCTGTGCACATTTGTATTTTCTTGATCAAACTGAACAGTGATTTTAAAACTCCGACTACGTACCGAACCGTTATTGTTTGGGTACCGTTACGGCCCTACTATTTACCACTTCATTTGTAATTTAACCTGATACAGCTGGTGATTATGCAGAAACTGTGTCAGCACACTTTGCTGCTCTACAAATTTGTTCGTGTTCATTACTCATTCAGTTTCATTGTTGTGTGTAAGGAAAATAAATCTCTGAAAGCAAACAAAGTAGATTTGTGGTTGGCGTTCAGAGAAGTGCTTGCTGAAGGAAAGGCCTTCCTGCTCTCTCATCTCCGCTCGTTCTTTAAGGTTCCCCCTCTGGGAGTCCGGCTGTGAAATATCTCCCTGGCTGGTATTCTTCTCCATTTCCTCTTCGCGACCTCCCCTGAATCCGACGCTCGAATTTTTCTTGCTTTGTTTTTGTTTCTCCTCTAATTTCTTTATTCTTCTTCCTGTCACTGTGTTAAAGACTTTTTTCACATCAAACAAAAAGCAAGCCTCACTCTTCTACGCTTTATTCAATATCGCCAGACTTTTCTACCTGGTGTGGCTTTACAGTCGGTTTCCATGGTGTGATTCGTGTTACTTTTACAACTGGCACAAGCTCATTTCCTCTCAGCGATCAATAATGTTTCATCTTCCTCTCTGACCTGTTTTCTTATCTGCTTTATTCCTCCTTCATATGTTTTCCCCCTCCTCTTACCAGGCACTGCTTTATATCTACAACCAGGATCAAAGGTTAATAACTTTCCCTGCTTCGTTCCTCACATTGTTCGTCTTCAGTTAACATCTAAAAGCCTTTATTGCTGCAGATGCCGTACGATGTTCACCGAGTGAAACATGCAGCTTTAATGCTCCCTGCCTTTGGCTAAATATGACTTCTTTCTCCTTGATCTGCACTGCATGAACACAGTGGTTCTTGCATATATATTTACGCATGAGTCGTTGACATCAACATGTAGGAATTCTGACCCACCCTTCTTTGCAGAGTCGTTTTAAATCATCCACACAAGCTGGCAAAAATCAGGGATGACAAGGAGGCAAAGGGAGACAAAGTGGGGAAAAGGGAAGACAAATATGTGAGAGCAAAACTGATTTAATCTGATTTCTGATCCAGCAGCCAGGTCGGTCTGCAGTGCAACTGTTCTTTAAATAATCCGAAACGCTTCTCCGCAGCTACGTCTCCTCCTGCTGAGGTGTAGCGCAGCACAGTAAACATCGAACACGGTGTTTCCAGGGCAAGGTGAAAGTCACCTCCGAATTTTAACTTTTAATAGGCCGTGAAAAAATATTCCTCATAAACCTGTGACCCATCGACCTTCCAGAAAAGTTCTTGTGCCGTTTTACAGGTTTCCCTCCCACTTCCTCCTCTCTTCCCATCTTTCGTCGCCTCTTTAGTCCCTGCTTGAACTCAACTGATGGAAAAGTTACATTGAATTGAAAATTTAAATTTGTGGTGAACCTTTAGATGCCTTCTTCAGGAATGGATTGTGAACTTGGATCATAGCTTTGCCGAAAAACGGCAAAGCTATGCGTTAAATATCTGCCGAAATGCTTTCACTTTATTTCCCCCCCTTTTTTGTGTGTGCAGTTTTTAAGAAGCCAATCACGTCACGACTGAAGTTACACTTGCCAGAGTAAAGAAACTGGAGAAATTTCTGTAAGAAAAGCTTTCCCTCAAGTCTTTGACTCAGCTTCATCTTCTAATTGGTTTATCCAACAGGGAGGCCTTATCTGACTCTGCTATAATACGGAGAAAAGGTTGCAGTTCACCAAAAAAAAAACCACTTTCAGTTAGAAAAGATTCTTTTCTTATTCTTCTCGAGGAGCAGAATCACCTGGTTTCAGCTGGAGCATGATGAAAAAAATGACTTTCCTGTTGAATATTTGTCTTCCGGTTCACATTCTTCCTTATAGCTTCATATATATTCCTCCTATCTGCGCTCAGAGTCTGGAGATAAATCAAGCCGCATTGTCGAATTCAGCCAAAAACGACTGACTGATGCAAGGACACATCCTGTTGACAAGACATTACCACACAGATGGATATGATGGCTACGGTTTCAATAAAAGAATCTCTGGGTGGGGGCGTGTGTTTTTATGTGCAAATGTCTGTTGTTATGATATCCTCAAATAGGATTTGGATGCTTGATTGCTACCTGCCACGCGTTTGAAGAGATTTGAGAGAGATTCGATTTTAGCTACACTCCAATGAGCTTTCACGTCTTTCCTCGCATAATTGGCCATTTTTCATCTTCAACTGGCTGGCTGGTGCCAAAGATGTACAAGCCGAGGACAATGAAGGAAGAAAAACACTGTCGCTGAGATGCAAACTGACAAATTATGTAGACGATGACGTGACGGGTGCTTTGGAGCGTTCGGGAATTATCTGAACTTTGTTAATGAAACTTTCTTCAGGCACTTGGAGTCTGAAATGATCCCACAGAGGAAAGCATCAGTGACTGATGACGGTTCGTTCATTTCAATGCACACGTCACTGAAACGCTGTTATGATCGTCATTGAAATGCTTCATCTACGAACACAGAGGGGGACAATATATATAAATATTTAAAATATTTATTGAACACTAAAAGGTGGAGAGCTTTGGAAGACCAAAACGGACATAATTAGAAATAAAAGCGGATATATATAAATATTCGTGTTCTTTTTTATGTTCTTTTTCCTTATGCATGCATTCCTTGTTTTTATATTCCCTCGTCTCCTCTTTTTACATTACCTTATGCCTTTCTGCCTCATTATGCAAATGAGGAGGGCGGCCCTTCTTGGTCCAACTCCTCTACTATTGGTCAATAACCAGGAAGGATCAGGATCCATGCGCAGATAGAATATGCGTAGCAGCAAGAAGCCACTAACTCCAAAATCTGGAGAACTAACGGGTCAGCTTCATTATCCGTGTCTGCAGCTAACTGGAGCAGCCTTTCAATCGTCTGAGACATCATTCTCCTGGTCAAAAGCACAGATATGCACAATGCAGAGTATTCAAGTTTTGATAGCAGTATTTAAAAAGGTTGTAGCTTGAATATGGGTGCCGATAAAAGCATACTGTAATTGAGAAAAATCTTAATTACGACTGAAAGTTTGCGATAGGAGCAAATTCCCTCATATAGTTTGCATATTACGACGTTATCACTTGCCTAACTTTACAGATGTTTATCTAATTTTTTTTTAATGACCTGACTTTGTAAGAGTTTGCTTAAAAGCAAATTGGGTTAAAAATAACAAATCCCAACTTAGGTGTTAAAAATGGGCCGACTGTTTAGTGGGTTATTTTAACTCACAAATTTGGGATAAAATATAACTCCTATAACCCAGGAAATGGATATGGTTCTGAAAAATGAAAAAATACAACTCAACATGAATATACGGAAAAGGATGAGGGGAAGAAAAGTGAATAAAAAAAAATATGTCTGACTTTTTTTGGACTAATAAAGCTACATCTTCAGCCAAGTAAAAAGGCTCTGAATTCAGACATGGTCCTTCAGACAGTCAGCTCTTGCTCTGCACATTTTTACTGCTTGCTGTTAATGAAGCTGGTGTTCATTAAAGGCACAGTGTGTAATTTTCGGCCAGTAGGGGGCAGTGCATACCTAAATTATCACAAGCATGCGGTATCTGTGTCTTCGAGTAAGAAACTTAACAACGGAGGTCCAACTAGTGCTGTTTTCAAACGCTCAATTCCCTGAGAATTATCTATTTGCAGCAACATGACGAGCACATCAGTCTCTCTTTCATCGCTTGGAACTAGCAAAGAGGTAAAAATGTATTTATGGAGAAACTTTTTAGCATTTCGAGGGGAAATCAATGTTTTAATAGCGGGCGTGTTCCGTAAGCTTTGTCCGTCCGGGCTCTTGTAGAAGTAAAGACATCATCTAATATGGCTTTCCCCTGAAAAGAGGACCTGCGCCTATGTATTTTAAAACTGATTTTTAAAGTCATATTGTACAATATTACCAATATGTTGCAATTAATGTGCTTAATTATTATGACATATTATTTTAATGGCTATTTTCAAAGATGTACTGCAAAAACTACACACTGTCACTTTAAGAAAAAGAGATTAAAGTCAGTAATATATCTATTTTTTCTTCAGTGGTCCTAATCCTCTTGAATTTGGCAGAAGAAATAACTCCAGTGTGTTTAGAGAGAACCCAGCCATCATCGTCTTCATTTACAGCGGGACCCTGAACGCCACTGCTGCCTCCTCCTCTATCATCAGGGTGCATTTATTTCTGCAGCTTTTTACATTCCCCTGTCACCATTAGTGGTCTTTTTACCAACCCTGCTACCCCCGCTGCTACCTGCCACCCAGGACACGGTGAAGCAAAGCATCGTCCCACTACATACTGCTTGGTGGCTGTCATGGCAAGCAAGACTCGCTGTCGTTGAGTACATGAGGGAGCGTCACGTTCTTCTTCATTGAACGACAGGAAATGTTTATCAGAGGGTGAATATTCCTCTACAGAATCAGAGTCAGCCATTACTTGAAGAAGTGCTTTGAACAGATCTCTCAGCTTCGCCAGTTTTCGCTCTCTGAAACTCGTTCTGTTTAAGCTTTACCTGTAATCATTAGACCCTTGTCTCCTTGACGGTTTGAAACGATACGCTCGAAAACTTTCCGCGGTAACACGCCAACAAATGTGGCTCAGATTAAAGTTACAGATGTCTGCCATCTCCTGGTGTAACGTAGTAACTATGCCAGTGATCATATTTGCAGGCGTGGCTCGGGAAGCCATTAGTGAAATTTGCGACTTTGGGTCTAAAGTGCAAAAGAACAAGAAAAATGTAATCTTGCTATGTGGATGTTTTTGATCTTTAGCTACTTAAAGGGACCTTGGCCAGGTTGACACCAACAACTTTGGTCTTGGCATTTATTCCTTCCTGGGTATCGGTTTGGTCATTTGGTAACGGAAAAGTTATATTTCCCAATGCAGAGCAGGAAGATCCCAAATATGGTTACCTCTGATTATTTCAGCTCCTACACCAGTCCGTCATAAACGACATGAAATAATGCGATTAGGGAAGATATATTTGCTTATAAGCATCGCTGTTTAAAGTCTCTCCATTTCACTACACCTTTCCTTCACTGTTTACTTTATTCTCTCTCCTTCACATCCATCTTTCTCTCTCTCTTGTCTCCCTGAGTTTCTGTTGCCCTGATTGACTGTCATCACAACTGACAGCACAGCCGAGACGAAGACGATAAACAAGACATTTACATTAGAGAGCCGTCCACACGCCACGCTCGCACATAAAACCTGCGCTGTGGGGGGATATAAGCGGTGAGAAAAATCGGCACAGCAAGCCGAGGATGAATTGGACCGATGCCTGTGAGGGAGGGCTGAGAATCTGCAAACGTTTTTCTACCAATAATCTTCTGATTTCCGTTATTTGGGCCAGTATTCTGACATCATGCTCTCAAAGTAGGAAGATTAATGTGCTTTAAAGGTCGGTGTGTTAGGCTGTAACGCCGTTCTCTACAAAGAAAAAAATAGTGTCATTGATAGTAAATATAAACCAAGCTAATGACTACAAATATGTTTAACAGCTACTACAGACTAGATTTATCCCTTTAGGCGATCGTCTTGTTTCTACCAATCAAAACTGAGAAGCTTTTTCTTCCCGTGGATTTGTTATCAGCGTGGATTTGTTTCATCCAGTACAAAAGATCTGCCGTCTCTCCTGATGATCGCTTTGTTTCGACAAGTGACAGGAGACCGCTTCCTGGTGAATTTTGTTCCCACAGGTTACTGTAGATTCGTGTTTCCAGTCAGGATCACAGCGACAGCAAACTGGTTTTTCTCCAGGCGAATAACGATCGGCACAAACGGTCGGGCATCGTTTGAACTTGAACGTTTCTGGTTCCAGTTCTGATTCCTCGTTTTGATTCTTGTTCGAAGCGATTCTCGATTCTGATTCTTTGAACGGACAGCATATTAAATGAGCTAGCTAACCATAGGTAGCAGGGGTGCAACAATACCTCATTTTTCAAACCACTGCAATACTGATTCTTGGATCTGAGTCCTTGCAGAATACAAAGACAGGCAGAGAAGAAAATAAAACCTGTTACTACAAATGATGGTGAATTATTTAAAAAAATAATAATAAAAATGACCACAAAATTGGAATTTCAATGAAAAATAAACCTTTTCTGTGAAATTACTGCAGATTTTTCACATTTTACGAGTACATTGGAAAGGTATCAGATCCCAGATCCCACTATCGGTGCATCTCTAATAGGTACTTACTGGATGAAATACTATGAACTTCTCCATGGATTTTAATTCTATGAACTTTTTTACTTTACTAACAGGGGGTGGAGATAAATATTGCAGATATAATTTTCACAGGTGTACATTTTTCACATGACAGCTTTATTTTGGAAAATCTCATGAAAACCGATTCCCAAACATCCCGAACGTCTGATGCTGCAGAAACTTAAACGTGGCAGCATGTGCACCCACCGATTGTCGATTCTGGTGAAGAATATTGAACAAACAACTTAAACAATCCAGTCCAGATTAGCTGCAGGTATGAAAATAAATACGTGAGCTAACATTAGCTGGATATTTGCATTTGAGTTAAAGAACAGTTGGATTATAACTTGTCTGCTGCCTCAGTGTTGATATGAGATATATTTTACTGTTTTACTAGCCGGATTTGGACTGAAGTGTGGTGCTAGCCTAGCTAGCTAGCAAACCAGCTGATGAGGCAGGTCGGCGCGGCACGCCAAACACCGGGTGTTCAGTTATTTCCTACAGGTATTGCTCTGAGCTGTGTTGCTGTTTTCTTTGCTAACGTGAAGCCAAAACTTCCTTGGTATTCAGCTGGTTTTTCTTCTGGTCGGTTGACTGGGTATCCAAACTAGGATTCGTAACTTTGGGAATCAAACGATTCCGGTAGAATCAGAAAATGAGCCCCTCTTCCAATTGATGCTCCATTCTCGCGCCCAACCTTAATAAGGAGACCTTTCCGTCTCCGAATGCAAAACTGACACTTGATTGGATCTTACTGGTGACCCTTAGATCGACTCGGCCACAGATGTGTTTCCTTTAAAGAACTTTATTTTCAGGTCTCCTGCTATAAATTATGCATCACGGTTTATATTCTCCTACCTTTCGCTATAATATTCCATAGACTCGTTATAATTAGTACTAACAATGCGTTTTCCTAAATCTGAAATAATGAAGTACACTTAAGCCTACCTTATGCTTGTCCAACAGCAAATATGCACTCAGACGGAGACGTTTCTCGTTTATGGTTCGCCGATTGTTTCTCTCTGCACTCCAGTGATTTTTCTTTGTTTAAAGCAATTCTCGATCAGGACAGCAGGGGGTGTTCATTTTTTCATGTCTGCTTCTGCCTACCGTTGCAGCATACAATAGTTTCTTTTTTTTCCTTCAGTCTGTGAACGCATTTACCCCTCAAGGAGCAATGGATGACAGAAAGTGAGTTTTGATTAAACTGTAAAGCTTTTTACTAGACGTACAGCTCACAAGTACTAATGGAAACAAGCACAGCAGCCGTTTTTGTTGTTTTCCTACACCTCCTTTTGTTCAGAATCACCAAAAGAACAGATTAGATAAATTATCCTTTCAAAATAAAGCGTGTAGTGGCCAAGCGCTGCATTAACTACTGATTACAGCGACTATAGAGCCCCGTTTTGGTTAAGGGATCTCTGGCTGTTGTTGAACTAACCAATCAGACATTTACGCTCTACGTTGACGGAGACGGATAGTTAAAAAATAAGGCTCTACTCTGTCCGTCGTTGCGTAGGTGACGGAGAGCCCTTCCGTCAACGGATAACGGTGTTGCGTCAATCTGTCTCAGTCAAAATGGAGAAGCATAAACTGGCCTTTAGGCCGTATTCACACCTGATAGTCTGGTAGACGCGGCTCGATTGAGGACCCACATTGCAACAGAATTGCTGTTTTTAGCATTCACACTGGCCTGTTTTTATTATCGGAAATTCCAGAGGTGAATTTCACCTCTGTGCCTGTGGTGGCGCTGTTGTAGAGCTGTGCTTCCCCCTGCAGCGGGCACTTCCACTACAGCTGAGTGTAAACAAACCCAGAAGAGCAGCAGACTGCAGCGGTTCTAGGATTGATCTGTTGTGTTTGGCAAACGTACCAGATAAATACTGCTGCAGTAACTCAGGATGGACATAGAAACAGGCGGAGGACCATGGAGAATGTCTTTTATACAAGACGGCTGAGACGGCTCCATATGAGCATTTTGCTATAAGTCCAGCACAAATGGCCTCCTTATACAGATGCTGAGCAAGGTATGTAAACGATCCAGCATTTATCACTTCAGCATTAGTGTTTGTTTAGATTATATTTACCCAGGATGCCCTGTACAATAGTCCGCTTCCGGCTTTTGGTGTCGCCCCGGTCCGTTTACCATTCACACATGCAATCAAACCGAAGCAGAGTTTGTTTCAATCGAACCGAGACCAACATTTTTAGGCGGACTAGAGTTTGTTTGTTTGGTTCGAATCAGAGTTTGATTGCCCATTCACACCTGCCCAAATGAACCGGGCAAACAAACTAGACTTTGTTTCAAGCGGACTAAAACCAGGCTGGCGTGAATGCACCCTTAGTGAAGGCTGACTTCTGATTCCATGTAGTGATGTTAATGCCTCCTGAAGAACATTATTGTGTAGGGGGTGTGACGGTACACATAGGTCATGGTTCAGTACGTTTTCGTGAAGAGAGTCAATTACAAAGTGAACTGATTCGAGATTTGGATGGATGGAGCAAAAACGTAAAAAATTTGGCCAATGAAATGTAGGATTTTTTAAATAGAACTGCACCAATACCGAACCGAGAGGGCTGTACTGGATATTTGTGGAATGAATACATGTAACTTTACACCCCTATTTTTGGGTTTACTCTTTCCTGGGCAAATTTTCCATGTTTGTGTTTCTTTTAAGAAGGGCTATACAGTGGGGCAAAAAAGTATTTAGTCAGCAACCGATTGTGCAAGTTCTCCCACTTAAAATGATGACAGAGGTCAGTAATTTTCATCATAGGTACACTTCAACTGTGAGTGACAGAATTTGAAAAATAATATCCAGGAATTCACATTGTAGGATTTTTAAAGAATTTATTTGTAAATTATGGTGGAAAATAAGTATTTGGTCAATAACAAAAATTCAACTCAATACTTTGTAATATAACCTTTGTTGGCAATAACAGAGGTCAAACGATTACTATAGGTCTTTACCAGGTTTGCACACACAGTAGTTGGTATTTTGGCCCATTCCTCCATGCAGATCTTCTCGAGAGCAGTGATGTTTTGGGGCTGTCGCCGAGCAACACGGACTTTCAACTCCCTCCACAGATTTTCTGTGGGGTTGAGGTCTGGAGACTGGCTCGGCCACTCCAGGACTTTCAAATGCTTCTTACGGTGCCACTCCTTCGTTGCCCGGGCGATGTGTTTGGGATCATTGTCATGTTGGAAGACCCAGCCACGTTTCATCTTCAAAGCTCTCACTGATGGAAGGAGGTTTTGATTCAAAATCTCACGATACATGGCCCCATTAATTCTTTCCTTAACACGGATCAGTCGTCCTGTCCCCTTAGCAGAAAAACAGCCCCAAAGCATGATGTTTCCACCCCCATGCTTCACAGTAGGTATGGTGTTCTTGGGATGCAACTCAGTATTCTTCTTCCTCCAAACACGACGAGTTGAGTTTATACCAAAACGTTCTACTTTGGTTTCATCTGACCACATGACATTCTCCCAGTCCTCTGCTATATCATCCATGTGCTCTCTGGCAAACTTGAGACGGGCCTGGACATGCACTGGCTTAAGCAGGGGGACATGTCTGGCATTGCAGGATTTGATTCCCTGTCGTTGTAGTGTGTTACTGATGGTAACCTTTGTTACTTTGGTCCCAGCTCTCTGCAGGTCATTCACCAGGTCCCCCCGTGTGGTTCTGAGATTTTTGCTCACCGTTCTCATGATCATTTTGACTCCACGGGATGAGATCTTGCGTGGAGCCCCAGATCGAGGGAGATTATCAGTGGTCTTGTATGTCTTCCATTTTCTGATAATTGCTCCCACAGTTGATTTTTTTCACACCAAGCTGCTCGCTTATTGTAGATTCACTCTTCCCAGTCAGGTGCAGGTCTACAATTCTTTTCCTGGTGTCCTTCGAAAGCTGTTTGGTCTTGGCTATAGTGGAGTTTGGAGTCTGACTGTTTGAGGCTGTGGACAGGTGTCTTTTATGCAGATAACGAGTTCAAACAGGTGCCATTAATACAGGTAACGAGTGGAGGACAGAAGAGCCTCTTAAAGAAGAAGTTACAGGTCTGTGAGATGTGACCAAAGACTTATTTTCCACCATAATTTACAAATAAATTCTTTAAAAATCCTACAATGTGAATTCCTGGATTGTTTTTTCAAATTCTGTCTCTCACAGTTGAAGTGTACCTATGATGCAAATTACTGACCTCTATCATTATTTTAAGTGGGAGAACTTGCACAATCGGTGGCTGACTAAATACTTTTTTGCCCCACTGTATGTGTTTGGATTTTTCAGTACCGAATGAAAACAGCTGTTTCCTACCTGAACACGTGCAGGAAAGTGCAGAACTTCAAAAAGCTCTCAGTAGACTCTGTTATTCAGGAACATTAAAGGTTTCTCGTTAATGGTTTGGTGAAGACCGAACAGAACTTTGTAAGGTCCATGACACGCTCTGCACTGAACTGAATGACTCACTTAAACAATATCTGAAACAATATCCAGCTAAATGTAGAGAGAAGTTTGGAAATATCTAAACAACTCTAAATTATCTATTCTTAAATATAGGCAAAGTATTATTGAAACATTTATAAACATTAACTTTGACTGTTTTCAAGTGCGTATACTGTAATCTATTCTTGCTAAGTCTGCTTGTACTGTTTTATTCATATTTAAAAAATCCAACCAACTCTTTAATCAATTCTATACTTTCAAATTTAAGTACTGAAACATTAAATGTATTTAATTTCAGGAACTGAAAGGAATGAATTTGGGGGGGGGGGGGGGGGTCAAAGTAAAAAAATAAAAAAGTATACAGAGACTTTAAAATCCCAAATATTTACTGAACCGTGATTTTTTTGTGTTATTACACCCCCTATTGTAGCGATCTCGATCTATTTTCTGTCTTTTCAGTCGCTGCTCTCATCTCATCGTCTCCTCTTACATCTCGTTGACACAGAATGTGTCGCCAGGATATCTGCAGATGAAGGTCAGAGTTGATTCAGAAACAAAGGGCTCCTGATAACGAGAAGGGAAGAGGAAAAGCAGAGGGATAGGACATCTGTTTCCAAAGATGAACCCACTGATCTCAAAGATACACAACACGACTCCAGCAAACGGGGGATCGTTACGAAGCGTTAACCACCCGTGACAAAAAGCTGTTTTTCAACACTTCACTGGTTTTCTATATTCAGTCTTCTTCTCAGATTAAACACTTCTGCTACCTGACAGGCGTGAGAACCCTCGGCTGAGTGAAAAGTGGAAATATTATGGTCTAAAAACAACATCTGTGAGTTATTAGTTATGCTTGTATAGGATTTATTGTCAGCAGCATTAAGTTCATGAATAGTTTTGGCTTAAATAGTGTTGGGGGATCAAGCAGCTAGCTTCTTTCTCTTTCGGCTGTTCCCTTCAGGGTTCGCCACAGCGAATCATCTGTCAGCATGACAGCATCCTCTGTCCTCACACCAACTAACTTCATGTCCTCTTTCATCACATCCACGAATCTCATTTTTGGTCTTCCTCTCTGCCTGGTGGCTCCATCCTCTGCATCCTTCTACCATCTTTCCTCTGAACACGTCCAAACCATCTCAGTCTGCCCCACATCATCCAACATGACAACAACCAGCTGTCCCTCTGATGTGCTCATTCCTGATCCTATCCATCCTCTTCACTCCCAACGAGAATCTCGACATCTTGACTTCTGCTTCCTGTCTTTTGCTCCTTGGTAACGTCTTTAAAACCGTGCAACATCGCTGGTCTCACTACTGTGTGTGTACATACGATCTAAGGGCTGACAGGAACTGCTCCCCAAAAATACAATTTATACCTGGACAGAAGCCACAAAGAAATTCTGAAAACAGCAGCAATCAGTCTTTTTTCCTGCGTGTGTCTTTACTGTTGTCAATAAACAATTTTTACTGTTAGAAAGCAATATCCTCTCCTGTAACGGTCAATCTTCAAAGACAAATGAGGCTCAGCAGCTAAGTTCCCATTACTTGAAATACACACGCTTCTTTTTGCCCGTTTTATTTTTTAAGGAAAACACTCTGAGTTATTTTTTCTTAATGTGCCGTAATATGCTTTGTTTTAGGTCGTTCGTTTATGGTCTCGCTTGAGAGAATCTGAAGCTATAAATAATGAATTACTGGCCCCTAAAAAGAAAGTATTGATCTTCTGAAAGACCAATTTAATGTCTATTAATTGTGTTTTCCTTTTATAGATTGGCACAATCACCCAGAAAAGAGATATTGGGTTCATTAGAACAGAAAATTAATAAACTAGCTACCGCACACTATAGTCTTACTACTTTATTTGGGATATGAAGCAATGCTGCAGTATTTATGCACCTTGTAAATAGGGCTGTGCCTATATAGACAAAGGGAACAAGCTGCTTTTCAGTAGTTGTTGAGAGAGATGTATCTAAATGAGGCCATCAAACAATTATTCCATAGTTTTATTGAAGTTTTCTTCCCAACCATAAATAGTTTTTATATCAGTTTAATGTTATATTCATTTTAAAAGCACTGATTATATTTTCTATCCATAAACCAGGAAGTGGGTGCCATATGTGGATGGTTGGATGCGAGCTGGACCCACAGAGTCTGATGTAGTGTTGTGTATGGGACAGATTTGTGGCTCTGCCTAAAATATACTTTTTGTTCCAGGATCCAACAAATTCTCCTTCAGTTGCAGCTCTTTTTTCCCCAGTGTCTGAGCCAAATGACGGGCAGCCTTTGCCTGCTGTTCTACATGAAAAGTTAAAAACGTTGTTGAGTAATCTGATCTAACCTTTCAACATAGTTGCTGTATATCAGTATTCCACTTTCAACCTTTTTATCCACCGCTAGTGTAGCACTAGCTTAAAATAGATTTTTAGGGGCAAATAAAAAGCTGCTGCGCTAGGAAAGCTAACTATAGACGGAGTTAAAAGTTTCCACATGGTAACGTCTGAGTGACGTTTTGAGTCGCACATATGTTGTGATGACGAGGCAATTTTATTTATGTAGCACACGTTCAACACGAAGGCAATTCAAGGTGCTTTACATGATTCAGTGGTAATGAAACCAAATATGCGATAAAAATATGAAAATCTAAACAGATAATTACTAAAAGAAATGCATTTAGTAACTGAAGCATGAAAAATAAAATGTATGTGAGAGTGTGAGCATTTAAAAATAAATAAAACATAAGAATCCATCAGTAAAAAGAGAAAGTGTAAAGAACAAATTTATGCAAAAGAATATAGGTTAAAAACAGATAGAAACAATTGGTTAAAAAATAAGAATAAAAAACCGCAGTTTAGGGCTCATTAGTAGAGTTTTAATCTTTGATTTAAAAGAGCCTAACGATTCAGCGTTTTTGCATTCTTCTGGAAGTTGGTATAGTGACAGCAGAGCTCCAACATACTTTGGTGCTAAACCGTTCAGTGATTTATAAACTAGTAGGAGTATTTAGAAGTCTATTCTCTGAGCTACAGGGAGCCAGAGGAAGGACTTTAGAACTGGGGTGATGTTTTCTACTTTTCTGGTTCCAGTGAGGACACGAGCAGCAGCGTTCTGGATCAGCTGCAGCTGTCTGATTGATTTTTTTAGGCAGACCTGTGAGGACGCTGTTGCAGTAATCGATCCGACTAAAGATAAACGCATGGATCAGTTTTTCACGGTCCTTCTGTGACATCAGTCCTTTAATCCTAGAAATGTTCTTCAGGGGATAAAAAGCTGACCTTGTTATTGCCTTTATGTGACCCTGGAGGTTCAGGTCTGAGTCCATTATTACACCTAGATTATATATTGTATTAGCTGAAGCTGTGTGCTGAGTCTGGATTATTCCTCCTTAGGTTCATGGCAACATTCTTAGAAAATCCACCCATTTTCTTCTATCGTTCTCATCTCTGCTTCCATAGCTCTGTCACTTTCAGCATTTTGAGCGATTTCACTTGTATCCAATGTGAGCATCTGCTGCCCTGAGACTTTGTCGAACTAAAATGTGCACATAAAAAAAGTTAATAACACTTGGCTTACAATTATTGCACTTCAGTCTTTTGCAATATAAATATGGCACACACAGCAAGCATTGGTTGACAGTGCGGTCACTGAGTCAAAAGAGCAGGAGAGCTTTTTCTTCCCAACAATAAAAAAAATATATACTACATAATATCCTCAAATACACAAGAAGGACAAGTGGCGAATGGATGCAGAGGGATTATAATTTTACATCACTCGCTGCTCTACTGTGCATGTCAGGGCAAAAATCTTGCTGCGCTGTTGGTTTGCACAAATCACTTCGATCATCTCTGACTGCGAACGATCAGAAGAAGCGACTGTATGATGACAAAACAAATGCAACAATCTCCAGCGACCACTTCAAATCAGGTAAGCCTTGGCTCACAAACAAGCTAACATCACTAACTAGTAAATGCAACTGCAAGATGAAAGCAAATAAAAATACAAACTGGAACTATGTAAATGGCCGGCGTGTTTTCCTGCTGGTAGGCTGCGAACGTAAGTATTATGCTTTCAAACGCAACAGCTGACACGGGATTCAGCGTGGGTTAATTGGAAAGTAAAGAAGATGGCGCCAAGTAATAGTGAGGGGCAAATGAATCAAATCAGGCTTTCAAAGACTTTTCATTTTCTGAAGCAAAACGAAAACTAGCCGAGACTACTTTGTTGAAAAGCTTGCCAATGAAAAGAGCTCCGACCAGGAGGTGATCACTGGGTTGGGTCAATATGATTCACTACATGCTAAGGCAAGGCAAGGCAACTTGATTTGTATGGTCTTCTTACAGGTCCGCCTAAAAAGTCAATCAGAAAGCTGCAGCTGATCCAGAACGCTGCTGCTCGTGTTCTCACTAGAACCAGGAAAGTAGAAAACATCACCCCAGTTCTAAAGTCCTTCCACTGGCTCCCTGTAGCTCAGAGAATAGACTTTAAAATACTGAGCTCCTGTAATTCAAAACGCAAAAATTCTTCTGTTTAGAGTGATTAATTGTTTTGTTACTCTACTGTCTCATTTTATGCTTTAATTGTTGTTCTCCCCAAACCATGTTAAGCACCTTGAATAGCCTTGTTCTTGAAAGTTTGCTGTACAAATAAAGATGCCTTCCTTTTCTATTCATGTACAGCAGTCATCAGATCTGATCTGTGAGCACAACTCAAACTCACCGTAGCTCTTTGAACGGCTCGGCCCTGACGTGCGGCGTCTCCACGGATTTGCTGAACACGGCTCCTTCGGCCCCTGAAATCACAGAACACAAAGTCAGACAGAAGGCTGCATCATTTGAAGGCAGAGACCCCTCCTTTCCAATCAATGGACATAATCTCTGAGACTCTGCCAATCTATAGGGCTCTAGTCAGAGAGCACAGCGGCCCTCAGCTCGCCTCACAATAAGATGGCAGAATGCTCTGTCTGGATAATATGAGGGTTGAAAAAACACTGGCAACATATTAAAGAAAGTTGTGTCTACTTGTGTTCCTCTGATTTCAGGTTTTTACTTTAACCTCAAAAAAAGAAGAAGAAAAGACTCACAGCAAAGCAAACAACCAAATATATCAGAAAAATAATGAGTCTGATTTATTAAAGGGTAACTTTGGTTTTGCCAGAATTTTCTTCTCTCTATGAATCACAGAGTTCTTGAAGTCAGGAATACTACATGAAAGTATGCACACTGTAAGAATAGGACAGGTACTGAATGTCAAGGTTTGACCAGGTTTAATAAGTTACAGCTTCATAACCAGTCCAGTTTTACAGGGAATGTGTCAGCCACAGGAACTAACTTCTTAGGTCCTCTTTTGGGAGTACAGCCCACCAGCACCAAGGAGAATGAACTGTGCTCCCGCGTTGTGAATGCCACAGGTAGCATTTCACAGAGGTATTTCAACTTCCCAAGCAACATTTTCTTTTCAATATTTTATAATAATAAATCCTCAAAAAGGCGACCTTTACGAAAACAATTTAAAGCTATGTTACACATAAAAATCCACGAACACTGAACCACAAATATGTGGAAATGTTTACTTTCTAATGCACAACTCCTACAATATATTCTATTCCCCCACTTGTTGCTGCACAATGACAATCAGAAACTACGGAAGACCCAACCACCAATCTTATTAAGGTAACTCTGTTTTAAAAGCACAGTTGGGGAGCTATGAACGCCACTCCTTATCTGGTGGAGATTTAAGCACACAGCCTGATTAATACCACCTTGGTGCATTCGTGTTATTTTCTTCATTAATTATTAAGGTGAAGGAAAAGGATAATTGGGTTTTCTAAATGGTGGTGTGCATCTGTATTCAGCCTCCCTGAGTCAAGGCTTTGTAGATTTAAATAAAAAAAAAATTCTTGTCAAGTGATTTGGGATTTATTTGATTTTTAAAAATCGCACTTAAAATACCTTCAAATCAGAAGTGGCACATATGGCGTCTGGGGTGAGTGCTAGCTAGCACTAGCTAGCACTTGAAATGCTTACTGAGACCTTGTAGAGCTTCTCCACCGTGCTGGCTCTCACTTAAATGTTTCTCCCCCAGCATAGCTGCTACCTCCCAAATAGCCAGATTTATAAGGGTTGTTTCTACGTTTAATGCTCAATTCCTTCATCCTGGAGGAAGGAGTCGGATCACAGTCACTTTCCCCCCTCTTCTTCTTTACTTGTAGTCCAATAAGGCTTTCACACGAAACCTAAAGCAACTGCTGCCACATTTCAAGACTTAGCGATCAGAAAATAACTTTTGTTGGTCCATTGACAGACTTTTTTTGTTGTTGTAGGGGACCAATGGACCAGAAGTAGAAGGGCGGGACTAACGGTGTGTTCACACCAAACGCAATAAAGCGACCAAAAAAGCGCGACACGCGCCTATCTGTTCACGTGCACGTTCGCACCTTGAAGCTTCTACAACGCGAACTGGTTGCGCTTTAAAATATGGCATTTCCGTGCCCAACCTGACCTTCAGTGGAGCTGGGCCAGAGTGCAGCTGCCGGTGGATTATGGACCGAGCTGATGGAGGACAGAGTGGATTACGTGTTCGGCCTGACCTCCGGTAGAGCTGGGACCGCTGCACTGGGGGTTTGGTGAGCTACAGATACAGTCTAGCTACGGCGGAGGGATCCATTAACAGCAGCGAGCCTCTGCTGCTGCCTCTGGAGTTCAGGTTTTTCCAACTCGAGCGGTAGACGATATGAACGCGACTGCACAAAATGCACCACATAAAATGCAGCGCGAATTTTCCATCGCATCTGTAGCGCGAATTGTTCGCGCAAATCAGGCAGAAAAGCTTTTTTGGTGACGCAAATCTGCTTCTGAAGTGTCGCTTGACCCCAAGTCGCGCTTCATCGCGCTCCTCCATTGATTTTACATGTAAACCTGAAGCTCTAGTCGCTCCGATCGCGTTTGGTCTGGACACATCGTTAGTTGAAATAAGTCCCACTGATTTGTACAAAGCTCTGCAGAACAAATCCCTTAAAGGGAAAAATTGTTTTCTGTCAACCTGGACCTTACTTTTTTTGTAGAATTTTTTTTCTCACTTACCCTGAGAAGTTTGGAACCAGTTTGAGTCGTTCAGCAGTATTTATACATCCAGTCTTGTTCGGGATAGTACAAACGCTGCTTGTAATAAGGTTTAATCTGCCCCAAACGCCTTCATTTTACCATGTTATATTCTCCTTGGATTTACGGACGCCTCAGAAATGCTTACGGGCAGATTTGGGGGTTAAACAATAGAACAATAATAGAAAGCTGACCAATTTTTTAGCAGCTGCATCTGTGCCGGCAAAGTGTTCAGAGTTCTGTTTCAAGAAGAATATAAACATGGTAAAAAAAAAGGCGTTTGGGGCAGATTAAACATTATTACAAGAGGCATTTGTACTGCCCTGAGCGCTCCCGTTCAATGGACACAGGTGAACCAGACTGGTTGTATAACTACCGCTGCACGGCTCAAACTGGCTCCAAACTTCTCTGTCTGACTGAAAAAAACATAAAAATCCCTAAAAATAAGGTCCAAGTAAAAAAAAAAAAGAAATAAGGAACTTCCCGTTAACATTCCAGATTCGCTGCCGTGAGAGAGAGAGCCTCTCTGCTGCGCTACGTTCGATCATACTCTGTCTTGAGGTTATGAAATTAGGTGACGTTTTTCATCAGAAATTTGAGATTTGAGGATTTTTTCAAATAAGCTTTTGCACATATAGGATATAGACAAAAAAATGTTTTTTGTGTCAGTGACATTGAACTCCAGTAGCGACTTTCAACCCATGCACCTCTGCAAATTGAGTCTAACTTCAACTTTTTCTCCTCTCTTGTTTTGCTTGATTGCACAGAGGTACAATATAGCAGCACTGAAGGAAAACACACACACACACACATAGAGGGTAATTGGCTGGCCCTTCACCCCGAGGCTCTGATTGACCGTAGCGGCACTGCAGCCGTCGCTTGGGGTAAACCCAACCATTCAGTCACATCAAATCATCTAAGCATCAGGTGTAGATCAATAGCCATGACTAAATGCAATCCGAAGCGTTTTGACTGGCTGCTAGGAGTCCACACAGCTATTGCTCAGTGGTACATTTAAGTTTTCAACAGTAAGTAGGATGGAGAGCAAAACGCTCCCATCTTTTCCACATATATCCTTGTCCCGTTTCCTCGAGTCAGGTATTTTTTTCCAGTTTTAGCTGAACTGTTTCAAAACATGTCATGTTCCTGACTTCTCCTTCATTTCACTGTACTTTTGTGCTTTGGAAATTAACAAAAAAAATTTAATTTCATGACCCAACTCTAAAGCAAGCAGCTCATATTACACCGTTCTCTGTCTCAGGATGCCCCTTTTACCCAGTGCAGGTGGTGGGAGACAGAAAGACTCTGGCTAAAATCACATCACTGTTGGACAGTGTCTTCCACTCCATACAGCTCCTTAAACGACAGACTGCTGCATCCTGGGTGCATGAAGGAACGTTATCGTAGCTCTTTCCTCCCAGCAGCACTTAGACTCTACAACAATCACTACTCCTAACAAACATGATAGTGTTGTTTACAACACAGAGGCGATTTGCAGATGAGCTCCTGCTGCTCTGCAGAGGCTAGGTCCTCGAAAACAAGACAGGTTGTGATTTTGGCTAAAAAACGGCATCACAATTTAAAGACCACTGAGAATGCTTTAAAAAAATAGCTCAAAAGATTATCGGAGTTGGTCTTTAATGTCCTTATTTTGAAGTAAGGTGGCTGGTTTCAAAATGCAAATCATAGAAGCTATTTTTCAGATAATTCCATAAGACGACAGCAAAACACCACAACAAATCTTTCTCAGGTATTTAATCTCTGTTAAACTTTTGAAATGTAATTCAATTGTGAAGTGCATGAGGATTCCCACCCCCAAAATCAACACAGATATGGTCTAACGGCCATTAAAATCCCAACCTTCTACCTAAATCATGTAGAAAAACCTTTGGGTTGAGATAAAGAGACCAAATAAAGCATAATAAAGGATCGGGGGCACAGGGTGATCTATAACAGGGGTGTCCAAAGAGTGACTTTAATCGAATTTCGACCAGCCAGAACAGGGTGTTGATGCCAACGGAAACTTATATTTAATTAGGATCTTCCTACAATTAAGAATGTTTACTAAAATATTAATTATTTGTCTTTTAATACCTGGGCTTTCTACATTATCTTTTTTTTTTTATACGTCCACATCTTTCCAGTGGCTTTTACGCAAAAGCAGACTTTGCCTCACCCAGATCACCTTTCGGTTGACTTAAACTTGACTGCATACAGCATGCTTTTTCAAAGAGAAAGTGACTCAAACAAACATTTTATAGTTTAATCCAATATTTGAGCCTAAACGAAGATGGCAACTTGGTCATTTTGCTTTTAAAAAATGACAAACGTTGTCCACATCCCTTTTCCAGAAAAAAAAAATCAGATTATTTGTTTAATATAAGTATTGCATATTAGTTTACTGTTAATCAAGTAAAAAAAAACCACTCAAAAAACCCCAATGTAATTTCACCATCAAAGGGACATTAAATGTTTCTCTGAATGAAATTTGTTGTAGATGCTAACAGCGGTGGGATGGGATGATTTCATGCAGAACATCTGAAACCTCTAACTGTAGACTCTGTTTTCACCTCCAGTCAATTCAGACGCAAATGTCTAACTACAGTACCACAACTAACTAAACTTCTGTATCAAACATATTCAGCAGCTTGTTTTATAGCAGTTTGGACATTAATGTATACCATAAATTACAATGAGTACACAACTACAACAGTTAGTAAACTACGACTAAAGCTAGTACAATAAAGCCAACACCCCATGCTAAGTCTCACAGCAGTGATATCAATGGTAAAATAATACCAACCAATACAGTCTGTCTACAGCCTTTCAGTGACTGATCATGAATGCTACCCTTCAACTTAATGCAATGTCTGTGATCAGACATCTTCCTGAAACACTTGTTATCAGACACCTAATAGCCGCTGTCTCGAAAATGGGCAGAATTTTTTCCACCAGTTTTTCCAGTTAAAACAGAAAAAAATGGATGTTTGGATCATTAAAGCTGCTAAACCACGTCCGCAAAACAAGCTAGCTTAAAAGATACACACAGTCACAGAAACCTAACCCCTCACGTTGGCTATCACCCTTAAGCCTAGTTTATGCTTTTCCGACCGCAAATTTGCACTCAGACATATTGACAGAGACGTTTTCCGTTTATAGTACTCCGCTCTTCCACTCCATCCCTACTGTCTTTTTAGCGTTGCTCCACCAGGACAGCTGGGGGCGCTAAGTTTTCTTGGCGTCTCTGCCTACTATCACAAAGCGCCGCTTCCGTTTTTTTCTAGGCTTGTGAACGCATTTCTTCCTCAAGGAGCAATGAACGACAGAAAGTAAGTTTTGATTAAGCTGTAAAGCTTTTTACTAGAAGTGTGGATTATAGAATCCTCTAGAAACACATGGAAACAAAACACAGCAGCTTTTTTTTGTTGTTTTCCTACACTTCTTTGTGTTCAAAATCGCCAAAGGAACAGATTAAATAAATTATCCTTTCAATATAAAGCATATAGTGGCCAAACGCTGCATTAACTACTGATTAGAGCGACTATAGAGCCCCGTTCTGGTGAAGCGATCGCTGGCTGTTACAGAAACTGACCACTCAGATGCAGACACTCTCCGTCGACGGATAGTTAAAATTTGGGCCTCTACTCAATGCGTCCTTGCGTAGGTGACGGAGAGCCTTTGTGTTGACGAATAATGGTGTTGTGTCAATCCGTCTCCGTCAAATTGCAGAAGCATAAACTAGGCTTTAGGCCGCACTCCGCTGATTTGGGAACACGCATCGCCACAGAAGACAAGAAAGCACAAAACGGCAGTTGCAGTTTGCTTACCAGTTTTTTGTTTTCCGTGAGTTAAAATGACGTTTTACCTTTTGAGAGTCTAGGAGGTTGTCCTAAAGTTGGAGTGGTAGCTGGGCGATTCTCTGAAATTGGTGCACTTTGCGTCCTACGGGGTTACCACCAAGATTTTCACTTAAAGCAAATCACAATATACTTTTTAAAACAAGAAATGGAAGGATCTTTGTTCCTTTGAATTATGAAACACAAAATCATTTTAAAAATTATGTTTTTAAAAGCTTTTATGGTTTTCAGATCAATGCCAATCTTTATCTTCCAATGTCAGTGATGCTAGTAGTTCCCATTCACTGATATTGGTTTATACCAAGGTACAGCAAATGGACTTCTGCCTCATCAGGGGAATCTGGGCTTGTTACAAAATGCTTCTATCTCGCTATATGGCAACATATTTAATTTAAGGGTTGAACATCCCTTTAATTTCTTCAGTTTTGTGATGTCAATACTTTGTTTTTCTTGGCCTCCAAGTACTTTTGACTTTATATTTTTTTGCCCACATGACAAACGTTGAACACCACAGATCTGGAGAGATTGTCCATGGAGGAGAGGTCTAAGATCCCTCTCCCTGCTCCAACCTTGTGAAATGTTAGAGGGTTGTAGAAGGTATTAGTGGTGTGGGGATGTCACAGGGTGCAATATTTATTCAGCAAATTAAATGCATAATGTATGACCACATGCCTTATTTTTAGTTAGTTATACCCACTTTGCTGTAAGCCAAATACATAAAAAAGTATTTTATATTGACAACACCTGGACTGAAATGCTTGTGAAAGAAAAAGTCTGACATATTTAACCCTTCTTTAATTAACCAGGTGTTTAATGGTTGATTTTCTCTGAAGACGGGGGATATTTACAGTCTTGCTCCTTCGGGATAAGCTCTTCATAACACAGATAAACCTATCAAAAACAGGGGAATATAAAGCATCTCTATGCAAATTCATGTTCCTGCTTAGTCGTGTGGAATAGATAACTCTCCCCTTAATCACCGCTACAGGTGGAGCCACTTCTGTTCCTCTTTTAAATAGATCCAGCTAGATTTTCAAAAATGCCTAGATGTAAAATGCAGAACAAGCTACGGCTGGTTCATACATTTCACAGTTTTGTAATTTAGAGTGAAAAAATGTAAAATTTAAGCATCAGATCTTTTTAATCTGTGCTTTAAAAACTGACGTTTCATTTTATTTCAGAGAATCTTCTGAAAACCTGAGGAAAATGATTTAGTCCTCACTATATCAGAAGTAGATTAAGGGGGTACAGATGACTGCGTTTCATCAGTTAGATTGCTTCCTAACCAACAGTTTTGATATTTTTCTGTCTTGTTACCATGCTTACCACAACAGCAAAACTGTCTTGATCAAAGTCTTCAATCAGGATTAATACAGACTGTGGTAGAACCACAGTGCTGGTACTGTTGGACCTCAGTGCAGCATTTAACACGGTAGGCCATTAAATACTACTGGGATCACTGGAGAGCTGAGTCATACTCTCTGGTACAGGACTCGACTGGTTTGAGTCTTGCGTACAGAACAGGGAGTTCTTTGCGTCAATAGGCAATTTTTCATCAAACAGAAAAATCACACGTGGGGTCCCCCAAGGCTCCATCCTGGGGCCTCTTCTATTTAATATCGACATCCTCCCACTATCTTAGATTATAACAACCCATTAGATTAGTTACCATTACTATGATCAAGAGTCAGCGCACATCTTCTCTTAATATAACCAGAAACTACTGATCAGGCCGGAAATCTGGGTGTTTTAGTTATGTTTTTATCATCTAAAGCACTTTAAACAGCGGTGTTCTGATCTAATTAGCAGTGACGAACTCTTACAGTATATCGCCATGTGTCTGATCACATTAATTTCCTTTTAAAAGAATCAGCAAAACAAAATAGCTTAGATTAGGGGTTTCACAATCTCGATTGTTTTTATCGAAATCGTTCGAGATTACGTAACAACCTTGCACAGTGAAATCGAAAAGATTATCAGGATCACCTCCTCCCGTGTTTACATACTGTAGCGTCACTAGCATCCCACTCGGACTCCGTAGCAACAGTTAGCAGAAAACAGTCTGTTTACTCAGATCTCCTCATCACAAGGGAACCACACGTTGCATTTTCCCTAACAAGTAACTCACCAGAGCATCCCCGTAAACACAGCACACCTCTACAGAGCATATTAGCTAACGCTAGCTAGTAGCTAAGCTACCGTTAAACCACGGCTAGAAAAAAAGAAGCAGCGGGACCGGAGCTAAAGCCGCAACTTCTACTCTCAAATCAACAATGAGGAAATTTTGAGTTCCCCGTAAGTTACGTCGACATTCTGGTTGTAAACCAGAGGAGAATTGTTAGCTGCACATTAACTTGTTTCTGTGAGCCAGCCGGATCTGAGAGTTATTGCGCTGCAGTAACTAAAAAGAGTCATTTCTGTTATTTATTTAAATAAGATTATTACAATCAAATGCAACTGGACTTGGTAATTTGTCTTCCAAGACAAATTACCAAGTCCAGTTGCGTTTGATTGAAATTTCCTTGAGATAACCATGACCTGGATGAATGAGAATATTCACAGGCTTAAGATTATTACACTTATAAGTGTAACAATTTACTGCAAATACAATAATATTGTAAAGAAATGATTTCAATTTGAGCATCAATGCCTAATGTGATACATTACACGAGAATAATGGAAACTGCATCACTTATAAGTCTCTTGAAATAAGATTTACTGTACAAAATTTAATGAAGAAAACCAATGATCATAGAATAGACTAGTCTATGGCACATGGCTCTGTACTGTAAGAAAAGAAGAAAACATTGAGAATTGAATTGTGAACCTAAAATCGAAAATCAAATCGAATCAAGGATTTGGAGAATCGTCACACCCCTAGCTTTGATTATATTTTTGTTCATCACTTTACAAAAACTAGCTCAGATGTCACCCAGGGGATGACCTTTTGCTAGAAGGCCAGATCCGTTTGTGCACCCAGATGTTCAGCTCATCTTAACACTTGTCCACATTCAGACTCCTCCACTGGTGACACTGCAGATATTTTCAGCTCCGCTTCTTGCTGGAGAAGCATTCAGATACAAGGGGCGAATGCGACGGCTCCATTCATGTGCACCTCCGGTGAATAAAGCGTGATTTATCAGATCTTCTGGATCACACGGTGCACATGAATAGCGAGCAGCACTACGTCACAGCGCTGACATGCCGACGGAGCGTCCGGGGTGGAGGGTCGAGTCGGGAAAATAAACGACGCCGTTAAAGATTAATGCCTGCGCTCCAGCAGCTGTGTGTCCGAGTGAATCCATGTCTGTGTCGAGGTGTTTATGGAGGTACAGCACTCCGAGCGGGACCAGATATCATCAGCTGAGGCATCTTAGAGGTGATGAAATACAGAAACATACACGCCACAAAAGAAACTCCCTGCAGGAATAATCTCTGTGATTGGTTGAGGCGGTAGACATGCATGAGCAACACTGACTGAATACAAAAAGCCTTTATCTGCCGACATTCATGAGCAAAATGAACAATCACAAGGGCATAATTCAGACATTTTAACATTATTGCATGAACATTCAGCTCCCCCAGTCTCAGACTATGTAAATCAACACAAATAGTTGGATATATTTGTATTTTAGCAGCCGATTTAATGTGGATTAAAGGGCAATGGCAGCTTGTACCAGCCGTGTTTGCCAGCTGTAATAATTAATAACAAGACACTTTTTTTATCCACCCTGGTTCGAATCAAAAGCCAGGAAGAAATGTGCCAAGAAGAAAAAAATGAAAAATAAATTGTGTTAGCAGAAAGCCAACTATGCATTGAATCATAACGCTGATCTGTTGAGCAAAGAAAGGCGTCTAAGTGAACAAATAAATCAGTCTGACTAACTACTGCTGGAGATCCTGCAGTTTGGTGTCTGGCCATCGACATCTTTCTGGCTTTTGGAGCTGAAGTAGATAGAGTGCAAATTATGAGAACTTCAGACACTTTCCACGTATTAATGGAGCAGATTAAAGTTTACTTCCAGAGGTGGGTTGTATTAATTACATTTACTCATCTATATTCATTTTAGTATTTTTGGGAAAAAAGGTGCTATTCAGAGTAGTTTTACAGTGCTATACTTTTTACTTTTACTTGAGTAATATTGTTAAGTATTACTACTCTTACTTGCGTAAAATTAACAGATTCCTAGTAAATCCACAGAATAAAGGAACATGTCTGAAAAAAAAAGCTTACTGAAGGAGATCAACTCTTTCTACGCCAAATCTGTTGAGCTTGTGTTATAAAGCCAGGCGTACACTGCGCGATTTTGGACCGTTTTTGAGCCGATTTGTCACCCATGCGACTTTTGCTTAATCGTGCGTGTTGCATCGCGTAGTGTACATTGGGCAACGACAGGCAATCTACATCTCACGACCAGCTCCCGATCGGTCGCAAAATAAATCAAACCTGTTTGAAATCCTAGTCGCGCCTCGTGAATGACTCGCACTGTGGAAGCAATGCTACGAGCTATTTCTCTTACTGCGCATGCGTGTCACCAATCGTTACCGCGGAACTAGTTCTGGTCTTGGGTCTGTTGTGTCGTGCAGTGAGAGCAGTCAGGTCGCATCCGAACAGCGGTTCGTACAGTGTGAGCACATGAGTCCTGAGATGTGAACTTTTAACCCCTGGAATTCAGTCGTACAGTGTGAGCCGGAGCTGAAGACCCGTGACTGAAAAATCGCACAGTGTACGCCTGGCTTAAAGTGAATATAAAGTAAACACCATATATTTTTAGTAAAAGTACTTTTAACTTGTATTAAAATATATATGTACATTACCTACTGCAAATCGCCTATTTCTATTATAAAGAAGAAAAAAAAAACATACTTAAAAATGTTTCAAGAAGGGTTTGTTCCTAATAAATATGTTACGTATTTTAATTATTTTTTTTTTATTTGGTTTTCAACCCCTCTCAAAAATAACCCCCAAAAAACCTGAAAACTGGACTAAAAAAACAAAATTCCTCTTCAGGGATTAATGAAGTATTTCAGATTCTGAAAATACCAGAATTTGGTAATTTATTTGTATTTTTGTCTGTTTGATAACATAATTAAAAAAAATATAAAGTCAGATGTTACTCAGTACTCGAGTAGCTTTTTTATCAAATCCTTTTTTACTATTTTGGAAGACTACTTTTACTTGAGTATTGGTACCTTTCCTTAAGCACAATATTTTGAGTATTCTACCCACCTCTGTATGTTTCTAAATAAAATCTGATAAACCTGTACAACTTCCTGTTAGTCCTTCAACCTCCTTCACCTTTTACTACATTTCCCAGAAACCTTCAGACAAATGCCCCCCCCCCCCCCCTTCTTTGCCAACAATGCAAACTGCAAGAGACAGAGCGCTCAGTGTCACAGCCAGAAAGGCTTTACCTCCTGTACAGAGTAGGCAAATCTATTTGGGCCCCATGTTTCACTAGGGAACAAATCAATTGAAGTCTCTGCTGCTCAGAGGGCAGAATATATGGTAAAATGAATTATGCATCCCAGAGGAGTCAGCACATCAAGGGAGACTGACGGAGTATAATAAAAACATCCAGTGTGATATTAAAGAGGAAAAACTGATCTGAGGGAAGCTTGTTTGACTATAAGAAACGGATCAATATCCAAACCAAAGGGAACTTTATCATCCATCCATCATCTTTCCATGCATCTTTTTGCAGCATTTCAGATTCCACATTTAGGACGGAGCACTCCAGCATTATTCAACTAACATTTCTGAATATGACAAAGAAAGAGTGAGCCTTAAAATTATATCTTTATATATAGAAAAATATGACGAAAAAAAAATAAATCTGCCTTAAGTAGAAGCAAAAATCTGCTAAAACACATTCAGAATAAAAAAAAAAAAATTTCAAGCTCCTTTTCCAACGCTGCAGAAATTGTACGTTTTAGGCCAAACTAAACAGGGTTGGAGTCAGAATTGCTCGAATTCAGGCTGCTTTGATTTCATGTGTATGTACTGTACTGTCGGCCTGACCTGGATTTTAATGCGTATGATCAAAACCCAGAAACTGGGTTTGATCATCTCTGAATTTCAACGTGCTCCCTGCATGTGGCGGCAGGGTTATCATTAGCAGTGAAAGAGAATTTTGCAGTGAGTAGTTTACGGTAAACAACAAAGAAATGCATGAAGATGATTTGAGGAAGAACCAATGCCGTCTTAGAGCCTATTAACCACCAGGAATTCAATCTCCACAAATCCCCAGAGGTAAAAGATGACTGCTTATCATATCAGGGACCTGTAACCTTTCGAAGAAACTCCACACTCCACTAACGCTTCTCTGCTGGGAGCTCAGCAAATCTGAGCAGCTTGTACAGGTTTCCAACCATGAAATTATGACCTCTGCGAGACGTCCAGCAGCGTGAAACCAACTCTTCTCCTGTCAGGAGGAAATTCTACTCTCCACGCTGCTAGATAAGAAACGATTTGCGATGATCACTGTGTTCCCACACTGATTTTGGGATGCAGGGTAATTTTCTGTCATGATGTAGCCAATTCCCCTCAATCTGTCTCAGTCATCTCCTCTGAAACGTAGAACTGCCTCGATTTCCCCGAACAAGGCTGAGAAGGCAGAGAGGAAAAGTCTTAGAAACAGAAAAAGAGAGTTAGGTCCGCTGAGGAAGGGACAAATATAGAAGCTAATGGAAAGGAAATAATAAAACTGTATTTTGACCCATCCATCCATTTTCTTAACCGCTTATCCAATTCAGGGTCACGGGGGTGCTGGTGCCTATCCCAGCAATTATCAGGTGTTAGGCAGGGTACACTCTGAACAGGACGCCAGTCTGTTGCAGGGCCAACACAGAGAGACAGACAACCATTCACACTCACATTCATTCCTAGGGACAATTTAGAGTGATCAATTCACCTATCATGCATGTTTTTGGACTGTGGGAGGAAGCCGGAGTACCCGGAGATAACCCACGCATACACGGGGAGAACATGCAAACTCCATGCAGAAAGACCCTGGGCCGGGATACGAACCCATGACCTTCTTGCTGCAAGGCAACAGCGCTAACCACTGCGCCACCATGCAGCCGTATTTTGACCCAAGTATGGTAAAATGCAGATACAGATGCTAATCTTCTTAATTTTGCCCTCTCTTTCTTTCTATTAGTTTCCATTTATTATAAACACACCTGTATAAAGAAGAACTAGTGTATTATGCACCAAAAAGCTTTTCTTCCAAACTTAGATTACACCACACAGTCTACTAGCACTTGCAATTCAAAGTTTTAGCTTTTTTTAAATTCCTTGACCATGAAAAAATACCTAGCAGCTGAATTCACACTAATGAGGCGGATCAGGAGCTAGGAGACTGTGATTCGGAGCTTTTTCAAGCCCCACTCCCTGCGTTTGTCTCAGTCCTTGTTCCCTTGGGCAAGATGCTTCACCCGCTTTGCCCATTGGTGGTGGTCAGAGGGTTTGGTAGCACCCGTGTTCAAAAGCCTCGCTTCTGTCAGTGCGCCCCAGGGCAGCAGTGGCTACAACGTAGCTTACACCACCAGTTTGTGAATGCCTGAATGTGGTATGATGTATCCCGGGGTTTCAGGACTAGCAAATATGCCGTAAAAGTACAGGCCAATTACCATTTCATATTATTAGTTGAGTGGTTATTCATGAATATAATTCTTTTTATAATTTCCGCTCATCACCAAATTCTACTCACTTGGTCCTGTTGCCATTGCAGACATTTTCTGACAATTTCATTAAAGTCCACCTATACCTATACGGAAAAACATAAACCCTGGCAAAAACCTAAATTCCTTGGTGGAGTTAATTAAATTAATTGGTCATTAAGAAGCCTCTTGCAGAACTCAATTTCAACCAAAGATAATGAAACCGTTTGCTTTAGCTTTGCTGTAGCAGCAACACGTCTGAAGGTCCATGAGATGTGGTGTCATTACCATGAGCCTGGAGCCAATGAAAGCATACTAAACCTGAAGGGTTTTTAACAGTTTGGTTGGTCCTATTGTTGTCCACTGGCTAGTCTGGAAGCTAGACTTGGTCCTTGGCTTTCACTTTGTGCTCTATGCCTTTTCAGTATGGTTCAGGGAGGTGTGTTCTTTAAAAAACACTGGGTTAAAGCTGCTGGGTTATATTAACTATTGTTAGGTTGTTTAATTTTGCCCAGGTATTGGGATACTAGATGGGTCAGTGTCCGTGACCAGACCCGTCTACTGTAACCAAACCCCTGGGTAACCATGACTCAAAGGCTGAGCTTTTAATCTGATGGTCAAGGATGTGTCAACCAGATTCGAACATGAACGCTACTTCCTTCTTGAGCAAATTGTTCATTGAGAATCAGATGACAGGTATTTATCATCCAATGTAAGTCATTTTTGTTTTGACATGCCTTTCCATTTTCTGTGCTACCTCAAAACTTTAATTTAGAGCTTCCCAAATCATCTGGTGTTGGGTCCCTTCATCCGATGAGGAGTACCTTTGGTCAGTCTTGGAGGCACGGTACTCCTGCACTTTGTGCTTTTCTCTAAAACCAAAATATCTGTTTTCTTGTATGACAATATGGAATGTATCAAAGTAACGGAAGTCTTGCAACTTGTTGATGTCAGTCTTCACCAGCTTTGGTACTACAAACCAAAACCCATAGCCACAATTTTGGTATCTAAGTAATTCAAACAATGTTTAGTCCCAAAAATACTCTCATAAACCTTTCACACCAAATTACTGGCCTTTCTTTTAATATCAGATGGGCTCACCAGGAAAATGGATCAAGGCTGTATAAAGAACAGTTATTCTAACAATGCTGCTATATTCAATTTCAATTCAGTTTATTTATATAGCGCCATTTCACAACAGATGTCATCTCAAGGCACTTTACAAAAAGAGTTATTACAATACAATGTTAAGTGTAGAAATTACAGAACCACAGAAGATTGCGTCGTGGAATTCTCAGCAATCCCTCATACTGAGCAAGCATGCAGCGACAGTGGGAAGGAAAAACTCCCTTTTAACAGGAAGAAACCTCCGGCAGAACCAGGCTCAGCACAAGCGGTTAACTGCCGCGACCGTCTGTGGCTTGGAGAATACATAACAGAGACACAGAAAGAGCAATAGAACTGATGCAGAAGTTTGTTGCAGGACGTGGAGAATTTTCCGTCACTGCAATGCCATCTTAGTCAGGCGTAGTATTAGTATTATTAGTAATACGTAGTATTCTTCAGGTGAGTTGATTACTTCCTGAAAACAAAGACCTCCAATAACCCCTCATCACCTAAAACATTATTCAATTTATTTAATGTCTGTTTGTTTCTTGCTTGGACATTGTGGCTCTTACACCTGTCTTGTTAGGAAAGCCTTCTGATATATGATAATTTCCAAGAGATGTTTTACTCAGTAAACTGAATGTTGATCAATTTAAATCAACTTAGGTCAGTTTAAACTAACATTGGAATTTTACAACAGCATATTTTTATTTTAATGTGTTTTTATATTGAAATGAAATGGATTTTAATGTGGAAGAGATCATTTTGGTATCAAATTTTATACAGTTTCTTCGAATATTTTTGATGTATTTTTGTACGACGAGCTACTGAATAACGGGGATTTGTCCTAATGGATAATGATAGTTGAGCTAACACCTAATAAAAAGATAAGTTAAAAGCTAATGACTGAATTAAGTCTATGGAGGTATAAGCTAATTGCTAAAAAGGGTTAACAGCTAATTTAAAGGTAAACTAATGGATGTTCTAGGCAATGGATAGCTAAAGGCTATTGGAGGGCTGAGCTTAAGGCACGAGGGCAATTGAAAAAATGGGTATTAAACAGTTGGGGAAAAGGCTAAGTGAGATTCTAGCAGAAGAAATACAAAAGATTTGGAAAAAATGGTTAATGGTAATTTTAGCAAACAGGTATTGGTAGTTGATCTACATGCTAATTAGGAGTTTAGCAAACAGTCAAAAGAGAATTAGAGTAATGGGTTAACAAAGATCTAAAAACGTGACAAAATAATACACCAGATAATGTATAATTTAGGTAAAGGGGAACTGAGGTAAGGGCTAACGTTATATCGAGCTAAAGGCTAAAGCCTAATTTATGCTTCGCAGAAGTATTGACGGAGACGTTTTTCATTTATTGTTCTCAATCTTTTTCTCTCCACTCTCCATTGTTTTTTCAGCCTTGCTTGACTTGGACAGCATGGGGCGCTAACTTTTCATGGCCTCTCTGCCTACTATCACAGCATTGTTTCAATATTTTCTAGGCTTGTGAACGCATTTCTTCCTCAAGGAACAATGGATGACAGAAAGTAAGTTTTGATTAAGCTTTAAAGCTTTTTACTAGAAGTGCAGCTCATAGAATACTCTAGAAATGCATGGAAACAAACACAGCATTCTGTTTTGTTGTTTTCCTACACCTCCTTTTGCTCAAAATCACCAAAAGAACAGACTAGATTAATTATCCTTTCAATATAAAGCATGTATTGGCCAAACGCTGCATTATTGCTGTTTAGAGCGACTAAATAGCACCGTTCTGGTGAAGCGATCTCTGGCTGTTGCTGAACTGACCAATCACAGGCATATAGTTAAAAAATGGGGCTCTACTGCGTGCGTCCTTGCGTAGGTGATGGAGAGCCCTTGCGTCAACAGATAATGGCGTTACGTCAAAGTGTCTACGTCAAAATGGAGAAGCATTAACTAGGCTTAACAGTGCTAAGTTAATGACTAACAGAAAGTTGAGCTAAAAGCTTATGAAAAATGGAGGTAAATGAGAGTTAATTATATGCTCTACAGTGATTTGATATTGCAAATGTAGAGTTGATCTACAAGCTAATGAAAGTTGAGGCTTGCAGCTAATAAATAGGCAGTTGGAAAAAAAGAGATTTCGGCTTAGGGCTAGTTGAGCTATAGGCTAAAGCAGACCTGAGCTACAAGCTAATGGAAATTTGAGCTACTGGTTAATGAAAAGTTGAACTATCTATCAACAGAGGGTCAAGACAAAGACCAAAGAATACTTGAGATAACGAAGAGGTGCCAACCAAGAGCTGAGCTTTGGAAGAGCTAAGCTAATGGTTATGGGAGAGTTGAGGTTAATGAAGAATTGACCTAAAAGCAAATGGTAGTGGAGTTAAGGGATAACAGAGCCATGGGCTGTATGCTAATGGGAATCTGAGCCAAAAGCCAACAGAGAACTAATAGAAGGCTGACAGAGAGATGAGACGTGAGACAAAGCAATATACAGCCCTCCCAATAAATCACAGGTCTGACAGTCAAATTCTGATGGGCTCAGTTGGAACCAAGACAGTAATCATATATGTTTGGGGATTTAGTCCAAACAACAACGGGGAAGTAAGAAAAATATAGTCCAGTTGAATCAATCTTCAGCACACAGTGGAATGTTACACAGCGTATCCAGAGAACGTGGATTACATAGAGGAAAATACAACCAAGAACAGAACAGCAGAACTGCACACTTTGGAGACCAGTTATCGCAACAAAACTGCAAAGTCCTCGAGGTGAGTTTATAACTTTCTGAAGACAAAGAGACCTGCCTTCCACAACCCTGCAGACCCAGAAGGTTTAATATTCACCCATTTAATACTTTTTCCCTCTGCTCCCTATTACCCTCATCTCACTTTCCATCATTTCCTTGGGCTCATTCTCTGATGCAGAGTCTATAATATTCTCCCCTTTTAGTATTTCAGTCAGACTGGAGGTGTAGCCAACAGCCGTCTCTAATAAATAGCCATTGCTCCCTGCTGAGACACTTTGCCCTTTTTCTCAACAGAAAGCTGTAAGGAAATCAGCGGCTTTATTAAAGGGGGCAATTCTCCACCTCAACAATAGTTTAAGGTTGCCAAAGAGTGTGTGCAAAAAACAGATTAGTCAAAGTAAAGAGGGATTTCAAAGATGGGGGAAAAACACAGTCACAGCTTCAGTAAATCTGCCACATGTATGTACCGTGTATCTGCCGACAATATCTCCCATGCTGCAGGTGAATATTAATAATTTATCCCTGGTCATTGTACGCCTCATCATCTCCTGTTTTCTTTTCACAATGCCTCAGGATACTGACAAAGCATGAAGCTCGACACTGTCGCCACAAAACCAAGACAGACCGGTGATATACAACTCCATCATCCAACCCAGCCTGCACCAAGAGACAAGCTGTCATCCCGAGTTGAATAATACGTGCAAACAACGAGCTGCTATAACACTTCCAGGGGACACTTATTTCACAGGATTGTGATGCAGTCTTTATGAGGCAACAAGTCATGAAACGGAAGTCTGTTTCAACTTCTCTAGGAAAAACTCCTTTCTTTCTCTAAGAAAAATCTTGATGTGGGAAACATCAAGGTCCAGTCATCATTAGCTGTGTGTGACCCGCAGGTTATCATGTGTTTTTATCCAGCTCAAAACAGGTCAATTATCCGACCAAGCTTCAATGTGTTGAAGCTACATTCACTAAATCAGATCTGTGTCCATCCCTCAAAATGTTGGGGAAAATGGCTTTCCTGAAACCAACTTAATCTCATTTTTCCCCCAACATGGTGTAGCAAAGCATTCCGCGATATCTGGTTTGTGTGAACAAGATTTGAATAACATCATTACGAAAACTGAGACCCATTTGTTGTTGTTTTTTTCCACAAAAGGGAAAGGTTTTTTGGATGCTAACCAGTGTTACTCATTAGTACGGAATTACTTCTCATCACTCTCATTGAGATAGCGGAAACCTAAGCTATAAAGCTGGTTGCCAAGATGTTAGAATTAAAAGCTATCAGCTCATGATACACATTATTGCTTTAAATCTTTGTTATTGAAGGTAATAAACTGCTATTACTGGTATTACTTTTTAGGTATGGATGTAAAGTCTGTAAAAAAAATAGATTGATCAATTCATTTATTGAATACTCATACATTGGAAATCCTATCACAAGTTATTTTACATTTTTAATTAAAGAATCAGTCTAGGTTTCTTACCAAAACCCTGAGATAGCCATTTAAGTTTAGCGATCAAACAAATATAGCTACCTGCTTCAGCATCAGTATCCACCCATGGTTTACGTTCATAAGGTTAGTCCTTAAAACTTGTTTTTTGTGTATTTCCACAGAATGATTTTACCTGAAGATGCAGCCGCATATAATTTCATCAAAACGCCAACAGCCTCCTTTGCAAGACAGACTTCATAACAATGTTTTATGTCATTAGAATACTAATAAATCTTGATCAACCATTTTTTGTGTTTTTAGCTGTTAATGTTTTTTTTTCTTTGCTAAAACTTCATAAGTTCATAAACCCTGCACTGCTCAAAAAATATTTATTCTGCACTGTATTTTTATTTACAGATTACCGTTGAATTTGGTCATTTTCAATCTTAAGATTATTACAGAGTTGCATGTTTAACTGTTTGGTTGGTCTGTGAAAGTGTACACCAACTATTGATCCAAAAATCTTATCAACTGAAAAAAGTTGCAGAGCTTCTTTTATTAATTTTACCACTGTAAATGTATTGATATGCCTTTAGGAAGTTACTCATTCAATGTTTAACATGTTGAACCACTGAATAAGCCAATAATATTGCAAAACATATTCAAAGAGAAGCATTTATTTGTGTACTGCTGTACAACTTTAACATTTGATTTGCATTGTCAAAAACGGTTGGTGGACATCATCCCTGCACTATAGGTTAAGCCAAAACTAATGTAAGGAAAGCCACAGATGGATATTGGTGGCTGTGTGGTTGGTTACATCAATCCCCAACAATTGTACAAAGGTCGCTAAGAACCAGAAACGTTTAAGTCTGTGTTAGAAAGCTGCAGCCTGAGGGGTGGCAGTAATTAAATGCTGAACATCTAACTGGAAGAATAACAGTGAGCACAAAATTGGGTTTTCCCGCTGATAGCGTCAACTTGAAGAGAGGTGATTAACACTGGTTTGTTTGCCTCTGAGTTTGTGTTCTTTAACTCACATCAGTACAGTCCTTTGCCTCCTGTTGAATCTTTAAAAGATGACGTACCTTGAAATAATCTTTGAAATGTATTTCATGAGCCTGCTTGGTGAAGAACAAACGGAACTCCACCTGATTAAAGTTATTTCAGTTGAAGCTGGTTTCCTGCCGCAAAAACCTACCTAGTAGTAGATCTAAGATGCTTATACACGAGGGACTAACTGCTGGGAGATACTGTCTACTAAACTTACACCACTGATTTTATATCAAAACCTAGTTAAATGTTGGAGTTTTTACTAATACTTTTTCTCTTAAAGATCTATAGCATCAAGATCCAAATGGAAAATTACTATCCACCCCCAGATGATGACTGTTGGAAAAGTTTTATTCAGACAGGAGACTTGAAAGCTGAAAAGGTTAATCAGTTGGACTCCACACAGTGGTTTGAACATAAAATTGTTCCAAAAATGATTGGTACACTATAGTATACATCCATCCATCCATTTTCTGAACCGCATAATCCGGGGTACACCCTGGACAGGTCGCCAGTCCATCACAGTTTAGTTTACATTAGTGTCTTTTTATAATGGACTAATTCTGTGATTGCGTTTTAAGTGAGTCGCGTTTAAAATTGACAGTTGCTTTTGTTGATGTTGTTAAGCTAATATCTAAAGAAAAAACAGACAAAAGCTAACATTATTTTGAGCTAAAGGATTGGATTGTCATGCCTTCAAAGACTTCAGCTAATGAGAAAGAGTTGAGCTAACATTAGCCTATATGTAAAGTTCAAAGCTCAGAGATTTGAACTAACAGCTACTGGAATGCTGAGCTAGCTAGAAATTATTGGTAGCAGCTAATGAAAACTGGAATTAGCAGCTGATGGAATATAGAAGAAACAGCGAATGAAAATAACAGACAGCAGCTCACATAGAGTACAGCTAGCAGCTAATGAGAAAGAGTTGAGCTAACAGTATATGTAAAGTTTACAGCTCAGATATTTGAACTAAATGCTGAGTTAGCTGGAAAGTAAATGTAACAGCTAATGAAGACACTAGCAGCTGATGGAATGTAGAAGAAACAGCTAATGAAGAGTACAGACATAAGCTCACAGAGAACAGCTAGCAGCTAAACTGAGGGTAGGGGTAACGCCAAATGGAGAATAAATCTAAATGCTTATGGGGAGTATAACTGGCATGTATAGGTGAGGGTAGAGCTTAAAGTTAAGTGAGAGGAGAGCTAACAGCAAAAGGAGAGTGGAGCTAACAGCTAAACTGAGGGTAGAAACAATAGCTAATGGAGAGTATAGGCACATAACCACCATAGACAGTAAATTAACTATTGGAATGTCAGGGTAATTTCACCACATCTTTCTGATATGTTGGTTTCTCCTTTTCATCGGGCCAGGCTAACAGGGTCATTTTTAGGACCTTTTCAGGAACAAACGGCATACCTGTATGGGCAGTATTTTCTTGGAAATGACTCAATCAAGAAGCTGGGTGGGAGCTGTGATTAAGTCGTGCAGATTGGCAGTAATTGAGAGGGAAATCAGCATACATCTCCAGAAAAGCTATTTAAGTCTTCAAAGTGTGTACGTAGGCTTGTGTTGTGTTGATTATGTAAGTATGGACGTTCGAGACTTCGCTTGCCTACAACGTGGCTGATTCACAAACCAGGTTGGGGGTTTATTCGTGAATGTAAACATAAGAGTCAGCAAAGACGCAGCTCTTTCCTTGTCACATTTTGTTGCCTTGGGATTATATTTCATGCGTGTTTGGAATCTATTTGAGCGTTGTTTTTTCTGATTGATCTAAAGCAGGTGTGTCAAACTCATAGACTGTATAGATTACCTCATCAGAAAAAAGATCTAGTAAAATGCCCCGAAATTTCCGATAGTGGAAACGCGTTTAGTACCTAAACGCTTATGGGGAATATAGCTGGCAGCTAATGAGAGTAGAGCTAAGAGCTAATGGAGATGAGAGCTAGCCTGTAGCTAATTAAGAATAGACAAAATAGCGTACGGACAGTGGATCTCACGGGTAACGAAAAAGCCCATGGAGAGGTGAACTAACACCAGCAGTTAGCCTACAATCCCACTTTCCAAAGCGGGATTCTCATAAATTCTGAAAACACTCATGGACATTTTTAAGAACTAGTCCTGTACCGACATGTTTTCAGTGCAAATAAGAGACCTGTGAGTAACCAACCAGCTACCACTGCAGAGTAATTGCATTTTTAATGTTAAATTGTGATATGCTAATTTTTGTTTAATTTATTGTTGGATTGTATTTGGGATCTTTAAGGGCCAGAGGGATGTGGATTAAAGAGACAAGGAGCAGAGCTACTTTTGTTGGGATTACAATACTCACTGCTCCTTCTCAACAAATAAACTTTATTGAATTTATATTTTTTTTTTACCTTTCTAATTCTGAATCTAAATGTTTCCATTTCCAGCCATGCTGCTGCTGTTGCAAAGGATTGTTTTATTCTATTCTTCTATTCTAATATTTATCACTCAAAGGCAGAATTCGGTTTCAGACATAAGCAGTGGGGCGTACATGGATTTTCGACTTGAGCTTCTCTTCCCAACTCGTTGTGAGCCATCTGTACTTTCTCAATTTAGTGGTGCTAAATCCAGCCTCCAATTCATGAGGTTATTTTCTTAGTCTTTAATGGCCCTGCAGAACCTGTGAACCTGTCTCACCAGACTTTCCTTTCATGTACTATTTAACTGCCATGTAATCAGCCCTCATCCACTGATCTCCTGGTCAGTCGATGCACGAGCGGCAGACTCCGATCGATACCGACCCACCTCACATTTACACTCCGCCGCGCTCGCTCTTTACCACTTCAGTTTACCTCCTCCCCTCTCCCCGTTTGCCTTGTAAACATGAACAAACAGACTGCACCGGGGGGAATCGATAAAAGCCAACGCAGGGTTTTATTTCAACAACCCGCAGACAGAATATTACAATGTTTTTATTTGTAAAAATGTGACCTCAACCATGCCTGTATTTCTCGCTCTTTACCGTTTCTCTTGTTCAGTCTGCTTCTGGCTGACCTACTTCGCCAACATTTGATCCATTCTCGCTCTCAGTTCTTTCCTTGGTAATGTAGTTCCATGTGTTGGCTTTTCCTCCCTTTTTGTTCTCACCAACCCAGTTCAGATTCCACTGGTTCCCCGTAGGAGCATCTCATCTTGTCATTATTACTCTTTTCAGACCTTTCCTTTATTTTGAAATATTTTTCTATTTCTTTGGATCCTTTCTCTGCTCGTTTTTAGTCATTGTCTTCTGACAGTAAGTTTTTCACGTTTTGCTCTTTTGTGCGTTTTCTATCGTATCATTGAGTTTTTTTCCATATAATCTTTGTTTTTCAAGATAATTTCTTCTAACAGTCTTGGTCGAAACTGTAATTACGATCATTGTTTTTTTTATTGTATGCCTTTCAGCCTCCCCTGAGCCCCAAGAGGCGTAGAATTTATTCTGTTTTTTGTGTCATTATCACACTGAAAATCTTATCCTTAGACAAAATTACCAAAGTAAATATAAAATACAGTTTTTTTTATTCGGTTTTGGGTGTTTTTCGTGCCTTTATTGGACAAAGATGGCTTGCTCTGGAATTGATTACAGTAACAGACGGTCCAAGAATTCTTTGCTTTGGGGGAGGCTTTATACGGGCTGATCCTTCACCTGCAGTGGGGGCTGGATTTCTGTCAGGTCGCCAAGAGGAATGGAGCTCTGATCGGAGCTGTTATCTCTTTCTACACGTGAGTTGGAGCAGGCGACCCGTCAGGGTAGCAGCAGAGCAGCAAAGTCGGAAGGACAGACAAACCACAGCGAGCCGCGGCGTCAGAGAGCGGGAGTCGGCTAGATCAGGCTGGAAGACTACAGAGTCGGACCCTCGACAGACTGGATATTCGCTGGTTAGATCAGTACTGGCATGGGGTACACAGATCAGTAGCTGGAGGCATGAACTAACGGATGTCTGAGAGATGTGAGATGAGTCAAAAGTCTTTACTTTAGAGAGGATCGGGGCTTTTTGCTGGAGTTGTTGTTAAGCTAAGCTCACTACTGTGCTTCTGAGATGGTAATGGAAACGCAATTCCGGTCTTGTTGTGCCGATATGTGTTCCCCCCTCGAGATGTTTCTGGGTCTAAAGCGACCCTAGTGGAAAAACGGGGCAAAAGTCTCTCAACCGCGGTCTTCTGCCTGAAACCGACTGCAGTCTAGGTTAGCTGCAGTTAGCTTCTGAGTGGTAGCTATGTTGGCTCCGAGCGTCAACCCTCCGCCCCCAGCCTCACAGCGCCACTCTCAGCTCCACCTCTTTGGCCATTTTGGAATCTCCAGTTTTGTAAAAAATCTGGCATTCATAGACATTTGGAGAGATGGGCACATTATTCTACAACTTTTGTAGGAAGTTAATATGACTGCCGTTAAATTTAATTTGCAAGAGCAAGATGAGCTATGCTTGAGAAAGTGAGGGGATTTCCTGCCATAGGCTAGCCGCAATGTTCTTATTTTTTTTGTCAGACTGCCTTGGCATCGTCCTACGGTATACCTACTGTTGTAAGTATACCTACTTACAACAAATTCTTATCCTAAGCTGGCCATACGGCACCCCTACAAGCAACTCATAGCAAGTTTAAGCAGTCTGTCGGAAGATCCTGCAACTTTCGGAACATTGTATCGAGATTTTGAACAGGATTTTTAATCTCACTTGCCCTGATTATAAAAACCAATAAGATTAATAACCATAACTAAGCAGATGACACTCAGCTATTCATTATTCACCAGGTGACAATGTACCGATCCTAGCACTAAGTAAATGCATCAAGAAAATAAATAGCTGGATGTCCTTTATCTTTCTCCAGCTGAATAGAAACAAAACTGAAGTAATTATTCTTGGACCTAAAGAGGAACAATCCAGAGTCAGCACACAGCTTCAGTTAATCCAGCTAGAAACTACTGATCAGGCCAGAAATCTAGGTGTAATAATGGACTCAGACATGAACCTCCAGGGTCACATAAAGGCAATAACAAGGTCAGCTTTCTATCAGCTGAGGAACATTTCTAGGATTAAAGGGCACAGAAGGATCTTGAAAAACTCATCCATGTGTTCATCTTTAGTCAGATTGATTACTGTAACAGTATCTTCACAGATCTACCTAAAAAGTAAATCACACAGTTGCAGCTGATCCAGAACGCTGCTGCTCGTGTTCTCACTAGAACCAGGAAAGTAGAACACATCACCCCAGTTCTAAAGTCCTTCCTCTGGCTCCCTGTAGCTCAAAGAATAGACTTCAAAATACTCCTATCAGTTTATAAATCATTAAATAGTTTAGCACTAAAGTATGTTGGATATCTGCTGTCACTATAGCAACCCAGCAGACCAATCAGGTCCTCCAACTCTAGTTTATATCCCTAGAATTAGAACCAAATAGGGAGAAGCAGCTTTCAGTTTCTATACTCCACAAATCTGGAAAGATTTTTCAAACGACTGCAAAGCTGCTGAACTGCTAAGCTCTTTTAAACCAAAGATTAAAACTCTGCTGTTTAGAGATGCCTTTGAGTAATATTCTACTACATTTTCTTAACATAAATTTTCATTTTATGCTTTCTCTATATTCCTGTTTTTAATCAAATGCTCACCACCAAATCATGTAAAGCACCTTAAAATATTTTCTTTTATTCATTCTAATGTTTTATACTTAATTTCTGTTATTGATATTCATACTTTTATGCTGTTTTTTTGTCTTACTACCCTTTCTATGATTTTATCATGTTTTTGCTATTTTTACTTTCTATGATTTTCTTTCATGTTGGGTTTCTTTACCACCGACTCATGTAATGCGCCTTGAATTACCTTGTGTTGAAAGTGTGCGATGCAAATAAAATTGCCTTGCCTTACTGTCGTACAGGTATCAACATAAAACACTTTGGATTTTGTGCAATTTCTAACTATTTTCCTTCTCTTCAAATCCAGCTGTCTGTAACCAAATTAAATTAAGACCAGTTTATTAGTTACTACTGCTGTCATTTGTTTTTTGAAAGATTTAAACACAAACTGAGGAAAATACGAGAAATATCAGCATCTTCCATCTGTGCAATCTACCTAATGAGCACTTCACCAAATTAAACTGATGCTCTGACCTGTGATTCATGTTCCAATCAGACTTAGAAAAACTGCAATACATGATCCAACACTCCTTATAAGTAAAAAAAAAACTCTGTATAATATATAATCAAATCCACTCATGGATTCATGTTACATATCTGTTTGATTTATACATAGCGTTGCTGTAGATCATGATCCCTCACGCTTTTTGAAAGCCTTATCTGTAAGAGTTTAATTAAGAGCGCGTCTGCAAATTTACAACATGTCAGCGGCAACAGAAAATCCTCCAAAGTTGACGGTTCGACGAGATGAAAGGTTGCCAGCAATCACTGACGTCAGGAGAAATTAAACCAATAACTTCCAGAAATTATGATGTGTTCATTAAAAGTGTGCAGCTGATTAGGATACATGAACATAACCTGTTGAACAGCCCACCTTTACAGGCCAGTTAGCTCCCAAATCAAGCACAGTACAGCCATAGTACCTTTATAGCAGCGAGGTTTGGTGTAGGTACAGAATGTGCCCGGCGCCTTGCCCCTACCTATGGCATTGTGTTAAATGATTTGCCACACGTTGGTTGGCGTAGTGCAGTAAAAAACATTAAAAAAGAACTTTATAGAACAAATACCAAGTATAAAAAATACAAACAAATGAAGAATACTGAAGAATTCAACAGATACAAACATTAAATGCAAAAATGTACATTATACTTTTTTGTGATGTGAGGTTGGAAGGATTTTGGTTGTTATTTTTTTCTTTAAATATGGTAACAAAGTGGTGTAAAACCAAGAGCAGCTAATTAACATAGTAAAAGTTGAAATAATACCTCATTCAAATATAAATCCCTGCTGAGTTTAGGAGGAGTTGGTGCAGGGCAGGAGGGAAAAGGAGAAAGAGATAAGGAGGATATCGAAACATTATCTTCCTTTGATCATAATGAGCATTTGGAGATCAGTGTATAACAAGAAGCATAAACTCCAATCCCTCACAAGGACTCAGCCAGAGAATCGGCTAACCGGTATTATTTGTTTCACTGAGACGTGGCCGCAGGATCATACCCCCAACTCCCACATCTCTCTCAAAGTATTCATGACTATATGAGCAGACAGAGAAAAAGAAAGGCAGGTGGAGTAGCAGTGTTCGTCAACAACAGGTGCTGTCAACTAGGACGTGTTACTGTGAAATGTTGTCTCTGCATTCCAGATACTGAACTCTCATATTATTTATCAGGAGAGTTCACCAGTGTTATTATGGCAACCGTTTCTATTCTACCTTCAGCCATCGCCAACAACGCATGTATTACCAGTCACACACATGCACTCACCTGTCTCCCTATGGATTTGTAGATCTAATATCATATTTCTTTAATAAAAAAGCTAATGTAATAAGTACAATATATATACATATATACATAGACTCACAATTTCGTCCAAGAGAGACACAATGAGATTATATTCAGTCATCAGTGGTGTGGATTTTTTTTTTTTGTTAGTGTTAAGACAAAAAATATCAGCCGTCATTCACATCCAGCTTCTTCCCTCTTATAAGCCATTTTTTCATTACAAATTTCTCCTGAATCTACTTAAACGCTGAAGATTTTAACTATTGTTCACCTTGCTGTTTTTTTCTCAGTTAATTTCCTCTTCACCAACCCAAATTAGAAATCCAAAGAGGAGACATAGGGCAGGAAGATGAAGGTGAATGCGGAACCGGATTAGGAACCCCGGACAGGGTCTGGAGGAGGGGTTGAGGGTGACGTTAGCCTCACAACAGGACAGTGAGACATTATCAGGAAATATATTTAGCTGTGCTCCATCTCATTACAGCGGGTCAAAGTGAGCTGGAGGAGAGTTGGTGCCAAACGGAACAAAACGAGCCACGGGACAGATTTAACGAGAGGGGCGATAGGCCGCCTGCAGCACCAACAGACAATTAAAATCCCTCCATCTCTACTGAAAGGAGAATGCAGTAGCTAATGGCAGAGGACACCGAGCTTTTAAAGAGGCAAGGTGCAGGTTGAGGGTTGAATCACATTAACTTTTCATATTCAGCAACAAATCATAGGGGATTAATCACATGGGGATTAATGCTTTTATTTGCTGCAGAGCAATGAGAACCAGCTATATCTATTTTAGTTAAATTACTTATTTTATATATCAATGTGACAGCAGCAATTAAATTTACAACTTTTTATGTTTAATTTCAGGTCAGAGGCAAGTCCATACTAGAACACAATAAAAAATAATAATAAAAAGCTCCGGATTTGCATCTGTTGAGTTCACCCAGTCATTTTATGATAAAGACTGCAGGTCTGCACCATTTTATTCTTGGTATGATGTCAGAATACATGCTTTCATTTTCCTTAAGTAGAAGACACCAGCTCGATTCTTGTAGTAGACGAGAGATGTCCAAACTTTTTGTTACAAGTGCCAAAATCATCATGATGAAAGTCCCCAGGGCCAGAAAAATAAGACTTTTTTTAACTTAATTTTTTTTATGTCAACATGTAATATTTTACAAACAAAGTAGCAATTGTTTCATATCGAACCATTTTCCCTTTATTTCCAACAGGAACCTCTCCACTGTCCTGAATGCATTTACTGCCTATAGGTGCGTTTCCATTACCCATGAAATTGTGCAAATTGAAGTTGTGAAAATAAGTTTGCCTGATGGAAATACGGTACTAAAAAAAAAAACCTCGCCTTTTATAGATAAAAAATCTTTGCGCTTGGATGGGGTGGTTTTTCGAGCATATTGAAATTAATATATTGGGCAAAACAGCAATGGAAACACCTTTTTCACATCACATGAGTCACATGAGGAACAACTGGATGTTACTACGAGCGTTGAAGACAAAATAGTAGCAGGAGGAGAAAGATGGCGTGGCATGTTTGGGTTCATGAAAAGATTGAGTTGGTTTGTGATAAAGGTTTAACTAATATATTAGATTCAAGACGGCAAAGAAACACGAGCATTTACCAAGATCACTCTCATGTAAACTTTTCGCTCCAATGCCTCTACAAGCCGTCTACGTCTCGTCCTCATAGGGGATAAAGAGCGCTAGTGCCGTACCTGCAATATGACTACATCTACTGTAAATGGTCACATCCATTTTTACTTTTCTTACTAGCATGAAAACTTGTGATTTAAACTGAGTTTGTTATTTAATGGAAACATTGCGATTGCGAAACTGTGTTTTTCGACACTTAGACAATATCGACAAAGTTTTGCACATATTTGTTATATGTGCAAAACGCGTCTGATGTCACTGATCTGATTGAATCAAGCATCAAGGTTTGGGACAAATTTAACTGATTTAATTTGTTCAAAGAAGGTAAGTATTTCCGCAGAAGTTAATAAGAGCAACTTACTTGGCCATTGTTCAGGGCTCATGGGCTGTTTTGATTCCCCAAAAAGTTTCATATGCTTTACAGAGGCTTAAAGGAAACGTATGTAGGATTGTGGCCAAAAGCGGTACTGCAATCACATTCAAAATACTGTAGAACTGTGTATCCCTTCCTGACTCGAAGTTTCCAGCTGCTGCGGGATCCAGCAGGAACGGCTGACCCTAACTAAATAACATTAGCAATGGTAATACAGGTTAGCTTGCAGCATGTGTAGTCCACAGTGTACGCGAAGAACGAATGAGGAATTATTTGTAACCGAGGTATAGGCTACTCAATACGTCTCCATTACGTTTCACATTGCCAGAATCGACGTGCTGTTGTTTCCCTCGACAGTTCAGCATAATGACAAAGAAACGGGCCCTGATGCTAATGTTAGCAATGACGACTCGTCGCTTTTATCTCCCAAACAATTCCTTACATTTTCAATTTGATGACCAATCTCCTTCATATGCGCTAACGTAACGACACTTTCCACGAACATGCATAAATTTGTTCGACTGTCGTGAATATTTGAAATGTCAATTTACATTAAGTACAAGTAAGTTAGCCAACCATATGTGAATCTTACGTGTCCAGGAGAAAATTGGCGACGTTGACGTCGGTATTCAAATTCTTCTCCATTTTCAGCCGTCTCCATCTTTAAAAGGCATCTCCTATACAAATCCTTGTTTTATTTCGGACTTTGTCACAACGTATTTCGGATTGAAAACGAGGTCTTTTAGGTTTCGTAACGTTATACGTGTTTTGTCCGTAACGTTCGGAGCTTCAGCTGTGGTAAACAGAGCAGAGCTGGCAACCCGGATGAGGAAACTCTACTGACTTTGTGATTTGTAGATAGCTTGAGGGTGGAGCCTCAGACCAAAACAGAACATGACAACAATAAAATCACTTGAGGGCTGCCACTTTCACGTTTACATAACAGTATCCTGGCTGGACCACTGTTGACAGTGATATAAGTATTTCAAAAAAACATGATTTCTTAATGTCTAGTGACATATCGGGGCCATTTTATGATTAATTAAAATACATTTCTTACATATGTTTCCTTTAACAGTTACCAGTTGTCAAAAATGGTGTTCTAGAGCCCCTTTAAGTGTCCAAACGAGTGTCTGTGCAGGAACCGGTTCTGTTCCGAGGCCGACTTTTCCTCTGTACCGATGGCAGAAGCCCTCACTGTGCATCTCGTCCATTCAATCAGCTCCTGTTATGCTGATAATGACAGAAAGCCATATGGCAGACACAAACACAAATGAGGGCAGCGCTTGGGCAAGTGACAAGTGGCACAGTGTTTACACAACAAGCAAAAAAGGATCCATCATGACTATTAGAGCACCATGTGTGGGTGGAGCGACTCGTGTTCGTCGGGCTCATGTTTGCTTTCTTGCGCTGGCATTAATCAGCACCTCGGCAGCTGTTTCAGTCCAACAGGAGACAAATGGAGGGTCGGGGGACTGAATTATTAGACTCTGCTGAGCTTCAGGGATGTCAAGTGTTTCACTTAATAAAGCTGAGATTTTTAAATATAAAATGGTGGACTCATAAAAACATTGAATAATTCCTAAGAAATATACACAATGTTCAGGGCTACGCAGATGGAGCATAATAAGAAGAGCTAGGCCAGTTTTTCCCGCCTAAAATGTTTGGAATCACTGGTTGCTATAGCAATTCCCCTCAGAATGCTCACAGTCAGTGGTTGCCATGGTGATGTCTGCTATAAGTTAGAGAGTGGTTTGAAGACAAACAATTTTTACTAAACCCTATATTGACTATTAAAAACTTTAATATTCAATAATCTGGGACACACTGTACTACCTGTTTCCCCCAGATATATGTCCATCAAAAATTTAAACATTTAACAGCAATTTCTACACCAAAACCAAACACCAAAAAAGGACTAGCCTACTTAGCATGTATACTTATTTAATGGGGTGGAAGATATGATGACTAGTGGCCTGTATACAAGTTGATACATGAAGTCACGTGGCCAGGCTGTTGCCCCCCAGCTTCTGGCTGTGTCCTCTAAGGATTGCTGGGAACAATTATTATTACCTATTAATAGCCTATTATTATTCTTTGTTCAATTGATAACGGTTGAAACTCATAGGATTATGTGTTTTGTTTTTCATCTATCCATCCATCCATTTTCTGAACCGCTTATTCCTCAAGGGGTCGCGGGGGGGGCGGGTGCCTATCTCCAGCTGTAGACGGGCGAGAGGCGGGGTACACCCTGGACAGGTCGCCAGTCCATCACAGGTTTTGTTTTTCAAATAGTAGACAATAAAATCCACATACAGCACAACTATGGCAAATATGTATTCACCCCAGAAGATTATATGCGCAGCAATACAAACATGTTCCCTTTGCAACCTTTGCTGTTGTGTGCACAGAAACTTCAACTTTAACTTACAGTTGAGAGTCCTGCAATAGAATGGGAACCTGTGGCTAATCCGCTGTTTCAGGTGGACATATCAGATCTCTCTCTGGGAGTGCTGGATTCCGAGATAGTGATAATATTCTGCATTCAGCACAAAGTTGGGGAGATTTTCTGTCATGCTCTCTCCAGACAATGAAAAGATTCTCTTTGGAAGTCGTAAACAACCAAAAAGTTACATGAATATTTAGTTTTTATGTATTTTTACATCTTCAAACAGTACCTGTGACATTGCAAAACGTATTTGGATCAGATGGGAGTCTGTAAAAACCTAACAGCAGCATCTTCACTGAAATTAAACATGATTGCGTAAGGAAGTAGATCGGAGTCCGTTCAGATCGTTTATGTGGGAATTCTGTTGGGAGCACAATCGGCTGTTAGATCAGTTCTGGTTCACACCGGCAGCGCTCAGTAAAATCACGCTCTATTCAGCGATACACCTGTTCACACCAGACGCTTATTTCTCCTAGGCAGTCGACAAGCCCTTCTGCTCAGCTGTTTTTTCTGAGTTATTTTTTCATCATGAAATAATTACACCATGCTTGTTCATTTTTTTATTTTAAAATATTTTATTTTTATTCAATTTCTTCAATATCATATTTTAAAGTAGTAAGTTGATGCGTACTATTTTATTTCTGTTGCTTTATTAGATAAGTCAAGATTAACATTTTATATAATTGCACTTAAATACATTACCATTTTAAAGTACTTTTCAGTGAAGATATTTGAAAATGAAAAGTATCAAATAAAAAAGAGTTTTTCAATTGTTTCACTCAGAATTGTAATTGTATTTTTAGTATATTAGCATTGTTTTGATTATACAAAATTTGAATGAATTTATTTATTCAATGTTTCTCTTCTTTAATGTAATTTAAGTTATGTTGGTCAGCAAAAAATCGAATGAAATCAAAATAGTGATAATATAGTTGAGAAATTGTGATATACTATTTTTGTTCCGTCTAAGGTATGAATACGTTTTTCAGGTAGTTGCAGTTTTTGCAAACTCTATCCAAAAGAACAAACAAAGTCACTTTGACTTGTAACTTGTGTTGCATCGACAGCTTACATTATATACTTTGTTTAGCTTCTCCTTTAAAGCTGCTCATGTCAGCAATCAAAGATGTCAGATTAAAGAAGTTCTGTTATAGAGGAACAAAACTTAAAACTTTTCAAAGAGTTCATTTAACTGCCCCACCTCCCTTTTCCAAAGTCACCTTAGAGTAAACTCAGTGATGAAAGAGCTGCATCATGGCTGTCGGTTGTGCTTCCACACAAGATGTTATTAGTACATTACGGCTAGCGCGGTCGGCTCCTCGCTCACACAGATGGCCCATTATGTGTCGAGGAGGATAAAATCAGAGAGCACATAACACTCCTGTGCTGCCTATAGAACAAACGCTGCCTGTCACCGACATCCAACTGCCTTTGTAAAACAAAAGTCGTCCCAGCTGTGATCGCTGCAGACGCCCTGCCCAGGACTTTGGCCGCATCCGCTAGAGACGAAACCAGCTGCAGTCCCCAGGAGCAGAGGTGCATATCATTTCCTCCACCGTGATTACTGCCCACTAAGCTCAGGCTGGCCCTGGGACAAAGCTGTGGGAGACGTCCCGACACTCCGCAGCCAGCCAGGTGTCAGCTATGTTTCTGCGCAGGAGATTTTTTCGCTTGTTGTCAAATGAGACAAGTCACACAACTGACTTAAGGAACTGGGAGCAGATTTTCCACAAGGAAACATCTGAATATATCTGAGGACCTTGAAATGCCTCCATTTACTCATTAAATGAAGACGTACATACTCACAGAAAAGCGGGCCTCCAGTGAAAACTGCTAAGCTCATATGATCAAGGCCCCAGTTATCACTGTGTTATATGCAAGCTCTCTCTTATGTTTGGATACAACAAAGAAATTCAACAGGATATGGTGAATTTCAATGCAAAGAGCAGTCCCGTCAATGCTTCATTCGTTTCAAATGCTCAGCTGGAGCTTAAACAATTTATTAAACCCATTCAAAGGCATATCCTTATAAGCATCTTCTCAATTCAGATGTATTTTTTCAATTCCTTATGTATGAGTTAACTCAGTTGTGAAGTGGAAGGTAAATTCTAACTTTTACAATGTTAACTAATCTAAAAACTGCAGCACAACTTTATATTCAACCTGGTCAATGATTCCTACAAACACATTTTGCCCCGGGGGGCATCTGTTAACAGTAATTTTCACCTCTTGTCACAGATTTTTAAAAGAATTTGGGTGTAGGCTTTGAGTAGACCATTCTGTCGTGGCTGCAAACACAAACAAGTGGCGGTCCCTTTACATCCCGCTGCCTGAACTGTTTTGGTGACTGTAGTTGGCTGATTTCCTATATTTCATTTTTATATAAGTAAGTTAGAATTAGGCTGCTGTAGGCTGCTGTAGGCTATGTGCGACAGACATATTGGTCATGTATGAAAATACAGAACAAATAGCGTCCCTTATTGATTCAAAGCGGGATGCCACATTTAGTTATCAGGTAAAGGACGATTCCGTATTTTAAGGGACGGTTGGCAACCCTAGTTCACACCTACATGTTTGACCAAAGAGCTTTATTTAAATCCAACAGTCATTTTATATTTGTTTAGCTCAAAAACACTCAAGTTTTTGTGCTAAACAAAAATGTTTTTTATGGATGACAGGAAACGCTTCAACAGAGTAACCATGAATCCTACATAAGTTGACACCATGCAGCAAACCCATGTGTGCATTTCTTTCTCTTTTATCGATCTATTGATCGAAGCTAAACACAATCTCACAAGTAAGCAGTTACTACACTGGGTAGCACTTTTCTCATGCACTCCAGATAACACCATAAAATGTGTCTGTCTTAGTCTGGCCTTAAATATATTCTCTGCTGTGACGCGGCTTCTTGCAGTAACTCTTGAGGGCCTTTTATGGTCTTATTACAGCTTAACGACGTCCACTCTGGAGAAGGGAGAGCAGGGAGTAAAAGTAGGAGCAGCCTGAAGCTGTCGGGATGGATATACGACCCAGATCTGATGAAACATAAAGATCATCCAGGAAGCATCCAGGAAATTTTGTGTGTGGGGGACAAAAAAATACTTCCAGAGGTGGCAAATTAAAGACATGAATACAGGTTTCATTATGTTGTCAGAGTTGCTATCAGTCAGAGCCATACACTGGAATTTGAAGCAATAGAATACTATGAATATGTGGTGGATTTGAAAATATAAAACTGAAATATAGGGAATGTATTTGAAGTTGTAACGCAGCTATAACTACATAGGGCTCACAAAAAGACCAAATATAACTATCGATAAGCAGCCTATTAACTCCTTTATGAACTGTTTTTGGAGTTTAAAGTTATGTTTGAACCATTCAAGAATTAAAGTGCAACTCACCAACAAATCACATTTCCTTTCTTTTTTGCAGAAAAACTGTATAAATGAGTGTATAATATTGCTGTCTACATGTCTGGTCATTATTTCTGTATTACAGTACATTTTAGTAAAATTATAAATTTTGTACCAAAATATCTTAAAGGAGTGCCCACTTCAGGTTAAAATGTTACACTGCAATTGATTTTGAATCAGGCATTTCTACCGCTTCAGCCATCCTGCTAATGTGGCGTATGGATGGGTATCGTTTACGTTTTATTATACCAATGCCTTTTATCTGATACTTTTGAAATGGAGGTGGTGCTTAAACGGTGTTCAAAACGGTGCTTAAAGAACGGAAAACACACAAACTTCTTTTTAGTAGGGCTGTTAAACATTTTAAAAAGTTTGATCTAATTAATCCCAGGGTAGCTGTGAATTAAAAACCATTCTTTAATATGACCAAAAAAACAACAACTAACATTTTCAGTGTAAATTAAGGTTAAATCTAGATGCAGTTGCTCTTTTTTTAAATATGAAAGAAATATATTTGAAATCAGCTGAATTTTTGTTTTGAACTCCACAATTACATTCACAATGTATGTGTGGTCTCATATTAAAAATAACAAATAGGGGTAGAACTAACCAAAAATGATGAATAAACTTAACATTTGGATATCAGCAATCTGTGTCAAATATCACGTAAATTGTTGATAAAAATCGTTAATAAATTTGAATTAATTTAAGTCTAAAAGCGGTATCTTTTTATGAAATATACTGTACTGCAGCCATACAGTGAACCAACATGCATAAATCAATACGACGTATTTATACTTTGCACAGTAAAGAAATTTCTCACAGACAACTTATGAACTTATAATCATATAAACCATAATAATATACTTACATATCATTTAGGAACACAAACATGCACAACAATCCGTAGCTGGTTAGGATGGAGATCTGATGTGTTGCTGGTTGAATTATAAACGGGGCGGTGTTCTGTGTGCGCAATGATTGTGTTAAAAAAAAAGAAGAAAAAGTTATTTTTATGAATAAATCAACCTGTGTTAATTCGTTAATTTTGACAGCCCTAAATTTTAGCATTTTTTTTTTGCAAAAAGATAGCCATGTTTATCTTTTCTGGTGATCGTTCTTGGCTGATGGCATGCACAGAATCAATAGTGTTTGACATCTCCGGGGGGGGGGGAATAACTGACATAAGGCACTGAAATGTGCGCTACTTTGCAGTCTAAATACTACGGTTTATGTCAGAACCGTTGCCATTATGGCACCAGATATCGGTACCCATCCTGCTACTGTGGCATATAAAAAAAGCTCAGTCTCGGCTACACTAGGGAGTTAAAGTGGGCAACTCACAAGCCATCAGCTCAAAAGGATACGGCTCAGGGCCCCTTACCACCTCCACAGAACCTTTCGACTCTTTCTTCTGTTGAAGGAGGTGGAGAGAAATTCTAAAAACTGGCCCCCTCTGAGGCAATGGAGTTTGCATCGTCTCTGTATGAGCCCGCAGTAACGCTGCATGGAGTCAAGATGTCAATATTAGCGCAGGCCACACCCAGCTCTCCTCCTTGCTGGTTTGCCAGTAAACACCTCATTTTGAGGAATCTTTAAAACAGAAAATGTGGGCGGAGTTAGACTTTGGTGGTGGTGGTGGGGGGGTTACTCTTTAAGTACAATTGAAAAACAGATTTGCTTTAAATAATTAGTTTTACATAGGCCTAATAGTTAAAATGTATTTTATATCCCGTTACTTCAGCTGTCCTTTAGATATATAGCTCTACAGCCTGAAACATTATAAGTGCTTCAGTGTTTTAGCAACTATAATTCACAAAAAAACCATACATTTATTTTAGCTAATGTTAACATTCCTGTGCTTGGTAAATTTTCATCTGTAATTTGTAGACTTGTAGAAATTTTTCATGTGGTAAAAGTAGCAACAACAGCTGAAAACTTGTCATTCAAGTTAGCATTTACCTTAGCATGCTAACAGAACTTCAAAATGTCTGGAATTGAACATACCTAACAGATTCACTTTATAATGCCGTGGCTCTCATGTTTTAACAGTGTTTTAAATTTCAATCCCTGCAATTTTATAAACACCATAACCTGGTAAACACTGAGCATGTGACTCAGTTATTGTAGTCTACAGAAAGATCCCTACATTGGTTCATTCAGACTGAGGGATTAAAGCCTTTCAATGTTAGGACTTACATGCTAGTTTTTTCAGGCAACTTTCAGGCAACTTTTTAACTTTAATTTAATTTTTAAATTAAAGTTAAAAAGTTACTCTTAGCATCACCATGTTAGAAAAACATCAAAATGCCTGACTTACCATACACTAATTCTAATATACATTGGTAAAATTCCCAAACAAGCATCTTCTAGAATTATGTAAATGTAATTTGTCGTTTTTAATAAATTCCACAAAATATTTTCGATGTTGTTTTCTGCTTCCTGCTTCTCAAGAGTGCAGACGTGTTTTCAGCTTGCTCTTGTTGCTTCCCTATGTAGTCAATTTTTAATCAATACTTTATTCTCTTCTTTTAAGTAAACCAAGGCTTTTTAATTAATTTTATGCCTTTTTTACAACTCATTTGACGAGCCGGCGGCAACAAGCTTATCAATATGGCTGAAGGAGTAACACAAACATCGCCTTGCGAAAACTGTCGGATATATCAACAAGAAATACGCTTACTCCTGGACAAAATTTGTGCGTTGGAGACAAAAAAAGGACTTCATGACACGCTCCCAATGGAATCCGGTAAGAAGACTAGAAAAACTGATACTTGCAACCTAAAGCTAGATGATACCATAACTTTCGCAAAACTTAACAGACAACTTGGTTCTTGACAAAAGCAAAAACAACATGCTGGCAAGAATGGACATGGAATAAAGTTAACAAACAGATATTTACCTCTCTCTGAAGCTGAGAATAACGAGCAAAGAGAATCAGAGAGAAATAGAGAACAAGAAGTCAAAACAAAGATGGAGAGAAAAACTGTGCAAAGTGTCAAGGATAGAGATATCCTGGTGCTTGGAGACGGAGCCATAACTAATATAAACATGGACAGAATTGTTACAAGCAGCTATCCCAGTGCCACAGTTTCTGACATCACAGATGTTCTAAACAAGGAAATTACAAATAACCCTGGGATTAAACAAATGGTAATACATGTTGGTGCAGTGGACGTAAGAAATAAACAGTCTGAAATCTTGAAAGAAAACTTTAATAAACTTTTTGAGAGACTTGATTGTCTGGACAAAGAGGCAATACAAATTTTTATCAGTGGACCTATCCCAAACATCGATCGGAGGATAAACAAATTCTCACGGCTGTTTTAATTCAATACATGGCTGTCCAAAATCTGTGAGTCAAGAGGACTGTATTTTATAGAGAACTTTAATCTGATCTGGAAACGCGATGATCTGTTTAAAGCAAATGGCCCACATTTGAGGAGAGGTGGAGTGAAACGACTGACATATAACCTCCTCCATGTTCTACGGAATCAGGGAAGGCCAAAGCTGCAGGTGAGAGCAGAGAGGAGCGAGAGAAGAGCTCCAGGCTCGCCAGCAAAGGCTTGGCCTGCATCCCCGACAAAAGATTCAGTTGGAGCAGTTTCATCAGCATCTGCAGCATCTACAGCAAAGGATTCAGCCACAGCACCACCATCTGCTCCAAAGGTAATGGACCCGGCAGCAGCTGCATTACCTGCCCCTGCATCACAGGGGAAAAACTCAGCTGTAGCACCACCTGTATCTCCGGGGGAAAACCTCAGCACTGTCTGCATCAACAGGAAATGATTCAGCCACAGTAGCAGCACCACCTGTATCTCAATCTCCGGGGAAAAACTCAGCTGCAGCACCACCTGTATCTCCGGTGAAAAACTCAGCACCGTCTGCATCAACAGGAAATGATTCAGCCATAGTAGCAGCACCACCTGCATCTGAATCTCCGGGGAAAAACTCAGCTGCAGCACCACCTGTATCTCCGGTGAAAAACTCAGCACCGTCTGCATCAACAGGAAATGATTCAGCCACAGTAGCAGCACCACCTTCATCTGAATCTCCGGGGAAAAACTCACCTGCAGTACCACCTGCATTAAATAATTCAATCACAGGAGTACTCTCATCTATTCCACCACCGTCCTGGAACCCAACTGCTACATCTACACCTTCCAGAGACTTTTCAGGATCGTTCGTGTCTCCAGATTCACCTATGAGATTTCCCAACCACTTTGAAAACTTGGTACAATATGGGATTAAAATGGTTCCCCTCACTCCAGTCATGTCAAAATCAAAGCCCTTGTCCCCAAAGAAGTGTTACTACCATGCATAGCAAACTCAAAAACCAACCAGAAGTCCAGGGAGGGAGTTTGCTGTTCTAAAACAATCAATACTGTCAAACCAAATAGATTAGATAACAGAGGGACAGTCAGACTGAGTAATCAAAGACATTTAATCCATATCCCTGGCAAAAAGATTCCATCTACTCAAACACAGATAAATCTCAAACCTGCTGTCAGATCATTAAAAAAAACAAGTCATTTTTAGTAAATAGTTTAATTTCCTCTTACAATCTGAATTTTATGTTTTTAACTGAAACGTGGCTTGACAAAAACACTGGCAATGCTGTTTTGATTGAGTGTAGTCCATCTCGCTTCAATTTTGTGTCTGTAACGCGCCAAAATCAGAGGCGTGAATATAATTATGTTTTGACGTCTACATTTCTGTAGCACAGCTAAATCCTCAAAAAAAAAACTGGTTGGTTATGTTGGAAAAAAAGTGAGACTTGCTTAAGCTCTACAATTACAGACATAGTTTTTTTTCCCACACCTTACTTTTACTTCCAACCTTAAGTGTTTGGTCTTCAAGGAACTGCACTCTGCTACATCCTATAATGATTCTTTATAAACTTTCCTGCCTTGTGCACATTGCTACAATGCCTTTTTATTTATTTACACATTTCTTGATGCAGGAAATGGTTATGAATAAATTAATCCTGAACCAAACTGAAAATGAAAAAAAAAATGAGCGAAAAATAATATGCCTAATAATCTCAATAAAAATGTACTACCTGAGATGGCTACAATGAAGCAGCAAAGACAAACTCCACTCTACTAAAAGGGGATTAGAAAACATGTTCATGAAAAGCTAAACTCAAATCAAACAGGACAGGAAGAAGCTTTCAGGTAAGCTGCTATTTCCATCCCACCTGCCTCCCCTGTCGTAACTTCTCACACAAAAAGAAATGCATTAAAAAGTCCTTTAACAAAAACAAGAAGAAAAAAAAAGCGCTTTTCTGTAGGTAAACATTTCAATTTCAGGCCAACCTGGAGTCAAAAAGTCTGACTCCAGGTCCGCAGGGCAAAGACAGAAAGAATAATGCCAAGAAGAAACCCATCAGCAACAAACGGGCTGGCCTCATTACAGAGGGGGTCACAGCGCCTGGAGTGAGAATCCAGAGGGCAGCGGACCGCCGATGCTTCTCAGGTCACGATCCTCAGCTGCAAGCTGGGAAAAGGGCAAAAGGTTCAAAGCTGCTTCATCAACAACAAAAGGAGGAGGTCAGAAAATTAGAGCTGGGCAAAGGTGCGTAGACAATCAGCTCTTACATCCACGCTGGAAGCTGTTTTCCTAATCCGATGTACGGATCATTTGCTTTAATGAGGACTTTCTGGCTCCTGTGTACACCGAGAAAACTTTTTCTGCTGAGCTTGCACCACAGACTCACATTTCTAGACACATCAGACTGCAGACGGTAATGACGATAATGACCCTGCATCGCTGCAGTTACATACTGTCAATCTGTGGGCAACAACAAATGATTGACGACGTTTTTGCTAGTTATATGACCTCTACCTGTCATTAAATATTCCAGAGGAGGACATTGCTATGACAGTTTAACGTGAGAATACCACAGAAGCAGTAATTAGGCTGCATACGAATACTAAGCTCGCTATGTAGTAGGCGAAAAGGAGTATGCGAGCAATGTAGTAGATCCGAATGTCCAGTATGGATGGGTGTAGTAACTATAAATGTGCACTACCGCCACAGTAAGCAGCCGATGTACGCTACGCTATCCCACAATGCAGCGGAAGCTCTGAAATCGTAGAAGAAGAGCGCCTTCAGCTACCGAGGAAGTGACAACCATTGACAACGCCACATATTCGGCGTATAAACGTGAACGTTTAGCGATGCTACTGATTACTTTTATTGTTTTTTGACGATTAAACATTTACGTTGTTAAGTTATTGTTTAACGGGACCACAGCTGACCTTACGTAAAGTAAACATCCGGGTCAAAGGTCACGGAAAATGGTGGAGCAGTACGTCCGATTTCATGCCTACTACTCGCAGTATTTACTTCATCATCATGGTCGAGTAGTAGTCGCTACGTAGCAGGTAGCAAATACTAAGGGTGCAGGGTTAGTTTAGTTCATCCTTTAGTAACCTAATCACATCCCCGCAGCATTACGCAGCCATCACCATGTTTTTACAATGTTTTAAGGTTAATGAGGGCCATGTTAGAGCATTTTGCAGGTAGACCACCTGACCAGAGCTCTTTTTTCCAACTGTTTCCTGTTGAAAGATCCTCCCCTGCTAGACTGTGGATCTCCAGAGTTACCACTGACTGCATGGCTGCTTCTCTGATTAAAGCTCTCCTTGCAGAGCCAGTTTAGGTGGATGGCCACGTCTTGGTGAATTTGAAAGTGCTCTATCCTGTCTCCATGTCCAGGCGAAGGACTGAAGTTCCTTCCAATATTCAAAGCTTGAGAAACTGTTTTCTAAACCTGCCTTAAACTGCTTGAGAGCATTCTTTGTGACCTGTTTCGTGTTCTTGATGTCAGTAAGCGCGTTTCAGCCATCCGATCTACAGGGTCAATCTACCAGAACTTCGTGAAATACAGGTATGTCCGTTGAGCCGTTTTTTGGGGGCCATTTCAGGAACCAACGCAGTACCTGAATGGTTGTATGTGTATTCAGAAATGGCCTGACTGAGTCACTCAGCGGGAGTGGTGGTTAAGTCAGGGTGATTGGTTATAATTCAGAGGGAAATGAGCAGGCGTCTCCAAACAGACTTTGTAAACTGAAGAGTTTCTGTCGAAGCATTTCTTAACAGCAGCAAACAGAAACTAGCCGCGCTTCCTTCATGTCATCTCTTGTCATTTCTGCTGCTCTGGGCGCCTTTTAGCGCTGAGCAGTGATGCTACTGTACTTTCTGCTGAACCTGTCCTGATATGCGGATGTCTTCAGCTGAGTCCTTAAAGATGGAGACACGGAAGCCGAGAGAAAAGGGCCAACAGATTACCACGTCAGAAAAAAAAACTGATTAAATCGCCCTGAAGTTCCGATAAGAAGAAATGCGTCTAATGATTGTTCAATAATGCTCTCCAACAAACCAGCTACTCTTATACTGATGTTAAATTACATAAAAAAACTCACCTTTTTTGGTGAAAAGGTTCATTATCGAGAGAAAGAAAATAAGAAAAACAATCTGTTGCAGATTTTGGACTCTGGAGTCATACTTAAGGTTAATCTGGAGGTTTTACGCATTTTTAAATGCGTGTTTGTAAATGATGAGAACAAGCTGGAGTGCCCTGAAACATCCCACAAACTGAGGAGAGGAACATCTAGACAGGGAAAATGGTGAGAAAACAAAAGATCCTATAAAAAAGATACAAAAGGAGCACAGACTTTTTTTTTTTCAGATGTTACATCATCGTAAATGTGGGTTTTATCGCCACCTACTGGCCCTTTGTAGGCATTTTGCTCCTTTATTGTCTGTTTCTGGTTTGAAAGAACATTTTCTGAAATGAGGGCTTCCTTTTCATTATTTTCCATCTGTTTATGATTTAGAATTACTGATCAAGGTAAATTTGTATTAGGAAACAAATTATTTTAGGTTTTACTTTGAAAGATTAAAAAAAATGTTTGCTGGCTATAGGTGCCCTGTAAAGTGCCATTTAACAGTATTTTAACTTTACACACCTCTTAATTTTTTCCTTTTCTGTCTCTGATTTTTTCAGATTAACCAACAAATCTCAGCAACAGTCAAAGGTAACATGAAAACTACATCAAAATGGTTTTAAAGTTATGATTTCAACTAAGGGTAAAGAGCTATCTGAACTATTCTGCCCCAAAACGGGAGTTACAGGTAGGCAATTTGACTAAACCTTCTTTGCAGAATTACTTTATACTGGACACGGACAGTTTGTAAGCATGAGCATGATTTTAAGATTTGGGCATGATATGCTGGTTTTAGAGATGTCTTAGCCTACTTTATGCTGTTAGTTTCTATTCAAATTTCTAAGAAAAATGAAATTAAACCCCACAAATGTGGTTAATTACAGTGAAATCCTAAAAATGAGGTGTCTGCATTTAATTTGTCAGAGTTCAAATGTTATATTTTATTTGCAACATATTTCCCTACACATATACATGATATGCATGATTGGAAATTTTGGATTATTCAAATTTTAATTATTTATACCCATCAAGAATTCAATTATAACCGTAGATGGAAAAAATACTTTGTCAAACTGACTGTTCAAAGCCTCGTTCCTTTGACAGAACAGAGCCGTCTTCAACATCCACAAGGCGTCTAATTAATTTCCTCCAATAACATGGTTGGTCTTATGTCCAATATTCAACATAATCTACCTCCACGGAACTCCCCTTTTGGATTAGTTCATATCCTATAAAGTTTTGTCTTTTCTTGAAGCACTTTGGTTAAAATCGCAGGAAATTTCAGGGATTAAATGTGACAAAAAAAGCTAAACATACGCAAGCTGAAAGGAGAGAAATATTGTTGCACACTACAGTAAATGAATCAAACTGAACTTTTAATTCATCTCATGTGCAGGTAACAGAAATGAGAAAATTTTTAATTGACCAAAACATTGACTTAAAAGTTAGGGTTTTAATATCCAGTAAACTGCAGGGTCTCCGTGCTTTAAAAGTGAAAATGACACTTCTAAAAAATTTATTAACACCCTTTTAAAGTGACATCTCTTTCTCCCCAGAATGCATATATTAATATTTAATGGGGTTTTTTTCAGTTTCACTGTCTTACTTCGGAGTATTACATGATACTGAAAGGCTGTAAAAGAGAAAGGAATTGTTTTCATCCATCTGCAGACTGAAACGGCGGCCATTTTTAGAGTCCTGAGCAGGACGGGCAGATGTTTACTCGGTCTCATGTCTCAGCTGAAACAGCTGCAGTGATGAGGCATCACGTCAACAGCGAGGGAGTTTATTTAATGTTAAAGTTGAGATGAGCTGAGGTAAACAGGATTTGAAATATTAATCTCCTAAAACTTGGTAACAAACTTCTTCAGAGTTGTTCTCCTGTATTAATTCCTGAAAGTAAAGAAAAACGAAAATTCTTCTTCTTTTCTTCTTTTCGTGTTTATTTCCTGTCTCCTTCTTCTCCTCTGCTGTCAGCCCACTTCAGCTGCCTGTATACGGCTGATCCAACGATCTTTATTTTTGTGACTGTATGTCTTCTCTTGGACGGGTTAATGAGCAACCATTAGATCCAGGTTTGTTTTAACCGGGTAAGGATGCCGGCCCTGGAGGACTGACTTGGTCTAGACCAGTGGTTATATTAAATGCTTACATAGGGCTGGACGATATAGAAAAAAAGAGCATATCGATAAAATATAGTCATATTGATCGATATCGATAATTATCTATGAAAAATCACAATGTAAAAAATATCTTTTAAGTGCTTCCTCAGTCATTTTGTTATTCTTCAATGAACTAATTTTAAGTAAGAATTATTTAATTAAATTTTCAAACACTTCTTTTTATCATAAGTTTGTAAGACACAGAAACAAACCAAGAGACCTGAGTAACATCAGTAAATACAAAGAAAAGTAATATTATTAACCATTACATAATATATATATATTTAATCATGTTAATAATTTAAATTAAAGGCTTATTTTTATGCTTTTTAATCCTTTAAACATTTTTTCACACTTTATAACAATAATGGCTGAAACCCTTGGTTTAGTTTGTCAATAAAGCTTATTCTAATTCAGTCTGTAGGCTAAAGCTAAAGCTAACTAGCTACTCACCAGTGTTGATGGGCTCCAACACTGCAGCTCAGTCACTGAGAGCTGAAGCCAGCAGGTCTATCCAACCCCTGTTGTGTTTTTAAAGCGTTTTTTTGCTTCTGAGGACCGGGAGCAGAACAGAGGGGAGGATTGGTTCAAAACGGGATGCAAATTTACCTGAGCTTCTGAAACATTTATCCGGAACAACGTCCTCCGCTGCTGCCTTGTTGTGACGTCTGACCGTGGCGAAGTTACGGTGAAGGTTCGTTTAGGGGCTATTAAAAAATTCTGTTTCAGCTCAAATCATTTCATCCTTTTTGTGGTTTGAAAGCAGAGAGGGGTGGCTGACAGAGCTGTGTGGGTCATTGTTAATGATTCGTTTGGAATAAGTAACGGTTGTTGTATTAAGCTGCCTGATAGGGTATTACGAAAAAATGAGGGGAAACTTTTTTTTCGACCAAACTTTTTTATTAACCCCTTTTTTTCTATCGCACCACACGTCCATCGATTGATATATATTGCTATCGAATTATCGTCCAGACCTATGCTTACAACAGCCAAAAAAGCTTGTAAATGGCCTGTATGTGTATAACCCTTTACTCAGTCCCTACGGACCCGAAAGCGCTTTACACAACATTCACCCATTCACGCACACACTGATGATGGCAATCTACGTTGCAGCTGGTGGCGCACTGACAGAGGCCCTCTGACCTCAGAAGGCAACGGGGGAAGTGTGTTGCCCAAGGACACAACAACCGAGACAGTTGGAGCCAGGGCTTGAAGCTGCACCCTTACGATACAAATAGTAGAAAATTCAATGTCTTTATTGCCTTTATTACACCAAACACCTGCAAATGCTCAAGTGAACTCATAAACTTTTGTACACATGGGTACAGAGTTAAAAACGGAATAGGATTATGTACTTCCCTGCACTATGATTCAATCTACACTAATAAAAATATGGGGCTTGATCTACTTAAAAAAAGTAAGGCAAATTTTTGCATCATTTAAAGGCTGCGCCGGAAGGCGGACAGACCTTTTAAAAACCGAACACACCTGCGGCTGAGCTCACTCTGTCCGCTACTGTGGTTCAGCAGATAACAAACAGGGCTAATTCAACAGCCTACAGCCAACACTGTGACAAAAAACAGGCTGCTCACACCGTACACACACGACCGACTTACGGCTAAAACTCCTTCCTAACGGCTAACACTGCAGAAGTGCAGTTGAAGACGCGTCACCGGCGTCGTGTGATTAAAGTTACATGGAAGAAAAACCACACCTCTGTTTACTTGAAATTACTGTCACTTGCAAACTTCAGCTTAGAAATACATTTGAAGCCAGAATTTTAAAATTAGCTAATATTAGTTTCTAGGAACACAAGAAGTCTTTTGAAGCCACTTGGCATCTTAATTACAAACCACATCGACAGCCTCAGTTGTCTTGATTATTCATTTCTACAATATAAAACCTGAAAGACTGTAGTACTTTACCAGCTATATCAATAAAATTAACGCACTTCTTACCTTAAAGTTCCGTCTCCCGCTTTCCCGAACTGGCTGTTCTCGACGACGGTTGGCGCGAAATACCCAGAATGCACCACACGGGGCGCAGTTCGGGCGGAGTAAATACAACAAGCATACATACACCTTGTTAAGGACAAAAATCTAAAGGACTTGTGTTTTGAACAAATGTAGAATAATTCACAACTTGATATATTCATGTCAGGAGACAAACAATGTTTTTTATTGTTATTATCACAGGCTTAATTATGTCATAACTACATATTGTTGGATATACTTTTTTCAATATGATTCATAACAAGGGCCAGCAAACTATGGGGTTCCTCTGTCCAACAATAGCATTAGCATATCCATTTATGAGATGTTAGCAGACATAGAGCGTATTGTATCAGTTTAAAGAGTTGGGATCATTGCATCCCTAATGATGTCCTTTCCACAATTTTAACTTGTTTTTTGTGTTTTTAGCGTCTTCCTTTGTTAGTAACACAGACTTCAGCTTCTTCTGCAGGTTTTGTTGAGTTCTGGCCTTTTCAAAGTTATTAACTAAGTACTTTTGAGATAACGTCAACAAGCTCAGTTTTTAGTTGACAAATTTTTATGTTTCTGCAAATTAATTGCATTTTGAAATTTTTATTTTGTGGTCATTTCTATCATGGAAACTTTTTTTTCCTCTCCACTTTTTCAAATTTTAGGCTTTTTTAGTCATATTTTATTTTTCTCTAATTCATCTTCATTTCTTGAAAGATAGAAAATAAAATAAAACCGTTCTTCCAATCATTGAATTTTTGTGTGTTATAAGTATCAGTATTGGTACTCGTATCGACAAGTACTCAAATCCAAGTATAGATATCGAATCTGAATGAAAAAAAAAAATGCTATCGCTGCATCCCTAGAAATTTCGGTTGATTTTTACAATACTGTTAGAAGCATCCAGCTATTTTCCCAAATAAAGGAGTAAATGCTGCTACTTACACCAGTTACTTCCTGACATACCAACTAAACGAGTTGTTTGTTCTTCTTACACAACTTCCTGTTTTCTAATCTTAGCATGAAAGTCGTTCGTTTAGTTCGGTTTTCAATCCAACTCTGATCTCAGACGAAGAAGTCTTATATTTGGATGAAATCTTCTGTGATCAAACGAGGATGTTTTTTTATTTGCTTTGGCAGAACATGAAAGAGAATGAGCTGGGTAATGTGGAGTGGTGATTACTTAGCGGGTGCATCAAAGCTCAGGGATGGCTGATAACACGCACTGTACGGTGGAAGTAAAAACACTCCTCCAATTACCCCCCCTTCTCACCTCAATTCTTTCCCCCCTGCAGCCGGCCCTGCTCTATTATCAGAGCCTGAATACATTTTCTGCCAGACTTCAGAGGCACATGATTGAAGGTAATGAAAGGAGTTTGATTATAATTACAACAAAAAAGGGGGAAAAAATCAGACAGTTTTGTTATTTTCTGGGGCCCTCTAGATCAATTTGGCGAGTCTTCATTACCATGTAGGTATCGCGTGTGGTTTGGTTTGTGTCGGTGGGAGAGCGCCCATGCAGGTGTGCAAGTACAAAACAACAGAAGGTGGGGGATCATCAGGCCTCCAAAGATGGAGGGATTACGGGAGGAACGGACTTCCTGGTTTAGAAACACATTTCCCATCAAGGCACAATTAGCTCCCTTCTGAAAGCTTTGTGATTTCCCACACTCCATCTGCCTTATATACACCATCTTAAAGGGAAAGTTGTTATTTTTATTTATTTTACCCGGACCTTACTTTTACCAATTACATTTACTCACCCAAACAAGTTTGGAGCCACTTGGAGTCCATCTGGAGAAGCATATATCCACATAATTGGAGTCATTCAGGGCAGGAGATTTGCCTCCTTTATTAAGACATTTTCTGCCCCAAAACGCCTTTATTGAACCATGTTTATCTATGAATAGTTAGCGATATTCCCCTGTGAGTTCGGGAATCTGTCGGAGGTGCTAAGGTATTAGCTTCTGGCTTTTAATGTAACCGATTCCAACTTACAATAACTTAGGATTTAAATGAGTATCAGCCGTCCGCCATCACAGCTGTAGTCTGTGTAGGTTACAGAAAAGGAGCCGGTAGAAGCTGAACTTAGTCCAACTGGTCATTCGGTTTGTGCAAATTAGAAACACACAAACGCAAACCATGATGATGTCTGCAGTAGATCTGTCTAACAGACCGCCGTCGAGCACAGAGAGGAAGTCCTCCTCAGACTACAGCTGGGATGGAGAACAGCAGTGACGTCAGTGGAATTGCATGATAATATAATTTTATTATAGCCTCTAAATCACCCTGAAGGAGAACAAAGGAACGGAGGTTCTGAAGACTGAGGGAAGTCCTGCTAATGATAATGCCTTATTACAGGTGGCAAATCTCCTGCCCTGACAGACTCCTGTAGTGGGATTTTAGACTCTTAATAAAATGAGAGAGATTCCTTTAAACGTTTTGGAGGTTTTAATATGATTTGAATTGATCATAAAAGAGGACAGCATCGCATCGCAGTAAATGCAGAATACTGACCTGTCTCGGTCTTACAGTGTGTCCAGACCAAACGCGATAGGAGCGACTAGAGCTTCAGGTTTACATGTAAAATCAATGGAGGAACGCGATGAAGCGCAACCTGGGGTCCCGCGACACTTCAGAAGCAGATTTGCGTCGCGAAAAAGCTTTTCTGCCTGATTTGTGCGAACAATTCGTGCTACAGGTGCGATGGAAAATTCGCGCTGCTTTTTATGTGGTGCATTTTGTGCATTCGCGCTCATGGCGTCTATCGCTCGAGTTGGAAAAATCTGAACTCCAGCGTCAAATCGCACCGCAACAACCAATCAGGGGACAGAGTTTCAGTGATTCTGTGACTGTCATGGAGTCACAGCCTCAGCAGGACATGGAGGAAATACTGATAAACACCGTGGCTAATCACCCCGAGCTACATGACACAAGCAGTTTTCTATACAGAGACAGAAATAAAAAAATAAACTATTTAGACAGGAATGCTCTTAAGAGGTTTGTGGGTGGCTCTTAAAAGAGCCGTTGTTGCTGTAAAAGCACCTCTCGGCCTGGAAGTGAGCCTTGAAACGGCCTCCTCACCTGGTTTCCTGGTAGCAGCTCCCGCACCACGTCCCACGCTGCTCAAATATAAACTTTTACGAGCCGCAGACGGATGGACAGCTGCTCAGAAATCTAGTTGGTGTTTCGGCAGGCGAAGCTTGGACCTTCCCGGCACAAACTGGGCGAGCAGGTCACGTTCTCCAGGCGGCGAGGAGCCGGTGTTTATGAGAGGCTCATTGCTGTTCATGGATCCCTCCGCCGTAGCTAGACTGTATCTGTAGCTCACCAAACCCCCAGTGCAGCGGTCCCAGCTCTACCGGAGGTCAGGCCGAACACGTAATCCACTCTGTCCTCCGTCAGCTCGGTTCAGAATCCACCGTCAGATGCACTGTAGCCCCAGCTCCGCTGAAGGTCATTTCGGCGTTGTACACATGGCTGTAGGTCATTTCAGCGTTGTACACGCTTCAAGGTGCGAATGTGCACGTGAACCGCTAGGCGTGTGTCTCGCTTTATAGTCGCTCCTATCGCGTTCAGTGTGCACACAGCGTCACAACAACAAGCTTATATTATTTCTAGCAACCTTGGTCTATCTATTCTACTCGATAAAGTACAACTCTCAAGGTGAAAATCAGAGACTTACTGGCGCCTTTCTCTCTGATTAGGAAGCTGCGAACTTTGTAGATCTTTAAGGATGCCCGGTGGAAGAACCAACTCCATGGTAACACAGGATATGAACTATCATCAAAACTCTCTGACCATGACTTGGGTAAAGTCACTCAATAAGACTAAACATTCATACTAACACTACAACATTAAGTGCAAAGTACAAATAAATCATAACACTAAATTCTGTCCACCACACTCCCATATGGATATACACTGATAGCGATATAAAGTTCTCCTGAAGGACTCCAAGTGGCTCCAAACGTGTCTGGATGAGTAAAGGACCATAATGATTGCTAAAAGTAATGAACTTCCCCTTTAAAACATGCATCTAAAAAAAATTATTCATCCCCTTGAATGTTTTCCTCTTTCAAAGTCTTTTGAAAATCAATCACAATCAACAAGAGTTAACTTTTTTTGGTAACAAAAAGAACATTAACACCCCGTCAAAGTCAAAGCTGAGGGACACTTTGAATAATATGAATCTCAACATTTTTATTTCCCTTTAGGGTCAGTAAAGTATTGTTGAACTGAATTTGATTGAATAAACTGAACTGTGTTCAGTAAGTTAAAATTAAAAAGCTACGAAATGTAAAAGAAACATTTATATTCAGCTCATATTCTCCACTTTTTTATATCACAGTTGAAATTTTGTTCTCACATAACTATTTAACTTGATCATTTTTTTAAAACGTAGGTATGAGCCGCCTGACTTCTTCCCTGTGAACCTGAGACTCTAATCCTCGGCGCTAATCCCACTCTTGATTTTGCTCCCTGCCTGTAAAATGAAAGCACCTCTGGCCGCTCCGGCTCTGCGCTCCGAGCCGTCTACTGTATTTATCAGTACAGTCGGCTGCTCCACAGTTCCCTCTCTAAGCTCCGAGGGGGAAAAACAAAAAACAAAACAAAAACGGAGGCACGTGCTGCATGAGTGAGCAACGCTTATTCCTGACCTGGAGTCTGATTCGAGACGGGACAGAGCGTGATGCTGCTCGCAGGAAAATTTGTTCAGGGAATATCGGCTGACCCAGTGACTCAAAAACCTCTGCTGCACTGCAGAGTTTTGTTGAACTCGTTGGAAACAGACTTGGCAGCCGTTGTAGCAGAATAAAAACACGCTGGTTATCACTGGATGACGATGGTTTTACAATTTTAGGACTTCAAAATATAGCATGTATTTAAATGCGGTTTCAAAGTGGGTTCCTTTACAAACAATGGACTATTTTACAACCAGAAGGCACCTAGGGTTGTTATTATAACAATATTCCATTTAAAACTGCCTTTAAAATGAGAAAATATTATGAAGTATGGGACTTTCGGGATGGCTTAAGCACCTTGTTAGCCAGATTTAAACAACACTGTCGGCAGCGACACTGATCAGAATCACAGACCATATTTGAGAAATTATTTATCACTCTTCACTCCGTCTTGGTTCACATCCATCTCATCCTGCTGGGAGTCTGTTAGTGGATCTGACTGAACTGCAAATGGCTCCAGAAGCCACTGACAGCAGCCTCATGGATTTCCAATGACCTCAGCTGGGCAAATTAAAGATATACGCAGTGGATGATTATAGGTTTTATTGGAGGGAAAGGAACAATGGGCTCTGTAATGACATGTGACAGCTTTATTAGATGTCTCCGTCCTTTCGTGTGTTAAAAAGGACAAAAAAATAGAGACAGCTTTTCTACAGCTGCTTTTATATCTGAATTTGTCAGATATAATTATAATAACCTCTACTAATGTTAACAGATTTAAATCAGGCATACATTTACTCCCTCCGTTGAGCTAAATTTGAAGGTTCATTCAAAGATTACTTAAAAAGCAGAACTTGCTAAGAAATGCAGAGTCACTGGTTGCTATGCTGACTCCGGTCTCTTCCTAGGGGCAGCACACGTTTTGGCCTCAGAAAACAGCCTGCATGTGAAGATAATAAACTATATGAGTAATTTTTAAAATAAAAAACATGAAAAAAGATGCTGATGTAAATCTATTTATGAGATATTTACAAATTCACTTTAATTCACGGAAAATGCCCAGAATTAGCACCTGATTTTTTTCCTAATGTTTATTAGAGGAAAAGGCCAAAGGAAGAACTATGTATCACTGATGACTACTCTTAATTTTTCAAATGTTTCAATGTGTGGTTTATAGAGCCGTTACAGCCTGATTTTTCAACGGTTCGCGCTCGTCAAAACCGGCGGAAACTGCACGGCATCGCAAAAACAAGCACTAACTGATTTACTAACATGGCGCAGAGAGCGCTGCGCCTGCTAAAGCCGGAGCAAGACAAGCGCAATCCATTTAGTGCTTTCTGCCATACTGAATACGCAATATGGGTCTTTCTGTTAGAAGAAACAATTTGGAGAAGTAAAAAAAGGCAAACAATAGTCGTTCCAGGCGCAGTGTGATTTACTAAGCGTAAAAGTGTTTGCGCTGGCTATTTTAGCGCCTATCTTTACGGCTCCTGAAAGGCATGTCTTAAGTCTCCACATACAACTTAAGTTCATTACTAACAAACAAAGAATGTCATTCACACACAATATGAGCTAATAGTCCAGGGAGTGTAGGGATGGGTATCGTTTAGGTTTGATACGATTCTTTTGAAATGCTGCCTGTGCTTAAACGGTTCTCAAAACGGTGCTTAAAGAATGGAAAACATACAAACTTAGTCCAAAAACTGTTATTTTTATTTTTATTAGGGTCGTTAAACTATGAAAAATTTTGATCTAATTGCGAAGCTGTGAATTAATCACCATTCCTAAATATGACCGAAAAACCTAAAATGTTCAGTGTAAACAAAGAAAAAAAATCTATATGTGGTTGCTATTTTTCACGCCACAATCACGTTCACAAAGTATTTGTGGTCTTGTATGAAAAAAAATTTTTTTGAGGTAGAACTAACCAAAATATACAAATAAACTTAACATTTGGATATAAGCAGTCTATGTTGAACGTTACATAAATCAAAATTAACATAGATTTAGTAATCTAATGTCACAATTTCCCATAAGTAATCTCTCAGAAGATAAAACCCGGTTCATCACAACAGGAAATGAACGCTCTTATTCTGAAGACGGACACAGCTACTTCCGCTAATAGTTAGCACTGTTACAGTGGTATCTCACTATAAAATGAACTGAAGCTATACAGTGAGCCACCACGCATTATTCAACAAAAATATGGAGCATTTAATCTTTGTACCGTCCACACTGAGCTGATATCCCAAGCAGACTTAAAATCCCTATAGAAAACTTATGAACTTATTATATCACCCAAATATGCCAATGATAATACACTCACATGTCATTTAGGATCACAAACACATGCTGCTGCACAACAATCCGGAGTTTTCTTTGGGCAGAATTATAAACAGGGCAGTATTCTCCGAAAATATTTTTTTTAAAAGTCGATTCTAGGAATTAATTGAGTGTGTGTTATTTTGTGTGTTCTAAAAATAGCCATGTTTACCTTTTCTGGTGATCGGGAATCACTCTTGACTGATGGCACGAACAGAATCCACAGTGCTTGATATCTCCGGGGGTAAAAAGGGAACCGAAATAAGGCACAGAAATGTGTGCTGCTTTTCGGTTTGGTTACTGCCATTTGTCAGGAAATGGTATCTTTAGAGATATCGGTACCCATCCCTAAAGATGCACATAACTTTTTTAGTGAGTTATGGTGCATTCACTCGGCACAGTTGGTCTGTGTCAGGCAACGCATTCAACGGATGAAGTTTGACGTATGTACTTTTTGGCTTCCATAGCCTGCTTCTGAGGAAAAAACCAACGCATGGGCGGGGCTTCCTCTGTTGCCGTATGTTCTGAACTATGGTGGACCGAAACTAGAAAGTGGCTTAGCTTTATTTGCTAGATAAAGCTAGACAACGTTAACATTGGGTGCATCAGCGCTCATTCTTCAGATGCGTTCTGAGTTTTGGGAGTTTAACCATTTGCTCCAGGAGCTGCTTATGGATGAGGTTCGCTTTCAGAGCTACTTCCGTCTGTCCCGCGCCTAATTTTACTAATTTTTTAAAATCTCCTACCAGGACACCAACTACAGGTTCTCTGTTCCTCCTTCGAAGCGCCTGTCCATCTGTCTTCGGTAAGCGTTATTTCTGATTTTTAAAATCTGCGTTTGTTGAAAATGTTTTCACTGGACCCGCGCTTCATTCAAGATACGTGTATAGTGACAGCGCTACAGTGAGACGCTCTGATTGGTTGCAGCACTGCGTTAACTGCGTTGGCTCCGTCAAAATTTAAACTAGCTGAACTTCTGCGTTGCTGCGTTGCCGTATGTAACGCTAGTGAAGTTGACGGAGCCAACGTACACAACGCACCGCAGAGACTCCGACGGACCTCTGACGTACTCTACCGTAGACTTTACATGTAATCTTGCCCCAACTGACGCTGACGCATGGGGTTGGTGTGAATGCAGCATTACTCATGTGAGTAACAGGAGATGATGTTTGGTACTCACCCTATATGTAGCGTGGTCTATATATATATATATATATATATATATATATATATATATATATATATATATAAATAAAATTTTGTTGCTATTCAAATTTTTGTTAGCTGTACAGTACCTGTAAGAGGAAGATTTAGAGCAAAAACATTATAGGAGTGAATTACAGCATTAATTTTCACACTGATGGGTGGGGTATTTGAAAAAGTATTGTAGCAACGGAAGGACACTTGATGTAAGAAAAATGTTTTTAAAAATATGCAATTCTTACAAAAAAACTAACAAAAAAAAAACAGCAACAAAAAAACCCCCAATAAAAGTGAAACTGATTATTTATGCAGATTATTTAAGGCAGGCACACTAGGTCCAGAGTCTTGTTGTAGCTTACAATCAAATTACTTTTTTTTCTTTAATATAAAAAAAACTTGCTTTATTTGCTGATGCATGATGAAAAATTATGCTTTACTGTCAAAAATTAGAGCAGCTAAGGGTCAAAAACAAGTTATACGCACTTTGTAGCTGGTAGTAGGGATGCAAAGATAACACTTTTTACAAACCGATACCTGCATCTGAGTACTTACCGATACCAATAACCAATGCTTCTACCACAAAAAAAATGCAATGCATTGGAAGGCAAATTTTATTTTCTTCTATGCCCGTTACAATAAATGATTGATAAAAATGACCAGAAAACTAGCATTTCAAGTAAAAAATAAACATTTTCTTTAAAAATTATTGCAGAGTTTATTGGCATCAGTTAACTAACCGATACGAGATTTGAATGGTATCAGCCCCGATACTCAATACCAGTATGGGTTAGGGTGCATCCCTAGCTGGAGGGTAAAAACGCTGATAAACTGCACTGACCAACACTGTTTTTAGCTGTCAGTTGTCGACAGATTGCACTAAATAGCGGTGAAATAAAATATATTCAGTATGGTTAACATGTGCTGTGCTGTAGGCTGTACAAATAGACGAAAGAAGGACAGTAATGTGAAATTTTCCATGTTTCAAGCTGATGAAATACACCAGTGGCAGTGGTCCATCCAGATCCTGGAAGCCAAATGTGCCCATTTCAAGTCATCTGAGGAATGTAGAAGTTGAACTAAAATATACACCAAATCATTTCATAATAATATTTATATTTTTCCGAAACACAAGTTAGCATGGATCACAGAGAAACCGAGGAATTGGCCCACTTTTATGAGCATGAAACTGTTTTTGATAAAAACGTTTATATCAATGCAGATGTTTACCAAAAAAGTGTTGGTATGTTCTTCATGTTCAGGTCATCCATCTGATGATCCAGAGAGTTCTGCCCACATTCTCTTCACATTTCGCTTCGCACCACTGCCTAAACTGTCTAGGCATGTTGATGATCGATATGAAAATTGTATGAAGCATCTGAGGTGGAAAATAGTGTCTTCTTCAACCTCTTAAGCCCAAGGTTTTTTTTCTTTTTCTTTGAATTTGTCATACCTACACTCTGGAAGCTTGTAAAAGGTCTAAAATGTTCAAATTGCTCTCATATAACAGGAAGGTCTATGGGGATACTGTGAATGTGAAAATTCTCAAGAAAATCATAGTGAAAATGAGTAATTAAGGCTGAAAGACAGAAAATATGAATATGAATATGGATTCTGCCGGAAAAAATACACATTAGCAGCTTGTTTTCACTGTAAAGAAGCAAATAAACATAATAAAAGGTAACAACTCACTCTTATTCACTTCAGACCAATTGTTGATGAATTGAAAGTTAAATGTTACTCTAGGAGGCCTGCCCCCCAAAAATGGGGGCTAGCGGGCTTAAGGGGTTAGTGGTCTTGGGCATTCTTATCTTTCTGAAATGCTTTTACCGTATGGGCTTAAACAAGGATGTGGCTGCAGTCTAATAGGATTTTCTTGTATTTTATTAAAATATCAGGCCAGGATCATACAGGTTCCCAAAGCAGCTCAAAGTCTCCTTTTCATCCCTAAAATCCTAATACCCCCAACAGTCTTATCCTCCTCAAGCCATCCGATGTCTAGTTCCCTCCCCAAGGCTACCAGAACACTTCACACTGCATAGCTAAAGGGAACTAGGTCAGAGGCCTCCTAATCCAAACTGCTCCTCACAAGCATCCTTTTAAACATTTTGATCCTCTACATGACAATTCCCTGTATATACTGATATGGATTTAATTAATTCACCTTAAAATATATCCATAACAGTGTTACGCACTGGAGTTGTCCAGTAAAGTCTAGATGCGTAATCAGATAACTGTAGATTAGGGCTGCAACAACGAATCGACAAAATGGATAAAATTCGATCATAAAAAGCGAATTTCGTCGTTGATTCGTTGTCTAGCGTGATTACATGAGTACTAATGTGGTCGCCAGTCGTGCAACTTTTTTTCCCCCCGCGTAACCTTTATTTAGCAGTCAACGCGAGCAGCTCGTCACGAAGGTTGTAGGCTGCAGCGGAGCACTGCAGGAGCAGCCAGACCTAAGACCATAAAAACGTCCGAAGTTTGGGAGTATTTTATTTTAAACGCGTTCCTCACCTTTACCTGCAACATTTGTAAGTCCGACGCTATCGTGACACGGGGCCACAGCGGTCATGGTGGAGCGTCATAAACGCAAACATGTCAGAGTCATCAGTGAGGACGGGGAGAGCTCGTAGTCTGGGTAAGTTACTTTTTAAGGACTAAATTATAACGTCTCAGCTAGAGAAGTCTGTAAGAGTTTGGTGCATTTCTACTCTCCATCCAGCTCATCATGCATGGCTAGGCAAACAGTGAGCAGCATGCGTTAACTACACTGATCGACAGTACAGAAGTTTTTGCTTTTTTATTAGTTGAAACCGAGCGTATGGTGAGGATGATCCCTGATGTTATAAAAGCTTAATATGGGAAGAAAATGGAAAGAAAGGACGACAGACGTGCGCTTTATCCCCCCCACCCCCCACCCCATACATCCGCTTCCGGTCTTCACAATAAAAGCATTACGCGCCACATCCTGGCCGGCCGCACTAATCAAAATAAAAGGTCTCATGAAAGTGGCTTACAGTAAGCTATGATTATGTTGTCATGTTTTTGGTTATGCGTGACGGTGGAGAATGTGTTTAGGCCTGTTGTGCTACTTGTTTTTATGATGATTTATGCCAAATTTTTACCTTAAAGAACTTTGATAAGGCAAAGCCCTTTAAAGCTATTCTTTTTGTTCCTTATTATTTGATATTTCAACAGCTGTAGGATATCTGGAGTGGGAGCATGTTGTGATGTTTTGATTTACATTTTAATCTTATTATGTTTCAGCTCAGGTCACTTTTAAGCAAGAAAAATACCTTTGATGTTTTTAATACGGCACATTTATACTTGAAGCACTCCGAAGAAACTTTTTTCAAATATTTCAACAGTTGTAAAACATTTGAGGTGATAGCATGTTCTTTTGCGAGCTATTGAACTGTTTTCTGATAATATTCTTTTGTCAAATAAAGGGAAGGAAGGAGAGAAAAAACGTTTCCATAGCACTTTTCAAAATTTGTCCCGCTAATCCGATTAAACCGATCAATTGAGTCGAGACCTCATCTGATTAACCAATTATTCAAATAATCGCTTGTTGCAGTCCTACTGTAGATACTCCCATACTGCAGTGGTGGACAATTTTAAGGTCAATCATCCTCATCATAACTTGTTAGACATTTGAAACGGATCAGGAAGCTTTGCCTTAAATCTTGTCATCTTTTTCAAAGAAGATCATCTACATTAGTAATAACTAAATCCCTAAGTTTTCATTTATTCAGTGGAATTATTCAGCCGCAGCAGCAAAGCTCTGGTGTGAAAGCTCTTTTTACCCTCCTGTGTTGTGCGCATACACACTATCAGATAAAAATCAGTATTAAACATTGTATATGAATAAAGTGTCATGTCTCTGATTGTAAGCAAATTCAGTGAAATGGACTACAAATCGGGCTGCACGGTGGCGAAGTGGTTAGCGCTGTTGCCTTGCAGCAAGAAGGTCGTGGGTTCGTATCCCGGCCCAGGGTCTTTCTGCATGGAGTTTGCATGTTCTCCCCGTGTATGCGTGGGTTCTCTCCGGGTACTCCGGCTTCCTCCCACAGTCCAAAAACATGCATGATTGGTGAATTGATCACTCTAAATTGTCCCTAGGAATGAATGTGAGTGTGAATGGTTGTCTGTCTCTCTGTGTTGGCCCTGCAACAGACTGGCGTCCTGTTCAGAGTGTACCCTGCCTAACGCCTGATAATTGCTGGGATAGGCTCCAGCTGCCCCATGACCCTGAATTGGATAAGCGGTTAAGAAGATGGATGGATGGACTACAAATCAGAATGGCCCTCTTCAACCATGATATATGAGATTGCTGGTATTATAACCCATTCCATAAACACAATATGATGTAATCCAACCGAAGGTCATAGGAAACCGTTTCCTAAGAAGATGCACTTTTGGAGGTATTCTTTCTTTGAATTTTCCATTCATACAGGACAAACACACAAAATACGACTAAAAAACAAGTTTTCTTCGGAGCACTTTTCTGGAATCAAGTTAGAAATGAAACCTTGAGCCAGTTTGAGCATCTCCAAACAGATATGTTTGCTTTCTTTTCCCTCTCAGAGGGTTTTACGGGATAAAGCCTGAGGCCGTGTTTAAACACGGGGATGGTGGAACGACACGCTGCTTTGACTATGAAATAAATACCGCAACAATCAGCGCACCTTTCCATGACCCGACTCAGATCGCTGCCTGTCCTGTTGTCTCCCAGCATCCCCCATCTGTGCCGCCGTCTGTAGGGAGGATCCCTTCTCCGAGAGGTCTGACACTAATGAACTGTGACTCTGTTGGGCCGGAAAGGTGGGAATGAATGTAGATGAGGTGGAGGAGTAATGGCTTACACAGAGGGCTCTGAAAGGTGAATGTCAGAGACACTGCTATTCTTTTTTGTTAGTTTTTATACTTTATCAACTTCAGTAATGTGGATATGATGGCAAATGTTGGTTTCTGACCATACAATCAGAAATCAAAAGTACAGAATTGTAATTTTAGGGGTATAATGTCTCAAAGGTACTATTTTGTACCCCTACCTGTACCTCTATAGGCTGTACCTTTAATCAGTGCTACCTTGACAGCCAATCACTATTGACTTGATGACTGACACGTCACCTGACCATGATGTAGCCAATTGTCACACATTCATTTTTTTGTTTGACAAGAAAAAAAGTGAACATAAAAAAATGTGTTTACAACAAAACTATGAAGTCCATTTATATAAATCTAGTTTTGCTAATGAATGTGTTTTTTTTAGTAAAAAAGATAATCACCAGAAATTGTATCCTATCCAAGAAATAATCTTGAAGATTCTTATTGTTATACACACTTAGTATAGTTGGTTTTTACCTCTTTTTAGTTTCGTCAACAGCTGTCGCTTTCCTCAGAGCTTCCCCAGATGTTGTTGTGGCGTCTTCCGCTGTTTATGTCTGGGCAGTAGGGGACAATGTCGCCCCCTAGTGCCTGTGATGTTCCAGAGCACCGCGTCCCATGCATGGTCTAGAGCAGGGGTGCTAACAGGGGGCTGAGGGCCAAATGTAGTAATTTATTTGAAGCACACATACCAATAGTAAAGAATAGTAAAGTACTTTCATTTATTCAAGATTCCTTTCTGTGTACATAACAACAAAATGACAAATAAGTCCTATTTATCCATTTAAAACATATCTAAACTTCCTCATTTGATGGATTCAGCAACGGAAAAAATATTCTTCCTCCCATCTTTGTACCACTGACGACAGGCACCGTGTTGATAATAGGTGTTTGAGCTAACAGCTAGTATGGAAACCTGTGAACTAAGAAAGTAGTTTGATCCTTTCCGGTGTGGAAGCAAAGGCTCATGGGATATTTTGTAAATAGATAATTTGACGATTTGTGGTCTTATAAAATGAGCAAATGTAAATATGTGCACAAATCTACACTACATCCTCCTTGTAGACCCTTATAATTCCGTTTGGACCAATAATTATATTTAACTGACTGAACAATGTCGACTTTTGTGTTATACCCAGTGAAACCACCTGGTGGGCAAAATTCAATGACTTGGGGGGCCAACTTTGGCCCGCAGGCCCCACTTTGGGCACCCCTGGTCTAGAGTGTAGACCCTTCATCTCTGCCCAGGGTTAAGGGTGTGCGTCTTCTTCTTTCTACTGCTTTAGAGTTGTGCCAGTCCTTAATGTGATTTTCTGTGGCGCAGTGATTTATTACGGCTTATTTTTTTGATATTTGTTTTAGATTGTTTGCTTCTTGATTTGCTGTTCTCGAGTGTTTTTTCGCTGGTCTCTTTCTGCATTTTTTTATGTCCCATCTTCCTTGTTTGGAATGGTTGCCCTGCTTCTCCAATATATGTTTGTTTTGCAGAGTATGTTCAGGATCTCGTATATTATGTCATATTTTTGTTCTGGTGGTGTCTTGTCTTTGGGGTGTACCAGTGATTTTTGAACTGTTATGTATGGTTTTGTTGGTGTATTTATATGGTGTTGCATCGAGATGAAGGAGTCTACACCCTAGACCAGGAGTGGGCAACTCCTGTCCTCAAGCCACTATCCTGCAGGTCTTGGATGTTTCCCTGCTTCAACACACTTGAATTAGTGTGCAGAGTTTGTCAACAAGGCGTTTGATCAATTTAATTTGAATCAGGTGTGTTGAAGCAGGGAAACATCTCAGACCTGCAGGATAGTGGCCCTAGACCATACATGGGACGCGGTGCTCTGGAACGTCACGGGCAGTAGGGGTTGACATCGTCACCCATTAACCACACATGAACGACGGAAGACGCCCCAACATCTGGGGAAGCTATGAGGAAGGCGACACATGTAGCAAACCGTGGTAAAAACTGCCTCAACTATTTGTGTACAACAACAAGAACCTTTAAAAAAATAGGAATTAACTCAAATTGAACATAGCACATACTGTTCAAGAAATGGTACAAAAATTTCCTTTTCACTACTGAGGAACATGCATGTACCTTTCAGACAATTAAAAAGGCACATATAGTTACCCTGAGGTCCACAATTTGTCCTTAGAATATGTTAATATCTTTTTTGTGCCTTAGGGGAACAGTAGTATACCCATTCTGTAGATGCATCTTTAGATGCATTTCTTCTCCAGCACAGCTGAATCAAATGAACCAGGCCTCTGCAGAGCTAAAATAACCATGGAAGACGGATTTCAGACATTCGATTTGAGAATGCTAGACCAGGAATGCATCTAAAAGATGGAGGACATTAACTCTTGAGGCACCTATAGTTTAGTTTTTGCCTTCACTCTGCATCTCTGTGGTCTTCATTTCACCCAAATGTTTTTTTTTTGGGAAGTCTTCTATTTTCTGTGCCTCCATTGTCGAGGCGGCTGACTGTAGCTGTGGCCGCAAGGTGGTCTGTGCCTGTCACGGCGGCAACCCTCCAACCCGCTGGTGGGGTAGATGGATTCCTATCGGGTCTTTCTGGAGGCCATGGAGAACGACGTCTGCACCACTTTGAAGTTCTTCCGGCTGACAGAAAGATTAAAAAGTATATACAGCTGCCAGTAGTCACCAGTCCAAATACTGTGAAAAGGGTAGTGGGCCAAGAATAGATCCCTGTGGTCCAACCCAAGGCAAGGAAGCCACAGGGGATGAAGGCGACCCCAACCTAACACAAAAACTGAATCCACCAGTCTTTTAAAACACAGGAGGACATTACCGGTATGTTAAGGTCACTAACTAATAATCTGACCTTGATGGCCCCAATCAGATTATTCAGACGGGAAAGTTGATGAGAAGTAAAACGTCAAAAAGTCTAATTGCCTTAAATTTAAGCACCAATGATCGTATGATTGATAGCTGGAAGTCCGTATCTTTGTTGGCTTGCATTTGTGTCGTTCTCCTCAGGTTCAAGATGGATCGAAGAGAGCCGTGAGATGTTCAAAGCGTGGGCCATTAGGTGACTCGATTTATATCATCAGTGTGATGTTTCCTATTTGCATGGTTTTAATCAGTTTATCTTGTGTTTTTTGTTCTCTGGTTGTTTTAAACGTGCTTCATGAATAAACTTGATTTAATTTAATTATCCTCACTGCAGGCGATTTAAGCTCCTTCAGAAAACATCCCACTGTGCAAGAAGAAGAACATCACAAAACAAGTGATGATTAACTCAGCCCTTCCACGCTGCAGTCGGAGTTCCTTACACCACGTTTATACAGAGGTTATTGTTTTACGCCCTTCATTGTATCTGATTTATTCAGACCACATTCTCTTATTTATCCCTGCTAAATCCTCTGACAACTTGCATCAAATTATACAGAAAGCTCCAAAAGGACTGGCTTTTGACACAGACAATAAAACAGACTTAAAGCCACGGTATTAAATGGACATAAATTCAATAAAGAGCTGAGATTATACAATAAACCATGATAATCTGTCTAATACCAAGCTCGTTTTTAATACCTGAAGGGAAAACTTTATTTGTGTTTACATTTGTCTCAAAATCTCAATTGAGAGCTTTTTTTTTTTTTACAGAAAATATGCCAAAACATTTAAGATGTTAACAGAATGATTATAGAAAAAGGTTAAAAAATGCACAGCATCAAGCAACAAGGAGATTGATGAACTGGATTCGTTTTCTTTCTCACATACAGGTAACCAGATGTGTTCATACACCGAATAAAAAGGCACATACAGGAACACCTTTTCCCACCAAACTTCTCTTGTTTTAGCTCAGGTAGAGTTACCAAAATTATTTCTATTTGCTAAACTCCACAATGATGAGAAATATAATATGTCGAAGAATCAGAATATGTCCTCAAAGTCAGAAGTTTAAATACTGAGACAATGAAGGAATGCCCAGATGATGATGTCATGGCTTTAGAAACTAGGTTAACAGACGTTTGAGATAATTTAAGCCATACCTGTGGATGTATTTTAAGGGCACATCTGGAACATGCTGCGTTCTGGTTTGACATGATGGGAAATTCCAAAGAAATCAGCCAAGATGTCGGGAAGAAAACTGTGCGGCTGCACCAGTCTGGTTCATCGTTGGGAACAATTTCCGGATGCTTGAAGATCCCTCTTCAATTATGCGCAAGTTAAGAAATGACGGGAATGTCCAACTGTTATACCGCTCAGATAGGAGAAGAGTTCTGTGTTTAGTTTTGTTCGGAAAGGACCAAACTGAGCCCATAACCAAAAGCAAAGTGAGTGTGAAGTAAGGAGGTGGCAGCATCATGGTGCGGCGCTGTTTTTGCCACAGGAGGAACTGGTGAACTTCATAAAATAGATGTGTCATGAGGATAGAAATTTATATAGAGATATTGAAGCAATACCTACAGGCATCAGCCAGGAAGTTAGAGCTAACGGGTCCTCCAGATGGATAATAAGCGTTAGCATACAGGCACAGTGGTTAGAAACAGGCTTAAGGTCAACAGGATGACAGAGAATTTACAAACCTGACTCAGCAAATAAATTCAAAAGCACTTAATTGATCCCAGAGGAAAATTAAGTATTATTGTAGCTTATAATAATTAATTCTTTAAGGTGTTGCCGAACGTGATGACTGTGTACAGAGTATTTCCTGTAGCTGTTTGTGCTGCAGTGAAACTGAAGAGGCCTCTAACCCAAGACACCTTGCAATTGTAGGATAGTACATATATATATATATAAATAAACGGTCTTATATGAAAAAAGCAGTTAAATACCATAATACTGCCCTAAGGTACGGTACGGTTTTTATTTTTCTTGCACTGTCCACTCTATACTCCAATGAAGCAAATTTCCCACATGTTGGACCAATAAAGGTTCATCTCTTAACTCCAGAAAACTATTGTGAGAAGCTTGTGGAAGGAAACCCAAAATGTTTGACCCAAGCCACACAGTTAAAAGGCAGTGCTAAAACATACTAAGGATGCAAATCAAATCTTCTTATTTTGGTAATTAACATGTTTTTTATATTTTTTCTTTTGTGACATTTAGCAAAGAAATAATATTGTTAATTTTTACTGACCCAAAACCAGAAAATTTATTTCTAGTTCAGAATGGCCCTCAGTTCTAGTACCTTCAGACAATCAGAACAAAGTCTGTATCTCTATTTGGTGTGGTTAAATTTCTAGTTTCACACGAACTTATTTTGTTCATCTCGAGACGTCTTTAACGGAAACAGAACAATAAACTACGATACTTAATGTTGGAAAATAAACCCAGCTTCCTCCATGCTGCTGTCATGTGTTTTGAGAGAGGAAAAAAAGCACTTACTGTATGCGCTGCAAAGCAAATGCACTGCTTAAACTGATCATGCTCACTGTTGGCACTTCTATAGCCGACTGCCAAGGAGAATAAAATTGATTGTTAACACAGTACCAAGCTGGGAAGACAACACCAATTACCTTAGTGAAACATTTGCTCTATGATTGTTTTCAGTGAAGTCTCGCCTTTTTGCGGCGTGGCAGTCATGTCTTTTTTGGGGGAAAGTAGCTCCGAATTATTAGCATAAAATAATTCAAATAACAGGGAGGGTGAGTGGCCCTGGAAGAGGTCCGATCTCTTCAATTGCTTTTCTAGTTTGAACCTCTTTAATTCCTTAACCATGAAAACATTCCTTTATAGCAGCTGGATTAACTCTGATATCATTAGTTATGTAGTAATTCAGGAAAACTACTTCCGATAACTGTGGTTATCCGATCAACCCCAAATCCTACTTATTCCTGGTCCTATTTCGGTCATTTCCCAAATCTTTCATGAAAATACACCAATAACTTGAGTTATGTTGCTAACTAGCAGACAGACAAACAGTCGTGGATTTTTCTGTGGAACGCAGGTCAAAATTTTTTGCGTAACTCCTGATTGTTTGCAAATTGCTATTTGACAATCTAGGCTAGTGTTTGAAAAGCAGCCAATCCAGGAGCGCCATTAATTTTCCTTGGTGCTAATTGGCTGCAGCACCAAGAGAGAGGATATAAAGACTGTAAGGTTAGCTTGAACTGCAGTGCTAAGACGTTCTACACTGTGTGTTAATGCACATTAACGTATAGTTGTTGTCAGCAGTATTTGCAGACATTGAGGTTGTGGCCATTTTCAGAACAATCTCAAGTCCTTGTACGTATAGGAGGATCTTTTGTGACAAATTTATGTTTTCTCGCAATGCATCATGGTAGTGGGTGGCAGGAGACGGCGTACTTTACCCATAATGTGATTGTTTCGCACTTTCAGAGGAGTATTTAGCGGAGCAGATGGTTCCTGACATAACGTTTTTTTTGTTTATTTTTTAAAAGAAAGAGATTGCTGGCGATCAGGAGATTAAACCTGGATGCTCAAAAAAAAAAAGCCTGGATTCCTTGAGCAACTGACAGAGTTTGACCATTGCACATACTTATGATGTATTTATTTAGAGAATGTTTATGTAAAAACCTAGAGGTACGTGGAAAAGCAGCTTTCAGTTTCTATGCTTTCCCTACCTGGAGGAGACACTCAGACCACTGCAAAGCTGCTGAAACACTGAGCTGCTTTAAATCAAAGCTAAAGACTCGGATGTTTAGAGCTGCGCTGTTTTGTTTGAATATTGTACTTTGTGCCTTCATTGTTCTCCCCAAATCACGTATAGCAACTTGAATTGCATTGTATATACAGAAAAAGTCGCATTGCCTTGAGATGGCAAAGATCTTCCTTATCGATGTGACCCGTCATGCCATCATCTGAAGGCGAGGTCTGCGTCTTCAAACGAATAAATACAGTTTTATATAGAGTTCCTGCTGTCCTGTACGTGTTTTCATCTTCTAAAAGAGCTTCTGGTTCAGCGGATGTCACAGTGACCCAGCGGATACACGGCGGCACTTTCACGTGTCGTGTCGTGTCGTGCTGCACTGCAGCAACGAAACTCCACAACTTTCTCAACAGACTAACGAATGCTAAACGTTAAATGCTGGGACTTTGGATTAATCTCCCTGCTTATCTTCAGAAACTAACATGGAGGAGACTCATTCCAGCTCGGGAAGAAGATTTTTCAGCCATAACCAGGAAGGTTTGATTTACTGCTAAGGGAGTCAAAGTTTATCTTGTAAAACAAATACTGGAGCAGTCCTGGTTCAACTTGCATTCATTTCCTTTTTGCTCCTGTCATGCTTCCCTGCGCTTCTTCCTGCTAAAGCTCTCTCCAGTCCCCTGCTGCATTGTTCTCTGTCCCTTCAGCAGACTAACCCCCGTCCCCATTTTGGTTAACAAAACGTCAAAATGCACTTTTCTTGTTCGACGACGTCACATAATGTCCTAGCAGGCTCTGCAGAATGAATTAAAGATGGGCGGCTCATTCTCTCATCAAAAAAAGGTCAAATAAAAACTATCACCAAGATGTTAAAGGTTCTGCTTTACACTTTTCTCCAACCTACATCCAGTTTATGGTTCAGGTCAGAAGTTGCCATGCTCTGACCAGGAGGTAGAGTTCATTTAATCAGTTTGTTCACCTGGAATGGACTGGCTTTTAAGCATAGCTTACAGAGATGGGGTCAAGGCGCATTCCTGAGGCTTTATCAATTCCTAATCCAGATTTGATGTGCAGTCAGGATCATTACTGCTGAAAAACACACCTGTGGTCCAACTTTCTGACCAAAACCTTCTCCCTCAGAAGAAAGAAAAGTAGTAGGAACGGACAGAAACAACCCAGAAGCCCCGCAAGAATCAAACTTACCTAAGAACTCCTGGAATACCAGAAAAAGTAGAGTAAATTACAATGAATCGCGTGTGCGGCCAAACTGAAAAGGAGATGTTCCCCCCCAAGAAATGGAATTAGTGTTAGAAGCATGTTTTACTGCCGGAAGCAAGCGATTGTTAACACAGTGCCAAGATGGGAAGACGACAGCATTTACCTAGAAAGGTTTTTAGTGGACCCCTGCCTCTTCGTGGTTCAGCATTCGTCAGTTTTTCTTTGAAATTTGATTTCAAGTTCATAGAAAATTCCTCTACCCACAGATTTTTTAAAATATATCTAAAATATGTAATTGGTAAATGGCCTGTGCTTGTATTTGTTTGTTTTTTAAAAACCTCATTAGCTCCCGTCTTCGTTGGTTCTGCCTCAATTTCCAACACAGATTTTATTTGCATTAGAACCATGTACCCTCATACATATTCCAAGAAATTCATGAAAAATACGTGATCACACAAACGTTTACAGCAAAGTAACTTAAAAAGCAAACGGGGCGGCAAAAGGAATCGATACATCAAATAACAACAGTGCAGACCTCTGTCGAGGCAGCTCAGTCCCCCCCCCCAAAGTAACATTATCTAATCCTAGGGCTGAGCGGTACACCAAACATTTACCGATACTGATACGTATGACTATTAAATTTTGCCCGTGCCGGTAAATTCGGTATGTAAAAAAAATGAAAAGATGTGTTTTAGTTTAGCCGTGCTCCTGCCCCTTTAAGAAATCAGTGTTGCCTTGAGTCACGTGACTAGGCACAGTCATGTGACACGCAGAGGCAATAATGCAAACTGAGGGGAAAGCGCTGCTAACGAAGCTACTGTGTAGATATATTTAGGAAGAGTTTAGACTAATCTATGGAATGTTTTCCAGAAAAATGTGACTAGCTACACATAAAGTGACTTTTTTTGTGATGTGGTCCTTGTTATTGTCGACTTACCGTTATCGAGGTTAAATGCTCAATATACCGTGATATTAATTTTAGGTCTTATCGCTCCACCTTATCTTATCATAACCTTTTTTAATTCACTGACCATGAAAACATACCTTTAGCAGCTGGAATCACACCAATATCCTTATTAGTTCAGTAGTTATTCACAAAAAATACTTTTTTGGTGATCACCTCCAGCTTCAGAAAACACTTTTAGTACAATCATCACATTGGTTCTGAATGTCAACCCAAGGCAGATCATAGAGTTTTACTTTAAGCCACTTGTAACCAGTGAAGATCATTTTCTAGTGTTAGACTAAACAACGGATGTGAAAACTAAATGAGAAAGTACTAGTGATTGAACAAGGGGTTGTTAAGCCACTTAAGAATCCATTTAGTTCAATATTTATTTGAATTTAAATAAGAATTTAAAAACATAATAAAAAAGTAGCTTTTTATGACGTAAAAATAAGCGGAATTTGCTTATAATCATCCCACAAACTGACAAACCGCACTCACCAATTTGAAGCCATTCTCATGTGTAGCAAACCTGCATCCTCCTAACAAGGTGGGCGTGTTTTGCAACTGCTAATTTGCATAAAAGTGACAGAGTCCTCTTAACAGCTCGTTTAGAAAAAGACAGAAATTATCAAGAATTGAACCAGGGAGATCTCTTTATGATAGTGATTTTGGGCAAATCACTATCATAGATCTGTTATAACTTGTTTAATAACAGGAATAAATGCCCCCTTAGATTATTGGTGCGTGAATTATTAAAATAGGCAGTTGTTAGCATTTTCAGAAAGAGTATTAAGTATTTGCGGGCGCTTGTGGTCCCAAACCTTTTGATGTCAATAGATTGAACCTTGTGCACAGAGAGTCTAGTTTTTAAAAATGGTTTCATTTGTTTGTTGTTGAATTACTTCATCCTGGAATGAGATGTTGTCTAATAAAGCTCAGCGAAGAAGCATCCAAGAGTCTGCAGAGAAATAAACCATGCAGGTAGTTTAGAAGGAATAATTTGCTGCTGGAAATCTCCATTGACTTTGTGAAGTCGCTGGATGGCTGTTCCGGCTGTGAACTCATTGCTTAGCAAATCCATCCACTTAGCATATCATCTATTCAGCTTCCCTGGTCGAATATCTGACCTCCCGAGGTCCCCGGCAGCATAAATTTCCCCTTCCTCCAGACCCAAGAAAATGGTAATTTGAGCAGCGGCTCGGTAATAACGCTCATGCTGGGCCTCGCTGTCAAACAAATTTCATAATTTCCATTTAATTTAATGCTGAAATCTTGTGACACGGCCCCTGCGAAAAAGAGAAAGCCAACATTAAATGTGTCACCTCCTGCGGGCAGATTACATTTCCCATCACACTGCGGGATCGTCTTTGTTGCGGCTTTAATTGTATGCAGATGCTTTGTTTGGGCCTGGTGGTTTTTTTACCCACCCGACCCCTCCTCGCTGCTCTTGCCACGCCGCTCCGCTCACACAGGAAATCACTTGTCACGTCTCCGTCGCTCGGAGGCCGTCCGGTTAAAACAGCTCTGTCACTTCTTATCTCCCGTCATAAGCACAAAACTCGTTTGTCTAAAGGACTACATGTCACCTCCTGCCCCCGGAGTGCTGCTGGAAATATGAGCTCCTCGCTATCGCTGCTCCTGCCCAGGCTTAAATTTCCTCCTTCTGAGGAAAAGCCCAAAAAAATACTCCGTTATCCGCTCTTTGCAGGTTGTCATCTCAAACAGGAGATCTGAAGGCCTCACTTCTTCTCTCCTTATGACGCTAATACAAGCTTTGCTCTGCATTTCATCCACAAGCCAAAATCCACAGTTTCATTACTGATATCGTAAAAATGCTTCATTCAGCTGAAGTCGGTGATGAAAAGCAGTGATGGGGTGGGGGGGGGGGGGGGGGGCCCCCCCCGCCTTGATTTGACGGGCAGAACCGGGAGCATCGGGCGGCTCCAGCCGGCCACTCACCCATCACTCGGAGCCTGTCTGCGCCCACCACCACCTCCTGCTCGTCGGCGGAGAAGAGCAGCTTCCCGGAGGTGGATTTGACTTCAAACATCTTCCCTCGTGCTTTAAATCCGCCGGATCCTAAAGCGAACACAGACAGAGAGAAGACATCAAAGAGGAGGACTGAAGCTGCTGCTGTCTTCACTTCACTCTGAAAAAGAGAATAAAAAAAAAAGGGAATGCTGAAGTGTTCTGCAGACCTTAATGGATGACTGCATTAACTCACCTGTGTTGTTTTAAAAGATAAAAATATCTGTAAACAGCTTTTCTACTCAGGAGAAACTAAATTATGAATAAAATCCGATGAAGATCTTTGAATACAAATTGCGCATCTTAGCTACCGTATTTTCCGGGGTATAAGCTGCTACTTCTTTCTCATGTTTGGAACCATGATGATGATGATAAGAAGGAAATAAAGCGCCAGCGGCTTCACGTACAGTTAGCAGAACTGAATCAATGGTGAGACGTTAAAGACGCAAGCCTGAAAAACTGCCTAAAAGCAAAATAAGAGGAAAAAAAGCTTTCAGAGGTAACAAAAGCAGATGGACAGAACATGGCTGAACACACAGAGAGAGGAAGGCTGAGGTGCTTCCACCGTGTTAAAGTTGTCATAAAATCAAAGATTCTGCAAACCGCTGGTCACGCCAGACAATACTTGGTTTGTGACACTGTAAGTTTCCTATATTTCAGTTTCTCACAATAATTCCATTTTCTGGAACACTGAATTTTAGTTTGGGATTTCATGATGTGTACTAATCACCAAAATAACAAGAAATAAAGGCTTAAAGTGGACCTGGCATTGAATTTGCATTTTGTGAGGTTTTTGATCATATCTTTTACTTCCCCCAGCCTGCCTACGGCCCCTAAGGGGTAAAAATTAGTGATCAGTATTTCCTTAATCCCAGGGTACGTCTGTCTACATAGTGAAATTAGCACTCAGAAACCGGCTGTTTGGCAGTTCGGCATATGACGACACGTTTTGTCATATTACGTGTTGGGTTCCAGCCAATTACCCCCTCCCTCCGCGGCGCAGAGAGCTACGGTAACAGGCAAACAACAAACCAACAGCATGGAGTCCAGACCGCATCCAAACTGCTCTGTACCTGGGTGTACAAAAGAGAACATAAATCTTTTTGTCCTCCCCACTTCTGAGCTAGTGGAAAGCTTGTGGACAGATTTTATGTATGCAGGGAATGTGGCCGACCGACTGCCGAAGCGTGTGGTAGTTTGTGGCAAACATTTCTAGGACGAGCGTTAATACCAAGTCTCGATGAACCAGCAAATATCCCTGTACAAGTAAACATATTTCCTCAAAAATGTCCTTCAGCTGTTAGTAGACATTGTGGCATTGTTTGAGTTGTTCGCTTTACAATTAGCTTCATAGCTAACATTCAGAATTAGCTTCACAGCTAATACCCCAGTTTGTTTATGTAGCATTGGTGCTAGTATGCTTTTATTTGGGGAAAAAAAGATTATATACTATAGTTGAACATACGAAATATCGTTAGAGACTCAAAGACCATAGAAGCGCATAGCCTGGGCCCCGCCCTCCGAAACCCGGTCGTTCTGTGCTAATGCTAACAGAAGGGCTACCTCGTCACACCTGCAATTCTACAACAAGGCTGAATTACGGCAAGCCATCCTTTGATATAGTATTAAGGTACTTAGAGTGTGGCTAAAAATGGCCCAAACGTTGCGGGGAATTTCATGCCAGTTCTACATTAAAATATTTGACTGATTGTGTAATTGAATCTGTGTAACATACAAGTTTCATTCTCTGAAATTAGATAAAAAAGTCTTTTTTTTTAGATGTACATGTATTTGGATGGATGTTTGGACAGAGAATTAGATGGGCAATTTAAATCAATTAAAAAGACAGAGAAGCGAATTCAAATGTAATTTTATCCAAGTTAGTTAAAACATATATTTTAAAACCGATATAGGCACAAAGAAAAAACTCTGTGCTCAGCCTCAACTGTAAGTGGCTCGACCAAAAAATGGCTAAATAAGAAATACATTAATGTTCCACAATGGTCAATTTACAGTCTTGACTACAATTTAAGAGAAGTGGCAGGAAAGAGCTGAGGTGAGTTGTGTATTTGTCCAAGAGGAGCTTTGTTCAAACAAGCAGGAAGAGATTTGACTAAGCGTTTGTGCAGTTAGGGGAAATGTTTGCAAACATTTAGCTTAGGGAGTTGCATCATATGATAACATATGTTTGTATATGTAATTATCCTAATAGCACCATAACGTTTGGTTATCCACAATGAAAAAATACGTAAGCATATCAAGCCCTTCATCGGGCCTCGCTTATTGCATGAAAATCGACTTATTCTTGAGTGAAGGCAAGGAGAAAAAAAACATGTATAAACAGAATATTGTCCTTTTATCATAAATTTCTGATTTTGTTTATTCAACCCTTTTTGATTTTTGCTTTGCTTAACAAAGGATCACATAAACAAAGATAGGAAAACAAAAAAACATAAAACTATAAAAATTATAAAAAAGCTATTGAAAAAAAGCTAATAATTAATAGGTGATTGATCACTGAAGCTAACTGTTGCTAGTCACTGGTATTTTAGGCTAATTCGTTCTGATCACTATGCTTATTGGAAAATAGTTACTGCTTGGCTTGCTAACTGCTAAAATGTTTGAGTCATGCCAAATTGCCAACCCCTTTTAAATGTAATGTTGAAAACTAGAGCTAGGTTTACTGATGCTAGGCTAACCGGTGCTAATCAAAGCCAAGCTGAAAACCCAACTACAATTACTAGCTTTTAAGATTGTTGATACTACTCACTACCAAACTAATTGTTTGCTAACTACTGTTATTAAAATGGATTCCAATCAGTTTTTGGTTAATTCAGCTTACAATGTTTTTAACTGTCTGATATGAAGAGCTCATTGGTACCAATTTGAGCAAGGGCAATTAATAACCACTGATAGGCTTAATGATGCTAACTGGCTTCAAGCCTTTTGATTGCAAATAACTGTGTGGCTAAGTGCTAAGGAGCTAATCACTGCAAAGTGGGTAGTTATAAACCAACCAAAGCCTAAATAAGGTGAATTGAGTAAACCATTTTTAAAGTTATTGATCCCCTCGAAGCTCTTGCATGCTAATTACTGTTAGGCTAAATGTATACCAGGCCCAGGGGGGAGGCGCTCTCCTCGTCCGTAAGTAGCTCAAAGATGGCATCTGTTGTTCTACAGAAAGTAGCCTTGGGCGTTGGATGTTGGGTGCTTTTGGGTGGTTGTGCTGGTTCCCTTTTTACTGTTACCCAGGTGCAGCGGTGTGAGTGGATGTTGGCAGCGTAAGATCGTGGGTGCAGGGCCGGCCCAAAGTCTTATGGGGCTTTAAGCGGATTTTTAATCAGGGGGCCCCTTTCTGATAAAAACCACAACCCACGATAACAGCGTTTCAATCAAGATTTGGTCTAATCTGGGAAAGTAGGCGGAGTTTATTTGGCTGATCCTAAAAATCAATCAGAGGTAATTATTGTTAATATTAGCCGAGAGAGTATGAAGCTCAAACAAAATAAGTTAAACTAAAGCATCAGATTGTTACAATGGTAACAGAAAAATACAAAGAATATTAAAAACAAATTTCTGATTTTTATTTAATTACAATTTTTAAACCAGGAACATGTTTTTTTTTCTAAAATTCAAAGGTACAGCATCTACATTTTTATTCCTTTAAATGTATTTAATCTAAATATTTTTGCAACATTTAAAAAAATAAAGGGGATTCTTATTTGAAAAATGATTAATAAAATAATGAGTGTAAAAAGAAACTTGCTTAGTTGCTACACAAAAATGTTAATAATTGATTTTTTATAATCTGCACTGAAACAAAACTAAATCAAATTGAGTTATATTCACATTTTCATAAGTTATCACATCTGTAGTCTTTTGTTCGAATTCAGCATTTATGGGGGGCACTGGGGGGGTTTAGGGGCCCTTAGCAACTGCTAAGTTTAAATCTGTTTAATCAGCACAATTTAGTCTGATATCTACAGACTGTTTTCACCCAGCATCACACTACACACTTCCATACAGTAGTAGCAGTAGTAGTTGAATTAATTACAGAGAATCACTATTAGTGTTAACGATTATCCTTTCTGTTATGAAAATCTATACAAACCACTGGCTAGCTTGTTTTAACAACTGATGGTGCTAATCACAGCCACTTTAATTGACAGTGATGGGCCATATTGTAATGTCTTGTTTCCAATGAGTGGTCCAGTACGGTTCAGTGTGGTTTGACAGACCAGTTTGCCTGTTTCCATTGTAAAACCGTACCACAACCTCTTCCGTTGTACGTCCATAGGACAGACCTTGGTATGATCAGAGTGGAGCTACAAAGGTCACACCAGTCTATTGATTGGAGCACTGCTTGTAACAAGCACGAGACATGGTGTGTCTCATTTTTTCTTGGACTAGTATGACGCCATTTTAAGCGTCTAGTTTTAATCCAGTAAGAAAGGCTCTCCTGAATGTGCTGAGCTATTAAATAGAGTACAGAACTATACACTGGCCTTTGTCATACTGCTCAGTGGAAATGAGGCACAAGAGTCTGGAGCGAAAGAAAGCGAGTTTTTTTTTTTTTTAACAGAGACCTAGAGTACAATGCATTACAAACTTCACAAGTTAATACAATTTTTCTCCCTCCCAGAGCTGCAAGAAAAAAAATGCTATTTTTCTGTTATTACAACTCTGATTTCTAGCTTTTCTTTTCTTCTCATTCTCGATTTCTATATTGGGCAGAACTTTTTACTTGCGCGATAAACATGAAGTGAGTCTTCAGGGTTGGAGGAAACCTGTGAAGACTTTGGCAGGAGTTCAGCGCTTCAGTTCTTGTGAAGTTTGATGTGTCCTGGAGTAGAAAGTGAAAGATCACATTTCTGTTTTGTATGTAGCGTTTGTATGTACAGGCCTATAGTTAAAGAGATATTCCATCCCTAAGTAGACTACTAGAATGCCTGTGGTTCTCATTCACCTACATTGGTTAATGCTAAGCTAAAGCAAAAGCAGATAGGGGAATTACTAGACTGGTTACTAAAGTCAGGACACGCATGGTAAGGCGTCCTTCCATTATTATGGCCCTCACCTCTAGAACAGGCTGCCGGAGGACCTCAGGGCCGCAGAGAACGTTCATGTTTTTAAAAGCCGGCTTGAGACTAACCTTTTTAGCCGAGCTTTTAACTGACTATTTATTGCCTATTTTCTGCCCCTAATGTTTGAATTGCTTCTTGGTCTTGCATGTATCCCATTAATTTTATTTCACTTTTATTTATTTATTTGCTTACACATTTATCTGTCTTTTATTTATTTTTATTTACCTACATATTTATTTTACCATGTCTTCCTGTTATTTTATACAAATTAATAGTTATATCGTCCCTGTGTTTGATTGGTGGGAGCACTCTGCGTCTGGAGCGGTGGTCATCTGCAGCTGTGTTGGTGCTTTCCTGGTGGTGCTTGGGTGGAGGTAGGGGTCCCGGCCCCGCCTCCTTTAGGCGCCCTGGGTTGGGGCTTCGGCTGCTGCTGTTGATCTGCTGCTACTGGTGCAGACGGCTCTCTTGATGGCGTTTCCTGTTCTAACCTGGCTCATCTGCACTCAGCCAAGTGTCCATTTTAATGCCAATTTTAATGTTGCTCTGGAGCATACATGGGGACATGATTGTATATATGTATATATATATATATATATATATATATATCTTTATATATATATATATATATATCTTTATATATATATATGTGTGTGTGTCCGGTTAATTTTAAATTTTGTATCGCACTCTGAACTGCATTTTATTGTATAAAAGGTGCTTAATAAATAAAGTTGAAAGTTGATTGAAAATGTTTTTTTTCCTCACTTATAACTCAAGAGAATGTGCCAGCAGACAAAGTTTTACTCAGGTGTTGAATTTCGCTTTAAATAATGTTTATACGGCAACATGTAGAGATGTTTCAAATCTTTTTCAGATTCCTATTGGGCTATTGGTATCAACTAATGATGTTACTGATGTTTACCAACTCTTTGTTAATCACTGACAGGTTAACTGATGTGAATCTCTGCTAACGTAATTGTAACAAACCAGTGGCTCTGCTATGCTAATTAATGCTAATAACTGCCAGGGTCTCTGATGGTAATCTCTGCTAAAATAAAGCCCCATTCAAACAGGCCATTAAAAACAGTGATATTCCGCACTTCCTCTCTTTTGCTTTTGATTCCGAAAGCATCCTTCCTGTCTCTCTCTGGATCACCTTTATCGGTATTTTTTGCAGCTGAAGACCTCGAAACAAGAGCTGACTTTTTGCGGTAGGGTTTTTGCTTTCTGAATGTCAAGGTAACGTTCCAGGTAAGATGCAGGAGTGTGGGGCCAAAGCTGTGAGTGCACACACTGATGACATGTGTACGTATATATCAAAGGCTGCTTCCCACTCTTCTATTTTCCGTTCAGCTTTAGCGTATTTTAAGCCTATGTCCGCTGAATGGCACACCAAAAAAGAGCAGTGTGAGGAGTTCTCTCTCTGCCATACATTCATCAGTTCTTGCCGTTTGAAAGCAGCCGTACAGCCACGTTCGGGTGAAAAAGTGCATTTGAAAAGACGACTCCGGTTAAAGACCGGATGGAATGGTCCGCAAATATTCGTAGCACGTCTTTCTGAAAACGGCTTAAGTCTTGTAAAACCACCACTTCTCATGATCGGGAAGTAATTGGACATTTAGTTGTTTTTTTGTTTTATGTAGTTGTGAGGTCTTCCTTTTCAAATATGCTTATTTCCTTTCTGTTTTACTTATCACTGGGACCGGTTCTAAAGTCCTTACTCCGGCTCCCTGTAGCTCAGAGAACAGAGTTCTAAATCATCCTACTATTTTATAAATGATCTTAGCTCCAAAGTATGTTGAAGTCCTGCTGGGACTATACAGACCCATCCAGACCACCCAGCTCCTCCAACTCGAGTCCACTAATCATCCCTAGAATCAGAATCAAACATGGAGAAGTAGCTTTCAGTTCCTATGCTCCCCTTATCTGGAACAAACTTCCTGACGACTGCAAAGCTGCTGAAACACTGAGCTGCTTTAAATCAAATCTTCAAAGTCATCTGTTCTGACCTGCCTTTGCGTAAACGATTAATAACAGCTAGAATGTAACATTTTTAAATGTTCTTAAATGTCATATGTTCTCTTTCTCTGTTGGATTTCATGTTTTCATTGTTTTTCCAGAATCATCACTTTAAATTACGCTGTTGTTGAAAGTGTCCTTGTTTATTATTTGAGTAGAGTAGTCGTCCTTTCGAGTTTCAGATTTTTTTTCCTTTCATTCATGGTTTCCCTATTTCTCAGCTGTTTTTTCTCCCTTCCTCAGCATCCAGTCTGCTTTTCTTCCCATTTCTAATCAGCATAGCAACAGTGAGTGCTATATTGAGCCAATGACACTATTTCACTATTTTCTATTGTCATTTTCAGCCATTCAACTTCGACAAAGCAGGTTTTAAAAATCAAGACAGGAGAAGCTATTTGGAACTTCCATCAGCCCTAAATCAGGTTGTGCATTATTTATTTATTATGAGACTTAATGGGATGTTCTCAATGCATTATTTGCCAGGTTATTTGACTGCTTGTCCCTGGCAGATGGGTAAAGGCGAAAAAAAGCCAAAGTAGGATCAAAAGGCAAGGCTTTTTTTTTTTTTTTTGCAAAGCAAACGTTCAACAACAGGGTTATTCAAGGTGCTTTACATGATTCAGTGGTAAAAACAAAAAAAGCATACGATAAAGGCTTGGAATACAACAGCGCATGCTTGCTGTCTTGTAAATGCATGCATTACCTTTCTGCTACATTTTGAATGTTAATAATTGGCTTACAATCAGGTAATATTCAGAAACTACAGAGAGAATAGGTTTATGTATTGATTTTTCCACTGGAATTTTAGAAGAAACTTAACAAAAGACGCAAGAAGAGAGACAAACCTCTGGTGAACACAGCGAAAGCTGAATGGTGTCATGACCAACGTTAAAACACAGGCGAATGTGTCCGACCTTAATTGCTTTGTGTAACCTAGCGGCAGAGAACACTCGCCCTTCCAGAGTGACTGACTAACAGAAGAGCAATTCATTGTGTCGTTCTCCAGGATGACTCCAAGTTTCTCCCCATAATCCCAACGCGGGAAAAACACTGGGGCGTACTCGTTTGCGTCCCTTTCAGAGCCAGGAGCCAAATGTCAGCGCCCTTTCCTGATGTGAAAGACACTTCCTGGGCTTGTTCACACCGAGTGAGCACCATTCATCCAGCATCCTGTGACAGGTGCAGGAAGTAAAGGAGAGACTGTGATTATCGTATAAGAAAAGAAACGATGGCTGAGCTCAGGAAGGGCATGTTTCTGAGGCTTAGCAGAATTTAAATGAGCTGGAAATGATGAGCTAATATTACCCAGAATAACACATCTGCAACACAAAACGGCTCCTCCTCCTACTTGGTGTGCAGCTGAAATGGCTGGGAAGATGTGAAACTGTTTGAAATGTCAATTTTTGGAGTGAACCAATTTTAGAAATGACCTTAAATAGGTGGTTCATACCTGAAACCTTCCCAACTTTGCCAAAGTGATGTTAGAAACCCATTGGTAGTTATTGCAAATGATTGATGGCAGTTGTTGCTGCCAGGGGAGGTGCAATTAATTATGACAACATAACTCCAAATGAGACATCTACAGGAAGTAGGTTTTACAATGGTTATAGGATGTTAAAAGGCTGGTAGAGTCAAACATGTGAAACATATACATCTAAAACATGCATGATGGTTTAGAGCAAAAATGTGGCCCATTTGTTGGTAAAAGAGTACTCAGAAATTTGCAGTAATTGGATTATACATTACATTATATTAGTTTCCCAACATGTTTTGGTTTATAATAAGACAAGCAAACGAGTTCCTATGTTCCTTTGGGGCAATTATTTTCCATTTTCTTGGTATCAAAATATTCCTTTGGTCAACAACAAGATTGGGGTATGAACGTAAGAGGAAGACCTTGTCCTAAACCAAACATTTTCTGCTTTAAGAAAAAATATATTTTTCAAGAAAATTTTATCTGAAAAACGTGCCTATCTGCATTATTTCACTAAAACTAGAAAATGAACACAGACATTAAAAAGCACCACAAACAACAAAGCACTTCCTGCCTTAGATAGAAAAAAAAGGATCGCATTGGCGTCATTTTCACCCTCCTTTTGAAGTAAATTGCAAAATATAGGGATGCACTGATCCACATTTTTGTTTCAGATACCGATACAGATAATTCATAATCTGCCGATACCGATCGGATACCGATTCAAACAGTACTCAATGTGCCGTGAGAAAAAAGGCACAAGGAATGCAAAGATGATGCCTCTTTTTTAAAACCGACACAATACCGATACTTGGATCTGACAACTTAACCATGCAGAGTACCAATGCAGATACTTCTACTACACTAAAGAAATGCAATAAATTGCTTGTTACAACAAATGATACTGAATTAGATTTAAAAAAAAAAAAAATGACAGCAAAAGTACAATTTCAGGTGAAAAATAAACATCCATCCGTCTTCTTCCGCTTATCCGGGGTCAGGTCGCGGGGGCAGTAGCCTAAGCAGAGAGAACCAGACTTCCCTCTCCCCGGCCACTTGGGCCAGCTCCTCGGGAGGAATCCCGAGGCGTTACCAGGCCAGCTGGGAGACATAATCCCTCCAGCGGGTCCTAGGTCTTCCTCTGGGTCTCCTCCCGGTGGGATGTGACCTCACCAGGGAGGCGTCCAGGGAGGCATCCTGACCAGATGCCCGAGCCACCTCAACTGGCTCCTCTCGATGTGGAGGAGCAGCGGCTCTACTCTGAGCCCCCTAGACTGCAGAAGCTGGCTCTTGAAAAAGAAACATTTTCTGAGAAATTTTTGCAGTTCCCACATCTTAAGAATCGGTTCACGGTATCGTTTAACAAACATATACTGATACGAGTACATTAGAACGGTATCAATCCCGGTGAATCCCTAGCACAACTACACCTTTTTAAAGACGTAAACGCTTTTTTGAGCGTCATGAGGCGTCTGAAGTTATACATGGAATAACATGATGAAAACATGACGATCAGCCCAATACATCTATTATGACAGAAGAGAAAAACAGAAAAACTGGTAATTCTGAAAAAAAAATACTGTATTTTTGTGAAAATGCTCCAAGTAAATGTTCCTTTTTCATAAAATAGGATTTTTTATCACTTGGATCGCGCCTTACGGGGGTAAATAATTCACAGTTATTACTGTTTAGAGGCTGAGGCGGGATGAACAGATGAGGTTTTGTGTTGGTGTTGCAGAGATAGACGTTATCAGGCCTGACGCCTCCGAAGCAACAGGCATGACATGAAAGAAACATCAATGAGCTTGGTGAAAGCAGAGGGTGTGGGTCCTGCTGAGCCTTACCTGTGATGAGCTGCGTGAGCAGCTGGTTGTTGCTGTTCACGATGTTGACCGAGACGTTTCTGGACGACTGCAGGAACAGCGGGCGGCCCTGCGGAGAGATCCAGCGCGTTATTCATTTAAGCACCCGGCTTCGCTGATTCACGCAGCGCTGAGCTGCCAGCTGCATGATGTAAAGCTGCTTTTTGTTTTTTACGCCAGCATCCTCCAAAGTCGGGTCTCATGACCTGGGAGGGAACCCAAATGTTTCAGATGTCATCCTGGGTCAACACACCTGATTCAAACAACTGGTCCGTTGCCTCTGGAGACGTGTTGAGGAGGTAGTTTAGCTATTTGAATCAGCTGTGTTGGAACAAGGACACATCTGTAAGCTGCAGGACGCCGACCCACAGATGGACAGCGCTGCTTTTAGGATTGAAGACCCGACTAACCTTCACTGTCTGGGATGAACTTCACAGATTTTGCAGAAAAATTGAACTGGTCCACAACGTCTTCTAAACTCTGACTTGATTACAGCGTATCTGGCTTTGAGCCGACCAAAGAGATCCTGATGAGAAGGTTCCTTCATAAGCTGCAAGATGAAGAAAGTCAGAGATCTGCAACCTGGGACTCCAGAGGCAGCAGAGACGGGCTTTAAGCCGATGTTAGAAAGGGGGAGCTTAAAATTCCTGTTTATGACGCAATTTTCCCTCGTGAAGAACTTGGGCGTAACTTTTGACTCTGAGCTGACTTTTATCCCCCACATTAAAAATATTACTAAAATAGGTTGTTATGATCTAAAGAACATCACCAGACTCCGCCCCATTCTCTCTCTGGACAATACGGAGACGCTAATGCAAACTTTTATCACCAGTAGAATTGATTATTGTAATGCCCTGCTTTCTGGTCTTCCCAAAAAGACAACCCCAGGTTTACAGCTTCTACAGAATTCAGCAGCACGTGTTTTGATGAAGACCAGGAGGAAGGAGCTCATTACACCGGTCTTAGAATCACTGCATTGGCTCCATGTATGTTTTAGGATCGATTTTAAGGTTCTTTTAATGGTTTTTAAGTGTCTTAATGGTATTGGGCCTGACTGAAGCCATCTTAGACAAAAGATCACTCAACAGATGTGAGTCTGATTCTCAAAAATTCCCAACTGGATGAAAATGATCAATAAAAAAATACTCTCTTTTTGAGATAGTGTGGACTTGCCCGACTAGATTTATCTCCTAAAAGTAAACTCTAATCAGGAGGACTGTCTAGATAATGGATGGATGGAGGTTTCATTCCTATGAATTAGCATAAAATAAACGGTTTTAGGAAGTAAAGGGGGAATACCCCCATCGCTTTTTATAATTTCATAAAACTTTTAATTGATATATATATTTGGATAATATTAGCATATTCATTTTATATCATTTGGTTTTTGAATAAAATTTTCTTTAACTTCTAAGGAACGTATTTCCAATTAATGTAATTACATTTGATTTTATATATCATTACATTTATAAGTTTGAACATGTTTTCATTCATTTCATTTGACCTTATTACAGTCTTTTATTTTTCCAAATATTACTAGCTAATATACTATTCTATTTACTTCCCTAAAAACAAATTATAGTACATTCAGGCAAAAAACAAAACAAAAATACCTAACCTATTTCTATTATATGTAACAAATCTACCGTGAAACTGAAACTTTTGTTTAAATCTGTCTGAATTTACAGATCTCCACAGATTGCTAAAGATTTTCAGAGTTTTTCTTTGGACTTTCAGGTCCAGTTTTTGACCGTTTTCCCAAGAATGATCGTCATCTCTATCCCATGAATAACCAGGCACCAAAATGCGAGCCTAACCAGTGTGGTGCTGGAGAACTATGTCACGTTACAACAACACTTGTCCGCTTTCTTGATTTTAAAAGTTCACGCTGGACAACGGGCTGTCACCCGCTTTCACTAAAGTGAAAAAAGGCAGCCAAGGTACAAAATAAAAATCCTTAGGAAAGCCTGAAGATCAGAGGTGTTGAAGGCTTTTGTTGGAGGCGCCTTATCTGCAGCTTTTACGAGCCCATGAGAAGCAGCAGTTAGTACCCCCTCTGGGCCCGGTGTGATGCGTCCTCTTGGGTCATTTAATTATATTCTGTGTTTGCTGAGGCCTGAAGGTTCACCCTCTGAGCTGCCAGATCATTAAAGTACAAATGTACCTACAGAAAGAGGCGAGTACAGTTACTAAACTGCAACTTCAGAGTCAAACCCAGGCCGGCCTTCATCCTCCCGCTGCTTTTGATAAGCGCCATTTTCCCAGAGTACTTGGGGTGATCTCGAATGCTGACCACGTCCGACTGTCTCCGGTTAATCTTCACGCCTCAGTCAACTTCCTAATTAGAGATAACGGCCGGACCACTGTGCTCCACTCGCAGCCCAGGAAGGGATTTGCTTTGTGTGTGTGTGTGTTACTGATAACATTAAACTTATTGAAGTTTCAACAGTAAATACACCTAATGTGTTATACACAAGCAGGAAGTTACCACAGTAGCTGGAAGTCATTTAAGGTGCTTTCATACAAAACTCTGATATGCCAATACAGAGATGTAGTTAGGCTGAATATGGACATAAAGGTCACATTAAATCTGTGCTTTTAATGATTCATTTAGAGTTTCCTTCTAAGGTGAAGTGATGAAACTAAAGAAACCCTAAAAAGTTGAAATTAGGTGCTAAAATTTAAATTCATGGTTGACTCTGTGTAATCCTAACATACTAACAGGGTTATAAATACGTTTTTAAACATTTTCAGCCTCAGGACTGGACTAGGACAAAAAAAAAAAACGGCCTGAGCATTATGCCCCGAGACTAGTTTACCAGATATTATTGGAATACATAAAGCCATAAACCCCCCCCCCTGACATAATTGACGTAGTTACTTACGTCATTTAAATTACAGGTTAAAAAAGTAACACAGGTAAAAAAAAACATGCACAGAAAATGTTTTTTTTTTCTTCAGCAATTAAATCGAATTAAAAAAGTACTCTAGCTTCTTAGGGTATATATTAGACTTAATATTTTGTATATATGATAAAGGATTTCTATATATTTAACAGCAGATGATTACTTTGGTTGTAAGATTCAGATAACTATTTAAAAGCTAGACAAATTAAATAAGTAATAAGAAAGAAAAGTATTTCTTTGCTTCCCTATTAATGCCCTATGCAAAACTTTATTAAACCCTCCTGCATTGTTACCAGCTGTCAGCTACTTAGAAAAGGATCCTGGTGTTATTTGTCTCTCAAAAACAGTTTATAACTTCCCTTCAGCTCATTCATTTCACCTAAAAGGTCAACCCGTTTCTCCACTACCTGTTCTGCTCTGATGATTCACTGAGGTCATCTCCTGGTTTCATCTTCATGTTTCCGTCTCACCAGATATCCGAACCGACATTACGATCAGCAGCTCGTACGGCTGTGGCTCCAGCAACGTCGGCTGATACCAGAAAGTTATATTAAATGAATTCTAACAACAGCTTATCAAGCTTAAACATGCTGCTGTTCATCAGCTGAGTTCCTGTGTCTAGCGCATAGTGGGAGACGGGACAGAAAAGCTGATCAGCCGATCGGTCCAGCTATGTTCTGTTTCCATTACGGAGGGTGGGGAGTCCTGCTCTGTGCAGAGCGTTCAGGCCACAGCAGGTGAAATGTTCATTTTTAATCATCTTCTCGATTTGTGTTGGTATGATTTAGGAGATTTCAGTGTTTGTCATCAATCTGAGTTGCTCCAATCGTAATTTTTTATACAAATAAAGCCTAAATTGCAATTAAGTTCAAATCGAGCACACGTGTAATTAACTGTTATTACAAATTGTGAATGACTGAGAATTTTGAATGAGAAACTGATAACTGGTGGTAAAAAAGGGCAAAACTGATAAGTTCAAAACATTCAGAAAAAAAGTCCAAATGAAAATGTGTGGTCTTTGTTTTAAAGCCAAAGTTGCTCCAGCAAACCAAACATTTTAAATGAACTCTACTGATTCTGTTGTTAAAAACAGAAACTATTTCATTCAAGTCCTTTAGAAAAAATGTAGTCGCATAATCTGTGACTGTAGAAAAATAACCGTTCAGATTTATAACTTAAACACAGAATCCATTAGATTTTCTCATCCATAATGAGTGGAGGAAAACTTCAACTTTATGAGTTCCTTTCGTAGCACAGAATTAGTCTGAAACTAACCGGGGTTGAAGAAACATGCAGTCTGACTTTGAGAAATAACTTTACATTTCCATATTTGCTGAGTGGTTGTGAATAAAAAGTTTTCACCATATCTCTCTCCTATCTCTCATTGTGCGGACAGCTCATTGCTCATTCGTTAGCTCTCATTACCTGTAGATGTGCTCTGCTCAGACTGAGGGGAGAGATATCCTTTTTATATTTGTGACTCTTATTTTAACATCTTCCATCTCTTGGAGAGCAGTAAACTCTGGGAACATTTCTGGCCTATTATTCTGTACTAAATCTCACCCTTAAGTGCATGCATATCATATATTTCTAATATATCCACTGCAGACTGGAAACAATCATCTGTATTTAGGCTCTGTGTGCAGTATTTTTGTTTGTGGATGCTGCTGATAACACATGGAACCATATTACACCCAGCACGACAGCTCCCATGCTGAAAGCAGGGAATTAACTTCCCAACTGTGTTATTGCTTCAGACCATAACACACCATTTGACTTTATGTCCGTGTATTCAGAAAAATGGGATGTTTTGTTGCTACATGCATATATGGATCGCATCAATTCCATCTATTATTTTGTCTTTTGTACTTCTTTGTGTCAATAGCAAATTTTTAAACAGGACGGACAGAAATCACACCCAGGGCACCATCCTGGGGCCCCTCACATAGAATTCAATTAAGTTCAATTCAATAATTTTTTTATAATTTTTGAATAAAATATATATAATCTTTGAATAATCTTTGAATAATTACAAATTAATTGCAGCCTGCCCAAAGGAAGTCATAAAGAAGAAGTGCATTGCATTGCAAAAAAAATGCATAGAGGAGTGTGTACACCACTATGAGAGGATTTTAACAAATCTAGGATGATAGTTAGCATTAGCATGCTAGCTTGTCAGCATTTTGGCGAATTTCTTAATTTTGCTCAACATTTTATAATGATTGTTTTGAGATTAATGAGAGCTTGTTGGTTACAATTAGTCTCCTTGTCATCACCAAAGTCAGGACACAGACTCATGGTGAGGCGTCTTTCCATTATTATGGCCCTCACCTCTGGAACAGGCTGCTAGAGGATCTCAGGGCCGCAGAGAACTTTCATGTTTTTAAGAACAGGCTCAAGACTCACCTTTTTAGCTCAGCTTTTAACTAATTATTATTTATTAAACTGCTCAGCATGTTTTACCTGATTTAATTTTAAGTTTTAGCTTTCAGTGTCTTGGCTGCTGCTGCTGATCTCCTGCTGCTGATGCAGATGGCTCCCATGATGGCGTTTTGACAGCTTTTTAGCTTTTAAGTCTGTGTGTGTGTGTGCATGTATGTGTACGGGGGTTGGGTTGGGAGGGGGGTGTAGTCGTGGTGGTTATTTTATTTTGGTTTTTGTATAATGGTTTGGGGGGTTTTGGGGTCATTTTAAATCTGTAAAGCACTTTGAGAAACTTTATTTATAAAGCACTTTTCAAACAAAGGTTGATATTGATAGTATGCTGTATAGCATTAGCATGCTAGCTCTTGTTAGCTTTTTAGCTCTTTTTTTCCCATTTGGCTTAACTTTTCGTACTGATTACTTTGAGGCTATTGATAACATACTAACTAGCATTAGCATGCTAGCTCATGTTAGCAATATAGCAAATTTTTTTTATTGGCTTACATTTTCGTCATATTACTTGGAGGCTAATGTTAAAAGGCCAGATAGCATTAGTATTTCAGTTTGAACAAACATTCTAGTAAAAACTTAACTTATAACCACTTGCTTTTTAGCTATTTAAGCTAATTTCATCAATGTTGGTGGACCTAATTCAGCAACAGAACTTCTGCCCTCGTAGCAGGTCCCCTTAAAATTTCCAGACATTTTTAAATGTTCTACATTCTCCCAGTAACCTGGATTATAACAGCTAATAAGATTAGTTGACAAAAGTATGCAGATGACACTCATCTTTACATCAGCACTTACCAGGTGTGTATGAACCCACCCAAATGCTAAGTGAATGCTTTGAGCGAATCATTGGTTGGATGTGCCTTGTGTTGCTTTCCTCAACGAAAACTATGACTAAACATTGTCGTTAATTAACTTTGATCCCGAGACTAAAACGAGAGATGTAAATGTTGGTCATGTGACGATGGTCATGTTCATGCGAGGATGACTATAATTAAATGTATAATGAAATATTGTTGATGAATACAAATGAGACTAAATGTGGTTTACAAAGTAAAAACTTTGCTAAAATGTCTATCCATTCTCGCTGACCAAAACGAGACGAGAGACTAAAGCCTAGTTTTTGCTTCTCCGACCACAAATTTGTACTCAGATGCAGACGTATTGACGGAGACGTTTTCTGTTTATAGTACTCCGCTCTTCCACTCCATTCTATATCGTTTTTTTCAGCGTCGCTTGACCAGGACAGCAGGGGGCGCTAAGTTTTCCTGCCGTCTCTGCCTACTGCCTACACAGCGCCTTTCAGTTTTTTTCTAGGCTTGTGAACGCATTTCTTCCTCAAGGATCAATGAACAACAGAAAATAAGTTTTGATTAAGCTGTGAAGCTTTTTACTAGAAGTGCAGCTCATAGAATCCTCTAGAAACGCATGGAAACAAAACACAGCAGCCATTTTTTGTTGTTTTCCTACACCTCCTTGTGTTCAAAATCACCAAAAGATTGGATTAAATAAATTACTCTTTCAATATAAAGCATGTAGCGGCCAAACGCTGCATTATCTACTGATTACAGCGACTATAGAGCCCCGTTCTGGTGACGCGATCTCTGGTTGCTGCTGAATTGACCAATCAGATGGATATACTGTCCGTTGACGCAGATGGATAGTTAAAAATTGGGCTTCTACTCCGTGCGTTCTTGCGTAGGTGACGGAGAGCCCTTGCGTTGACGGATAATGGCGTTGCGTCAATCCGCTTCCGTCAAAACGGAGAAGCATAAACTAGCCTTAAGTGTTTAACGTTATTTTGTGTCGTTTCGCCTGTTTCTCTCACAGGCAACATCACTTCCTCAAGCTCCACTCGCAGCATTATTAAGAAGCGGCTCCAGTGAGTCTGTGACTCTCTGTGAGTAGCGTGACAGAGAAAGGGAACGATAACAGGTTGTTATGCAGAGACAAAAATGCCTGACAAAAAATTGCACCCCCTGCAGCGGGAACACGCATTGTTGTAAACTCACTGATAACGATGAGAAAATGGATGAAAATACAAGCAACGTGACAGCTTTTATATATACTCCTAATATTACCATGGTTCTTATGCATTTGTGTGCCCTGAAAACTTAACGTGTTATCGCAGATGAACACGCTTATCCAAACACGCTTATCCAAACACGTTTGACATTACTGTTTTAACGTCTGTTTATGTGTCACATTTTAAAATTAAAACAGGCCGCCAAAAACAACACTAGATGTGTCATAATTTCCTCCAACTGAATAGAAACAAAACTGGAATAATTATCTTTGGACCTAAAGAGCAATTATCAAAACTTAGCATACAGCTTCAGTTAATCCATATTAAAACTACTGATCAGGATGGAAATCTAGAAGAAGTAATGGGCTCAGATTGAGTCTCCAGGGTCACATAATTGCAATAAAAAGGCCAGCCTTCTATCACCTGAACAATATATCTAGAACTGACGGACTAATATTGCAACATGACCTTGAAAAACTAATCCATGTGTTGATATTTAGTCGGATTGATTACTGCAACAGGGTCATCACAGGTATACTTAAAAAGTCAATCAGACCGGTGCTGCTAGAATCCTCACTAAAACAACGAAAGTCGAACACATCCCCCCAGTTCTAAAGTCTTTACACTGGCTCCCTGGAGCTCAGAGAATAGACTTCTAAGTACTTTTACTAGTTAATAAATCGCCAAAGTGCTTTTGAGATCTACTGTCATTATAGCAATCCCCCAGATCAGTCAGGTCTTTCATCCCTAGTCTACCAACCATCCCTAGAATTAGAAGATTAAAACGCAGCATTCAGTTTCTATGCTCCCATTTTCAGGAACAACCTCCCAGACCGCTGCAATCTTTTAAATCAAAGCTAAAACCTGGAGCTGTCTTGGAGTAAGTGATTAATAATATCTGGAATTTCATAATTGTAGTATGTTTTAATGTTCTTCGTGTTTTTGATGTTATCTTTTCTGATCTTATTATTGTTTCGTTGCTGCTTTTATCTTATCTCCTAATCACCCAAAACTCCTCGAATCGCCTTATTGGCAGCGTGCTACACAAATGAAGTTGCGTATTGCGTAAACGACGTTTAGCCTGTGAAAGTATATTATGATCTCTTCAAAGAGAGAGGATGTTGGTTGTGTATTAATGTAATGCTCCCACTTTGATTACTTTCCTGAACTGACCGCTTTACCTTCCATGACACGCTTCTGCTGGTTATCGTCGTACACCTCCCCAGCTCGGCTGCTTTGATTCTCTTCACCGCTTCTCTGTTCTTAGTCCTGATTTTATATTCATCTCCCTTTCTCAGTTTAATCGGAGCAGACATCATCTCCACTTCCAACACTCTTCTGGCAGCAATAAATATGTATATTTTATGAGGGGGGGCTAAAACAGTCTCCAGACATCCTTAATGTACCTGCCAGCTAATGTTCTGTATTTATCACATGTTGATAGATATGCTCGCGTTTTGGCCCGAGCCAAATAAAACCGGCGAAACAGGGTGCCAAATCGTGCACGGGGGAGACTATCCGTATTATCTATATCTGCTTCCTGGAGAACTCCGGACTTAATTTCAATTTCGCTGTGAAGAAGTTGTGCATGATTTAGTTGCTCTGTCAAATAAGAGTCGCCTGCTTCCAATCTCTCTGGTTCTAATTCAGTCCTCCACCATCTGTCTCCCTGCCTCTGTCTCTATCACCATCTCCTCTTCTTCTCCATTGTTTCTTTACTCCACTCCATCAGTCATCGCCTCTCTCGGCTCACGTTAGCTCCCAGACAACAGAGATAAAGCGCGCATCTCCTGCATTATCGAGCCCTCCGTCCGCTACCTGCACACAGAGATTATTACAGAAGAAACGAAGGGAGATTGTGTCTCTCTCTGTCCACCACCATCTCTCTCCCAGTTCTCTGACATCTCCGGGGATCTCACGGTCCTCCTGTAGCTGCTGTAAGAGCGGATTCTAAACCAAAAACACAACAAAGACCCAAACGGCACAAATCAAACATTTCTTTATGTTCCCACCTGTAGAGCCTGATGGAGTACCTGAGGACGGTGCCGTATTGATCAGAGATTCCTATGATGTTATATTCAACAGGAAATGTCGTGTCATGACCTCGGATGAAATGTGGTTAGACTGCAACACGGCCCGGCCCGACTGAACAACACCCTCGGTCTTATCTTGTTATTGAGGGAAGGATACACTTTCTCCATGTAGTTATAAAGACAAACAGTCTTTTCTTACAGACATGACCTTACCTGACTGGATAAGATGTATATTTCTCTTTTTCTTTATTTCTTTATTTTTCCACCTGTTTTAATTTTTTCTGCTTTTTCCCCGTTTTCATTTTTTTTTTCCTAGCTTTCATATTTTTTATTTTCTTTTTTCCCCATTTCCTCCATTTTCCTTTTCTTCCCCTTTTTCCATTTGTTTTAATTTTCTTTTTCATTTTTTTCTTTCATCTTAAATGTATATTTGTTTTTTCTTTTTCTCTTTTCCCTTATTTTCCTTTATTTAGTCTGTTTTCTGTCCTAATTGTAAAGTAAAAAAAAAAATCTTATCCACACTTTTAATGTTAAAATCATGAAAGGGCATATTATATATTGTTGGTACCAGCAGTTTCCTCCTACTGGTTTTCAAAGCCGAACGCAGCTTTCTGACACAATAAGAGCTATTATATATACACCATCCACATTAAGTGGTACATTCATTGGTAATACTTTGTGAGACACACTTCTAGGATATTTCCCAATGTTGGAGAATCCAGAGGAAGATCTTTGACCTTTCCTTTTTGCACAACCTCTCTTAATTCGTCCTGGCTCCATTTGCTCCCCTTTCCAGCTAACTCCATTGTTTTCTATGGGACTTAGATCTGTTAGGACGACGGAGGCTGATTGTGTCGTTTGTCTTCATTAAGATTGCTCCGCAGAAAAATAAATGGCTCGTGGAGGCCACCGCATTTCCAGTTAAAATATTGAAATATAGAAACAAGCCCATAGAACCACAAATCCTCCACTTTACATAACAGTTGAAATAAGAGGCTTTTTCTTTATTTTACACCGGACGTTTACTTGGCTTTCCAACCAAAACCCCCAGTCCTAGTCTTATCTGACCAAAGAACACATTTAGAGTTAAAATCACACTAGGAAATAAGCAATCTTGTCATGTTTATATGTGATAGTTGGATAGAAACCTGTTATGTTTTTCCCCGGTGGCAGTCACTGCCAACACGTTGCCATGACGATGGTGTAAACCATGTGGGCCCTCCCGTAAACAGTTGAATTTCCAAACAGACCATAGATAAACCATTTAATAAATGTCATTTGATGGTTTAAGCATAAATCAAATGATTGGAAATTGTTATGAATTGTAAATCTGTGAGTTTACTTTGTAAAAGTGCAAGAAATATAATGATTATTGCGTTACCGTGGCTACAATCCGATGCTACGAGTTTAATCTTTTGGTCGTGTTCGAGCTTCTGTGTGCTTACAAATACATCTAAAACCCAATCAATCATGACAGCTTTTAAAGTCAGCCAATTAAATTTGACCGCTTAATGAGATTTCACATAATCTGTATAATGGTGGTGGTCACTTTTCAAATCTTTTTTGAGTAGATGTATAAAATATGAAGTCTAAAGGACATAAAGGTATATGTTGTTGGCAGAAACACGTAGATTACTTACTGGACTGGAGCGGATTTCTTTGGCGTAGAGGGGTTGGAGGAACTCTGAGTCTCCCTCCAGTTTCAGACCCTTTTCCGTTATTCTCAGGTTGCCCATGCCGTCCTGTCGGGAACAAGAAACGGTCACGTTTAGTGCGGCTTTTTAGGACGTCCATTCCCAGATCTCATTCAACATAACTGGACGACATCTACAGCACAGAAACCACAAGATTTCTCTACATGTGTTGAACTCAAGCTTTTTCACTGCTTATGTAGGAACAACCAGATAAATGGACGAGTTGGATACAAAAACCAAGAACGGTCTTGCTTCTCATATTTTAAATGTTAGTCTGATGAACAGTACAAAATAGAAATATGGGCTGCATGACAAAATTAGATTTTTACATTTATTTGCTCTGGATTTGAGGAGATACATTTTTTTAGTTGATTGTCATCCATGTCATACAGTTAACTGTGGTCCACAGTACTACTAAATAATATTAATACATGTAGCATAATATTTAATATAGTTAAAACAACAACAAATATTATAATAATCAGAATAATAAGGACAACCTTTTTATTGTCATTAAAACATGAATTTGTGGATTTTAAACTATAATAGGCTGCAAAATTTACACATGTATGCACCTTTAGTTGGCATTAGTTCTGAGGGCTTTGGCTTCTGCCATGGCCCAGCATATATGGTCATTGCTCATTAATGAACCAATGGGTGCATGGTGGCATCCACCCCACAAAGGTTTACGAGCCTTTAATGAGTACTATACCCGCCGTGCTCTAACCCAAAGCGATGGAGTAATCACAGTCCGATACCAAGCTGATATGCCCCTCTATGTCTGACTGTCAGACGTGCTTTGGAACCATCTCCGATCTGCATTTGAACCAAATTCCATCCGTCTGCCACACCTAATTCTGGGTGCTGACAATTACCAAAAGAATTGAAGAAGGTGGAATCGCTTCCAAACGCTCTCTGAGCTCAAGAACAAATGCTAGCTGCGTGAATTCCTTCAAATGTCTTTAAAGGACAAATTTAGTTAAGGCTGTACAAAAAACACCAGAAATGTCTGCATGCTGCGTTTTAAAAATCACCCTTTTTTAAGCTCCCAGTAGGTGCTGACATAATTTCACACATTTGCATTAATACTAGAACAAAAAGAGGACAGGAAGAGCTTCCACCGAATTGGAGCACTGAACTGCTTTGTTGTATTTGGAAGTCGAAGTTGAAGTTAAATGCTTCTAAACCAGGATTAATAATGATCTAGGACACATAGAGCAGCTTTGTATTGAAATATTTGGATTGTGCTGCGATACAATCAGCCGAATAGCTTAAAAAATAACTTGGGTACTAGAACGGTATCCTTCCTGCTTTAGCTCAGATCTTTGATTCCTCGGGATTTAGCCACCAACAGGAGACCTAGACCTACTGAATTCCAAAACTAACTTTGGACTGTGTGTTTTTTTAGCACCGCTAGACAAATCTTTAGACGTGAAAAGAAAAATAGCGAGTGGGAGTCCCAGATCTGTGGTCGTCCATTATGACGGGCCCTCCGACAGTCTTTGTGGCAACCCGATCCGTACGGCACGCCAAATCGGTGACACGAATGTGCGAAACATGTTTACTTCCGCTTGAAGCATTTTACAATAGGTAGCTCACATTAGAAGAGGTAGATTTATACTTTTACCAATAGTAGATTATTTGTGAATCTTTGCATATATTTGTATAATTAACCCCCCCGGCTGTTCGTTCTTGTAACCGTTTGTTGTATTCTTCATTTTTCGTCTTGTTGTATACTTGCACTTTGTTTAATAAAGTTGTTAAAAAACAGCTTATTTTAGGCTTAGGCACCGGTCCTCAAATATTAGCATTTAAATAAATAGCAAAGTTAGGGTTTGGTAATGCTCCTTGAATGGAAGGATTAGTAATAAATCATCCAGGCTCGGCAATCAGAGATGAGAAATGCCCATTAATGGGTTCAATACCAATATCCGCTAACTGTGTCAAAATGTTGCAATAATGGCGAAAACAGAAAGTGACATAAGATTCGCAAATGCGCAGTACAGACTGGGTTTCCGGTTCGGATCGGGTAGTGACAGTCTTCAAGGAGAGTCAAGAAAAATCTGTGACTGCAGATTGCAGTCAACCAGTGAAAAAACAAACCCAGGGAGTGATGCAAAAAACTAGCAGAATCAATGACAGTATCAAAACTAGCAACAGTGGAAGCTACACAGAAGAACATGTAGAGCATTTAATTGCTTCTGTCTAGGGTTTCCATTGGCTTTTCGGCGACGTATGCTTATAACGTTTTCCTACTGGAGCAAGACGTCATGCAGTCTGACTTCCTGAAATCCTTGCCCATATACCCTACCATGAAGCAGAAATTTGTAATGGTTTCAAGATCAACAATGTGAGCCGTGCTTTAGGAGTGAGTCTGTGCATAGATTTTTGTCCAGGGGGTGCCTGTATGGAGCCACAAAAGTCTCATAACAAATAAACTAACGCAGGGTTTTTCACGAATGCATATGCTCGTTCCGAAAGGCTCATTCAGAAATGTCTGTTTCACAAATGCACATCGAGAAACACTTGCAAAATAAATTCACAAATGCACATGACCTGTTTCACAAATGCACATGATCTGTTTTAAAAATGCACCTAAGCAGTTTCACAAATATAACTCCACTGAAGTCTATTCTTTCTACTTATAGGCGGTACCAAAATCGAATTAATTTCAGGAACTCAAAGGAACGAATTGAGGACAAACGTTGCTTTTTTAAAATGTAAAAATGTTAAAAAAAAGTAGTCACATGCAAATTTGTATTTATCTAGTATTTATTGAAGTGTACCGAAAATGCACAGAACTGTAATTTTTGTATACGTTACACCCCTACCAATTCCCCATCCTAATTGCCAACAGGATATCGGAAATCAATATTTCAAGTCAAAACCCTAAAAAAAAAAGACATTACAGATGAGCCCTAGCAAGCTATTTTTTTAACTTTATATCCATTAGTTGAATCGAAAGGGGCAGCAAAAAACCTGAAAAACATAGGAATATTTTTTTATTTAATTAGTCGTACAAAGAGTGCCAGTATTTTCCCAATACTTCATGTAAGGAATTTAAATTACACGTATTTAGGGCCATCAAAATTAACACATTAATGCAGGTAGATTAAATTGTAAAATTACGAATTTACATGTTAAAAAATAGACCTGCTCTGTTTATCCCACAGTTCCATCCGCCCAGCTTTCAGTGCTGATCACATAAACAACACGATGTCCACGTCTGTTCCCAGTAGCAGGCTGTATAGCGGGATCATCGTTCCACACCACTCCCTGCTCTACTGCTCATGTTATCCACAGAAAGAAACGCCATCATGTCTTGTTGCGCTGTTGGTTTCACAAATCGCTTTGATAAATACAACAAAACATGCAAATTCTATATTATTCTAAAAAACTCGCTCCCCTTTCACGGTAAAAAAACCAAATCTCTGGTTGCAAACTATCAGAAGAAGCGATTGGAATGAGCAGATAATAAAAAAATGCAAAATGAGGTAAGCCTTCTCGGCTAACAAACAAGCTAACATCGCCAACTAACACTGCAACGGCAAGATAATCACAAATACTACTAATAATGGGAAGAGTCAGAACATTTGGGCCCGCATAAATATTAATCCCTCTATTGACCAAAATAAATAGGTCAGCTTTACATTCAGAAAAGATTAATAGGTCTAAAGGACCGTGTGTAAGTGTAATTGTGGAATTAAAAACTATTTCCATGAATCTATTTTGTATTCCCTAAAAAAAAACAAAAAAACAAAAACGGCAACAACAACGGGATCCAGTTTTGTCTGTTTATTTACACCGAAAATTATACGTCTTCAGCCATATTTAGCACCCTGTGATTAGATAAAGATTTTTAATCATTTGACAGCCCTAATATTTTTGCATGAAAAAACATTTCTACAATATTTTGTGACTGGTATTAAATGAAATAAATAAAAAGCGGTTAGTGTCAGGATAGAAGAGCTCAGAGATCTGACACAGACCCCAGGCTCCTCAGATGCTGAACTTGCTGTATTCCAGCTTCCTTCCTGATCTTGCACCTTTTCTATTTTGATCACTGCAGGCGGCACATTGAGCTGAGCAGCCATGAATAATTGAAGGTAAGTGTGACCAGCATAGATAATCTCAGGTTTTCCTTCTTTAACTCTCTTCTTTCCAGCTTCTGCCAGATACCGTTAACTTTTTAGAAACTCCTCGCAACTTCATGGCGTAAACGAGCCCTGCACAGAGCGTTCTTCTTTCTCCTCATACGTGAACGTTTCCCACTGTATTGAGCATACTTTCCTCTGTGCAGCATAGGCATGAATAGGTCCTCCATATTTCCCATGCTGGGACAATAAAGACCCTCCATCTGTTTCTGCGGCTGTGAATCCATCCCGTTTCCAGCCCTGATGACGCTGGGATTTTCTTAGCACACTGTCACTGTTTTACAGCTCAGACAGATTCCTGTTCGTCATTACTCATGCTACAATACGTGCATCGTCAATGGTCAACAGCATTTTGGCTCCATCGTGTTTATGTTTCTCCGGTTTGGAAGTTGGGATGAATTAAAACGATGGGGCTGTATGTAGAAAGCTGCTTCTACTGAGAAATAGTTTTATGAAGGCATTCCTCCCTTTTTTATCTTTTTCACTTCCAGCCACATTGCAACTACAAGCTTCAATGGATTTTAACCCCTTAAATTAACTTCAGTTTTTACCTGAAAGAAAAAAAAGAGCTTGCCAAAAAACTTTGTGAAAAATGGACGAATCTGAAGGAAAACTGGAAGGTTTTCCTTGGCGGATTATGTTGGATTGTGGATGTAAAATGACTAAAGCCTAGTTTATACTTCTCCATTTTGACGGAGGTGGTTTGAGGCAGCGCAATTATCCGTCGACCGAATTGCTCTCCGTCACCTAAGCAATACGGAGGGAGTAGAGCCCCATTTTGTAACTATCTGTCTCCTTTTACGGAGAGCCTGTGATGGTCAGTTAAGCAATAACCAGATATCGCTTCACCAGAACCAGGGCTCTATAGTCACTGTAATCAGCAGTTATTGCAGCGTTTGGATACTACATGCTTTACACTGTAAGGATCTAATCTGTTCTTTTGGTGATTTTGAACACAATGAGGTGTAGAGAAACAACGAAAAAGGCTGCTGTGTTTGTTTCCATACGTTTTTAGGGTATTCTATGAGCTGCACTTCTAGTAAAAAGCTTTACAGCTTAATGAAAACTTTCTGCTTTCTGTCATCCATTGCTCCTTGAGGGAGGAATGCGTTCAGCTGAAGAAAAAAACAACGACTAATTAACCAGAAACTATGCTGCAATGGCAGGCAGACCAGCCATGAAAAGTTAGCACCCCCTGCTGTCCTTGACGGTAATTACTTTGCAACACAGAAATATCAATGTAGAACAGAGAGAAAGAAACGGAGCACTCCATCAATACGTCTGCGTCTGGGTGCAAAGTTGCTGTCGGAGAAGTATAAACTAGGCTTTATTATTTCATTAGAGTGCTGTGATTGGACAATTGTAGATTTAAAAGGCAGGTTTTTGTCCGAGACGGCTCCTTTCTGTCAACGATACAATAACAATAAAAAGTCGGTCTTCTATCACTGCAACAGCGTCCTCACAGGTATGTCTAAAAAGTCAGTCAGACAGCTGAAGCTGATCTAGAATGTTGCTGCTAGAGTCCTCACTTCAACCAGGAAAGTAGAGCACATCAGCCCAGATCTAAAGTCCTTAACTCTGGCTCCCTGTAGCTCAGAGAAAAGACCTCAAAATACTTTAGTCTATAAATCACTGAAAGGCTTAGAACCAGAATACAGTAAAGATCTATTGTTGTATCAACCTTCCAGACCGAGTCTTCTCTGCATTCCCACAATCAGAACCAAACATGGAGATAATAAGCTTTCAGCTTTCATCCTCCTCCGATATGTAACAAAGTTCCAGAAAACTGCAAAACTGCTGAAACACTTGGTCCCCTAAAACAGGGCTAAATAAAATCATCTTTTTTCAACTACCTTCAATCAATAACTGGTTAAACGTTGGTTGGTTTTTCAACTTTTCATCGCTTTCCTTCATTTTGGCATGTAGTGTCACCTTCCCTTTTGTTGTTTCATTTTCCTTTCATTCATGTAGAGCACTTTGAACAAAGATAATTAGCTGAGAGTCATTTGAGTCAGGTGTGTTGGAGAAAAAGTTGCAGGTTAGTTGCTTTCCAGGACTGGATTTGTGCACTCCTGGTCTACAGAAACCCATATTCATTTGCTAGAAAAATGTAGTCAAAGTCCGGACCTAAATCCAGTCGATTATCTGTCGTAAAACTCAAACTTCTCTTCATCCAGTCTGAGTTATTTTGCAAAGGAGAAGTGGTAAGAAACAAAACAAAAAAACAAATGCACCTATTAGATTTTAAATTCATTACAAAATTATGCATTGTGTTTGTTTCTTTGTGTGTCGATCTTGCATACTGAGTCCATCCAAAATACAGTGAAGTCTGTGGCAGCAATGGGACAACAAAGTAAAAGCGTTATAAAGACAAGGCTGTTCTCCATCAGTGATGATTTAGAAAAATGACCTTAAGTTCTGATGAGGAAAATCAAAGATTCATGCTATGATCTAAATATAAATGAAACTAAAAAGCCCTCTATGGTTTTTATTAGTTAGGATTTCCGATCTTTTTTGTTGTGAATTGGAAACAACATTTTAAAACTCAAACACGTTCCGTATAATCTTTTTTTCCCCTCCATTTCCATCCAAGCTTGAGAAATGCTCTAAAAAAAAAGAGCATTTCTATAGACAGTTTTCTCCAGCAATGCTTGAGCTAATTTACTCCATTTTTCCGCATGGTCTTTGTTTGAAGTCTTTGTCTTTGGAGCACAAAAACCAGGTAAGAAATATCACATAGAACACCATCTGGGCCTTCGATTCCTTTTGTTGTTCTGGAGTTTTTTTTTTTGGGCCCAGCGGTGTGATGCAGCACGAACAGAAAGAAGAGGAGAAAAGAAATGGGAGCAGAAATATAAAGTCTGATGCAACACTGCATCTTTGCTCTTATCTGTCCTCTTATCGGTATCCTTTCCATCTCTCCCCCGCTCTCTGAGAAGCTGACATCTTCAGAGGGCCACGACTCGCTGCTGTCAATAACGCTGAGCTCCTGGCCTCTTATCGAGTGTCTGCTCGATACGCATCAAGCCACCACCCGAGGCTAAAGCAAATATAGACGCCTCTTAGGTAAAATATTACAAGAAGTCGGACTTCTTGCATGCCACACACTAATCACAGCTCTGCATGTCTAAAAAGGTGAAATCTGTGTTTGAATACGCCTACGCAACACAAGGTCCTCTGGGATCAAGTGTTTGAATGCTAACATCCAAGAGCGAGAAAAGAAACTGCTGAAAATTCTCACACTGCTGCTGAAGTCCTTTTTATCACGACTTTAATGAAACTGTTGCTGCCCAAAATAACTCTGAGAGCTCCAGGAGACGAACAACACAAACAGAGCTTTATGTGCTCAGAGTTGTAATCTGGATACAGTTATCATACGAACTCCACGTTTTCAGGGTTGTGTGTTAGATTGTCTCTAATGTACACATACCATTTCTACTGAGTTTTGGGAGGATGTAACTTAGCAAGCTGCACAACAAGACTTTGGGAAAAAAATTTTTTAACACCCTCGGTGATTTCAGCACCAGAGATTGGAGAGCCCGTCCCAGAGTCCTCAGACTCTGCTTCCACACAGGAAGGCGTGTCAGTGGGATTGAGGAGGTCTTCGAAGTATTCCATCCACCGACCCAAAACGTCCCGCGTTGAGGTCAGCAGCACACCGCCCCCACTCTAAACAGTGTTGGTGGCGGACCGTTTCCCCCCCAGACGCCGGATGGTTGACCAGAATCTCTTCGAAGCCACACGGAAGTAGTTCTCCATGGTCTCTCCAAACTCCCCCCACGCCCGAGTTTTTGCCTCAGCCACCATCCGAGCAGCACTCCGCTTGGCCTGCCGGTACCCATCAGCTGCTTCCGGAGTCCCACAGGCTATAAAGGCCCGATAGGACGCCTTCTTCACCTTGACAGCATCCCTCACCGCTGGTGTCCACCAGGGGGTTCGAGGTATGCCGCCGCGACAGGCACCGACTACCTTACGGCCACAACTACGGTCAGCCGCCTCGACAATGGAGGCACGGAACATGGCCCATTCGGACTCAATGTCCCCCGCCTCCCCCGGAACGTGTTTGAAGTTCTGCCGGAGGTGAGTGTTGAAACTCCTTCTGACAGGAGACTCTGCCAGACGTTCCCACCAGACCCTCACAACACGTTTGGGCCTGCCAGGTCTGTCCGGCGTCCTCCCCCACCACCGGAGCCGACTCACTACCAGGTAGTGGTCGGTGGATAGCTCCGCCCATCTCTTCACCCGAGTGTCCAAAACATGCGGCCGCAGGTCAGATGAAACGACAACCAGGTCGATCATCGAGCTGCGGCCTAGGGTGTCCTGGTGCCAAGTGCACACATGAAGACCCTTATGCTTGAACATGGTGTTCGTTATGGACAATCCATGACGAGCACAGAAGTCCAACAACACAACACCGCTCTGGTTCAACTCGGAGGGGGGGCCATACCGCCCAACCACGCCTCTCCAGGTCTCACTGTCAGTGCCCACGTGAGCGTTGAAATCCCCCAGCAGACTGAGGGAGTCCCCAGAGGGAGCACTCTCCAGCACCCCCTCCAAGGACTCCAAGAAGGGTGGGTAATCTGAGCTACTGTTCGGTGCATAAGCACAAACAATAGTCAGAACCTGTCCCCCCACCCGTAGGCGGAAGGAGGCTACCCTCTCATTCACCGGGGTAAACCCCAAGGTATAGGCGCCGAAATGGGGGGCAACAAGTATGCCCACCCCAGCTCGGCGCCTCTCACCAAGGGCAACGCCAGAGTGGAAGAGAGTCCAACCCCTCTCGAGGAGACGGGTTCCAGAGCCAGTAACACGTTTCACCAAAAGGTATTTGGCTCGTCCATTACGTCTACGGATGCACCGATACTGCCATTGGGTATCGGGCCGATAACGTTCTAGTGTTTTGTGATCATTTTTATTAATATTTTATATTTTTATCTAATACACCAATCATTGTTGTAACAAGTAGAGAAAAAATGAAAACCAATTCATTGCATTTTTTTGTGTGGTAGAAGTATCTGCATTGCTACACGCCATCGGCAAATACTCTATTGATCCAAATATCACTATCGTATTGGTTAGAAAAAAAATTGGTATCGTTGCATCCTTTATTATGTCCTTTTAACAATTTCAAAGCGTTTTTAGCTTCTTTCTTTGCTAGTAAATATGTCTTCATCTTTTTCTGCAGGTTTTACTTAGCAGTTGTCTAGTTGGGTTCTTGCCACTTCTAAGTTTCTGCCAATTTTTCATAGCTGAGCAATATGTAGTTTTGAGGGAGCATCAGCTTTTCTGGTTCAACTGTATTTATAAAGCATGTTTTCATCGACCAAGGTTTCCCCATAGTGCTGTGCATAAAATAACACATAACATCATCAATCATAACAGTTCTTAAAAGGAATAAAATGGCATAAGGAGAAAAAAATAGAATAAACTGGAGTAGAAATTCTCAGTTGCAATGGAAAGCCAACACAAAAAGCTGAGTTTTTAAAAGGGATTTAAAGTTGACTTTCTTTTTTATGTTTCTGCTAATTTATTACATTTTGGCAAGTTTTGGACAGTTGCTTTTGAAAACTTTCACAGTTTACAGCTGCAAAATTCAGCCTGCAGAATATGCACTACATTTCTGCAGGAAACGCAGACAGTTCTGGTTTCAACTTTGACCCGGTGTGGACAGCATTAAACCTTTAACATTAAAGTTTGAGGAGGTAGAATTTGCCAAAACCTCTCATTAAGGAAGCAAATGAATTGTGACTAATTTAACAGTGACAGACTGGTAAAAAGGTAAGAGCTGCATATAAGCAAATGACTGATTCATGACTAAAATCAAGACGGCAACATGAGACAGGCTTCCCTCTTTTTTCCCAGCTAGCTCAGCTTTTGTTTTTCAGATGCAAATGGAGGAAGGCTTCGGCCACCTGTGCGCCATTTGCCAAGAGGCACTCAGACGGTAAAACGAGGCTGCGTTCACGGGTGCCACAATGGATCTCATTGAGCACGCTCTCAATCAGCCGGTTGGGGCCGGCATGGCCCGGCTCCAAACTAATACATTTTTCAGCCGATCTGTTTGATACCAACACAGCTTCTCCGTACAGGAGCAAAGAACCACCAGGCAGCTTGCAGAGGTTCGGTCCCTCTCTGTCATCCCAAGGCTGATAGCTGCAGCGTCATGTAGCAACACCCGGTGATGGCTATCAGCCGAATTGGCTTTGAAATTGCTCTTCAACCTCATCCCCCGTTCTGATTGAGTCCCTCAATGCGACGCCGCATCATCCATCAACGGGATGAGAAAGCCGACGGAGGTGGGAGTTTGGCAGAGAAAGAACCAAAGAATGAAAGGGGGGGGGGGGGTTTGTCCTGATGCAGTCAGGACACGACTGAGAACAATAGATAAACACGGAGAGAAAAAAGAGCAAAGACAATGTGTGACAGAATATGTTCATAAGTGAAAGCAGCGAAAAAAGCCAAAATGATGTCGGCGTTCCAGATCTGTTAAGCTCTGCTTCTCAACCAGGTAGAATTTTGACAAGAAACAAGCAATAAAACTATATTTACCATTTATAAACTGTCCACAAACAGAGAGGACACCTTAGCAGGTAGCAGTGAGCTGCCTTTTCTTCTGCTGGGGACTCCTTTGGTCAATACGAAAATGTTTACCCCTCAGTGGCAAGGCTATTTTATTTGTATAGCACGCTTTCAACACAAGGCAAACCAAGGTGCTTTAAAGGAATAAAGAAACCACACATGTAATATAAGTATGAAAATTACAAACAGAATCAATAGAATAAAACATTTAGCACATCAATTTAGGAAAAGCATTAAAAAGAAAATGTAAAAGTATGAAAATTAATAGCAGAGAAAACACAATAATCGATTAAAGAAGCGTTTAATAAAAATAATGACTTTAGGAAAAGAATAAAATATTACATTTATGTCAAAAATCTATATTAGAATATTACTCATAAGCAGCTCTTAATAGTAGACTTTTAATCTTTCATTTAAAAAAGCTTAATGGTTCAGCAAATTTGCAGTCGTTTGGAAGTTTGTTCCAGATTTGTGGGGCATAGAAACTGAAAGCTGCTTCTCCATGTTTGGTTCTTATTCTAGGGATGTTTAGTTGGTGGACCTGATTGGTCTGCTGGGTTGGTATAGTGACAACAGGTCTTCAACATCCTTTGGTGCTAAACCGTTCAGTGATTTATAAACTAGTATGAGTATTTTAAAGTCTATTCTCTGAGCTACAGGGAGCCAGAGGAAGGACTTTAGAACTGGAGTGATGTGTTCTACTTTCCTGGTTCTAGTGAGGACACGAGCAGCAGCGTTCTGGATCAGCTGCTGCTGTCTGATTGACTTTTTAGGTAGACCTGTGAGGACGCTGTTGCAGTAATCAATCCGACTAAAGATAAACGCATGGATCAGTTTTTCACGGTCCTTCTGTGACATCAGTCCTTTAATCCTAGAAATGTTCCTCAGCTGATAGAAAGCTGACCTTGTTATTGCCTTTATGTGACCCTGGAGGTTCAGGTTTAAGTCCATTATTACACCTAGATTACGAGCCTGATGAGTCGTTTTTAGTTGTATTAGCTGAAGCTGTGTACTGACTCTTGATCGTTCCTCTTCAGGTCTAAAAATAATTACTTCAGTTTTGTTTCTGTTCAGCTAGAGAAAGTTATGGGACATCCAGGTATTGAGAAGCTTGATGCATTTATTTATTGCCTGGATCAATATATGTACATCTGAGTGTCATCTGCATGGTTATGGTAGCTCATGTTGTTGGCTGCTGCTGTATAATCTGGGTTAGTGGGAGCATGTAAATATTGAAAAAGGAGGGGTCCCAGGATGGAACCTTGGGGAACCCCAAATGTGATTTCCGTTAGTTTTGATGAAAAGTGTCCTACTGAAACAAAGAGATCCCTATTTTTCAGGTAGGACTCAAAGCCGTGCTCATTATTACTTTTTTCTATTTTGAGTCCTTACTGTGTAACACATCTAACATTGCTTTTTAATGCCTCTCTGTGTATAATTGGTTTAAAAGCAAAGAACTCGGAGAAGAAAACAACAACAGGACAGGGGTCTTCCACTTTCACCATCAGTGAACCTGCTATGATGTCACTTCCTCTGCCAGATTTTTGGAGCTGTCTGAGTTTAATTCAGCAAAGTTGTCCAGGCATATTCAAACAGAAAAAAAAACACGGTTTACTTTCAGGTATGATGTCGGAACACGAAAAGATAAAGAAAAGCAGCGAAGCTTTTCAGATGCGCCACCACAGCTGCCTCCCCCTGCAGCCGCCAGTTGTCAGTGTCACAGCGGCTGATAGATTTCCTATTAACTCCATCTTCATCTGGGATGGATGGCGCAGCCCGGGGAGGCCAACACCAGCGCAACATCAAGGACTTCAGACAGACGGTGATTGAAGGGTGAAAATACAAGCCTGCAGGCTCGGGATGAGAGGATGAGAGGAAAGAACAAGAGCAAACAAAAGCTCCCGTTTGCTTGATAGATTAGTTTACATCTAAAGTTGTCGTACTGACATGGCAAAACAAGCTAGCACCAAACCATTTTTAGTAACACAGCATAGCTATAAATATTTTATGAAAAAAAAAGTAAGGAATGTATAGTATAGACTATTTACATCCAAAGCAACATATTCCAAGCATGTATTTGTTATCATTCTGATGATTGTATTTTACAATTTATGACAACCGCAAATTCAAAATCTAAGAATATTGTGAAAAGGTTTAATTTTTTTAGGCTTAAAGAGTTACTTTCTAATCATTTAATTAATCTAGAATCTAAAATCCTTCAAATGTTCTCTCAGAGTCTCGACTTAAGCCCAGTGGACCAACAGCAGCAGACGACACGGCGTCACAAGTCAACACAGAATGACTTCAAGCATTCTGGATTGTGTTCCTCGCCATTCTTCATCTGGGATCTTGGTTTTCAAATGAGAAGCAAAATTTGCTCTCATCAGAAAAGAGGACTTTGGACCACTAAGCAACAAACCAGCAGTGGCCTCACAATAGCAAAAAGACTTTTGAAGTCCATGTCCAGGATCCAACTCCAGGCCTCCAGGCTCAGTCCACTCCTTGTGAAAGTCTCCAACACTTTTAAACGCCCTTTTCCTGACAATCCTCTCCAGGCTGTGGTCATCGCCGCTGGTTGTGTACCTTTTCCTTCCAGACTTCTCCCTTCTACATAACTTTCTATTGATGTGCTTTGATACAGCACTTTGGGAACATCCTGCCACTTTTTAATTACATTTTGAGGCTTTCTCTCCTTGTGGAGGCTGTCGATGATGTGGTTTTTTTCTCCAACTGTCAGGTCAGCAGCCTTCCCCTTGATGGTGATTCCTACTGAACAAATCATTTTTTGTGACGACGCTTCAGTGACATTTGCTTTAGGTTTCTAAATAATTTAATTGAAGCTAGTTGGGCAGTTCCGCTTTCTTATAATGCCTAGAAAACACAAAAAATGGGCAAAGAGGTGGAGCTGAGATGATTAACACTCTAAGCTGATGTAGCTATGAGCTAACCGAAGCGAAAATCATGGTTGAGTTATTCTGACAGCCCTCTGCATTCTAGGCAGATTCAATCATTTTTACAAGTAAAGCATGAAGCTGTTGGATCATAACTTTCACAAAAAAAAGTGAATTTTAGTCAAAAAAAGCTTTGATGATCAATATGTAAAGGAGAAGAGTGATCATTTCAACCCATTTTTGACCAAGCAGCATTATCTTGAATGTACAGCAGAAATATAATTTTGGTTACTAAAAAAAATGGAGCTGACCCTTCTTGGATGTTCATCCCCCCCCCAATCAATACCACAGCTTTGTCCAATAAGTCCAAACACGGATAAAAATTGCAGACACAAATGATAGTCAAGTTCAGAGAAAGAAATGATAAAGACAAAATTTTACAGGAAGCTGAGGCTGCGGCGTTCCCGTTAGCCACCAGCACTAGCGCTGACGGCTCATCTTAGATCTGTCGCTTTAAAAGATCCTTATTATTCATCACTTCAAGCTTAAATTACATCTAGACGGATGAGTTATAAATAAATCACCCCATCAGAGTTGTCATTATGGTAAACCTAAGCTATTAAAACTAAAAAATGTGTTTCTGCTGTGAAGTCGCCTTTTTAACATGGAAGTCAACAGGAACTTGCACCTTTCTGGAGACTGCCCCTAGTGGATAAGGCAGGAACTGCAATTTGTGTCACTTCAGGGTAGGCTTCCCATTTGGCTGGTGGAGTTGGTCCCTTGGTTGGGGTTCTGTTTAACTGACACCATTGTTGAGGCCATCGGCTGATCTTGGTATCTTCATCTTTTTCTTTCCATGACACCCTGAACCAGGGCTGCACGATTATGACCAAATTAATAATCAGGATTATTTTTGATCAATATTGTAATCATGATTTTTAATCACGATTATTCAGCCAGTCCTGTAAAATATCTATTTTATTGCAAAAAATAAAATTATTCAAAAAAGAATCGCAACCTGAAAACAACCTCCAAGACTTTTACTAAAGTACAAACTAAATATCTTATTCCAGAGTGCAGTCTCAAAGTGCAACTTAATGGAAACAATAGCAAAAGAGTGAGTAGTAGCTATGAAATCAGATGTATTGTAATAAAGTAAAAAAAAAAAAGAAGAAAGAAATCAGACGTATTGCTCCACCATTTTGCGTGTCTTTTGACCCGGATGTTAATGTTACGTTCACCTGTGGTCCTGCCGTCCACTAGCGGTTATTTTGTCTGGTATAACTTAACTTAAATGTTTCATCAGCAGTCAAAAACAATTACAGTAATCAGTAACATCGCTACATGTACATTTATACGCCGAAATTGCAGCAGTGTCAACGGTTGATAGTTCGTCTGTAGCCATTTTTAGCTAGGTCGCTCTTCTACGATTTCGCTGCATTGTGGGATAGCGTAGCCTCCACCGGCTGCTTACTGTGGCGGTAGTACACATCCAGGAACTTTATGCCTATTAGTCAGATCCATACTGGAAATTCGGATCTAATCCATCGCTCGCATTCTGCTTTTCGCCTGCTACGTTGTCGACGTATTCGGATGCAGCTATTATGAGTGCTGAGTGGCGTGTGAGCGGTTTTTATTTGGTCAGCTTAATGAAGCTTTAGCCATGTGTTTGCCCCCTGGTGGTTGGCAGACTATTGGTTGAGGCCGTGTACGATAAAGAGGCACGCAGTGAAGCTCGCATTTTGAATGTAAATATCGTTTACGATCAGGTTCATTTAATTGTGGCCACCAAAATCATGATCACGATCAAAATCCGATTAATCGTGCAGCCCTACTCTGAACCAGACGTGTCAAACTGCAGCCCTTGAGGGACGGTGTCTTGCAAGCTGTAGATGCGTTCCTTGTCCAACCTACTTGAATCAAGTGGTAAAACTGACTCCTGAGCAGGCGGTTTGGTTCCATGGGGTCCTGACTGTTGATGACCAAACTATTTGATTCAGGTGTGTTGAAACCGAGACCTGTCAAAAAGTTGCACGACAATCCCTCCCTTTTATCTTTTGACACAAACTACAATTGATTTTGTGGAAAAGATAAAAACAAACTTAACAGAACCAAAAAGAAACCATTTAGTGGACGTTTTATTTTCAAGGACAACCGAAGACATCTAGGCTCATCTGTGACGAAAGTTGCCAGCACAGACTCTGGACATTGTTACAGTAACTTTGAGAGTACGCTGCTGTAATTATCTCCTGTAAATTAAGTAATTACAGCTGGCTAATTGGCCACAATTGATGTTTTTAATGGTGCTTTGTGACAAAGTTTTGTCAAAGGCAGAAACAAAGTCCAGTCACCGTCTCGGCCACGTCTCTTGAAGGGCAGTTAATCCTCTTCACATTACAAAAACCACTGCTTTAATATACATAAGAAGCACGCTGAGGTAACATTTGTAAAGCAAAGTGCATTTTCAGATCTTGATCCCATGAGCCCATCACTCCCATCCTTGGACAACTTCACTGGCTGCATGATTAATATTTGATTTGGTTTAAAAATCTCCTCCTCCGTGTCAAACCAACGTCAGCCTTCATTCAGACGTCTCTAAACCTTTCAGCTTTCTGCTTTGCCAGAAGCAGGATCAAAGCCTTTAACTCTGCTTCTTTCCGCCTCAGGATCTCTCTATATGAAGCAACCAAGACCAGAGATTTATTTTGCACAAAAAGTAATTTATAATCATTACGTGGGAGTACCACAGTGCATAGTTTTCAATTTAAACCAACAAATTTGTGGAAAATTTCATGTCCATAAACTAAATTCCAAAAAAGGAGTTAGTTGCTCTGGATTTTATTTTGGGGTATCAAAGTATAAATCCAGATATTCTGATTACTACAGTACAAGACTAGTAAGTATAGAAAATGGATATATGATCTATGGAGGCCTCAGAGTGTCATTAGATAACAGAGAAAAAAAACATAAAGAACACAACAGACAGGTCAGAGAGATTCATGGAAATGTTTAAAATCAGGATTATGTAATTAAACAATAAATCTCAAACTCTGAACATATTCATATGTGAATGCGAAGTGAGCCAAAACCAAAGACCCCAAAACAAAACAAAAAATCTCCTGTTCTCTGTTCTTGCTGAGCCTATTGCTGCAGCGTATTTGTGACAACCAGCGGAGCAATCCTAAAACCGCTAAAATCTGATGTCGCTCCATGTTAGTTTACATTTCATGGAGCAGGAAGTGTCCCTGTGTTCAATGCTTCTCGGCGTAGCGCCACCACAGGCAAGGAGGTGCACGTGTTGCTGCTCAAAATGTTCCGTTTGTTTAACAAAGCGATTTGCAGCAGCTAAAAAAAAAAAGCGACAATATTGCGGATCGAAACGAGTCTACTAAATTATCAGGTGGAAAACCAAATAGAGAAGCCACCAAGAGGCCTAAAGCAGCTCTGGAAGAGCGGCAGAGGTCCACAGCTCTTTTGGGAGAAGCTGCTGACTGGACTACTCTAGATTTTGCAGAAGAAAACCTTTAGAAGCTCCACATTTTGCCTTAAAATCGAAATGTTCTGTGGATTTAAATTAGCAAACCTGGTGGTGGCAGCGTCATGCTGTGGCGTTAGCATTTTTTAGATCACTCTAGCTATTTTCTTTCAAAACTAAAAGTGAGTAGTGACAAATCTAGCAACTTGTTATGGGGTTATTAGACACTTTTGGGTGAGGAATGTAACGTTACTCTTCTCACCGAGCAACAGGGTGCTCCCCCTTCTCAGACCGCTCCCAGACAGAAGGCAACCGGTCTGCACCGGACGCTGGAGCTCAACCGGGCCAAGCCATAAGACGTATATTACGTTTTAACACGTAATACAGCTGGAATCAGAGCAGATATTTACCCCACTAAATTCGGAACGCTTATGAACTGGGAATGCTCAAAGCATGGGAGTAGCCACAAAAACAACAGAATGTACATGCTGGGACTGCATCTTTTCAGGTTTGTTAAATTCAATAGATTACTTCATAAAACCACTTTTTTAAATTATATATATCAGACTAAAGTAATGAATTTAAATGAAAATACCTTAAGATGAGGAGTATTCTCAGCAATTATTAGGTGAGATTAAAATTAGATTAATTAGATTAATTAATTACAGATTATAATTAATCAGTCTCAAAGTTTTTTTAATATATCACGGAAACCAGACTGAAAATCATCTAAGCGGTTGGTCATTTTTGGGGATTTGTCCAATTGTTGAAGCACAGCTTTTTCAATACTCTTGCTGTTGGATGGGAGATTAGAGATTGGCCTGTAATTTTGGATCAGTGTATTATCTAGGTTCTTCTTTAGTAGTGGTTTGATAACTACCTGAGAGGAGGGATGTTAACTATTTGAATCAGATCGGACTTAATGACAATTAAAAGAGCTGTGGGTAAGATATTGAAGCAGCAAGAGGAGGATCTTCCTTGTTTAAATATTTCATCGTGGTGTAATTGGTTTAGTTGTTTGAATTCATACATTTTCTCTTCATTGTTTTTACATGGGGGTGACACTGGTGGTGGGTTTGGTGCTGCTGTACAGACTGACCTCCTGGTTTTCAGAATCTTTCAGTAGAAAAATTGGCAAATCCAGGTGGTGTAGTTCAGGAGCTGCTGCCACTGGACGATTAATTACTCTTTCAACTGTTGCAAATTAGTTATTAATGTTTCTGTTAATGATTTGAGAGAAGAATGATTCCCTTGCATCTTTCAGAGATAAATTATATCTGTACAGCATGTTTTTGTAGATGTCATAGTGAACCTGGAGTCGAGTTTTCTTCCATTTCCTCTCAGCTCGGTGACACTCCCTTTTTACACTACATACCAGTGGATCGCAAGTCCATGGAGACTTCTTTAACATTAGTAGGAGTGATGTGTTTCAATGTGTTTTTACTAAAATAAAAACAACCATCTCTGATAAAGAATTTTGGAAAGACAAAATAAAAATAAGATAAAAATGACTCCAAAAATCACAGTAAATATTTCTATTAGTGAAGAAAAGACCTGGAAATGCTGGTTACTGGACCTCGACTCTCCTAGAAGTCAATATTCTTCTTTAGTTGAAACAAAAAGGGATTCCTTTACAGACTCTCTACCCACCTTAAAAGCAAATCCTCTAAGATCTCTCGAGTGCATCCTCCAGGTTTCCTCCTTCCTTGTTTTTCCCCTTCGCTCCCGATGTCCTGAGATGACGTCTTCATTCTAAGCGGAACAGATACATCTTTCCTGACCCCAACAGGATTCCTCTGATTCTTGTTTTGACCCTTTCATGACTTGCCGCCTGCCCTTTTGCAGCTGAAATAATTACTCACTCTGGGACAAATAAAGATGTTATGGCCGCTTTTCAAAGGAACAAACGTCGCGGCTTAGAGGCCAGAGGGCGATTCATTACCAGCAGTCGTGTCCGGTTTTTAGAAAAACATGGTGCATTTGTAGAAAATGTGTGCTTTTTTTCATTGCAACGTGGGAAGATGCATAGATTTATCGTCTCAGTTTTTGTGTGTGTTTTTTAAAAAAAACATGAAGCAGTCTAGGAGGATTTACAGATGGAGAATTGATGAATGTGAAAAGGGCAAATCTCTAAGAAAAACTTGACATTTTTCCATCTTAATGCTCTAAATCTGAATCTTAATGAAATAAACATATTTTGACAACATTTTATCTGGTGATATTGAAGGTGAATGTTGGGATATTAAAGCTTTAAAATGACTGGGATGATTGAAAGAAAATGATACATATTTTTTTTCTCCCTTTATTCTAACTTGAAACAGTCAAGAAAAAAAAACAAAAAAACTGATTTGATAAACTTACTGCCACACGAGAAAGTATTTCCAGCTCTTTTATTGTTGTTTAAATGTTCAGACAGTTTTTAGTAATAAAGATAACCTGTCTACAAACTGAAGTCAGCTTTTAAATAGTTAATTTCATAAAGGAAAAAGGTACCCAACCTGTTTTGAAAAAAATAATTGCTTCTTAAACCTACTCCGTTCCACCGATGGAAGCTTTACAACACTGTGGAGGAATATTCGTTCCACTCTTCCTTGCAGAGTAGCCTAAACTGAGCTCTTTAAGAGGGTTTTACGTCCTGTGGTTGATATGTATATTGACTACTGGGGAAGAGCTCCAGGTTCCCCTCTGTGACCCGAACATGTCTGGGACAAACAAATAGAAAATCGTTTATTTTTCCTGTTTAGAGGAAGACTTAAAGTAGAAGTTACAATAGTACAGTTTTTTCCCGCCTGGATCTTATTTATCGCATGTTATGTTCATTTACTCACCCAGACAAGTTTGGAGTAACTTGTGAGTCCTTCAGGAGATGTTTAGATCCATTCGCCATCAGCCTTATCGGCATTATGTGCCAAACACACCTTCATTTCACCTCAAAAATGATTTCTGCACCTGATCCTTGGCAGGTGGACCCTCCCATATAGGGACAGCTCCGAAAACGAACATCAGAAATGGTTCTGTGTCACATAATCGCTCGGAAACAGGTGATTTTATGGTGTAAAAGTTACTGTAAGTCCTGCTGATTTTTACCAGAATTTCTTGGGGTTTCAGTGGTTCTTATTCATCTTTAGCAGAGGTAAAAATAAAGGTTTGGGAGGCGCCGTGTTACTGATAACACTTAATTCCATCTACCACAAAGGGTTGCTGAAAATAACTACTCCAAGCTTTTCTTTCCTTAGTTTAGATTACTATTTTCAAATTAATGCCCTAGCTGTTTTCAAAAGCCCAGGTTTTAAAGTCCGATGTGACCTAAAACGTTCTGAATGGTCAATATACAGTAATTGCTGCTAAATAGAGCTGGACAATGGAAGAAAACGCGTGAAAGGCTGAAAAGGTCCAAACATCTCAGTGTAAAAGGCCCAGCAAAAAGGAAACGAGAAGAGCATAAAGAAAGGGACGCTCGCGCAGCATGATGAGTTTCTGAACGGATAAAAATGATTGCAGAGCTTTCCATTTAGAATATCCGTTTCCCAGAGTCTGGACACTTCAATTTTTTGTCATTGATTGAGACGGTTGTGTTGGTTCTGACAGTACCAACCCCCCTTGGTGTCGCTCGGCGTGACATAGCAGCAGCCCGACGAGTCGATGTCATCATTGATCCTAAGAGCCTGTTAGACGACAGCGTCTATCTGCATCAAGCAAGATCTGGACCCTGACAGGAGCCCATCAGACGGAGACGTCAGACTTCCATCCAGGCTCTGCCGTTCTCGCTCACATCGGCGTCACTGCAGCCTTTAAAGCATGCCAAACATGAAGGAGTGGGAATTAGCGCTCGTATTGAGGAAGACGCTGCAGCAAACAAGCCTGGTGGGAGCTCTGAGACTGCACAGATCTAACATGCCCCGCATCAAAAGCCCAGAAATGGAAGAGGCTGCGCACAGATGCAGGGTTTGTGGCGCTCACGGATGTCCCGACAAAACCTTCCCATTCCAGAGACTTTAAATGAAACCCTCGGCAATACTGCATAATCCAGCTGGAGAGCTTTTTTTTTGGTTTTACCTTCAGCTGACAGCACTGAAGCAGTCACAGTTCAACATACAGGCTTACAAGCCCTCTTTGAGCCACGTTACATAAACCTTCATGTATTTACTGGGATTTTAAGTGATGGACAAACGCAAAGTAGCGTGTAGCTGAAAAGGAACGAAAAACATGATTCATGGTTTTAAATTATTCTTATAAAAGAAAATCTAAACTGTGAGGCACATATTGAAATCAGACTCTTTTACTCCAATAGTAGGAGTGGAACTGTACATGCCTTTGTATTTAGGTTTTTCAGTACGGCAATCTGGGTTCCTTACGCACGTGTACTGAAAAGATGCAGCTGTATTCTACCTGAACATGTGCAGAATGTTTATAGCGCATTGCAAGGTTCCTGCAGCGCAACTTTAAAATGACTCCCAGCGTTCACTACACTCTGCTGTATGGGAACACTGATGGTTTCTCATCCAGTGACCGTAAAAAAAGAAAGATGGACTGTAGACATCACTGATGCTGGAGAAAAAACAGCTGATTTCCAGTTGCATCCAATCAGCCCAAACTCCTTATTTTAGATACAACGGAAGTTGTGGGAATCCATGAAAAGCTGCCCATGCTGCATTCAAGTACAGCTCGGAAACTGTTGAAATATCAAGACAACTCCAAAATGATTTAAGCATTTTTTATTGTTAAATACAGACAATATATTACTTGTTTACAATGTATTAGTTAAACTTTTCTAAACTTTAACACTGTTTTCAGGTGGTTATAAATTTTCTATTCTGGCTATGTCTGCTTGTACTATATTATCTATTCATAATACATCAAATAAAATCTTTGGTATTTTCTATAGTTTAAACCGTTAAGTTATTTAACACAATAAAATCTAATAAATGTTGAAAGGAAATGAAAGGAAGGAATTTAGGAAAAATGGTTGTTTAATGCTGATGAAAAAGTAAATAAAATAGTATAAATGCATGTTCAGATTTGCATTTATTTTTCTTGATTTAATTGTAACATAAACATACCACACCGTTATTTTTGTGTACCATTACACCGCTATCCAGTAACCCAAAATAAAATCCACCACGACCGATTGCCTTCAGAAGTCATCTAGTTGGTAACGAGACGTTTGTTGGAGAACATCAGAGAACTTATTTAAACTGTTCAATCCATCTGAGAATGGAACGAGTTCAGAACATCTGCAAACCAACCAAAACACCGAAAGCCTGTGGAGGAGCTGCAGAAATCCACAGCTCAGGTGGGAGAATGTATCAGCAGGAAAACTATTGGCTGTGGACTACAGAAATGTGGAATAAATGAAAATATTTGGTGGAATTAAAAATGGGATATGATCAGATGAAAACGTTCTGGCCCAAATACAAAACGCTGTGTGAGAGTAAGCTAACGCTGAACATCACCCATATCCCCTGTAACACAAAGTGGCAGTATGATGCTGTGGGATAGCTTTTCTTTAGATTCTTTTCTTTCCAATTACTGGCAAAGAAAGGCAGAATCTGTATTTTAGGAGACGGGTGGGAACCCTATTACTATGGCACTCTTCCACCAGCTGTTGCCAAGTGTAACACACATGTGCAAAATTAGTTGCAAGTTTGTCACATTTCTACATATTTTTTTTTTTTACAACTGATTTATTACCATGGATGCTAGACTAGCAGCTGGATAATTTACAGTAACCATCAGCTTTTCAGTTTTTTTTTTTTTTAAAGATCTTGTTTTTATCTCTACACTTGTTACTAATGTGGCATTAGGTTTTCTGAAACTACATATGCAGATTCACCCTGGAGAGAAACCCTTCCTCTGTGACCTCTGTGGAAAGAGTTTTACTCAGTCATGCACTTTAAAGCTCCATCCCCGCACCCACACAGGAGAGAAGCCTTACAGCTGTAGCCTGTGTGAACAGAGTTTTATCAAACTGTCGTCTTTAAAGTATCATCCACATGTCCACACAGGAGAAAAGCCCTACACCTGTGGGCAGCGTGGGAAAAGCTTTCCTTGTTCAGGTTCTTTAAAGGTCCATCTCCACATAGGAAAGAACTAGGGATGCACCGATACCGATACTCGTCTTATCACTCTTATGTACTGTCACGGTATCTGTTGCAGTTAACCGAAACCATGAACTTACTAAAAATGTGGAAACTCTGCAATAATAACACAGAAAATTTCTTTTTTTCGGTTGTTTTTTTAGTTTTGCGGTCATTCTTAGTAATGTTTTTTTTTTTTTTCTAATTCACCATTCTTTATTGTAACAATTTGGAGAAGAAAATAAAACCTGTCTTCCAACCTATTGCACTTTTTTTGTGTGGCAGAAGTATCAGGATTGGTACTCTGTATCGGGGAGTACTAGAATCCAAGTATCGGTATCATATCAGTTCGTAAAAAGGGGGATCGCTGCATCCCTAGAAAGAACCCTTCCATCTGTGGCTACTGCAGCAAACGCTTCAAACACCTCGGATATCTAACGACACGTCAGAGAATCCACACGGGGGAGAAGCCTTACAGATGTGGCAAGTGTGGACGATACTTCGCTCACACTCTCAGAAAAAAAAACGTTGGATTTAATTGACAAAGTTAATGCGATCTTGTTCACAAAACCCTGTCAATTAAGCAGAAAGCAATATGGGCTTGAATTTGATTTGATTTGAATACGTCAAATGAAACGTTATTAATTACACACCTAAGATGAACAATTTTAAGACTATTGAAAATAAAAACAAACACAAACAAATTGCTCTTTTTTTCCCTTGGTCTCAGGTGTATAACAAGATAATCGAACCAGTAAATCTTGGAAATAAATGTTAAAGGTGGCACGAAACTCAAACTAACTTTGAGATTTTAATGTAGAAAAATTAGGAACTGTTAAGATACATCAGCAATCAATTGTATTCTGGAGGGAGTGCTAGAGATATTTTAGAGCTGGATTGAATTGTGAATTTCTGGTTAGACCATGAGGATCCTTTTGCCACAATGTTTCCCATTAATAAACACCAAGCGTTGCCTCTTCGCTAAGGAGAAAAAATGGAGAAATTGATTTTCATGAAGACGGTTGAACATGTAAAAAGAAAAAAAAAGTAAAAAAGATGACATGTTTATAACTTTAACATTAATGCTCCTAAATGTAGGAAATACACAATAGTAAAAATAAAAAATGATACAGAGATAATCCAAGTGTCTCTACAGTTTTAACTGTTAATGTGAATGCATCCCTGATAAAAACCATAAACAGCCCCTGTTGTATTATAAGCCTGCCTGATTTAACTGCAGTTATTCATTCTCACCAGGGGAGGTCGCTGTAGCAGTTTCCCTTTTATAAACATCACTCTCCCTAGAAATGTGCTCAGGTGATTTTGGATCATTTCCCGCCTCCTACACACCCACTTTCTGCCATAAACGGTCATAGTGATTAATCTGGTTAGACTTAAAAGGAAAGTTTGGGGTTTTTTTTCAACCTGGACCTTATTTTTCGTATTTAGATTCACTTCCGCCATCACAGGATCAGTGGACATCCGTAGAATGGGAGTGCTCGGGGCAGGACAAATTCCGTTTGTAATATCTGATCTGCCATGTTTATGTTCCCCGTGGATTTACGAACGCCTCGGAAGTGCTTCCTGATTCTCTTCCGGGCTTATTCGGACGTAATACATATTTACGCTGGAGCAGAACTGTTAAAGGAAAATTACGTTTCAAAAACAAAATGGAAGAGCTGCGAGTGACAGCGTTGTGCCTGACATAAAGAAGAAGAGATAGAGTTTATATAGTTCTACTCATCATAATGCAATAACTGCATTTACTATATAAACGACAAAGATATGAATGTACTGTGACAGGATGCTTAAATACAACATATTGTCATTCAGATTCTCATTTTAATTTTAGTTTAGAGACGGGTGGTCGTGACTGTTGGTTGTATGTTTGGGTGGTGCAAGGGTCTAGAAGTCTTCCAATGTGGATTAAATTCACCTCATTTGGTGGATAACCAAGCTTTAAAAAATTAGACCCTTAGTGTTGAGTTTCTGAAGGTTTTTCTGACCTTCCTCAAGCACTTCAGATGAATTAAGCATGCTCCACTTTAAATGCTAATGCTGTTCAAACTCAGATCAAATGTCAAACTAGCCTGGATAATGTTTATCCATATAACAAACTTGAATGAAATAAGATGTGAAAGTATTTTAATTTCGAAGATCAAGAAGTTAAAACAAAAACAAAGCAGCATTTCTTACTTTCCCCCCTCTTTGAGCATTCAAGGTGCACATCAGCAGACAGAAACACTTGTTACACTTGAAATACGCATTAATACATAGTGAAAGCAAAACTAGTACTGCTGTAGAAGCTAATATCCACAGTCTTACAATCAATGAACACCAACTAAAGGGAACGGTGCTTCTGGATTGGGTGATTTGCCGATGCCTGCCAATGGTGTCTCAAGTAGCTTTTTTCCTTAGTATTTCAGCTGCCCAAGCTGCATTTTATATTTCATAAAGGTCATAAAGGTCTCATTTACTGGTGTTTTTATTTTTCCATGTACTCTGGTATAAAATAATGTTTTTTGTGTTTTTCGCCTTCACTATTTTCAGTGAATTACAGTTCATTTCAGCAGTGGGTGGGGAGAAACAGCACAATTAATGACATGCAAGTTTCTGTCCTCTGCTTGGCTAACTGCAACACAACTGTTACAGTATATACGTTTACAAAAATGTAGAAAAGTATAATGCATAACAAAAATCATGTCGGTAAACAGCAGACCAAGACGCGACAGGGCCGTTACCGGGCTCACACCGAGTCTCGAGCCAGAGCTACACCTAGCAAGTTTCTCCACGCCACACACCCGCCAGTCGGACAGGGATTAGGCGATTCACTCTTCCCTCTTCGCTACTGAGGTAAACATTATTTGTTTCTTTTACTCCGCTTACTAATTTGCTTAAATGTAGCAGATTGTGTCGTCTGATCTGCAGTCTGTTCCGATCGAGTCACCGCCATCTGCTAAGGAGCGGTGAGGCTCGCACCGAGCTACGTAGACTGTGACATTTAGCTACCAGGAGATTTAGCTACAAGGAGTTTAGCTATCAGGAGATTTAGCTACCAGGAGATTTTGAGATTTAGCTACCAGGAGATTTAGCTACCGGGAGATTTAGCTACCAGGAGATTTAGCTACCAGGAGATTTAGCTATCAGGAGATTTTGAGATTTAGCTACCAGGAGATTTTGAGATTTAGCTACCAGGAGATTTAGCTACCGGGAGATTTAGCTACCAGGAGATTTAGCTACCAGGAGATTTAGCTATCAGGAGATTTTGAGATTTAGCTACCAGGAGATTTTGAGATTTAGCTACCAGGAGATTTAGCTATCAGGAGATTTAGCTACCAGGAGATTTTGAGATTTAGCTACCAGGAGATTTAGCTACCGGGAGATTTAGCTACCAGGAGATTTAGCTACCAGGAGATTAAGCTATCAGGAGATTTTGAGATTTAGCAACCAGGAGATTTAGCTACCGGGAGATTTAGCTACCAGGAGATTTAGCTACCAGGAGATTTAGCTATCAGGAGATTTTGAGATTTAGCAACCAGGAGATTTAGCTACCGGGAGATTTAGCTACTGGGAGATTTAAATACTGGGAGATTTAAATACTGGGAGATTTAGCTACCAGGAAATTTAGCTACCAGGAAATTTAGCTTCTAGGAAATTTGGCTTCTAGGACTTTTAGCAACCAGGAGATTTGGAGATTTAGCTACCAGGAGATTTAAATAGAGGGAAATTTGGCTATCAGGAGATTTACCAACTAGGATATTTAACTACCGGGAGATTTAGCTACCAGGAAATTTTCCTACTGAGAGATTTAGCTGCTGATATTACACTTCATGGTTTGAAATGTTTGGAGTCAGTGTGCCGTCGCCTGGACGCAGGTCACCGGGGCCCCACTCTGGAGCAAGGCCTGGAGTTGGGGCACGTTGGCGAGCGCCTGGTGGCGATTCTGGTCCACCATCCGGCATCTCGGGGCGGAAGCGGTCTGCCACCAATACTGTTTACAGTGGGGGCTGTGTGCTGCTGACCTCAACGCGGGACGTTTTGGGTCGGTGGATGGAATACTTCGAAGACCTCCTCAATCCCAGCGAAACGCCTTCCTGTTTGGAAGCAGAGTCTGGGGACTTTGGGACGGGCTCTCCAATCTCTGGTGCTGAGGTCACCGAGGTTGTTAAAAAGCTCCTCGGTGGAAAGGCTCTGGATGTTGTAGGGCTGTGTTGGTTGACGTGGCTCTTCAATATTGCGTGGACATCGGGGGGCAGTCCCCTTTGGTTGGCAGACCGGGGTGGTGGTCCCCCTCTTTAAAAAGGGGGACCAAGGGGTGTTGGAAAGTGGCTCAACACTGGGAAATAAAATATAGGCTCTTTAAACACAGGAAGGCCTCATCTCTGACTGAAACAAGGGCACAGAAGCAAATAGTTTCTTTGCAAAGTAAAGAACCAAATTACCTCTTGTAAAAGTTAACTGAGAAAGTGGATGTGAGAAACCTTGCTGAAGGGTACATCAGCAGAAGTAATTACAGCGCAGGAGCGCCGCTCTTTGAGTCCGTCGGGCTCAGACTAATAAGCTTTACATCATTTGATCTTTCGTACCAGCTAACTAACGAGTCATTAGCAGGAGATCTGTGCTCTTCATAAGTGTGAGCTTCGTAAATAGTCTTAGTCTTCATCACTTGATGGAGAAATCAGAGGCAGACGGGTCTTTGTTCCTGACAGGAAAATTGCATCTCGTGCCTTCCTTGCTCATTGATGCCGTTTCTTTTATCTCCAGTTCACCAAAATCACTTTACAGCTCAGCAGCCAGCATCAGGGCTGTATATCAGCATAAATAGTCATCAAACATGGCCCATTTGGACTGTTCTTGAACTTTACAATTTGGTCATTAACATGTTGGTTGTTTGAGGCCAGACTTTAATCAGAACGCATAGGTTAAAACCACTTTTGACCTTCGCTCCATTGTCACTTCTCTTCAGGGATAAACTGACGGGTTTTCTTTCTTTTTAGTCAAGCTCCAGAGCCAGTGGTTAGCCTTTTCTTTGAAAGAATGAGTGCTGTGCCAAAACAGAGAATTGTTGAAGAGAAAGTTCGTTTTTTTTTCAACCTGGACCTTATTTCTATCAAATATTACGTTAATTTACTCACCCAGACAAGTTTGGACCCACTTGGGGTCCTTCGGGAGATGTTAATTTCTAAAAATACATACTTTAAAAGTGACTTCAGCATGCAGTTACAGGTTAGCTCTGGCTTCAGTCGGTGAGTGGGCTTGATTTTACTGTTTCTGTGTAGTTTGCCAAAAGCATTTACTTTATCTACAGTCAGAAATGTGTCCTTGATTACCATGAATCATTGGAATTTCAAGAATCTTAGCTTTCTAATGATGCTTAATGTGTATATGCCGATAAAAAGGGAGTTGCAAAAACAACACCAACACAGATTTGACCCAGAAGTATGCAAAAAAAAAAATGCTACAGTAATTTTGTTTTGGACCACACCTGCGTTGTCCTTTTTAACTGAAACTTAGTGTGAAGCTCTGGGATGCATTCAAATAAAGCCTTTAATTTGAAATAAAAGAAACACCTACAAGTTTATTCTGTTTCAAACACTGATCATGTTGAAAATCTGCAGAATCACAGTAGGGAATATAGAGTTGTAGCTTTTTTTGGAGCGAAAAAGTAAAACTGTAATTTTTAAGCCTTTCTTGAGCCATATATATGAAAATTAATAGAAATAAAATTACAAAAGGAAAAAAAAGAAGAAAAATAGAAATACTGAAAAAATATACTGAATAAATAAAAGGAAATAAATAATTTAAAAAGGAAACACAAAAAATGTACAGGAAAAAGAAAAAATGCTTTTTTGTAAAACTGCTACAAGTTTTCTTTTCAGCACTTTTTAAAGACACCTTAGTACCAAGTCCATCAGGACACATTTAACTGAGCTGAGTTGAACCAAAAAGCTACAATCAAGTTAAAACTATACAAAATAGTTTTAAAAACAAAAATAGGAACTAACAACGTCAATAAAAGTAAGAAGTTTTTCTAAGAAACAAGATAATTTAATACGGTTTTAAATATTCACCGCAGCCATTATTTCCAAATGAAAACTTAAGTATGGCTTTGATATTACAGCTCACGCTCAGCAAACAGGAAATATTGCATATCATTTAATTGTCATACAGACCTGAAATTGAAATCTTATCATGCATTAAAACGAACAAAGTATGTAAAAATAGGTTAATGAGAACGATACGTTTCAATAAGATTCCTGTTCATTACCAGAGTTTTTGTGCTTAAATTGTCCGTGTTCTGTAAATATACATTAGGTTGCATGTCTCAGAGCAAGCTAATTTTCCCATTAGGGGCTATAAAAGCCTGAAGTGTAGCTTTATTAGTCGTCCCCCGAGTGCTGAATTTATGAATTTAGCCGACTCTGCCTCAAACATAATTAGTATCCTCCACTGTAACTTCATTTTACAGTTAGAAAATGGAGCGTGAGCTTATTGTCCCCGTCTCTAGTTTCTTTTAGTCAAGTAAAAATGGAATACGTGAATTCGGAAAACATCCAGGGAAAGGTCCAAAGTTTGTGTCTTATCTCTGTGCCTTCTGCTCTTGCTTTTATTCGTCCATCTGTGTCATGTTATCGACTTTTTAATAGAAATAAATAGAGATAAAATGATGAATCATTGCTCTGCTGTTAAACTGTTTTCAGAAACATCAGAGCTAGTTGCATAGTCATTCGTCTCACTTCTCATTCCTCTTCTTTTTTCACACTATGGAGGTGCAGGGAAGGCTGAACGCTCTTTCTCCTGCAAGCAACAATCACCATTAAACAAGGAATAGTTTGCCGACCCAAACTCCTCAGATGTTACGTTAGGTGTGTGTTTTAAGCTTTAGTTAGTTCTTTTCCTTATTCAGTTGACTTTATCATTTTTATTATTTTTTTTAAATATTTTGTTGTGTTTTCCTTTCAGACTTTAGTTTTAGTTGATTCCAAATGTTTCACTTCTTGGCCTTAGATGTTTTCACTTTTGTTTTGTCTTTTATTTGTGTGCCCTTATTTCTTTAGTTTTTTCTCTTTTAGTTCTATTTAACTCTTTATCATATCAGATGGTTTCCCATCTACTTCTCTTTCTAGTATTTATTTCCTTCTGTTCTTTCTCCTCTCTGTTCTCTGCTGCCATTGAGTTTCTCTTAGGTTCCTTCTTACATATCTTATATTTAGTTACCATGTAGTTGGTCCTTATTTAGGATTGTTTCCTGTTTTCTCCCTGCCATACTGCTCCCTGACCCAGCTACTGATTGTTTCCACCTTCTCTGTGTCACTAATTAGTCCTCAGGTTTCTTTTTCGTTTCCTCACTCCTCCTCAGTGTATTTAAGCTCCCTGTAATTTGCTAGATCCTCGTCATCGCCGCCTGTTCTTCGCTCCCCGTGTTTTTCATGCGCTCCTGTTTTGAAATTTGTCATCCTTTTATTAAATTCTCGGGGGGAGAAAAATGTATTAAATTACGGGGGGAGGGTGGCCTATACTCAGCCTGGGTGTCTAGTGTCCTGTGTTTTGTTAGTCGTTTGAATGTTGGGAGGGATTTAGGTCTGCCCCTGGGGTGGGGGCGGGCGGATGGCCTGGGCCCCCATGGGGCTCTGAGGGGCCGCTGCCGTGGGCCCCGACTTGACGTGCTGGGGCCTCCCGCCCCTGGTGGATCAGCTGAACGGGGGTGTCTACTGGGGTCAGAAGCTGGCTCCCTGGGGTTGGCATCGTGTCACCCCAGTTATTTCCTCCCCATCCCCATTTGCCTCTGTCCACCTGCTCCTTCATTCTACCATTCACAAGGCCTTGGGACGTGGGCACGTCACTGGGGTGCGGGATGGAGTTTCCGTCTTCTCTACCCTGTGGCGGCCTGGGTCCCAATTTTATTGAGCAACTTAGATACTTACACTTGCAACATTTACAAGACACACACACATGTAGGGACCTGGCGGTGGGTGCGCCTCGGCACTAGAGGCGGGGCCCCTTATATGGGGCCTCGCCTGTGTCGCCGGTACCCACTGTTTAAATGCATCTAGACACTGAGGGCCCGGGGAGGGAGATGGGGGTACCTGGCAGTATCCCCATGTCCCACCCCTCTGTTTTAAGTGCACATTAGAACAACACGCAACAACACCACATTGAGCGGGGGGAGAGAGGCTGGGGGTTTTTCCACTCCCCTGTTCGTTGGACCATCAGGGGTTGGAGCCCGGGGAGATTATCAAGTCGTCTGGTCGAGGACCTAGGCTAGTGGGCTACTCTTGCTGGGGTGGGGGCCTTGGCGGTCTGCTTGTTCCCGTCCTCCCCGTCGGTGATGGATGGTCCTGCCCGCTGGTCGATGATGGCTCTTGATGCCTAGGGGCGGGGGTCCCGGTTGGGGCCCGGCTCGGTCCTGGTGCATGCCTAGCTGGTCCTGAGTGGGCCAGTGTGTCGGGCGGCCGCTGTTTCGGTCCGACATCCTCCTTGGATTGACTGGGGCACCTCTTATGGGGGTGCCGGGGTTGTAAGTAGGTTGGTGCCGTCCGGTGGATCGGTGGGGACCGTGCCCAGCGCCCAAGCTCCTGCCAGTTCCATGAGTTCTACTGCCTGGTCGGTTCATCTGGGGGGGCTGTCCGGTATTGGCTGGGCCCCAGATCTTGGCCCTCTGCATGGGGCGGGATCTGGACCCGGGAGCTGGTAGATCTGGATGTCCAAGTGCTGGCTGGGCGCGGCCTGGGGAGGGCGTACATCCGCTGTGGCTCTTGCTGTGGCTCCCTGGCGTGTGGGTGTGTGGAGGCGGGCCGGGTTGTTGGCAGTGGGTATTGGTCCGGGATGGCGGCGGCGGCCTCCGGGTCCTGTTCCGGGCCCGCCCTAGCGTAGCCGGTTTCCGGCGGAGCCCGTGGGCTTGTCCGTGCGATCTCTCGGGGCCCCAGCATTGCGGCTGCTTGGTGTTCCCCTGGGGCTTCCATCTGTTCCTCTCTTGGTGGGTGATCGGCCCTCCGCTGGTCCGCCTGCGGCTCCTGCCTCCTTCATGTCTGTGTCGATTCCTGTAGGACGGATTGACGGTTCCTTACACCAGCTATCAATCACTTGCATGGGGAAACCTTATTCAGACCTCCATCCTCGCACACACATAGGTGTGGGGACATTGGTGTGGACGGACATATCTTGAGTTGAGGTTATTGTCATCAGTTAGCTTTTACCAGGAGCTTAACAGAAACATTAGTGTTGTGTTTATTAATCCATGCTTGTGTGTAGTGAATGTGTAATTCTTTATTTGTATTACTGGATCTGAACTATTGGTGTGGTTCTGTTCAGTTCGTTGTTTTTTTTTTGTTTTGTTTTACCGCTTCTCTGCCATCCGGCAGAGGTGGAGGACTGGGATGTTTTCTTGTGTTCTTTGTTTGCCTCCCTGTCTTGTGTCGTCAGTTCGCGCCTCTGCTGGTGCAGTTTCTTTTCTTCACCTTGTTCCTTCCTTCCTTCTTTTCTCGGTTTCGTGTCCATGACTTCAGGAAATTGAACCCTCAGTAATCACTAATAAAGATTATTTAATACATATACATCAAGTGGAGTGTTACAGCAAAGATGTAATACTCTGCTTGGGAAAGTAAATCTGTTGGGCTTTTACTTGGTACTCAGACACCAATTCTGAGTGGCAAACTGCCAGACAGGACACGTAAAAAAAAAGAATAAAAAAATTAAAAAAAAAGGAAGAAGGAAGTAAATACAGAGGAGAAAGGAAGAAAGGAATATCTGCTTGCATAAAACCAAAATTATGAATCAGAAGAGCAACACTGTCAGGCATAGCAGAGTTTTAATCACTACAGTACTCCTTTTCTAGCTCCAGGTTTACAAGAGAAACTAATGCAAATTATTAGGATCCTTTTAACAACTTGTGAAGCCACCATTATTCTGAAGTGACGTTGTTTCTCATGAGTGCATTTCACATATAGAAAGGCGCTCTTGCATGAAACTAACATGCTACTTTCATCCCAAGAAAATTGCTTTAGTTACACGTTTCTGAGAAATCCCATTATTATCTGACATACAAAGCAAAGCAAAAAAATCACAGGTACACCTGGTACCGGCTGCATCAGTGGCTCCAAGTGATGATTACGTTCAAGAACCTTGTGTTTACGATGAAGGCCATTTTTGAGCCAGGGAGACATAACTATGGGCAAAATAACACCACCAGCAATTTGCTTCTAGGACACCTTAAGCAGTCTCACCCAGAGGTTAAATTGAAAATCATATTATTTCTCAGCCTGACTCTCCAGATGCCACTGCGCCACATGGGCCAGAATCACTGACATAAACCAGCTCAATGAGCATCACAGCTCTTTATACAACAGGGCAAACTGGGCTTGGCACTCGATGTGTTTGTGTGCAAATCGTGCTTTCTACCACGAGTCACAAACAGGCCGAAGACTAGGAGCGTGAAGCTCACAGGTCAGTAAAAAAATACAGAAAACAGGCAATGCTTTCCCAGAAACCCAGAGGAGACTTCCAGCTCATACAGCTCTGATCAGAGCTTCTGAAAAACTTTGCTACCAACCGGGACGTGGCTACTCACTTAAACTAACGGGCCGTGGATGATTAATCAGAGAAGAAACCAAGGGGCTAAATCTAATGGAGGAGCTGCAGAGATCCACAGATCAGGTAGGAGAGAATAATCCTTAATCATCCCACAAAGATTCAGATTTAACAGCAGCAAAGTGACAGATAACAGAAGCTTTTAAAATTACAGAAGAAAAGGTAGAAAAGTAGAAAAACTAAACTAAAGAACTAAGTACATGAATGTCACAATTACTAAAACTGTACAGTTATTGGAATGTGTAACTGAGATTTTTTTTTTTTAAACCAAAAAAATATTCAAAGAAATTGCATGCGCAGTTCTGAAATCAGAAATTAAAAATAAACCATATAATTTACAAGAAGTTAACAGAATATGAAAAGAGAAAAACAGATGTGCAAATAGCAACAGCAGAAATGTTGCATTAGAATTAATTTATGCATCAAAGTTTTCTAAATCTTTTAAATGATAGTTTGGTTCTATACTATGATATATCAGTGGTGCGACATTCCACAGCATTTATTGCTCTCCTTAAGGCCATGTCCACGCGTAGCCGGGTCTTTAAAAAACTACGATTTTCCTCCGCTCCTTTAGAAAAAAAAATCTCCATCCACACATAACCCGATAAACGTGTTTTTCAGCAGATTCGTGAACGTGCAAAACCTGTAGGGGGCAGTAGTTCTCCCAAATCTTCTCCGCTCAGACTGACTTTCTATCCTCTATCTTCAGCAGTAACAGCTATAAAAGCAAACAAGACGCTTTAACAATGGATGTTACCAACACTGTTAAAGTAATTAGTTACTCAGCAAAGTAACTGTGGCGTTATATTTATGTTCTATAACTCAGTTATGTTTTATAACATCTGTAGCATTTTTATTACTGAATGACAAATAAAAAAACATCGTATACACAGTATTTTAGAACATTTGGTATTTGGACTTGACCTTATAACACAAGCTATGTGCAGAAAAATAAAAAAAATAGAAAAAGTAAATATCGGTGATAAATAATCACACTAAATAAAGCAGCATATAATTGGCTTTAGTAACACATTTTAAGACTAATTTGGTGTCACTTGGTGACATGAACTGGAAGCTAATGAAGAAAAATCAAATTTTACAGTAACATTAATAAGAAATATTACATATGTTAATTTAAAAAAAAAATACGCTCTTTTAATTTGTGGGCCAGTTAGCATCTGCCCAGACTGATAAGAGTAAAGAATCCTGAAGACTAAAAGAGAATGTCCGGAGATTTGTGACCTGAACCTTCAGACAGGGCAGCTCATGTAGCAACGAGGGACAACAGGTCTGCAAGTCTGAAACCCTGAGTCAAATGTCTGAAGCTTTGATTGATCAGGAAAGAAAGGATTTAAAAGTAAGCAGCCCAAGGAATAAAGTGCACTTAAGACAGAGAGTTGAAGGTCTATAAACAGTAAACACTACGGAGAACAGAATAGTTTTAAATTGTGTTTAAAAAAAAAAGTGCCATTAATTCTGCAAACTGCACTTGGTTTTAAAAACGCAAAAATAATCTAACATGTTTCTCCGTCTGGTGATCAGTTGCCACACTTTGGGAATGCCAAAACGTAGCTCAATTAGACAAAGTCGCTTGCAGCCCAGAGCTGGACAGCACCAGCGGATCGTGAGCCGTGTTAGTCATACCTGTGGCGCTGTTTGCCTAATCGTCGGGCTCGTGGCGACTAAATCAAAGCTGCCTGCACCGAACCCTAACCCTGCAGCGTCTTATGGCACAGCTCAAACTGATTTAAATCCACCTACACATTGTCGGACATCTCCTGCTGTCCGCCGCTTGCCCATTATTCATTATTCATTATTCATACTCGTCTCTGTAATTGCAGCTTATGTGAATATTTAATCTCTACATCCTTCTCCCTTCTCTAAGATATTTTCTCCACCTCCTGTCTCCTGCACACTGAGGTTTAAAGAAAAAGAGATAATACATGCAGTGAACTTATTAATTATGCATTTCTACACACTTTGTATTATTTATGGGTACCCCTTCACCTTTGCTGCTTCATAGGTAACCCCAACCGAATAGTCCGAACAGAGAATCTGCTCTGCTGGGTGTGCTACCCTAAAAATAGCTTTTTGATGACACTGGTTTAACTTCCCTGGCAGTGGGCTATGTATTTTAAGGTCACTTCTCCTGACACAAAAATTGTTTCATTTGTTTAGCAATAACAGGTGCTATCGAAGCAAAAGCAGCAGTTTTGTAAAAATATTGAAAAATATTGGGTAATCATAACTATTTAAATGCATTATTTTCATATAAATAATGCAATAATTTTCCGTTTAAGGCTCAAGAAGTTGTAATTGGAAAAACCAGAAAAGCACTTAGAGAGCGCAGACCTCGGCCAAGGTGACAAAATCACCTCCAAATCTGAACCACTTATTCTTGGTCCCACTGTGGACATTTCCTGAACGTTTCATCAAAATCCATCAATAGCTTTTTGAATTATGTTGCTAACAAACAAACAAACAAAACCTGGCCTAGACATAACGTTACCTCCATGACCAAATGTGACTTCAAGGTGTGGTGTTTTAAACAATACAAATAAAAACTGTGTCAATCAATTTGCAGTTTGATGTGCAGTTAAGCTGCATATGTATCAAAATGAATGGAAATAAAGAACCACTATAGATTAACATCACAATTAACTGACTGTGTATATATATATATACCCAACTCCAACGTCTCTCTGGCTGGCTTTCTAACCGTATTAGCAGAGCAGGACAGTCTTCAGTCAGAGGCCTCTTCAGATTCATTGCAAGACTGACTGCTAATGGAGACCCTTCCTGCCCACAGCCTCACCATCCACGAGTTACAAACTTCCTGACGACTGCAAAGCTGCTGAGCCAGTGAGCTGCTTAAAATCAAAACTGTTTAGAGCTGCCTTTGACTAAGTCATACATACATGTGGTTATTGCTTTATTGCTGTTTTTACTTTCTAATGTTGTAATTTATGCTTTTTTATGTATCAAAAGTTTTGTTTGCTTCTTTATCACTGAATCAGGTAAAGCCCATTGGATAACATCGTTGAGAGTTTGCTATACAAATAAAATTGACTTGCCTTACAACAACTATTGTTTTTCTTTTAGGGATAAATGAAGTATTTTTGAAGGAACTATGAAAAACTTACCTGTTTGATCTATAAAGTCATGATTCAAGAATTTAAATTAGCATCTTCTGAGCTAAGTGACGGGTTAAAAAAAAGTCATCTATAATGTCTACCTACATGACAAATTACAGCAGCATGGTGTGTAAATGCAGTTTACAGAACATAAGAATTATTATTAACAAAACCAAACTGCAGAATATTCTAATATGCACATTAGTAGTGGGAAATATAAAAGGTATGAGATAGAAATTATATACATTTATCCAAAGGTAGAGATTTTGACTATACACATTGTGATGTCATCAAGCTGTGCCAACATACTTCAGCTACACAAGCAGGGTTAATGCTGATAAGCATTTGTCTTTATGATAGATATTATGAGTTTAAAATTTGTTGTTTAACAACGCAAAAAAAAACCCTGCTGAAATTTGAAGCATTTTTAATCCAAATATTTGCAGATTTCTTGTGCGAAATTACATTTATAAATAAGTAACTAGGAAAGCAGAACATTTTTAACTTTATGTTCATAACATTTGGCTTTTATTTGATTTAAAATATCTTAATCTTTATATTTTAAGAACTTTTTGTTTTGCATTATTTTGGAAAATTATTTGAATGTTAAATACATTTTGCATATTAACTTTTCTGTCAATGGCTTTCTAAACCTTTTTGAATTTGTTCTGCTGCAATGTATCTGGAAAAAATGATCATCTTCATAAGTGATCATTTTGACATAAATAAGAAAATTAAAAAGAGTAATATATCACTATATATATTGTTTCCGCATATGCTTTGGATAATACTGCAATATAGATTTGAGGCCATATCGGCCAGCCTTAGTGCACATAATGTCATCTACCAACATTTCAGAAGTTGTTCTTGTGACCAATAGGTAAATAATCCCATAAGCGACCAAGAGCTAGTCCATATCTGGACACAGACATTAATTATTCTGCTTTGAAAAGTGAATTTTTATGTAGTTTTGTGAGGAGTAAACTGGTAAAACACTTTTTGTAGCCCCAGAAACAGCAGTTTTCGGTCTGAAATGGAAAAACTAAACAAGTGTTGTGGATTAAAGGATGCGCTCGCTGTCACTGAGACGTCACATAGGTGTGGGGAGCAGTAGACGTAGCAGGAAATGTTCCTTCCTCTGCTTGATCTGTGTTGACTTTATTTTTCCCCCCCCACTTTTATACCCAAATACCACATTTCAAATGTTTTTTCTTACTCTATAAATCCATCAAGCAGACACATTAGAAACATTAAACAGCCCGACTGACTGCGGCTCTCCGTCACAACACGCGGCTCAGCTTCCAAAAAAGTCTTTCCTGATTTATGTAGATCTCATATTAAAGCCGCGTTGTGAAGCGGGCCTCATGTATTATTCACATCAAAAACCATGTGAGCGTGCGCCCCCGTGCGCCCCCGTGCGAGTGTGTGTTGCGCCTGTGCTACGCCGACTCGTCACCGCGCGGCGCATTGATAGGAGCAGAGAGACAATGTGTGCAGCTGATAGGCTGAAAACAAACGAGGAAGGTAGGGAAGAGTAAAAAGAAAGGAACAACAAAGCAGCGCAGCGGGGAGTAGAGGAAGACGGACCGACTCAGTAGCAATTCATCTCCAAGAGCTTCAGAAAGACAGCGGCTCTGCAGGCAGTGATGGATGTAAGGTTTTCTACATGTTTTCTGAAGCTTAGAAACACGCTGAAGTCTCACGGGCTCAAAAAATGCACATGCAGCAGTTTCTACAATAAAACTTGGCCTCTGTTGAACCAAGGCAATCCTAATTTAATTAGTTTTGTTTGCTTTTTATTTATTAAATAAGCACTTTTCCTTTTGATTTGATGCGGAGTTGCTTTCATAGTTGCTCTACAAGCGAAAGCGATTTGCTTTGTTTTTCTATGTTTGAGGAAGAGGATGATTAATGAGCTTTGTGAAACGCTGCGTTTGGTGCATTTCATAAATTTGCTCCCGGTGTCGTTATAGATTTAATGTCGGAGGGAAACACAGAGGTGGGGTCGTTCCTTTTGTTTTGACAGACCGAGACGTAACTCATAGGCAGATTTATTTAGGAAAGGATTAAAATGATATAACAAACTGGATCAAGACTAAATAAAGCAAAGCTATGAGAGGCGCCCAGTGGCAAATTCACAAAGCTTTTACGCAATGTAAATATGTGCAGCTCTCACAGCGAAAGCAAAGGAAGATCTGCTTCTTAAATACCTTCAGCCTACATTTAAAGAAGCTGCTAGCAGCAACTTAGCCACTACTCGCATTCTGTATACAAATAAGTGGCAGAGAAAATATCTGTAATGAGGAACCAAACCAAAAAACGGAGATTGCACCAACTGGACTCTACAGAGAGCTGTGCACTATGGCTGTAACAGTTCATGCATTCATATCTCCCGGTACGGTACGGCTCTATTTGGGGACATTAATGCAGCTACAGTAGAAGAAGGAAGATGGACTGAATCAGAACTTTGTCAGCGAACAAGGTCCATAACCCACTCTGCACTGAAATTAATGACCAGCTGAAGTCCACATGGATACCAGTATTTTGGGTAAAATGCTAGTCGGAGGAATGGCTTTGATAAGAGGGAATATTCCCAAAAGCTGCCCATGCTGCATTCCAGTACAACTGGGAAACTAGGCTGTCACACCAAAGTGATTTTAGTATGTTTTATTCTCAAATATGTATTTAAACATTTCTAGACATTAACGCTGACTGTTTGAAGTGGTTTTCTACTCTGGCTGTGTCCGCTGGTACTATTTTATTTATATAAAAACATAATCTATCGTTCAGTCACTTCTATACTTTCAACTTTTTAAGTTATCAAACATAATAAAAACTGAAATTTCAGGAATAGAAGGAAGGAATTAATGAAAAAAGGTTAATATGTATAGGATACATACAGGATAGTGGCTGTTGTGTACTGTTACACTCCTACTCTGCAGGAAACAAATACAAAATGCCACTAGTGCTTACACTAGCCCTGGATATTCATAAAGATTACTTTAAATAGTTGAATAAACTGTTTTAAAGTGAAAATTATCATTTTCCTCCCAAAGTAGATCAGTTACTTTTAATAAATCCTGCTGGATAAATCCATCCCGGTGTTTTTACGCCTCATTGGCGGTACTTTACATACTTCCGCGTCAAATCTGCCTCTTTTGTGACATGCATTTCTATGTACATATACATATTTCACAACACTGGAAAGCTAAGATTCTTGAGATTCCAAATTATGTATGCTAATAAAGAATGCAATCATAACTGTGGATACAAAAATGGTAGGGAGCTAAATAACCTTCAACTCACTGTTTGAAGCCTTCATATCATTGACAGAACAGGACTATCACGAACAAAACAACCATAAAGAGTCCAATAATTGTCTTCTGATAAAATAGTTTGTCCTCAACAACACTTACATTCACGATCCAACATAATCTGCCGCCAAAAACTTTATAGATTTGCCTTCTTGCATGTATTTCTCACAATTTGTCATTGCAATTGTCGTTAGCATGCTCATATTAGCCTAAAAACAATACAGCACCATGCCTGGAGATGTTAGCTTAAACTACTGGCTAATGGGTACTTTCAAGTCTTCTCTATTCCAACGTAAGTGGCTTGAACCGACTACTCGCTGCACAGTATTATGGTAACAGATGCATCAAATAGCCAAGGACATTCTGACTTGTAACTAGTCGGAGTATTTCACAACACTTCAAAAAACGAAATACAACATAGGGGAAGATGTAGAGCCTTGTTTGAGAAGAAACAGTAATGATTTGGACCAATTTATGTTTTTTTTTTAACAGGAGCACAATGACGTCTCATGCATTTTCTTTATTTAAAACCTTAGAAATAAAAGCGGCTGTACTTTCTTTTTTTTAACCGTCTGCAGAGACTAACTAACTAAAAAACACAAAAAACAGAAAGCGACGATGCTAATAAGCTGACACATTCACACATGTGGATGTCCAAGAGAGCTGCTGACCTCAGATCAGCACTCAGCATTTAATTAATCATCCCAGAACATAAAACTAGGCCGGTTTAAATATTCACGGCAAATGCTTTAATGCCATGCGGCATCATTAGAAAATGTAGGTTGCTGAAAGGATTAATGCATGTGGCGTTGCGTAACTCATATGTGCAGCAGGAGCAGCGGCTGTATGGCGCCTTCCATGAAAAATAATGCACAGAAACAGCCAGGCTCATTTATGAAGGCATCAACAGGACTCAGAGATTTCAGCTGCAGAAAAAACACAGAAACCGGCACTTACAATGGTGAAGTTCATGACTTTGAGGATCCAGATTGTTAGCGCCAGGTTGATCAGGATCAGGATCATTAGCAGCAGGACGAAGAAGTAAAGGCAGCGTTTCCTCCAGCCGTAGATTCCCACTTTGTACACTTGTGGTTTCTCTGAACTCTGGACATTGTTCCTATGAGAGCACTGTTCCTGGGTCATCTGGGGAGAGACAGACAATGATGGACATTTACAAAGGCTTCTTTTAACTATATGATTGCAACTGGACATTGTTTCACTTGGAAAATGCGTTAAGTTCCCCCTTGACATTGAGAACCGGATTTCATGAAACCATTCCGATGGCCTGCTGGAGGGCCCGTCCGGCTTTTTTACTTTTTAATCCATGATATTCTGAATTTATATGTTTTATATCATTGGAAAGCTAATAATATTGTTTGTTTTTTTTAAACCACATATGCCAAAAAAGTACAAAATCATAAGCGTGAACACAGCAGTTGTCTTTGTCAACCCCCCCATTCCCTCCTGGAAGAATTATTATGCACCACTCAAATTTTGCAGCCTGCTGTCTCTCAAAAATCTAATCCAACTTGAACAAACAGTGTTTTTACATCCATAATGGTTAATTTGATGTTCTCCAATAACATTGTTGCCCCACAACAAGTCCTACATCCACAGCCTAACATAATCTACTCTACTCTCAACACATTTCCCTCCCCAGGAGTACGTTTCTCAATGTTTTTTTAATCACATATTCTTACATCATGTGGATTTCCCGCAACAAATCACACCGCGCTTCCCTAAAGGGCTTAGCTTATGACTCATAACTTACTTGATCCAATAGCCGACAGGTTACCCCGGTATTCTGTGGCAAAATCATCAGCTAATGGCTGATAACTGAAAAGTACCATCCCTATTCTCTCGATTGTGCTTCAAACCAGTCGCAGCTGAGAACAATGGTGATTGAAGCATCAAATCGCCAAAGTAATGATGAAAACGACAATAGGTGACTCGAGGGGTTGGACTTTATCTTTGCATTAGGAAACAGCCTGCATAAAGCAGTTTATCCAAACAAAGAAAGGAAAGGAGTACGCAGCGTTACGCATAGCAAGTAACCCTTGGAGTGCTGGGTCCAAACACACTTTATTGCTATTGTACAACATGGTGGAAGCCGTGGAGCTTTGTTTATGACAAGACAGTGGTGATTTTGGGAGGGTTTTTTTATTAGAAGGAAATACGAGATTTGGCACAGATTGAACGTTTTTAAGGCCCATTTTAAATTTAGTTTATGGTATTTATTTATATATGACGTAAAATGCTCATTTTTTGGTCTATTGCTGTCATTTTCTTTGTGGATAAAGGTGATAAATCAGACTTTAGACCCACAATGTTTTTAGGGTCACCACACATTTCTAAAACTACTTTTTGAGCATATATTGTATACATTTTAATAAGGGAAACCAAAGTTGTATCTTTTCCTCTGTATTAGAAATAATATAAGTGGACAACAATTGCACTTAGACATATTTTCACTGTTCTGTGAAATATTTCAGAGAGTTTCTTTCCAACAAGACCCCAGCCATATCTCTCCTCCAAACGGTTCCTGAACAGCGTTAATTTTAATTTTAATTTAAAATATTTTGGGCGGAAATTGCAGGAATGTTAAGGGGTTATAGTAACCGAGGGGGAGAGAAAGGTTAGACCCTCAGCCCTGTTCTCTCTTAAAGCAAGTGGAAACAGGCAAAGGGGATAAAACAGATCAGCATTTATATTTAAGCAACAACAAATAATTATAACATTCACTTTATAATCAGTATGTACCAGTTCTTACACCTGCTGTTCCTTAAAACTTTCCCCACTGCTCCATCAGCTTTCTGCTTAATAGACTTTCTCTGCAGACTGTAGAATCCCAGCAGGACAGTCTAGTCAAATTTAGCAGCAAATATTTTCTCTGGATGAAAAGGTTAAATAAAACAATATTTACAATTACAAGTACGCAAGTGAAGTTTATTTATAGAGCACTTTTCACAGACGCACAAGTCACAAAGTGTTGAACAACACATGTCACAAAGATTAAGAATACATATTCGAGGAAGGATGGTTCTAAAACAAATATAGAAATATTTCACCGAGAGATCATGACCATCAAAGACTCAAACGGACGCATTCTGCAGAGCCTCAGTAGAAACGGATAATAGAAAGGCGAAATGTGAACAGAAGTGCGACCATAAACATTCCCCTCACATACCCACACTCCAGTGCTCTCTGTTGAGCCAATGGCCGGCCTCTCAGTTTTGGCACCATGACAGACAGTTTAGTTAGCAATCGCATTGACTGATTACCCAATAAGTGGTCTATAACTCTATTATAACCCCTCCGGCCCACTGATGTGCTGATAGTAGCGATTAATGATGATTCTAATTGTATGGCTGTGAGGACGATGACGCATTGTTCACTTCCAGCGCTGCTATAATAATGCCCTAATAACTCTGTGGAAAAATACAATTTAGTGTCCAGCGCAGTTTACAGGGCAAGCCTCACACCACCAGAGCCAATCGTTTTTGACAGCCGCCCGCCGAAACCCCCTAACTGAAACAAATGGCAGAAGAAAGGGGGGAAAGTGTAGAAAGCTGCAGGAGACGCCACAGAACAGGGCTATCAGTCAGCAAAACATCATCGATCTGTTTAAGCATTTAAAAGAAATGATTTTTATGTGACACGAACGAACACGCTGGAAACATTTGATGGCTTTTAAAGCTCACATGTCTGACAGGAAGTGGTCTGACTGGCTGCTAAAAATCATGTTCAGTAACAGCCAGGGGGGGATTTTATTTACAAATCTTGTCTTTAACATCATTTCTTACCCATACACTCATATTAAAACAAGTGATGCTTTAGAAAACTGCATTCACAAGGTTTTACTGCGTTTTCACACCTTTTAGTTTATGTAATTAGGTGAGAACTACACTGCAGAAATAGGGGTACATTATTGTGCCCCAAGGTAAAAAAAAGTCAACGCAGTCAAGGACAAAATATTGAACCGTAGGGTAATTATCTGTACGTTTTTCATTGTTTGAAAGCTATATACCTGTTTCTCAGTGCTTTCATGAAAAAATACATGCAGTAGCAAAGCTGGATTTACATAAAAAGACCTAATAGTTTTATTTTCAACATGTTTTATGTATACATTATTTTACATCAATGAAATCATTTTACAAGGATCTCTCTGGTAAATGATTTTGATTAGAGACATTTTGCTAGGGGAGCATAAATATTTGGACAAACTGCACAAATTTTTAGTGCAAGATCAACTTTTCCTTCTAGCGGAAAACTCCTGTTGGCATACTTCAAAAGGAGGTTAAACAAAAATTAAATATTTGAATTTTAACTTGAAATTAACAGTATTTATTATTTATTTATTTTACAAAATAACAGTCCACAGCCAAAAATGTAAGTTAACAAACTAAAAAGTCCATCCACTTTTTTGTGAAAAAGCTTTTGTGAAAATTTGCAATGTTTGTGTGATTTTATTTTTATCACTGTCACATAAACAATAGTAAAATAAAACGATTTTAAATATAATTGTAACAGTTAAAAACTCTCAAATGTGAGCAGCTCAGATTGGGTCCCCACTAGAAGAACATCTCTGCTTTTACTTTGGTGCTACAGTCCCAGACCCACCCTGTGGGCCCCTTTTAGCCCCACTTTATTCCCCTCCTGGATATGCCCCTGCTCAGCACCACTGAACATTTAGTATTGGTCACTATTAATCATTCTAAAAACTCTTACGTATAAGTTTTTAGAATGAAATTTTTTTTTTTTTAGAAACTGCAGCTACTTTCAGCTACATAGAAAACATGCGGCTCGCTGCTGCGGCGTGCATCACTTCCCAACTTTTGATTAAATCAGATTTCTTTTTGCACAGCTCTTCACCCTATGACTGAAATACGATGGCTAACATGTTCTGGTGAGAGCGTTTCACAGAGCTAAAACGGATGTGTGAAGACGTATCTCACAACATGTTTTCTAATGAAGTAAAAATGGTGGCTAAATATGTTAGTGTTTGTTCAGGTGTAAAAGTGTAAAAGCCTTAGAAATGGCTTCCAAGTGTGGTTTGTTGCCTTTTAACCTTTTTCATGTTGTAAGACAGGTTCTATGAAAGTTAGTGAATTTTCCGTATTTATCGGCCCCTCGCATAAATCTCCCTAAGCGACATTTCCCCCGAATTTTTATCCTGATATCTGATGCCGTCGCATTTCACGTACACTCCCTGTTTCTTATGTGAGAGTGTTGGAGATTAAACATGTTTCATTTGCATTCTGCCAAGGAAGGACCTATAGGGTACAGTTTCTTCCTGTTTCCACCTGTTGGTGAAATTTGCCGTTTTAAATCCAAAATAGGTCACCTACTATATGTAATTCGTATGTCTGATGAGGAAACCGATCAGCTGGAATTAGTGACACACGTCGCCACAGCGAGCTGCAAGTTTTAAGAAACAGTCTTCATGTGACTTTATGTCACTTTTTAACTCCACCGAGTTATTAAAGATTCAATTTTTTTTTAAATCAACCTCAAGTCTTGTTTACTTTTATTCTGGCTGCGCGTTTAAATATTGTGATCACAATCAACATCACAATCAACAGACTCAATGCTGCCCTGAGATCAAAGTAAGGAAAAATACTTTGTCACTCTCTCAAAAACTGCTTTCAGTTTTTAGAATGATTAATAAGGGATTATTCCTAAACCTTCAGTGGTGCCGAGCAGGAGGTTAATAAAGAGGGGCTAAAAGGTGGCAAGGTGGGTGGGGACCCAATCTCAGCTGGTAACATTTTAGAGTTTTCATCTGTTCAATGAAAAATAAAAACATTAGAACTTTTCACAAAAGCTTTTTCACAAAAAAAGTGGAGGGACTGTTTAATTAGTTAACTTACGTTATTGCTTTGGATTGTTATTTTGTTAAATACTGTAAAATTCAAATTTAAAAATTTCATTTTATCATCATTTTAACATATTACATTTAGCCTAACGGGCTACTAATTAACAAACTATTGGCATCACTGGTTACAATTTTACTTACACCTGGTTTTATTTAAACTACTTACTTACTTCAACTTGCATTTCCAAATGTATTCATGTATCCTCCACATTTATTTATTTCTACAGTTGTGTAATTATTGTCAGTTGTATTTATCCATATATTTCTTCCCACATTTACTTTTTTAAAATTTTGTCAGGGTCACTCTTTCTGATCCCAACTATAATGGCAGGGAATTTGATTTGGTGGGTGGGTTTGAGAGGTGAGGGAGATTTCCTTGATAGTGACGTCACTATTAGACGCTTTTTGCAAATGACTTGTAGAAGCTTAAGATTTCTGAAAGCAAAATTAAAATGGATGGATGTTTTTTAGTCATGTTTGGAGTGTTTAAAGAGGCAGCAGAGATCCAAACGGATGAAAAAGGTGAGATTTGTATAATGTTTCCCCTTTAAAAGCAATACAATGGTAAAACATGAACTCTTTATAGATATTATAAATAAAAGTAAGGATTAAATGATTGAAAATCTAAAAGTCTGTGATGCTTTTGTGATTTAAAGGCAAATCATTTAGACTGAACCCGAGCGAGCCAGTTGTAAAGGCTTCGATTACTCATGCAGAGTATTTTGGATCAGATTTATTCAAACACAACCACCTGCTCCGGCCAATCAGACGCCAGGCTGTTTGATCAGCTCCTTGGCAGTATCCTCACAGCGACGCCACAGCCTGCGCCACTGGATTAATATAAGCAAAGCTCCTGATTCTGCATCACTTGCTCCTCTCTTCTCCGTCTGCCATCCACAGCACACGCCTCCCGAAACTAACCTCCGCCCTGACCCATCGGCCGCTTAAAGCGGGGTCCGGTCCGAGCTGACGTGGAATATTCTGTTTACGCCATGAAGCCCGATTATGAGCAAGCACACACACGATCCAAAAGGCTGGCAGACAGGTTTGCCATTTCCTCTCCCCAGATTAGTTTTGATGTTTTCTTGTCTGCTGTGACAGGCTCAGATAGCTGACCCTGAACCTGATGTGAAATGAAAAAGATTATGTCAGTAAAAGCTGCCAAGCGTGTGTCAGCCGCAAATATTTGGGTTTCAGAGGGAACTTTTCTTGTCATATGTGCATTTTTTGGTGCTGTTTTTAGGAAAGTTTCTCGAAACAGAGAGAATTTAAACCTTTTTTTGATTTAGTTCAGCTGCAAGGGGAAAGAAACAGCTCTCAATTCACAGTCAGGTCTGGTTTTATGACACGTCTGCTTTCTGTCTCGAATAGAACCACCGTCTACCCATGAAATGATCAGTTAAGAGAAACCTGCTCTCTGTGAGTTTAAGTGTGTGTCTGCATCAGTCGTTCAGATTTTGATTTCTGAATATTAAGTGTAAATGAAGGCCAGGTTGGCTGGTCAGCCTGCCAAACGTCTCCAGGTGTGAGGACAACAGCTTGGCGGTGAAGCAGCAGAACTCAAAGCAAGTCAGGATGGAGCAGCTCGAACCCTCATGTATAAATGCAATACTGACCAGCAAAAAAGGTAATGTTTCCCTGCTGCTGCTTCGGAAATAAATAAAAGCAGCTCCGGTCTCTATTCAGCCTTCTATTTTTTTTGTTTTATTTATTTAAAAGGGACAGTGCGTGGCACTCGGCCATACCAGAATTAGCTACAAGCTAAATTTAATCTGTAGTCCCTAGCAAAACATACAAATAATCCAACCTATTCTCTGTGTTTGGCTCCATGACTTGACGGTTCTGGTATAAATTGGATCAATTGGGTTTTCTGGACAGCTGGATGAAAACTGTAGTTCATAACAGCTCTATGTGAATAAAAAAGTGGATTTAAATTTTTTTTAATGTACCTTAAAAACTAGGGTGATGGCAAAGAGGCTTTCCAACCTCAAAGACTTGGAGCTCATCACCAACAATAAAAAAAAACTCCAGAAGAAACAAGGAAGAAGCTGGTCAGCACGTATCTGGATTGTTTGCCGTCCAGCTTATATATATTACAGTATATACTTATATAGTTTATATATATATAACCTAAAAAACGGGTCTTTTGGACGAATGGTAGAACAATTCTCAGACACACACTCCTAAACCTTGTGGAAATCCTTCCTAGAGTTAAAGTTGTTATAGCTTAGTTATAAACTCAGCAATGGGAATACATCATGCATAGTCAGACACGGGCCTCCTGATATTCAGATGGAGGCGCTAATCAAAAGTCTCAGCTTTTATGAATGTGCTTGTTGATGGGTTCTTGTTGCCACAAATGCATGCCGTCACACCGTAGATCCACTTTCCACACACAGCGCGTCACAAATCAAATAAATACAGCATGGTAATAAAATATAACAGCCCCCTGCCTTGTGCAGACTCTCCATGCATCCACAAAGAGCACTGATAGCTTTCCAATATTGTCTGAAGGGACGCGCTGACTGGGGAAACCAAATGGGGCTTGCTGGGAAGCTAAATAATGGCCACTCTCACCAGAGAGGAGGTGTGTGTTAAGAAAGTGGAGCTGAGGAGAAAGAAAATAAGTGGCAAATTGGTGGCAAATCAAATCATTGGCCTTTGAGCTACACCCCCCCTGTTGCCGTCCAATGGTGCCACTCATTCAGCCAGCTATTCATGCACAGAGCGGCTAGAAAACCCAATGGTCCACAAACAAAGCCTGTCTCTGATTAGGGAGAGAAATGAGGTTTTACGAAATGTTATTGGTCAATCCTGCTGCCAAATAGCCAAGCAGCTCTCCATTAGGACTTTTATAGATGCAGTGTGAGGCTAGTGGCCGCTGCCAATATATAGACCATTACTGCAGGTTGCACGCATTCTGACTTTATAAATACACAAACTAGGAACAGCCATTAGCAGCAACTCGTGGGCCAGCAGGCATGTGGGAAAAGGCTGAATGGGAAGTTACAGAGATTTTCCATAAGCAGAGGCAGAGATGTAGAAGTTTCTGTTAGTAGCTTCTCCGTAAACGGCTTCCTGGAACAGCAGACTGCTGCCACGTCCTCTGGTTCTAAATTCTCTCTGAAGATCTGCCACTTCTTTCACACTAACTAACTAACAGGATCCTGGTCTGAGGACGGAAGATGTTCACACTTTCAGACTTTATTTCCTATAGTCTACAATTAGTGTTCATGGGTCGGTGCATCTGTCTGTCCATCCATCACAGGTCCAGCAGTGAAACCCATTCTCATTAAGGAAAATCCTGAAGAATTACTGGAGCAGAAGGGATTTAAAGTTCTTCCAGTAATCTCTGGGTCTACAACAGGGTCTCCTACTAGTAGGACATTCCCCAAACACCTTTCCAGGAGATGTTTTCTGAGCAGATGTCTGAACATCCTCAGCTGACTGAACAGCTTTCCTCTGACAGGACAGAACTCCTCACCTTCTCTCAAAGGAAGAACTGGATCAACCCTACAGGGAAACGCCATGTCAGAGGTGATGAACCTAGGTTTTAGACTCATGGTTTATGACTACAGGTAAAGATCCAGGTGTAGGTGGAATGGTAACTATGCTGCTTCTTTACCACCACATTTTAAAAACTAAAGCCTCAACAGACTAGCCTGTAAAAATGATTCCCAGCTAGAATTTCTGCAACCAGCAGGTCAATACTTCAAGTATTTTTATCTTAATTTATAAAGTTTCTTCGGGCGTATTCACACCAGCCCTGTTTAGGTCGTTTAAAACTAACTCATTTGTTTCCTCCCTTGGTCCGGACCTTTTACTCTGGTGTACGTACAAACCAGCAAACTCTGGTGGCACCAAACTAGTGAACTGAGACCCAGCTGAAGAGGTGGTCTCGAACCCTCATGCAGAGTAAACCATGTGTGAATGCAAATTAACTTTACCCAACCAGTGAACAAAAAACAAATAAAAAACGTTTTAGTTCGGACAGGCATCCGTAAAAGTAATTGTTCATTTATTCCATTTTAATATGTGTGCTGTGAATATCCTCATGGTGACATAAATCCAGTTCGTTTATCATTTCATAATTATTTTATGTTAATTGTACACATTCCATCTATCTGCATACTATTCCACACCTCATGTTGCATCGCTGTAGCTGTCATTTCAATAATAATAATAAAAGATCCAGTCATAATAAACTTTTTCCACCAATTTTTAAAATTATTTAAATAATAACACATTCATTTCTTTCCTTTTACTTTAAATCAAATCTGAAATAAAGTAAACGAACATTGCACCAGCATGATCACGCCACTTTTCCCTGATGGAGGCTGAAGCACCAATTCAGCCATAGGTTTGAATTCAGGGAACATTTATCAAACTGAAGTGATCAGAATACGACCAAACTGTATGAACAAGGAGCCGATGGATGCCTGCTTTTTGTATCAGTAAACTGCAGCGATCTGTCTCCAGCAGTCTGCATTGTGCCCCATCTGCACCCACAGATGCGCTCCAAAGCCGTGGTAACGTGCTCTCACCTTCAGATTTAAAACCTGTGAAATACAAACAGTATGGTACGCTGTTTTCACGCGGCCTCTTCGTTTTAACCTGCCAACCTTTAGCTGTCCAACAGCTGAAAGACATTAGCAGACGTGTCTTTTCGTTGAGAAACGCTGGTCCTGCTGCATTTAACTTGCAGTGTGAATAGGAATGAAGAAAAAAATAATAAATTGGTCTAGGCAAAAAAAAAAGCTAACTAATGGTCCTTCCTGGTGTGAATATGCCTTTAATCTTGCATCGTACAGAAATGAGATGTCAGGATGTTTATAGCATCCACTTTGTCTTCTTATAGGAAGGCCCACTCCGTCATAAATAAAGCATAATCACGTTTTTTTCCCCTCATGATCTGAAGTTTAGTTCAGCCACCATGAGGGACATCAGACAGATCCTTCAGTCACCTCCCTCCGTGCCAAACTAGCAGCTTCAAGAGACTGCGTCGTGTTTTTTTTAAATTAAACAGTTTGTTCTGTTTGATTCGGCACATAAGAGATATATTCCCAGATGTGAGCCAACAGGCGAGAAATGTGAGGTATTCCCAGCACGGCCTCAGAGTTTAATAGAAATAGAGCTTGTTAAGAAGAAATGGGGCTGAAAACAAGGAGAGAGGGCTAATGTTTGGGTAGAGAGTCCTCTCAGATGAGAGCGAAGCACAGTGACAGGTCAGCACTGTGCCGCTCCCCCTTTATCCCACCGGAGGCTCGCCGATGCTAAATTGCCTGTCTCTTTCTGCAGCCTCCCCTCCTCTTCCTCCTCCTCCTCCTCCACCTCTCATTCCCTCTCCGTGCCCTCCTCCTCACTGTTAGAGGCTAACATCTTAATCATAATTGTGTCATGAACCATAAACACTCATATGCTTTGCAGTGGAAGCGCCCTCGAGGGAAGCACTGGTGCTGAATAATAACAACAATAACTTTGTTTGTAGAGCAGTTCAGCCCAACTTCAAGGCTTATTTGTGTTCATAAATACTGACGAAAAGCGAGAAGGGTGGAGTGAGAATGTAAAACAGTGATTAATCCGAATCAGGGTTCCTTTGGATTAGTAAGAACATTCACAGGAAATATTCAGACTTTTTAAAACTTAAAAAACTCTTCTCTTACAAACAGAACAACATTTTTTAGTCTAACCCTGATAACCGAAAATGAACTTTGATGTCATCTTTCCCATCAAGCACCTGAACTTAGTAAAAAATAGCTAGAAAAGCTTCATGTATGTAAAATAAATCTTAAAAAACAAACTTTTTGCCCCCGAAATATAAAACAATTTGAATCTTGGATTTAAAGAATGGAACAATTCAAACCTGAGGGGGAAGAATAAAACAAAGTTTGTATTTTAGCCACTTTATATCATCAGCCAGACCGTTGAAGCAATGCTGGTGTTGTTTGTGAGCATAAAGTGGTCTGAATTTAATTTATTTGGCTAAAGTCCAAAGATGCGTCTCTAGATGACGCTCTCAAATAGTTTTAACCAATTTTAATTTGTGCACCTGAGGATAAGTTTTGTCCTGCTTTCTGAATATTATGAAGTCCCTTCTTTTCACATTTAGCATGTACTCAAAGTGACTTTTTAGGGTTCAACAATAAGTCGTAGGGGAAACAAACCCAACAACGTGCGTCAAGACGGGAGGTGTCCTTAGAACAACTGACTGCTACACTCAAAAGAATAAAACATTTCCACATAACTGATTTGGGTTGATTTAGCAATAATGAAGTTCGTTGAGTGAGCTAAATGTAAAAATATTGGGTCAACTTCATACATTTACGTTGCTATAAGGCACAAAAATAAACAGCAGGGAACAGACTAAAACTCAGAAAAGGGCCTCTGTTTTCTCAGCACCTGCACTAACCACTTTGCTACACCATTACTCAAAAATGCTGTACATAATAATAAACACATATGACTTCAATTCCAGTGTTATCTAAAAAAATATTATAATATTATAAATACATGCCAATTCCGTTGTTTCATGAAAAAAGTGAAGGAATTGTGTTACTGAAACCATTGTAATCATGTTTATTTAACACTGGAAATGAAGTTGTGCCTTACAGCAACCTGAATGAATTAGGCTGACCCAACATGTTTACATTTAGTTCATTAAATCAAAATTCATTATTGCCAAATCAACCCAAATCAGTTGGGTAGAAAGTTTTTTTTTTTAACGTTACTGTAGTGTGCAAAACTAATAAATATTGTAGCGACCCAGTTGGCAAAATGCAGCTGCTGATGTTTGTGCACATCTGAGTGAGAATGCTGGTCAGAACTAGGGCAAACTTACCTAAAGTTTGCCAGAATCACAGCTTTTGTCCCAAATAGTCATTTTCCAATGTGGTGAATTACAGGCCACCTGGCCTGACCGTAAGTAGACCCTGAGCAGATTGCTGATTTGTCAGGTCCAGGAACTCCCTGATAACATTTGTTCCCGCTTCTTCTGGCTATCACTAATTCCCTTTTTGGTGGACATTGCATCATACTGTATTCCATGAGTATGACTTTCCAAACATACTGTTTCAATCCAATGTTGTCGTTGACTTTTCCTGACTTTTTTTCATACCACACATTCATTCAAAATGCAAACTTTTGCGTACACATTGAAACTAAAAGCAATGACACCTCTCTCACCCATCCAAAGAGTCCTGCCTGTGTTCCCTAATGGCTAGTGCTGATTTTTTTTTTTTTTGGGGGGGGGGGTTGAAAATGCCAAATTTGGACAATTTTTCCCTCCAACATGTCTAAAAGCTTTAGGATACCCATGAGTCTGGTTTCCACTGCAGAGAGAATTTCTGTCAGAAAGATTGCTCTACCTTGGTGATGAGCACTGCAGATCATTGCTCTTACCTCAGAAAAGCTCCTGGGAGACTCAAGAAGGTATTTAAAGAGGACAGAGACACTTGCAGACAGGAAATCGGAGCTAATAGTGAACTTTTATTCTGCCCAAAATAAGATTATGGGGAGTTCACATTAACCTCAACCTGAGTAGGTTTTACTTTCAATGCTCTGAATAATACAGAAACTCTTAGAAAGCAAGCACTAAAAGCTTGCAACACCGATATCTAAAGACAACACTCTCATACAGTCAGATAGATCCTGCACAGCCTTGTATGTCTTAATAAAACCCTTATTGCCTGCCCTGATTACTTGCTAATGCCGGTACAACACTCTGTGGTAGACCACTGGAGAAAATAGCAGCTCTTAATAGCTTACTGGTGAGTTGCAGATATCAGCGAGAGAAAGACTCAAAGACCTTCACAATCTGCACAGAGCAACATCATTAGACCCTTACGGCTCCAGGTAACGAAACATCAGTACGCCTATGCATACAGAAAGAGGAGCAATAGATCTTTTAAAAGATACACGCGTTTGTAGCAAGATGAATATGACATACTGGCAACTTTTGAGGGCTTTTGTTGTCAAGCTGTAAAGCTAGGAATCCATTAGTGTTGTGTGTGAGGTAAACACGAGCCACACTCAGACTGCTTGTCTTAAAGAGGGATATTTGCACCTTTGTTGTGCATAAGCTGCATTTTTTTAACTTCAGGGAGGGTTTCAAAGGGCTAAAATAATTGGAAGGGGTTCCCAATCAAATAAATAGATAATTTGCAGGACTCTGGGATACTAAGTTGATAATTCAGCCACTGGATTCAGCTGTGTTGGACAAGGAACACATCTAGAAGTTGCAGGACACCTGGATTTAAGTTCAAAGTTCAAAGTTCAAAGTACCTTTATTGTCCCACAAGGGAAATTGGATTTGCAGCAATGCATCCACATAAGACACAAACATACAACAGCACTCACCAACAAAACCAACCAGTGAAGGAAGTAACATTAACGCCCAATGTACATAATGTATAATAAATAAATAAATAAAGTACAGGACACAATCAAGTGCAAAAATGCAACTTGTGTAAGTAAATATAAAATGCTAAGTGCCATTAAGGTGCCTCACAGCTGACGCAATAAAAGACATTTGCATCCTCTTTGTATTGCAGCTAGGAACTCGATAGCGCCGTTTAGAGGGCAAAAGCTCAAACTTTGTTCTAAGGGGATGATCCTGTGAATGAGCTATAGCTCTAACTTTCCTCTGGACCTGTTTAATGTATAACTCCCCTGGTTGAGCCTGACTTCTCCTGGAAATCTTACTCGCCACGTTGACCAGACTACCAAGTCTGTTTTTATTTGTCAGTGAGAGGCTTCCAAACCAAGCAGCTATGCAGAAGGATAAAACCGATTCAATAAAAGCACGATAAAACAGAGTCATCATTTCTGAAGAAACATTAAAAGTGTTCATTTTCCTAAGGAAGTACATTCTTTGTTGAATTTTCTTTGAGATAGCATCAACCAAAGGTTCAAAACACAGTTTGTTGTCTAAAATGACTCCAAGATATTTGTATGTCTCCACAAGCTCAATATCCGTGCCTTTCATAACCGTGACTGTAGGGGGAGGTGGTGTTCTGCGAAAGTCAACGATCATGTCCTTAGTTTTAGATACATTCAGCTGTAAAAATTAACTATCACACCACTCTACAAAGTCACTAAGGACTGGCCCATGATCCCGCTCATTCTCTGATAGCAGGCTGACAATAACAGAATCATCAGCAAACTTAAGTATGTATCTATCTTGGTACTCGGATAAATTAAAAATCAGCTGAAAGATATAACAGAGTTGATCTGCACATGTTCTTAATAATTGCCCACAAATAGCATCTGGCCCCGGACTTTTTGATCTGGTGTGCCTAAAACTGTTAGCCACAGTATTACTGTCAACAGTAATTGATGGAGCTGCTTGTGTGATAGCCCTGAAACCTTCCATTTCATCATCAACATCCAAATAGTTAAATCGAGAATAAAATACATTTAATTTATCAGCCAAATCTTTATCAGATGAAAAACCATCCAGGACAACTCTGTTAGCTTTATTATTAGACCCAATCAACGTTTTCATACCATTCCAGGTTTTCTTTAAATTATTACTTCTCAAATCTGCCTCAATTTTTTCCTTATACCTTAATTTAACTTTTTTAATTTCAGCCCTGATCTCTTTTCTCACAGCCCTCTCTGTGTGCACATCACCTTCACTAAAGACAGTTTTACGTTTGATTAACAAATCTTTAATGTCCTTAGAGATCCACTAAGGACTGGAATATGAGACCCCTACACTGCAAGCAGACATGCAAGACAAAATGCCATCATATTTACACATATGAAGCCATATTGGATGCTGAAGGTGGAGAGGTTGAAAACCCTTCAACTCCAGAGTCCAAATTCCAAGTTTACAAGCGTATTTGAGTTGCAATAGAAAGCACCTGGTGCCCAAACAATGCATCGACTACCAATTACCATCGACTTTAGAGCACCCTTCTAGTGAAATGATCTCTGGCTGTTGTTGAGCTGACCAATCACAGGCTTATGCTCTGTTTTTTTTTTGACGGATAGTTAGATAATCGGGTTCTGCTCTGTTCATCCTTATGCCACAGATAGACCTTGCATTGACGGATAATGTGGTTGCAGCTATCCATTTCCAGACGTAGGCGGAAAAGTATGAACTAGGCTTAACTTTTAACGAGCACATTTGAATTTCTTTGGCCAAACATTTTTTGGAGTTTGGTGAGAAACGTCAACCAGGGGCAATTCCAGGGGATTTTACTGACTTCAAAGATGGCAATTCAAAACCCAAAGAGATCATGCACACCCAGGACAAAGGTGGAGAAGGTTTGGCAGTGACAAACATAGTTTTTGTAGCGTTTGCATTTTACCTGTACACTTTAAGATTAAAACACCAAACTGCAGATTATCTTCCCTAAAATTTGAGAAAGTTTGACTCCGATTTCACTGGTACAATTTAAAGAAGAGGCTTGAAAGTTTCACACAAAAAAAACAAAATCCTTAACAATCAAAGACTTGAAATATAGTAGATATCCAGTTTGCAGTTATATTTAATGGCTGTGAGCTCATAAAACCTGAGAGATTGCTGCTAGATTATTTAATTAATTAGAGCCATAAATTAACAAAAAAGTCTGAGAAATTTCTGCCAACAACATTTCTCTGAGCTTAAAGAGTAAAATATTGTTTGTTTACAGCAGAGAAAGACTATCAATAGTGTTGACCAATCTCAGATTCAATCCACATCTTTGTGCTCAGATGTATGGTAGTCACTGTTTCAAAGTAAAGAGGTTTCTTAGCTGTCTGCAATCAGTTGCCATGGGGACGAGTAAGACCTTTATAATTATAGACTGGCTGTCTTTTTTATTGCAGAAGAAGGGGGTGAAAGTGACGGCCGATACCAGCCATCACTGTGACGTTTTCAGACGAGGCACGTTTCATCTACGATTTCATTTATGTTTCAAAAGTGCTCTTACCCAAAGTGCTCCAGAGCTCTTTGTGTTTCAGCACAGATGGACGCTAATAAAGAGGCAGCTGAAACCACAGTGCAGCTCAGAAACAACGGATTCAGGGAATTAAATGGAAGGTCTGAATCCTGGAAACGCAGCAAGTCGAAGAGCAAACACTGGATAAGAATCTTCAGAAAGAAAATGTGAATTTTAGACATAAAAGAGTATCTCGGAGAGTGAGTGGAGGGAGGGGGGAGCCTATGACACTTCTGACACAGGATTGGGAATTTAAGAGGGAGGATTTGTTGTCGACTTTGGATCTTTTTCCGCTCCAGAGCTTCAAACAGGTTGGGTGGGAAAGGATTTAGCTTCAACCACCAATCTGACTGATGAAATCCACTCTGTTATATGTTCTGATTCCCACACAGTCCACACCTCATATCTCAACTGAACTGATTATAACGCTGCCTATTTAAAAAGGAAAATCTTCCCCTATCAGAACCTTCCAAGAGGAAGTCTCTTCCTTACAAAACAGCCCATCAGAGTAACTGCCGTTGTTAAGGTCTCCAAAAATGTTACTATTAAAGAAAAATGCAGATGGAAAGCAGTGAGGGCTGCTATAGAGTAAAGTTAAAGGTGTTCTAGATCGTTTTTTTGACTGTTGGAAACTGGTAACTTTTCTTTTTGCCTCTTTTTAGCAAATGAAACTGTTGGGGCTGGAAATGGGCATTATGGAAGTTATAAGGTAGAAATTATTATACTGCCCTAACGTGATCACGCATTTCGATGAGCTGTGCCTACAAACTTTGTACCAGGTATGCAAGGAATATGAATACTGATGTTCAGTGTTTGTCTTTACATCAGGTAATGCAAGTTTAAAATTTTATTTAATGGAAAGATAAACCTGTTGAAATTAAAAGCATTTTTAATTAGAATATGTGCAGGTTTCCATTTGTATATCAAAATTCATAAATAATTAACCAGGAAAGCAGACAATCTTGAACTTTATTTTCATAGGGTTTAGCTCATATTTTACTTAAAATATCTTCATCTTTATGTTGTAAGAATTTTTGTGTAAACCTGACTCTCTAGTCGCGTTGCGTGTGTAAGCACCTTGAAGCTATACAGTGAACCAACATGCATAAATCAACATTAATACGGCACATTTAAACTCTGCACTGCATACAGCAAGCTACATCTAAAAGGGACGGTAAGGAAAATCCCCACAGAAAACTTATGAACTTATACTTATATCCACCCAATAAGCCGATAAAATTATGCTCACATCAGTTTGGCACAGACACAAACTCTGCTGCACAGTAATCTGCAGTTTGGCTGGTTAGGAAGGAAAGCTGATGTGTTGTGGGCTGAATTATAAACAGGGCGGTGTTCTGGTTATGCGTTAATTGCGTTTTAAAAAGTTCCGTATTTGTAGGAATTAATCGACTAGCGTTACATTTTTCACAGTTTTTTGCAAAAATGTAGCAATGTAAGCCTTTTCTGGTGATATAGGGAATCAATCTTGGCTGATGGGATGCCCAGAATCAACAGTTTGACATCTCTGATAAAAAAGAAAGAAAAAAGAAACAAACTAAAGCTGCATTCACACCAACCCCATGCGTCAGCGTCAGTTGCGGCAAGATTACATGTAAAGTCTATGGTAGAGTACGTCAGAGGTCCGTCAAGGGCTCTGCGGTGCGTTGAGTACGTTGGCTCCGTAAACTTTACTTGCGTTACATACGGCAACGCAGAAGTTCAGCTAGTTTAACTGTTGACGGACCCAACGCAGAGTGGCAACCAATCAGAGCGTCTCACTGTAGTTATGTCACTATACAAGTATCTGAAGCGCGGGTCCAGTGAAAACATTTTCAACAAACGCAGATTTTAAAAATCACAAATAACACTTAACGAAGACAGATGGACAGGCGCTCCTAAGGAGGAAGAGAGAACCTGTTGTTGGTGTCCTGGTAGGAGGTTTAAGCTCCAATGCGGCCCAGGAGGTCGTAAAATTAGGCACGGGACAGACGGAAGCAGCACTGAAAGCGAACCTCATCCATAAGCAGCTCCTGGAGAAAATAGTTAAACTCCCCAAACTCAGAATGCATCTGAAGAATGAGCGCTGATGGACCCGATTTCAACGTTGTCTAGCTTTATCTAGCAAATAAAGGCAAGCCACTTTCTAGTTTCGGTCCACCATAGTTCAGAACGTACGGCAACAGAAGAAGCCCCGCCCACGCGTTGTTTTTTCCTCAGAAGCAGGCTATGGAAGCCAAAAAGTACATACGTCAAACTTCATCCGTTGAATGCGTTGCCTGACGCGTCAGGCGCCATAAGACATTGACATGTGCGTTGCTTTTTGGTGTGGTTACTACCGTTTATGTCAGAACCGGTGTCATTATTGCACCGAATATCGGTACCCATCCCTGGACACGACTCTAAACTTTGGCTAAGCCATTAGTCCAATTATTACTAAAAGCTCGATTTAGATGTACATGCAGACGCATTGAGTGAAGCATCTCTCTGCGACTAATAAAAAATCACAAATTTACATAGTAAAGCAGGCTGGAGAACCGGCTCAGACATATTGGTGTGGTACATCTGACTGCCACATCTCCCTGTATTTTATAAGGTTTTACAGCAGAACCACTCACACCAATATTCCCAACTCTGTAGAGTTTTCAGTGGGCCGATGGAAACATGATGCTGGCAGTTAGTGTTTCAACCATAAATATCATCCTTAATGCTTTTGGCCTTCATGTCTTATTCAGCCTTCAGCAGAGACGCCGCATCAATCACTACCACCTATTGGTATTGACGGACCATGGGTCAGCCATCTTGGACCAGTCAATGAAGTGTCAGCAACCCAAGTTTACTCACTCAACTTGCTGATTACTTAAATGATTTTCGCACAGGTGATTTTTTTGTGTGCAAACATCATACTTGTGGTTATGATACAGGTCATATGGTTTGATGTAATTTAAATTCCAAAGTGGGATTTAATAATATCTGTGATTTCAGAGAGATTTTACTCAGCAGGTTTATATTATAAACCTTTTTTTTTTTTTAAGGAAAATGAGAGTTCAAACAGGCTGGATGAGACTCACTCGACATGCAAATTGTGTGAGCCTCAATCTTTCAAAACCTATTGTATCATTTAGAGAATTGCATTTTTTTATTACCTTGATACAGCAAATATTTGCAGTATTTTAGATGTATTTTAGATGTTTCTTTTGCCAACGCACATTTCCTGTAGCTTTCATAGAAAAATATGGCCTCGATAGGATTAAAAATTGTCAATATTTTGGACGTTTCAGTCTGATTTGTGGTTTTACATAAGAACAAAAAAAATTAAAAAGCAGCATTGGAGGGAATGAAGAAAAACATTAAATGTGGGTGAAAAGGATAACAGAAAGTGTGACAATCATTCAATAATCCAATCGAATTGTGGGGCACGCAAGATGTCACACCCCTAGCCTTAAATATTAAAACACCCATCATGGAAGGAGCCAAGAGCCGCAGGTTGGAGACCTCTGATCTACATTAACACTTTTCTCTTCATTTGATTTCTGTAAGCTGTCAGTCAGTTATCAATTAACGGCGAAAGCACCCAAACTGCAAAAGTTAAAAAAACAAAATAACAGTCTATCTGTGAAACGCTTTACCAACATGACTTTACTACCAAAGGAGATAAAGCTTTTTTTTCACATCAACAAGAACACCAAACCACCAGACATGGTGTGTGTCCTTGAAAGCAATCCTTTATCAAACAGCGTGTTAAAAACGGCATCAGTTCAGGCAGCGAAGCCCAGCAGCCTTCATACAGTTTGTGTTTATGTGACAGATTGTTTTATCACCATCTCGCTGTGTGAGCGACAAACGCCCAGAATCACAAAGCAGCCACGCCATAAGAAACATGGGCCAGAATCTGCAACACAAGCAACATGCTGTACTAAAGCCAGAACTCCTAATTAAGAGCATAAACTCATGATAAAACTTTTAGCGAGTTTATTTAAGTTGAACCAAATCACAGCACAAGTCGACCATAATTAGACAATTTAATTAAATTCATGGGATTCAGTCCAACATAGCACAAAACAATACAGATTCTAATTTTAATGCAAGGAAAATAAAGGAAAATAAAAAATTTCCGTCGGAATAAGAAATATGTTTATTTTGGATTTAAAGATCATTTCCTTATCAAACATACCAATTCTTTGTATTAGAACAACTAAACTTCACGTATATTCAAAAATTTGAATAGTTGTTCTGATGAGCCTCGTTTGTTACAATATACCTTTTGAAAATAAATAACCTTTAAGAAGGTTTCAAAAATACTTTCTACTGAGCCTACATTTCTATCAAAATTAAAAATCTTTTTGTTTGATTCATTATTCTAATCCCAAGTGTGGTGTTTTAATTAATTGATAATCCCATTAAAGAGAGATTAAAGGTTGGAAACATCAGTCTTTATTTATTTAATCTATACAATGTGTTTCACACGAAAGAAACAAACTTTTTAATAATAATGTATTGAATGAATTTTACTCCATTGGTTATAGTGCACACGAAACAACCTAAAACAGTTCAATAACAGCGTGGCAGCAGACCATAAAGCCCACAGATTGAAGGGAAGGAAGGTCACCAATTTGTGACAGAAGTAGATTTAGAAGAAAATCGTTATTTATCTTACATATAATTTCATTCTGGACTTGAGCCCTTTGTATAATTCTCCCTGCCTGTGGAGTGAAAAGCTGACTGATGGGGTTTTTGACTTCACTTAAGGATGGTTTTCAGTAAAAGTCTGCGTCGCCGGCTGCAGACTATGTTTGTCCCACGGCATCATCATTATAGGTGCTCAGCTGCAGCTGTCCATCTTCTCTGATGCCGGCTAAACATTCATTTGTATGCATGCTGCTGCATTGTTTGGGAGCCCGCCACCATTTAGAACAACAATTTTTATGCTAAGTGCCAATCGGTCATGTTGTACTCTCTGAGGGACGTGACGAGGGAGATGGACAACAGAGGTGAGTGTGCAAAGACAAAGAAGCAGGAAAATGAACGCCAACGGTAAAATGACGATAGAGTTATAATAAAAATATATAAGGTGAAAGAAAACAGCAAATAATAATTAGAAGGCAAATACAAGACTAAAACTAAAGACCTAAATCCTTTTTTTGTGTGAAAATTACTTAGCTTATAAAGTTGAAAAAAAAATAAATCACCCTCTAAACTTCTAAAGTTCACAATGAAAAGAAAAGGAAAAAAATACGTTTTTTTTTTTTTCACCAAAACAATTGAATGGACTGGAAAGGGTAAATCTTCATATTTCAAACAAAACCTAATCAGAATTCAGATAGGATTTTTCATGATGGAAATAAATGACAGTCAGTAATTCATTGAAATGAATGTTTAGATTAAATTAAATTTAAATTAACGTATAGGAAAACATCTTGCAAATGTTGAGGTTAAAAAAATCTACAGTATTCTTTCTTTCAAGAATAAAGTCAAAGTTTTAGAAATAAAAGTAAAGAATATTAAGTTAAAATACTCTCAGGTATGAAGCTTAATTACTGAACTTATTGTTCAGAATTAGATGAAATAAAATATTAAAACCCTTTTAAAAATAATGTTTACATTTCAGAAATTACATCAAAATGTGAGGAAGACAATAAAAAACAAAGTAAGAAAGGAAAAGTAGAAATTTTATGCAAAAATGTTAATGTGTAAGTAATAAATAATGTAAACAGTGATTGTAATAATTTAAATGAAAAAAACTGTTCTCAAAATACTTCAAATAGCTTTTTTTTATACGGGTAAAAAAAGTTTTAGTCTTTCAAAAAGTCAGAATTTTGATGATAAAGTGACTATATTCTAGAATAAATCAGAAAGAGATAAAAATATACAAATTTGAAAAAAATAAAGTCTTAATGTAATAAAGTTTAGCATTTTCCTATTTTATTTAAATTTTCCTTAGACGAAAACCACAGGACAGGTTAGTCAAATAATAAACTTGTTCTCTACATATAGCCATGACTTTGCTATGCTCTGGATTTGTTTCCTTCTTTAATTACAGTAGCAGCAAATCAGGGGTGAGAGGTGAGTCTTGCCTGACCCATTTTTTTCACTCCCAATTTGTACAGAATTTAGACAGAAGTCTAATTAAAATTGAAATCCCTTTTCTTCTGAACTGGATTTCCTCCACCGTAAAACTGGCAAACAGTCACAGCTAGAAATTTGCTGCTTACATTAAAGCCGGTAATTTTTGTTTTAATCAGAAGGCTACAGACAACAGATGCGTTACTAGTAAGGGTGTATGAAGGGCTTTTTGCCATAACTAGACTCATTGGCAAATGAAATACCTTATGCTGCTGTGAAAGTGCCAATTATAAACAGTAAACAGACTCAAAACACTTCTAAAGGAAGAAAATGATTAATTACCAATGAACAAATTTTTCTAGTTTTGTTGATTTTCTCAGATCAAATTTGTAATACATTTTACCTTTTAATAAATGTTCTATTTATCTTGTATAAAACAGCATTGTTGCGTTAGTCCTTGGGTAAAATAACTGTCTCTGTTATAAAAAAAGACTTTAGCTAAACCTAACTCAATGCGTCATCCAACTTGATCTTGGAGTTAAGTATTCTGGGATTTTTCAAAAAAGTAAGAAGAACTGTTTAGATGGATTCAATTTACTAATAAAGTCTATCAATCCACTGTCGTGTTTGCAACCAAATGCTAAGCTGAATAGGTTTATGCATCTTTTTCACAACTGTTCCAGAAATCACATACAGAAGGTAACTAAACTGAATCTAACTTAATAATTAAAAAGACAAAAAATATAGATTATTGACAACCAAAACCAAACTGTCCAAATGCCTTATTACATCAAACTAGTTGAAGACAGAGTTTACTAAAGCCTAGTTTATACTTCCCCATTAACAAGTTTGCACCCACATGAAAATATATCGATAGAGACGTTTTACTTTTATACTTCTCTAGTGGTGTGTCAGTGTTGCAAAGCAATTCCCCACCAGGACAGCGGGGGGTGCTGAATTTTTCTGGCAGATCTGCCTACCAATGCTGTGTCATCTCTGGTAAACCCCAATTGATTTACTTCTTCAGCTTGTAAACTCATTTCCACTCAATTAGCAATGGCCGTCTAGTGGCTATCTAGTGTCCAAAAGCTGAATTGACTACTAAATTACATCGACTACAGAGCAATGTTCTGGTGACATGGCTTGGGGCTGATATTGAGATGAACAATCACAGAGGTGTTCTCTCCATTGCGTTTGACAGATAGTTAAAAAATTGGGCTCTATTCCATCTGTGCTTGTGTAGGTCACAAGCACAGATAATGTCGTTGTGTGTCTCTGTACCTACCCAGACAGAGAAGCATAAACTAGGCTTAATGGTCACCAAAGTGAATTGGTTTGTCTATCCCCTTTACTTTTCACCCATTCATAGCCTAAGACTGGAACATTGGTCACAAAAGCCAAACAACCTCTCCAATGCCTGCTCGTCTTCCCCACTGACTAAAACTGGGAAATTGGTCAACGCAAAATGAAATGTCAACATTTTGAATTCTCGACCAAGTCCACGACGACACCACTGAGCAATAAAACCCAACTTTCAAATACCTTATTTTCATCTACTTGTCGTAGTTGAACACTGAGTGACCTAAAGGTCACCAAAGCCCTACAGTTTATCCAACATCTTTATTTGTTCCATACTCATAGCATGAGAAAGTTTCATGGTCAAATGGTCTAAATAATATCTTCACTTTTCCTCTAATCATAGCCATAAGACTAAAACATTGGTGACCACAGTTAGTGGCTTCAATTTGCTACCCAAGGCTACCAGATCGAATTCAAGTTACCTAAGCAGTAAAAGTGGTCTCTGGGTGTAACCAACCAGAAACCAAAGTTCAATAATAGTCTGGAGCTTCTTTCCAGGGGAGCAAATTATTTAACACGCTTGTAATGGGGAGTTCGTTGCTTTGCAGACCTTCATAACACAAAAATATTTATTGCAGCTTTAGTAGAACTTTGGTTAACAGGTTTTTTCCTTTTCCAAACTACTGGGAGGAATTTTTTTTTACGCAGCTAAAAGTCTGGTTGCACTAAGATTTGAGTTCATTATTGAAATTCATTGGCTTTTGCCTGCGTTCTCAGCCTTTTCTTTTGCTGAGGCAAAGTGTTGCTATGAATGCTACTAGTTCATCTGTAGATGTATTTAAAGCGTCTTAATGTCACACCCTTCTTCCTTTAATAAAGATTTTTTTTATTATTTTAAAGAAAAAGATGAAAAAGAAGGTTCATGCGCTTCTTTTTTCATTATTTCATTACATCTAGAAAAAGGAACGGTGACACTGCAGGAAGTCTCTTAAACTCGGTCCACTTCTGACTCCAGAAGCATTCAGTCAATTTTTCAAGTAAAATGTTCAGAAAAATGGGCCATTTGGTTTCAATCACTTCAAATAACAGGTGGAATTTGAATCAGAGAATCACCTGTGATTTCCAAAGAACATGACAACCCTGCCTGAAAAATGACGATATGAAACACACAGAAATCCTGAGCAACAATTTGAAGTTGTTCAAACTGCAGAATACAGAATGCACAGTCACACTGTGAGAAACACCAGCAATTAGCGGAACGAGTCAATTTGCATCAAACAAACATTTATCTGCCAATCAGACCTCCAACCAGATCGCAACTAGTATTACCTCGCTTTGTTCTCCAGAGGAGCTGATTGCAGTCATTAAAGCTCAGAAACATTTTAACATTGTTAGGATAGGAAAGTGAATATGTCAGCTTTTAGTTTGACTTTGCTAAAATGTGATAATGTGTCACATTTTAAATTTGTGATTGCAGGGACTCACACTGAGCGCAATCAGCGAACAAACTGGACAACGCTGGTGTAATGAATATGGAAACACTCATTAGCCAGACCGCTAGTGTTGAGTTTGAAGTGAAAAGAGAAAAACAACTTTCATTGCCTATTAATTCTTCAGTCTAACGTAGGAAACATATCTTCCAATTAGGCTTGTGTCTCAGTTTGATCAGAGTGCTAATAACCAGTAAATATTGCATTTTACTGCTTGTCATATTAAACAAATGGAAATTGGTCTTTTAAATGACAAACCTGATGTTGCAAATGAGCTGGAAATTAACCATCTTTGCATTCACTATGGAGTAAAATAAAGCAATATAAAATGAATCACATCTTTTTACAATGTTTGAATGCTCAACCATTTTTAAACCAATATAAGTGATACATGTTTGCAGTCCACATTCTACATGCTACATTAGCATGCTAAGGCTAACGCTAACCTTAAAATGCTGCTAAACCTTATTTAAGAGTGGTATAATTTTTTCTTACAACTTAATGAGGTGAGCCATGCAGACAGCTTACTAGTAATCACAAGATAACAGTCCGCTCAACAAGATACTTTGATGCGTTGCAAAAGCTTGTAGGACGAGATGTTGTTAGATCCCTAGTATTAAACGATTAAAAGGCTCATTCACAGAGTAATTGTATAACGTCTGTTTTTTTTAAAAATACGATCAATCTGAGTTTCACATGCATGCTGCTTTTAAGGCAGGAGAGAAGAGAGTAGCTCCCTGCTAGTAGAAGCTAACTGTTAGCATCTCCACAACATGGCGGAACACGTTCGGCTTTTTGTTATTTGTGGAGACAACACATCCGTTTTGCATTGTTTAGTCAGGAAAGAAAAGCTGAGGATGAAATGGTGGGAATTTATCTTTGGAACACCACCGGTGAAGTAAGTTAACTTATTTCCTAAAAAGGCAGCAAGACGAATATTTCTGTTAGCAAAATCAGAAGCAAAATGTTTGCATATCATGAATATTATTAATTAAAACTCATAATTCTGTTGTTATACGCCACACACTTCTCTGACAAACGTCAACCTCCTGAAACAGGAATGCCAGAGCATTTTTTCACAGAAAACAACTCACAGGGCATTCATTCATAATAGAGGCCACAACACATTTTGTTCTTTAAAAAAAAAGATTTACATTTCATAAACTAGTCTTTTTTAAACTGTATGGTTTTAATAACTGGTATAAATTTGTTTTCTACCTCTGAGATTAAAATGTTTTTGTAAAGAAAATTAAAATATTTTTGGCAGATATTAATTTCCTGCGTTTAGTGTAAACTGTTGCGTCTTTAGTTTTCAGTAAGCATTTTGTTTCAGCAGGAAACAAAATGCCAACCTTAGGTTTTCGAGCTACTGACATTTTATGTTTTACATTCAGGAAACGAAAACAGAATAAACATGCTGATGCAAATTCTTTATTCGTTGAAAACTACAAATAAGTACAATAATTTCTCAAAATGCAAAAAGCAGCAGACTAGCAGAATCCCTTACTTATTAATGGGTGTTGTGGAAACACTGGTGTCAGGTATAGCAAATATTTTACTGTAATGTTAACAGGCACATAATGACAATGTGAAAAGCATAATAGGCCATTATTATGCAGCATTTTTAACCACGAGTAAAACACCAATAACAATGGAAAAACATGTTTCATTGCGTTCTACCTGATATTTCCAAAGCTTGTCATGGTTTAAAATGTCATTTTTTCGCATAGCTACAGTAAATGACCACAAGCAACAAGGGTTGGGTAATAGCTTTCATGGAAAGTCTAAATGTGTTGGTTTGGCAAAGTTTGACTCTTGCTCTAAAGGCTGAAATCAAATTATCGCTCATGCTGCCTCTCACTCTCTTCTCATTTTTTTCCTGCTCCACTCATGTTTCAGAGAAAACCAGACAGAAAGCGAGCTGTCCTAAGGACAGACGAGACAACAAGACACAAATTTGAAAAAGGAAACCTTATTTTTGCTGAACAAGTCTATTGAACACTCCTGTAAACCTTTATGATTGGATGTAGAAGATAGGAATGCAGCAGTACAAAATATGGTGATTCTGAAAGAATTTAAGGTCCGTCATACATACATCCTCAGTCAAAGTCCAGACCTCAACTTGCTGTGGTTGGTAGCCCCACGAAGCACCGCCCTCTTTAGTTACTGTTGCTAACTCAGACAAGCTGTCACAGCTAACTGCATATTTACAATGGGAGGCGTCATTGCTGAAAAGAATTCCTAAAGAAGGTCTTGAAAACTTCCACGGCTGTACAGTGCGACATGTATGTTGCACGAGCCATGAAAATAACCTGGTTCATACTGTTTCGGTCGCCACAAATGGGACTGCTTCACGTCCCACTGTGCAGCCTCCACCGAGCTCTAAAGGTGTGCCACACTGAACGGCCCAGGATTTCAGTGGATAAGCAAACAGCACCACGTCTCGCTCTAGCAGGACGCGGCAAAGCCAACATTACGAGCAGACCAGGGTCGTACAATTTCTGACACTGCCGAAAGACCAATCCTGCCAACTTAGTAATTTTTTTCATCATTTCTAGTGACTATTCAGACCTAGGGATGGTTATCGTTTAGGTTTTATCCGATACCGGTGCCAAACCGGTATTTTTGAAATGGCCGAAGTGCTTAAACGGTTTCTTGAAACAGGGCTTAAAGAATAGAAACCTACAAACGTCATCCAAAACCCCTTTTTTTTAGTAGGGCTGTCAAACAATTAAACATTTTGATCTGATGAATTACAGGGCCAGACGTGTCCCCCTGCTCAAGCCAGTACATGTCCAGGCCCATCTGAAGCTTGCCAGAGAGCATTTGGATGATCCAGAAGAGGATTGGTAGAATCTCATGTGGTCAGATGAAACCAAAATAGAACTTTTTGGTAAAAAATCTACTTGTCATGTTAGGAGACGTCGAATGCTGTGTTGCATCCAAAGAACACCATACGAACAGTGAAGCATGGGGGTGGGAACATCATGCTTTGGGGCTGTTTTCCTGCAAAGGGAGCAGGACGACTGATCCGTGAAAACCCCTTTCCATCAGTAAGGGCATTGAAGATGAAACCGGGCATGACAATGATCCCAAACACGTCGCCAAGGTAACGAAGGAGTGGCTTGGTCAGAAGCATCTCAAGGTCCTGAAGCGGCCTAGCCAGTATCCAGATCTGAACCTATTAGAAACCGTTGGAGGTCCTAAAGCTTCTCTATGGGGCAAAACGACGGGAATGTCAGTGTGTTTATTTCTGGGAAGCTGTTGGTTGAATTCTACTGGCTCGCTTTCGTTTGGGCCAGGACTAAGCCACGAGTTAACTGAACCTCGGCAAACCTCAATGAACTTAGGCATTGTTGGAAAGGAGAGCAGGTCAAAACCCCCACCAGAGCAATTTTCTAGCCGCTTCTTTGGTTAAAAAAAAAAAAACAGCCATGACGGTGACATGTGAGAAAAAGCAAGAGAGAATGAAGAGGGGTGTAACAGCATCTTCCTCCTGCAGTCCTCTAATTAAGATAAATGGCAGTTTTCTCTCCATGTTTGAGCCTGAAAGGCTTCATCACGAAGACTAGAAGGGAAGCAGGAAGAGAGCAGCAGCAACATTAAGCATGGCTTCTATCCTTTTGGACATGATATTTAGACTGTTTATACACTGAAGACGTTCTGTACTATCCTACATGTCTTCGTGTTAAATATCTGCAGCCCATTTTGCATTTAGTGTTTAATGTTTGCATTCTCAGAACCGCACTAGATGATTTCCATCTTCTCTGTGCTGTATATAAACAGAAGGATATGCCGGAAAACAGCTCCACATGTAAACGGAGCCCAAAGCTGAGTTGGGTCAGGGGTGAGGGCGGGGGGGGGCAGGCTATTTATAGCTGTGACTCTGTTCCCAGTATAACTGTGTGTGGACCTGCAGCTGCTCTGGGAGCAGAAACAGGTGGGATGTTTTACAAGTCAGAGGAGCAGCAGCAGCGACACGAGGCGACGACTCACACCTCTGCTCTTCGTTTTCCGGTTCCATCATTGATGCACTCCTTAGGAAGCAGAAAAGTGCAAATGCTGGAAAACATGAATGGAAGCCTGAATGAGGCGTTTTGGGAATCTTTCAGACACTGCAGCCGTTCCATGGATGTTTGGATCGCTCCGAGTCATGGGAACATGGAGCGGTTTGGGCTGGGAGCTGAAGGAGAGAGTTCTCCTCCACATCAAGACGAAGCCGTTCTACATCATTTACCTATTTATGGTTAAAACAGTCCAGGTTTAAACTATTTAACATGTTGGAACAGATTTTAACTCACATCAGTGGATAATTAGGACATTTTAAAGCCAAAAAACATGTAAGGGCTTCCTTCTGTTTTCATTCTTTCTCACATTTCTGCCTACCTGTTTTTCATTTCCCTTCTGCCTGTTATTCCCTTCTTCATTAGTTCCCGCCATCCGTTTTCAATCATTTCTTTTTTCATTTCTATTTCTAATCTTTCCTTCTTCGTCACCTTTTACCCTTCCTTACATCCTTCCTTCCCTCCTTTCTTACATCCTTCCTTCATTACATCTTTCCTTCCTTCTTTACATCATTCCTTCCTTCATTACATCCTTCCTTCCTTCTTCATATTCCTTCCTTCCTTCATTACATCCTTCTTTACATCCTTCCTTCCTTCATTACATCCTTCCTTATATCCTTCCTTCCTTCCTTACTTACATTCTTCCGTCCTTCCTTCTTTACATCCTTCCCTCCTTCCTTCCATTCTTCCTTCCTTCCTTCTTTACATCCCTCCTTCCTTCTTTATATCCTTCCTTCATTCCATCCTTCCTTATTTCCTTCTTTACACCCTTCCTTCCTTCCTTACATTCTTCCTTCCTTCCTACTTTACATCCTTCCTTCCTTCTTTATATCCTTCCTTCTTTCCATCCTTCCTTATTTCCTTCCTTCCTTCCTTCCTTATTTCCTTCTTTCCATCCTTCCTTATTTCCATCCTTCCTTCCATTCTTCCTTCCTTCCTTCCTTCCTTCCATTCTTCCTTCCATCCTTCCTTCCTTCCATCCTTCCTTCCTTCCGTCCTTCCTTCCTTCCTTCCTTCCTTCCTTCCTTCCTTCCTTCCTTCCTTCCTTCCTTCCTTCCTTCCATTCTTCCTTCCATCCTTCCATCCTTCCTTCCATTCTTCCTTCCTTCCTTCCTTCCTTCCTTACATTCTTCCTTCCATCCTTCCTTCCTTCCGTCCTTACATTCTTCCTTCCTTCCTTCCTTCCTTCCATTCTTCCTTCCTTCCTTACAGTTTTAGTCTCCTTGCTGCTTTCCTCCATGTTTCTACTCTTTCCTTTTTCCTAAAATGTGCTGTTATGTTCCTTCTTTTCTCTCCATGTTTCTTCCACTCTGACTTATTTCTTCATCTACTCTTTTACATAACGAGTCTTTACAAAGTTATATTGGTCTTCCCTTTTTTACATATTTTTAACCTCATGGCTCTTTTAATGTTTTGTGTTCAGTTAGGAAGGGTCAGCAGCAGCCACTCAATCTGTCCATAAAAAGAGGACCAAAAGTTTTTCAAGTCAAACTCCTGCCTTTATCACCTCAGGCGCAGAAGCTTTTTCTCCAGGAGTTCCAATGACAGACACTATATTAGTTATTGCCCTGCATTACTAATACACACAATTAAGTTACCTAATGTATGAAAGAACCCATTTAATCCAAAATATAGTTCTCCATAGCCAGAGCAGAAGCTCCTACCTGATTTAAACATTGTGATTATCATTTTTCATCTAGAAAATTGTCCACAATGTGGTGCAGGAACGTTTGTATTCCAATAGGTGTAATGAAGCGTGGCCGGACTGGTTTCGTCACGATTACAAAAGTCTGTAAAACAGCTAAGGCCAAAAAAGTTTAAAAAAGAGGGATAATGAGATGTTTAGAAATCTCTGGTGTATCTGGATCTGAAAGTTCTCCAACTGAACATAAACATGTTCCTAAGGGTGTAGTTTTAGAAGTATGGATCATATTTTATTCTTAGATGTCAACGTAAATGGGCGGGTTGAACAAATCATTCAGAAACAGAACTTAAGAACAACATGAAGGTTGTTCTGGACCACAGGTTAGGAAGGAAAATAATCAACCGGTTCCCCTGATTAGTAATTTAAAAATCCATTTAAATTAAAAAAGTATCAGAAAGTCATTCATTTTAAGATAGTTTGATCTTTTTAAATAAAAACAGTAATTTGTTTTCCACATTACTATCTTACCAATTACAGTCAATAGACTGATGGGAAAAAATAATACCCTAGAATTTTCCTTTTTCTAATTTGGATCTTTTTTTAATTTCTTTTTTATGCCTACATTCAGATTCAACATGGAGATGTTTAGTGGACGGTGTTCAGGGGAGTTGGCGATCACATCCGCAAATTCGCCTTTTTAATAGTTCAAACACCAAATATACCTTAAGATGGCTTAATACAAACAGTCTTTGCGCTATCACAGATCCTACCATCTATGGTAGCGTCACTCTAACGCGGGTACATCCCATCATCACTAAGGAACAGTAATGGTGTTCCTGGATTGGCTGCTTAGCAAAGGCAAGCAGATAGAGAGAGTGTGTTTCAGCTTCCCAAGCTCAATATGCTTCACAACCAAAAAAATCTACAACATTTGCTTGAATAATTACGTGTTACGTTGCACAGAAAACTCTGGCTCTACTGTAACCAAGTGATTCAGTCAGCAAAGCAGTTCTGACTGCCTAAGTGTCTCCCAGCCCAAATGACCCAATCAGACTCTTCCTTCATGGGGTATCCATTTCCTCCCCCCCATCAAACATCGTGGGCCTGTTGGGAACAAATCCCGTCAGATCCAGTTTGTACACTTGAACTGACTAATAAAGTCCAGCCCTGACGGGCCCCCGTGTCCCCGCCTGGGGCCGTGTTGGGTCGTGTGTCTGCCCCTCTAGAGTACATCCAGACAGTAGGCTGCAGTCTGTCCACACTCTGCTTCTTGTTTATTTATAGCAGCTTGTTCCCCGGGGGGAGACGGAGGAACGGAAACCAAATGTTGTGGGGAAATGTGGCAGGCAGCCCACCCACTTCTTGGTGAAAAAAAAAAAAAAAAAAAAAGGTTGGATCTGGAGCCAGCTTGTCTTGAATATGACTTTTCGTGCAGATTAATTTCTGAATGAGCGACGTGTAGTTCGTCCAGACTCCTCTGCTCTTGGGGAGTCTTTGTTTCGAGTCTGGTGATAAGATTTCTGAAGCAGACTAATCCAGAAGGAGGAACTTCACCTCAACTTGGAGCTGGAAGCTCCCAGCAATCAGAGCTCGACCCACCTCTCCGCCCACCTACAATCACATGTAATGAGCATTCACAACAAGCCGGTGAAACAAAACTTACCATGTTTTCTCTCTTTCCCTTCGTGTTTCCCCCCCTCCTGTGATATAATCCTTTTTTTCCCTCCCCTGCGAACTCCTGGCGGGCTCTGGCGAAAGTCGACCGGCGTCAGGCGGATAAAAATGGAACTGAGCTGCTGCTGAGAAGCTGCATGAGGCCTTGACTGACCAACTCAAAGTCTCCCGTTTCCCCTCCCCTTCTGACTGGTTCGCCTGTCAGCTTTTCCAACAACAAAGTGCTCCCCGCCTCCTCTGACCGAGCCCATGGGTTTGAGCGTCGCTTCCTGGACGCTCGCTGACCCTCCTCTCTGAAGCTTCCCCCCCCCCAGAAGCAGCTGCTCTGCTAAGGCGCGTCTCGTTGCTCCAAGTCTTGTGTCTCCGGGCTGCAGCTCTGCCTTCCTGCCAGATTTAGAACACATGTGGGCTTCGGGTCTCAAGTTTAAAGAGGCGGGACTCAACCAGACTTTGTTATTTTGCCATGACAACCTCGTTTGCTTTCCTCGCCTTCTGCCACCGTGCTTTATGGGCCAACACAGGATGGAGCCTAACCGGGCAAAATGACCAGGAACTTTTTTCGGTCAAGCACCGTAAACTGATGCAGAAACGAGCTGCAATGCTTCGCTTAAAGCCCGACTTAGAAAAGGAAGCATCCTTCATTGGGAGAAAAGAGAATGTCTCATAACACATACGACCCCAACACTTGTCCAGTTAATCTGAGGTTTAGAGATGAGCCGTTTGCGTGCTGAAGTACAGTAAGTGGGAAAAAAAAAGAGGCAAATCTACGTCTCTAAACCGATGATTTAGCGGTATACTCAGTTATCTTCTGCTTAATCTGGAGTCGGGTGACGGAGACAGCAGCGCGGTAATCCTAAAGCGCTCCCAGTCCCTTCAGCGTGTTCCGGGTCTTCCTCTGCGTCTCCTCCTGGAACACCTCACCAGTGTGGCGTGCATTCCAACCAGATGCTTGAGAAACCGAAAACACCTCTCGATGTGGAGAAGCAGCAGCTCAACTCTCAGCCAGCCCCCCACCGGATGACCGAGCTTCTCACCCAATCTCTAAGGGAAGACTGGTCATCCTGCAGAGGAATCTCATTTCAGCTGCTCTCATCCACCATCTCTTTCCTGTGCAGAGCTCGTGACCATGGACGAGAGTAGGAACGTAAATCAGCAAGTAATTTTCAATTCAGTTTATTTATATTGTTCACAACACATGTCATCTCCAGGCACTCTACAAGAAAAGTCATTTCAACACATTTGTACCAACATTCCAGTCAGTTTAAAAGTTTTCTATTTAAGGAATCCCAGCAGATTGCTGGGATGGATGGATATATGCATCGTATGAATCAGTCTAGAGCAAAAAAAAACTTGATTTGCATTCCTGCTCCGTCAAACCTGAATCCAATAGCTTGTTATCAGCCTTTTTCCAAAATGAACTGAAGATGTAGGTCAACCATTTGATTCAGGCGTGCTGGACCAAGGATGCATATAAGAGTTGGTGGACAGAAGCAGTTAGAAACCTCTGATCTAGAGACATGATGATGGAAATGGTCAAAGATCCTCATCTGCTCAAACACCGTGAGACTTTAGAAGATGCCAAACGGTGGAAGGGAATCGTAAAATCAAGTGGACGAGGTAACAGCAACGTCAAATTCATTTAGCTTTTGATGCCCTACTTGACTGTGCAAATGAAACGGCACGTATCAGCTTCTTTTCATGTCCTACTGGAGCAGTTTTGGTTTTTCTTTCAGCGAGAAATGATTTTTCTCCCAACTGACTGCGAACTGTGTGTGCAAGTTAGTGTGTGAGTTATGAAGGAGACGAAAGAACGGCTTAAAGCATGCAGATTCCTCTCCCCCACTTTAATGTTCTTGTGGCCTGACAGCGAGGGAGAAAAAAAAGCCTCTCCTACAAAGCTCCACTTTCTTTTCTCCTCGTCTTTCTGCCCCCTCTGTTCACCGCCACACTGATCCCATTCTCTCTGCCGACTTGTTTGTGGCCAAACCGTTTCTGGTAGGTTGGGAGAATACTCTGTCCTTTGATGTTACATCAAGTAGTTTCACAGCAGAGAGCTTTTGATAGCAAAAAAAAAAAGCAAGGTGCTGCGCCGTTTAAAGACGTTAAAAATCATTTCAAACACCACAAAAAAAGCTTCAAATAGGTCTGAGCCGGAAACTCAGGTTTTACCACTTAAGTCTGGTAACGAAATTCAACTTTACCCCCCCCGTTAGCTGTAACATAAAGCAGAGTTGGAAATGCAGCCAGCGTCTCTCAGCTCCGCAGCCTGGAAAAATTAAAAGAACAATAGTAATGATTGTCTAGCAGATGAGACAAGTCCTGCATCTTAAGCGGGCAGCTGGGATAAAGGCCACCGAGAGGAGGGGAGGCGCTCCGTGTCCCTGAGCTGCTGCTGCTGGAGCTCCATTTGATGATGTATTAATCAATAAATAAAAAGGGAAGCCCGCTAATAGGCTTCTGCAAGGGGAGGAGGAACACCACAAGGCTGTGTGAAATAATGAACATGTAAGGAGGGCAGATATACTGAAGAGAGACGCATCCATTTAGGCACAGATTGTTGAACAAGAAAAGTTATTCTGCACCAGAATAATCTGCTCTTGTCTGGTTATCTTCAGCAGAAATCTGTCAGGAAGCATTATATGGACTCCGTTTTTCACTAATTCACCTAAAAGAGAGAAAAAACTCAAATTACTTGGATAACCTAAAAGCAGAGCGTGATAATTAATTATCTTTACACTTCATCTGTTCAAACCGTATATAGAATGTGAAAAATAAAACAGAAATCTGGGGAAATATTCCACATTTCAGTAAGTCAGTGGATGTTTGTAGTCATACTATCTACGGAGATGAGGAGTACTTTCATGCACCTTCCATGTTTAGAAGACTCTCTGAAAGAGATTGCATCTACAACTTCTAACTTGCAAAAGCACAATTCTGCCATCTTCGTATTGTGGTTGACGGACGCACAGAAACCCTTGCTAAGGTCCATACTTTAGACACCGCTGGTTTAAATGAAGATTAGGGGAAAATAATGTGTCAGCTACCTCACAATATCCCAGTCTATAATTTTAGAGTTAGAAATGTAAAATTAACTTAAACTAAAAACAGGACAAAGATCACAAGGAAGAAAAACGTTTTTACTAAGTCCTCTTTTTCCACTTTACATTATTCTGACTTCAGAGATGTAAATTAATCCATGTCTGTTTATAAGAATAAAAGAATATCCATTTAAGCTGGAGTTTAGTCTGTTATGCTGCGTTTGTGTGCGGTCAGATGGATTCAGGACACTTCTTCCATTTTACAGCTTTAGCAGATACCTTTTCCTCCCCCTCCCCTCCAGAAATGTCTCTCTGTTTTATACGTGAATGTTGTTTTTATTTATTATCTTGCTAGGCGAATCACACCTAAGGCAGGAAAATCCTCCGTGCCGCGCCTTTGAGCAAAGCACCCGGATCTTCCCAAGCCCGGTTCTTTCTCAGAAGAAACAGCCAATTACAGAGTGAGACCAGACCGGCGACAGGGTTTAAGAGCCGCTCCAAATGCAGGCGCCGCCATAAATAAATATGACTATTTATTTCCATCTCCAACTGGGAACAAATCACCTGCTGCCATGTTTGCTTTGTTATGCTCCTCAAGCTGAGAGCTGGATGCCGCTTTCTAAATTAAACCTGGCTGAAGATGTTCAAACAGTGCGGTGAAACGTCGTGTTTGCCTGAAGATCCCCGAACGCCCCTCTCAAACATCTAAACTGTGAGTTGTTATGAGACGCTTGGCTTTGCTTTAAGGGCGCTGTTCGTCTCATATTTTTATTTGGGATGAGAATCATTCTCTCATATTCATCCATCAATACATTTCATTTCCCAAAACGAATTACAGTAAAACAACCAACTCCGCGGGGATCTAGTTACTAAAATCCGAGGTATGGGAATGTTATATTCCACAACGCACTCTGAGCTCATTTCACCAGCGATAAGACAGAGCTTCTTTCCTCCAGAGTCCACGTCCAGCTAAACAGTTAGCTTAATCTGCATTCGCCACAATGTAGCGAGCAGATTCTGTTAACTTTAGATAACCATAGCAGGGTTTTTAATCTATCAGCCAAACTTTCTTTATGAAGGCAGAGAAAGCATTTTCTAACAGCCTTCAATCACCACTTTGATAAAATCTAAAATGAAACCACTCTGCAGACGGAGTCCCCCTTAGAGACTCAAAACCAGCTCAAAGACTCCTTCACCGCTTTCTGCTGCTGTTTGGTGGACATTTCAATGTTGATTCAATACAGATTAAAAAGATTAATGGAGAAAGAAAAATCTACAGACAGACCATCAAAAGGATGGACAAATGAATGATTGGATGGATAGACTACTGATAATTAGATGGATGAAATTTTAGATGGTTTGTAGTTTGGATGAATGGGCGGATGGACGGATGAACAAATGATGGATGAACATACTGACTATTGATTGTCAGATGGATGAATTTTCAGTCGGATGGATGGCTAAAGTCATTTTTTTAAAAGGTATTCATCATGGAGACGATAAGGTTTGGTTGTTATGGCTTAAAAATGTAATCTCTGATATTTTTCATACCAAATCAAATCGACATTTCTTCTCTACCTGTATTTTCTTAAAAAGAAATTGCCAGTGACAAAAAAAAATTTCAAAAACGTGTTTTTGTTTCCATCATCACGTCCTGGAGCTGACCTGAATTCAAAGTCCAAAGAAGAACAAGCGGAAAAGTATCCTTGTATTATGAATAATATATCCCTCTGAGCTATGGAAGTATAAGTAGAGCACTTAAAATCCAAAATAAAATCTTAAACCAAATCATAAACCAAACATTCAATGAATTTATAATATCCCAGCCCTTCTTCAGTGTGGTATAAGGTGTTTATTTGTGGCCAAACAGAAATCTCAATAAAGCAGATCATAATGAAAAATGATAAAAGCCATTCAGCTTTACCTGGTTTACTCTTCAGAGAACCTTTAATGAAAATGTTGTAACTTATGAATCCTGCCTTTTCAGCTTCTCCTGACAAAGGATTGTTTTGAGAACAGAGATGCTACCTAAATGTAGACGTGGAGGTTTCCCTTTTGTGTCAATGCAGTCATTTCAAAACTTTATTAAACCTGCTGACTCAGCTCTCAAGCTTCAGCTCTATAAGGATTTAGCCAATTCAGCCATTTCATTTCGTCCCATCACTTCATGCTCCTCTTTTCTGTTTTTAATTGTTCATTTTGAAAGTCACCTCACAGAATAAAGAAAAGTCTTTATTGGCAAATTTAAAAAGGTCCCCATCAGTGAAAAGCAATGACATAATAACGGTTTCAAAATTAAAATTCATATTTACAATTTTCATTCTGTTAGATCACACTGCATCTTGTTAAGTCAAGGCAAGGCAATTTTATTGTATAGCACACTTTCAGCACAAGGCAATTCACGGTGCTTTACATGATAAAAATTAGAACACAGAAAAGAGAGCATAAATCACTTTGATGATTAGCCTAATTTATGGAAACTATGCATTAATGGGTTTATGTGAATAAAGAATTTCAAACGTAACATATGACCATTCTGGATGATCCCCTCACTAAAACAACCACACTTCCCTGTGAGTCGGACGGCTCGGCCCGTGGTTAAGAACGCCCTGTGTCCCTTTTTTTACATTTATATTTACAGTGTTATGTAAAGTAAATAATTCTAGCATTGTGCTGATGATTATCTGAAAAGCTCAAATAACTGAGCCAGTACTCCAAAATTGTTCAAACCAAATGGCCAGATAAAGATTTAGGAAGGCGTGGCAAAAGCAAATGAGGTAGATTAGCAGTGCTTGCCAACCACTGATGGTACACATGATTCCTTTGGCCTGTAACAGTGCACATAGTCTGATCTTTCTGTTTGGCCCTGTCAGTTCAGTTTGCACGTGTACTGAATGAATACAGCTGTTTTCCACGTGAACACCTGCAGAATGTTTATGTGAAACTCAGAGTGAAGTGCAACATTCTGCAGTGCAACGTTCCACAGTGCAATGTTCTGCAGTGCAACATTCTGCAGTGCAACGTTCTGCAGTGCAACTTTCTGCTGTGCAACTTTCCGTAGTGCAACTTTCCGTAGTGCAACATTCCCGCAGTGCAACGTTCTGCAGTCCAACTTTCTGCTGTGCAACTTTCCGTAGTGCAACTTTCCGTAGTGCAACATTCTGCAGTGCAACGTTCTGCAGTCCAACTTTCTGTAGTGCAACACTCCGTAGTGCAATACGTTCCACAGTGCAACGTTCTGCAGTGCAACTTTCTGTAGTGCAACATTCTGCAGTTGCAGACTCCCCCGTGGAAGAGAAGGGATTTTCCCAACAGCTGCCCATGCATTCAAGTACAGCTGGGAAACTATGCTGTCGAAATATAAAACAACTCCAAATTTATATAAGGATGTTTTATTATAATGTGGTCAATGTATTAGTCAAACATTTCTCAACACGAGTGTTATATTGCTTTATACTCTGGCTGTTTTGTCATAATATTTTTTTTATCCAATCAAATCTCTAATCATTTCGATTCTTTCAAGTATAGGTTGCAGTAAATGCCAAATTCAGGTTAAAAAAAAGTTTAAGGCTGATCAAAGTAAAAAAAAAAGTATTTAATTTTAATGATTAGAGTTTCCCAAATACATTCAGAACCATGCTTTTTGTGTGCCGATGTTGGGCAGTTAGCATGTAATTATAGTCATTAATGTCTTACAGCAACAGTCTTCAGTCAGATGTTTATTCAGATTCTTTGCAACACTGACTGCTACTGGAGTCCCACCCACATCAACCATCCATGACGGCATACAACAGCATTTCATTTCCCTTAGAGATAAAAAGGTCCTTTGAATTGGACTTTTTAAATGTCGGATTTAATGTTTAAAAGTTACTAGCCTTTCTGCATCATCCAGCTTGCATAAAAAGTATAAAGTAAGTTCATATAAGGGTTGATTTAAAGTGTAAACATGGTGAAGGATGTGAGATCAGGGTATGAAGGACATCTGCCGCTGGATAATTACAACATAGAGTACAGTGACTTTAACAAGGCCAGCTTAGTCTCTTTGTTAAAGCAGCCTTACACTGTGATGGACAGCAGATTCTGATGGGGCGACCTTAGGTGCTGATGAGACTCAAAGTGTGAAGAAATGACCAAGCCTGATACACAAAGTTCAGCCTCTGAGGTGTCATTTAGATTCACTGAATAAAATGAGGAGGGCTGGAAACTTGACTGCTGGTGCGAACAAAAGCCCCGGCCAGGATTTGAAACACACAGTGTGGATCTACATTCAGTGACACACACAGATGCAATTTCTGCTGTCACTCAGAGCTGCGGGTAGAAGAATAAACAGGTGTTTTCATGTTGAATTCAAGCTGCTCATGTGACAACAGGATCCCACCAGTTAGAGATGAAACCTTTAACACGTCAGCTTCTATACTTCCACTTATAATTTAAGAACTGTTAAAAACCAGGTGAGATGAAGGGGGTACCTAACGATTAAACACACCAAAGGACTAAAGAAACTAAGCACCCAATGGGGAATCTAAGTCACGCCCTTCTACTTCCTGTCCATGAGTTCCCTAATGCCAAAAAAAATGAATGAGAGTCAAGTGGAGCGATTAAAGTTATTTTCCGATTCCATATGAAATGCGGCGTGGATCGAACATATGATGTCCGTGAAATTTAAGAACAAATTTTGTGAGAGCCAGCATGGAGGAGAAGCTCTACAAGCTCTTGGTGAGTGTTTTACGTGCTATAGCTAGTGCTAGCTCCCGTTAGCAGAATTACGTCATATATGCGACTTCTGATTTGTAGGAATTTTAAAAACAAATTTTTACAAACAAATCCCAAATCAATTGACAAACACATTTGAAATGTACATCATTAGTTATCATTTAGATCGAAGTATAACATATGTGTGATTCAGGACGTAAGACAAAGCGGACCAGAAAATAACTTTTATCGCTTCATTGACTTCCATTCATTATTTTATCGGTTTGGGCCGACCGGAAGGGGAGGAGACTTATGCTCCCCATAGGAGCAGTACAATTTGGATTTCATTTAGTGCAACCATAAAACGATGAGGACTTTAAAACTCATGTGCTGCAGGCAATTTTCCTGAGCGTCCAACGGTCACAAAAGTGAGAGGTCGAGAAACGTAGAATGCTTCATGTATGCTTCAGCCAGCATTACCAGGACTAGAGAGAGCTTCATTAGTCCAACGTTTATACCAGTTCCACCTGGGTTTTGGTTCAGTCCTAGGGGTTTAGACAGCCTTTGATTTGTTTTCTTCCCAGTGATGAGGTTGGAAAACCTTCAGAGGGATCCAGGACGCCTTTTGATCAGAAACCCAAATTGCTTACTGCACATAACCAATCTACTGGTAGTCATTTACACGGTGGTTAGCAAGTTTATAATAAATGTGTATACACATGTATATATATATATATATTTTTCTTATTTAATTTTTTTATTATTTGCAGTCTTATATGCTTATGTTATTTTGCTGTTTTAATGGCATTTTATATTGCTGTTCTCTGTAAAGTGATGATGAGCGCTTTGAAAGGCACTTCAAATTAAATGTATTATTATTATTATTATTATTATTAATAAATAGATTAAAATGAAACATGTTTGGATAGGTTTCTGGCTGTTGACATTTTATATTTTAGAGAAAAAGCCAATAAATTGTAAGTGAACGTTGCATTAAATCTCTTAGTGTGGTTTGATTGTTGTTCAGACAAGCTATCTAAGCCAATTTAATTAGCTATTTTTCATCCCACTCCTAAATTTGTATTTAAGTGAGCAGGTAGTCATGTAAAGGTGTTTAGGGTTCATCTGCAATATCCCCATACAGTCACTTTAGAAAGGAAATATTGAAAACACATTGTTGGAAGCTCAACTACCAGAACTGTTGTTCTCAGCATCGTCATTGTGTTAGATCACACTGCATCTTGTTAAGGCAAGGCAATTTTATTGTATAGCACACTTTCAGCACAAGGCAATTCACGGTGCTTTACATGATAAAAATTAGAACACAGAAAAGAGAGCATAAATCACCTTGAAGATTAGCCTAACTTATAGAAACTATGCATTAATGTGTTTATTGTGAATAAAGCATTTCAAACGTAACATATGACCAGTCTGGATGATCCCCTCACTAAAACAACCACACCTCCCCGTGAGTCGGACGGCTCGGCCCGTGGTTAAGAACGCCCTGTGTCCCTTATTTTAATTTATGAAAGTTGGCAACCCTATCCAGGACCCAGGGGTGGACTGATGAATCACAATCCTAGCTGAGGATATTAGAACAAAAAAGATTACACTCTGCAGAATTTCATTAGTGTTCTTGTACCAACCAGTGGAAGATTTGGCATTTGGTACATAATAACCGACAAAAAAATGTTTTATGGCAACTATTTTCCTCCAGGTTTGGCTAACAAGAAGAGCAACCAATTTAAGGCATCTGAAACCTTAATTGGGCTGCTCAAAAACTTTAAAACCTCAACCTTTTTGAGGAACTAGCTATTTATTGGAGTACTTGATTGGACTCTTGTGGAAGTAAAAGGACCGTTTCAGTTCAAGCTGGCTCTGTTCTGTTAATGATTCCTCAAGCCGTGACTTAGATCTTTTGCATTTCTAAGTGGTTTGACAAAAACGTTTAATGCATCTACGGTTATAATTAGGGATGCACCGATCCCGATCTCAAGATCGGATCATTCTTTAGTTTTGGCTCGATGATCTTTTTTAATTAGTAGCCTGGTTTCCGCTGTCTGACCGTATATGTTTTATCTTATTCTCAGACTGTGTAGGCTGTTCCAGTGTTTCTCCAACCTTGTCACCCTTTAGCTGTGGATCTATACAGGACAACAGTACGGTACAATTAAGGCAGCGCTACTAGCGTCACACAACACAGTTCATTAATTAGAGGACAAACAGTGTGTCATGTTTGTAGTTGTACTAGTATCACGCCTCATTAGGTGTTTGGGTTTAACCTCGGCTGCCCAGTGAGAGTCCAACTGACTGTGGAAACGCTATCCTGACCAACCGGTGCTCAGTGGAAACAAAGCATTTATCGGCCATTTCTATAAGTCAGGAGTCCAGCAGCAGAGAAACATGGGGACATTGGGCCCCCCTGACGACCAGGGTTGAAAACTACTGGCCGAATTCATCTTTGCTTTTTAAAGGGGGACAAAAAAAACCCACCAAACATGTTGCTCACATTACACCGAGGCCTTTAGCTTCGGTAAAGAAAGCAGTGATTGTATTGCTGTTGGAGCGTGGTGATATAGATGATGGGTTTGGCAGGCAGCAGACGGGCCTGCTCTGATGAGCTGAACACGCTGCTGGAAGAGAACAGGGAAAAAGAGGGACGGATGAAAAATGGTGCAGCGTTTAGCTCTGCTTGGCATCGCTGCCGTGGGTTCATTGAGTCAGAAATGAGGGGGCCGTCTTGGTGGGGTGTGACTGTCACTACCGGATGACAGATGGCATTCTTGGTCCTCGAAGGGAAGCGCACGAGAGAGAAGGAAGTAAGCAAAGACTCAAAATCTTAACTTTGAAAAGAAAAACTACTGCTATGTATTCTTTACTGGTTCGGCTGTTCCTAGAGAAAATATTCACACCTATCGAACCTTTTCAGACATTTAAAGTACAAAAACACTTTATATACATATATAGTCACCTTCATATACAAATAAACTATCAAGTCTAAGGCTTTGTCTAAATGAGTTTGACAAATGTAACAAGACAACCTAGACATTTTTTTTTACAGGAAAATGGCTCAAGTTCAATATGGAGCCAGTTTGTAAAAACGCACCTTTAAAGTCTGGCCGAAGACTAACACGTGGATTTGGGTCCTGGTCATTCTAATGGAATGGAAATGCTTTAATGGAATGAAAATGGAAATGCTTTAAACCAAAATGTTCCACTGCAGCTCTCGCTGTACGATTAGTGCACAGGTGTCAAACTCAAGGCCCAGGGGCCAAATCCGGCCCGCCATATCACTTTACGTGGCCCTCTAAACTCTAGAAATAAAAACCTTTAAGTTCTACTTGCATGCACCTATGTACTATTTTATCAGTCAAATCAAATCAGTTTTTATGAATAGTCCTCAATCACATCATTGTGAGATAAGATATAATAAGAATAAGATAGTTTCATTAATAACTTCTGCCACAACCTATGAGGACATTTATGATCATGATGTGGCCTAAAATGGGAATGAGTTTGACACCCCCGACTTAGGCTACGTTCACACTCTAGGTCTTAATGCTCAATTCCGATTTTTTGATCAAATCCGCTTTTTTTGTATGGTCGTTTACACTAGAGATAAAATGCGACAGCAAACGCGCTCCAGTGTGAACGTTTCCCGGCTCCAAAGCGCCCCGCATGCGCCGAAGAAAATGAGACGTCACCATAGTACGTCGCACACAACGCGCTCTGTTTACGGAAGTAAAAATGGCGGCTTCAGATGTAAGCGTTTTTCCAGCAGTCTATCAATTCTTGCAGCGTCGGAACCGACGGAAATTTTGACAAATTAATTGGAGAGAATTACCACAAGAAAAAGGAGAGCTCGTACTTTAACCAATGGCCTTCGTTTGGAGCAGTGGCTGCTACGTCCGTGTTTTCTCCGGCCCTGATAATTGACGTAAAAGACGGATTAAAAGCGACGTGGCTGTTCAGACCTCAGCCGCTTTCAAAAACATCAGATATGTATCGGATTCAGTACCACATACTGAAGTGACCTGGGTCGGATTTGAAAAAATCGGATTTGTGCCGTTCAGACCGCCAGAAAAACATCAGATATGGGTCGCATAGGGGCAAAAAAGTCGGATTTGATGCGCTTTAACCTGCAGTGTGAACGTAGCCTTAGTGTCATTTTCCCATTAAGATGAGAATCTCCAACATAGTCTAATGTCTTTTGCAGATTCAACATATTATCTTCCCACATATTTGCTTCAAGAATTGCCCTGTCTTCAGATCCACCCATCTTCAAGTCTTTGTTTTTCTGACACGCACATAATGCGCTAAAAGGCAGCTTAATATGGCTATAAAAAATCTTTTTTCTGACCTTGGTTGGAGTCATTTTCCTCTTTGTGGTGTGAGAAGATTAAAGTTAGCAACATTTAAGCAAAAACCTACATATTCAAATAAAAAGTTGATACACACTCATAATGTCATGATGTTAGGTGTTTGGGTTTCAGTTACTTTTCTAAGTTTTATTATCAGGCTAAATGATTCCTTCGTTTTATTTGTCTCTCCCTCTGTTTCCCTAGTAATTTAAATTTCTTCAGTTTTGGTTTCTCTTTATTCTCCAGAGTTACCCTGTGTTTTTTACTTAGAGTTTGTTCTTAGTATTTAAGATTGATTTTTGAATTTCTGTCTCCCTTGCCACTCCACGCCCCAGCCCAGTTAATTGCCTTCACCTGCTCTCCCTCTCACCTGCATCTGTTTGTCAGTAATTGGTTTCTCAGTCATCTCTTCACTCCCTCCTCAGTATATATTCTGCTCTCTTTCATTCACTGCTTGCTGGTTCGTTGTCTAACTTCCCCGCCTGGTTCCTGTTTTCCCTTTCTGCATTTGCGATCCTCCTGACTTCTGTAAGTCTTTGTTTTAGACTGTATTAAATGTATACCTACAGGCTTAAAGATATACATACAATCCCATTAATGTTTGGTATGGTGACAAAAGGTCTTCAACATAATTTGATGCAAAGCCATTCCATGGTTTATAAACTAGTAAAAGTACTTTAACCTTAATTTCACCATTATTTTATTATGAATCGCTAGCACTATTCCCCTGTGAGTTTGGAGTCTCAAAGGTGCTTTGTTGTTGTCTTCCAGGGTGTTCTGCAGGCGTTTTCTTCAACTTACACCAATTATGTCGTGTTGCCCCATTGCAGTTCTAGTCAAGAGCAGGGCTTTCACCATGGCGGTCAGTTAACCAGAACTTGCTGCTGCAGACATCATCATGGTTCCTGTTTGCGTCTTTCTAAATTACACAAAAAAATTACCAAGAGGACTAAGTTCAGCTTCCAGACATCCAGACACCTACTCTGACCTCATTGAAATCACTGTGGTTTAAGTTGGAATGAAAACATGTAAAACATCCTGGAAGACAACAAAGTACTTATGAGACGTTCTGAACTCACAGGGGAATAGTGCTAGTGATTCAGAGCAAAACCTTGGTGAAATTAAGGAGTTTTGTGGCATATCATATCTTATTTAGAGGCTTCAGTTTGAGTGCCCCCACAACTCCCATTATGTGTGTGTATATATATACATATATATATCCCAATGCGAATGGATTTAAATGTATCCTGAAAGTCTTCAAGTCGCACCATATTTGACTGGGCGACTAAACTAGGTATTGCATGATAATAATACGGTTCGGTTTGCAAACAAACGGTACTTCCTCTTTAAAACTGTTTTGGCATAGATAAATCAAGGTATTCTGAAATTGCCTTGAAGATCGGATGTCAACCCTGTTGTAAATGTGAAAACCAGGCTCAAACGCCAGGAAACCGCACTAATTTTGTAACGAAAATGTTTGTAATATTTTGACAGAGTCATGACGCACATGAATCATGAACCTATGAGGATTAAATTAAGATTAAACAGACTATATAAATCAGAAATAATTGGACATTCATCGCCTTGGTTAGGGTTTTTAAAGTTTTCACCAGATAGACGTTTAACTTGATGGGGGTAGCTTTCTGATAATGGCTGGACAAAAACCTGTCACCAAATCTGTGGCACAGGAAGTCTATTTCAGTGAGTCAAGCCAGACTAAAAATCTTAAAACATACCAATGAATAAGGTCAGGGTCTTTTCTCTGAGAGAGGCTTTAAAGCACCTTCAGAAGCCATAAAATGACAGTGATAACCGTCACAGTTAGTCATAAAGGGAGGCTTCCAGAAGCAGATAAAGAAAGGAATTAGAATTTGACTCCAGCGCAGGAATTCTCATTTTTCATCTGTCAAGTTATAATCAAGCGGATGTGTCAGCAGAGAGGTGTGAGCGCAAATGGAACAACACTGGAAGCTTCCAGGCGAATATGATGCACGGGGACACACACACACACACACATGTGAAAACCACGTTTCAGCTCCATTTTCCAACTTAACGCTTTGGAAACCACACAACCCAAAAATGCAGCGGAGCAGATAGACTTCAAGGAGAGCCCAGAGGTGTTTTAACTGTTCTCTGGGTGTAAAAACTGGTCTGTATGACTAGTCAAATGTCCAACGGCTCGCCCACTGTAGAAATAGATGCTTTAAGATGTTATTTGGAGACTGTAGCCTGTCTTAATACCATAGAAAATAAAGTTGCAATCAGCCAGATTCATTTATTTAGTGAGGAAAAATATCCAACTGCTCAGCTTCTGAAAAAACGATTTTCAGGTGGCTATAGCAAAATATACCAGCTCAGGTATTCAGCATACAGCCACGATGAATAAATTACAGATTATACATTCTGATTAGGCTAGTTTTTAGATTATAAACCGCACGTATGTTTGTAGATTTTTATGGGTCTCGTGTGTGTGTGTGTGTGTGTATATATATATATTAGTTTCACTTTGTGACTTGAATTATTCTAAAGTTAAACAACTAAAAATGACTAAAATAGTTTATACCAGGTGTTCCAAAAAGGTCAACGATCCCAGAGAGAGCAAACGAGTTCTGCAGATATTTACACTCAATAAACTGTCACAAATTTATATTTCTGTTAATTTGTGCAGAAATAAAAAGGTCATTAAAAATGCTGCTTCATAGTCTTTGATTTAAAAAAAAAAATGAATTCCAGTAAACTAGCCCTTAAAGCTTCCAAAACTCCTCTGTTCTTCTAGTCAAAAGCAAAGCCTGGGGAATATTCCACAATCTCAGGATATTCTCTTAAATGCAAATCAAAATCCCAGGTTCACAAACTGCTCACTGGAAAGCTAATGGAGGAGGATGCAGCTTTCCTCGTTTTCCTGCAGCGGATAGACCTCTAGAACAGCGTAAAGATGAAGATTACACTAAAAGATAATCAACAGTTTTAAAGGTGGGCGGGTTAGCAAGTGCTTGCGACATCATACTTTGTATGTTTTAACAGTTTTTGTAGCTTTATACTAAATCCATCAGGAAGGCGGTACAACCACCAATCAGCAGGAGCATATGACATCTAAGAAAAAAAAAAAATACAGTTTTGTCATTTTTTTTTTTTTTTTTTTTTTTTTTTTTTAGCTTGGTTTGATGTAGAAAATGTGATTCTTTGTAAAAATCGATCGAGTTTGTTATACCAGTTTAGGAGAACTTCTAGGAGCCACTATTGCAATTCCCACGCTTTCGAGGGAAACAAAGTGATTGCTTAATAGTTCCTATGCGGATTCCCACCCTTGTATGGAAAGTAAACTGATCCTTAAACAGGGAACACAAACACTTTAACTATGCTGCTATGCTGTTATATTGATTCATACCAATTTAGAACAGTTCAGTTTTTAGTTTTCTCAACCTGGACCTTATGTTTGCATTCATTATGGTCATTTACACACTCAGTTAAGTTGGGAGCCAATTGGAGTCCTTCAGGAGAAGTCAATATCCAGGCTTGATCAGCGTATACCAATGTAATGGAAGTCGTGGGGGCCCAGTAAGTAGCATCTCTTGAAAAGGCGTTGTCGGCCACAAAGCTGCTTCATTTACCCGATGTTTTGTCCAGAATCACTGCCACTATTCATTCCCCTGTGACTTTGGAGCATCTGGGAGATGATGTGTTGTCATCATCTCTGGTTTTTACAGCTCTGTATTCCGACTGATGTCAATTTACACTTCCCGGCAATTTCAGTGACGTTACAGCCGTCCGCTGTTGTAGCTGTAGGTTGCAGAAAGGGAGCCTGTGGAAGCTGAACTTTATCCCCTTGGTCAGGCAAACCCAAAACATGCTGGTGTTTACAGTTACAGTATCAAGTTCTGTCTGACCGCTGTCAAAAAGCAGAGTGAAAGCCCTGCTTAGACTACAACTGGGATGGAGCACGGCAGTGACTCTAACATTGCGTGTTGATGGATTATGGACCGCAAGCTTTGTCAGCGTCAAGCAACGCTAATAAAGCGACTAATTAGACGCATATACACACAGAAGATACATTTTTAAGCTGAAGCTTACAAAGCTCGTAGGCTGGCCTTTCTCTGCTGGATGTTTCAAACACTCGCGGATCGTGATTGGCAAGGCAGCGTCGACGTCGGACAACGTCACTACAGTGAGACGCTCTGATCGGTTGCCGTGCTGCTTCAAGAGCGTTAGGACAGTCAAAGGTTCAACTAGCTGAACTTCTGCGTTGCTAGCGTTATGCACTTTGAAGCTTGAAAAGTTGACTGTGCCGACGCTCACAAAGCGCCGCAAAGACCGTGACGATCCTCCAATTGCCTCAACCGTAGACTTAACATGTAATCTAGACGTTGCTGACGCTGACAAAGCCTGCAGTCTGAACGCAGCATTAGAAGCTTGTAAAACCAAGAAGACCACATTGTTCGTCTGGAATGGATATAAACTTCGCCTTCTCACCCAAAGTCTAGAGACATTTTGAGTCCTTTGGTAGAACGTAAGGCATGCTAGAAATGAGGTCTACGTTGGGCGGAAAAAACCCAAAAAACGTCCTCATTAAGGAAACAAACTGAGGGATTTATAGTTGCTATGGTGATTCCCACTGTTTTAAGGAACAGAGGATGAGTTCAATAGTTGATATGGTAATTCCTACCTTTTGTAGAAGAACCTGGGTTTAAGCATGACTTTAACATCGTTTTTTACTGTGATAACCACCACTTAGTGCTTTTCTGGGTCCTGAATGATTCTTTAATATCACAAACTAAACTTAGTTGGGTACTTGACATCTAATTTTAAACCAACTTCACAATACTTGTATTATCATATTTCCAGTTGTACACAATAAGAACAGTTCAACTGGTTTTCATTTGGGTCAACTGGAAGGAACATCACACTGAGGGACCTTAGAGGTGTTGACTTCAACGATGGCTTGAATTTCTGCGGCCACATACATTTTTGCTTCCAATTAAAACAATTGTCGAGAGACGCCAGATGCTACTTGCTCTACCTCTATAAGGACAGAAACAAAAGTTTTAGAGCCACCTAGAATGATCAGTAAAGCTACTGTAAATGCAATATAGAAGTTGTAAACACAAGATTGTTGAGTTGAGGAGAGAATTTAAACTAAAGACATACCAGAATGAAAAAATAAACACAATTCAAGGTTAATTTTTACAATGGGGTTAACACTATTTTCTTGTCTTTTCCTCATTGATGCAGAATTTTTACCTATTTATTTATTGCAACTCAAATATGATCAATTGTGATTGATTATATTTTCTGACCTTCATTTGAAGGAAGGTTGCAGTGGTATAGAAAACACTGAATATCTTTTGTACATGTATTAAATTCAATAGTTTACAATGAGAATCTAATAACTTTAGGTAAAAATGCGACGTTTTCAAATGAGAACCAAGAGTTATTAACCAAAAAATGACATATTAGCCACACACACACAAAAAAAAAAAATGAAGAGTGCTTTAAAGATGCACTAGCTGGGTCAAATGGAGCTAGACTGTAGAGAACTGAAGTGTCACTAAATAAACCGTCTTTGCAAATGACGTTAACAGAGTGAGCGAAGAGCTGTGCTGCCGGCTGCTGATAAGAGGAGCTCTCTGTGTGCCTGTAAGCTCCGTATCTGCTGTTTGATCAGTGTTGTTGGGTCTGTTGTTGCTAAGTGTAGGACACCGTGATGCATTGCACTGATGGCAAGATGCAGACCGAGCGACATGTCAGCACTGGAAGCCATCCAGCTGTGCTTCCATGTGAAACTTTTTGCCTCGGTGAAGAGCTCGGACACAAAAGAAATGGGCACACTGACATCAAAAGGAGACATGAAATGTAGAAATCCGTCAAACGTCTTTAAATAACCAAGTATGGGAAAAAAAATCATCCAATCAGCATCACAGATGTCAATATTCAGTTGTGCTCATCAAAACGTTAATAGGGATCGGTGGTCTCAGAACAAATATCTACACTGTTCAGGATTACAAACACACAAGGAAGGAAAAACGGCAAGGATGTGAGTAATGAAGAGAGAAAGAAGGAAGACCTAAAGGAATAACATGTCAGAAGGAGGGAAGGAAGCAAAGATGGGAGGAAAGGGGATAGAAATAAAATGTGGAATTAAAGAATAAGGAAAGGAATGACTATGTATAAAAATAAAGTGCAAGAAAGTAGGTACACAACCAAGGATACAACAGGGAAAACGCATGATTTTTTTGTTTTTTTTTATCTGAATGATTTTAATTACAGGACTTTCCCAGAACCCTATAGGGTTTTAGTACAACCAGTAAGGTCTGTGCAAATGGAAACAACAAAGTATATCGTTTCAAATGCTGCTTTAGGTTAAAATCTTTGGGATCATTGGGTTTGATTTCAGGGCTGAGGTCTAACTAGGAAATTCTGCTGTGCATCATTTTGGCCCACTGGGTCAAAACGGAACAAAAACAATTTTTTAAACAACTTATTGAATAGTATTTTTGTTTTTTACATACAAAGAATGAAATTAAAAGATTGTAATTAAAATACAAACAGTTCACCTGCTGCGGTGTAAACGCACAATCTCACAAGTTCTTCCTGCTCTGCGTGGAGCTGAAATGCTCACCCATGTGTGCATAATCAAATGAGGTTTTGGACCGCTTACCCTCTCAAGGTTGGCTCAAATCTTGCACATCTATGGTTCACCTCCACGGAAACAGTTTCCTGAAACACTTGGCAGAGATTTCTCTCCCACAGAGGGGAAAAGACACCAGATCTCCTGCTTTAACATTTACAAACCACAGCTAAAGTAGAATATTCACCAGAAGGGGTTGGAGGGATGAGGGAGACAGATCAGCTCTGATGAGTGGGTAGATGACGATTAAGGATAAAAAACTGAAAAATGAAAGCGAAGCAGTCAGTCACATGAACTCGACTGTAGAGTGTTTGAGTAACTTTAAATATGTATTAGGTGTCATGGTGGTTGAGGGAAGTAAAAACAACCCAGGGACTCTCTGCATTATCTGTCTTAGCAGAGATGCTTTCAGTGTCTGATCTGCAGTAAGATGAGGCTCTTAATAACAAATTTAACCCAATAGGGAAATATAGGCGCTGTGACAGTCAAACAAAATATTCAGGTGATTTAACATGCCAATATCAATTTATCAAGGCAGATGTTCACTAATTACACTGATCTTTACAAGTGCACTTGTGCTGGGGACACAATGGTGCAAGAAATCTGAATGACACACCTTTTTATTAAACTTTTCAGTCTATATCTATTGCTATTAAACTAGTTAATCTGAAATAAATTTCAGTGGTTCTAGTTGGACTTTCCTCACATTTGTTATTTGGCATCTCTTTGCTGAAGTCATAGATTACAGAGAGGCTACAAAGAATGTCACTGCACAAAGGTATCGGTAAGAACTAGGGAGCGAATCTACTCTAAGCACTATTCAGACCTACATAATCGTACCTTAAAGAGAGGTATCCATTATTTAAGAAAATATGGGAGCACAGGGAATGCACAGGGAAAAGGATGTTTTTAAAAATTGATAAAAAGACAGAAAGCAGTCATAGAGGATGCCTGAAGGTAAACGGCAACACTGGAGATACTGCAGGGATTCCCAAAAAGTATGTTCTTGTGCTCTACATGTGACAGCAGTTTCTTATTTTTCTCCATTTTGTACATTTCTGTACAAAAAGTATGGTAGGAGTTTCAAGCTAATGAAAGCAGAATAAATGACTTTCCAAGAGTTCTGCATTTACCTTCTAGTAAGGTAGGGGTGCCTAAGTCCATTCCTCAAGCGCCAGCACCCTGCAAACTTTAGATGCACTACCTCCCCAACATACCTGAATCAAATGGTTGAATTCCCTCCTCAGCATGTGGCCCAGCTCTGCAGAGGTCTGGTAATGAGCTACTCATTGGATTCATGTTTGATGGAGAAGGGACACATCTAAACATTTCCGGAGTAGGGATGGCTATCGTTAAGGATTTATCAATACTACGTACTACTCTTAACGATACTCCCTATTGATCCGGTACTTTAGTGGTATCCTTATCGGTACAAAAGGGGAAAAACACAAATGATGAACTATAATTGTTCTCTTTTTTAATAATTGGAACAGCAAAGCACAGAAAATGGCTACAAAATAAAAGTAAGAAATGTATAACTTAATAAAAACACTATATAAACAAATTATTTTATATATTAAAAACTAAAAATACTATGTCTATTTAAAAAAAGTTTAAGGTATTCAAATAAAAAATATCAAACATAACTTCCCTATAAAAGAATACAAGAGCCTAAATAAAATATTTTGAATGCTAAAGTGTATAGTACAAAATAAGCCCTGAGAACAACAATATAACATCAACCCATCCATTTTCTGTACCGCTGCATCCTAATGCTGCAGCACTCAGGCGGTCAAAAAACTCTGTTTGTATTTGGTGTATTTTAGCAGTGTTTGGTCAAATTACTCGTGTTCTGGCCTTTGCAAGCAAAAGCTTTTATTGCATGTGTGACAGGGTGCATTGTCAGCTTCTATTTTTGTAAAACGAAACCAAAGTTTGGGTCGTTTCGTTCGCTCTGCCATAGTGTCTGTGTAACTGCTGGTGCGCGGAGCTTATAGTGAAAGCGCTGCGCAGCAGCCTCTCCTCCCAGCATCAGTTCCCGCAGCATGTGTGCTTCTTAAGGAGGAGCAGACTGCCAGTACAGTGTTTGGCTTGTGTCTTATCTCCCGTAAACGATGAATACGACCTTAATTTTACCGTTAAGAGGACCGATAAGGCTGTAGCTTAAAGGA